>CM056051.1:413894605-414525353 GCA_029574335.1 Rana kukunoris
TCCATTGGCGTGGATACAGTGACTCCGCAGTTGACTCCTATATATACATATCACGTGACTGATTGATTTGTGGGCCAATTTGCGCAGGTTCTCTGTACAACTTATCGGTACTTTCTATACATATGGGAGAGACATATTCGGTAGCATGCACATACTCTACAATGTTTTTAGCATTTTTTTATATTTAACAAAAAAACATGTTTTCAATATTTGTGAGCACACTTTTCTCAACTTGGGATTACAGTGGTACCTTTAAAGTCCTTTAACCCTTTCCCTTCCTTCTTTGTAAGCAATTGGATGCGGTACCTCACAATGTGAGTAATGTCTATATTTTTTCTTGTCACAGCAAAATGTTTAAAGGGGTGGTTCCCCTAAAAATAAACTTTTAACATTGCCTGTCTCTTCTTAATAACATTTAGAATCGGCTGGTAGTTTAAAAAAAAACCACCCGTACATACCATTTTCGGCATGTAGTCTCACCGCCGCTTCCGGGTCTGGCAGCCGGGGACAGGCATCCGATCGACGCATACAGCGCGTCATGAGATGCCGAAAGAAGCCGAACGTTGGTGCGGCTCTATACGGCGCATGCGCACCAACGTTCGGCTTCTTTCGGCATCTCGTGACGCGCTGTATGCGTCGATCGGATGCCTGTCAATGAAGTAGGCCCTCCCATCCCCGGCCGCCAGACCCGGAAGCGGCGGTGAGACTACATGCCGAAAATGGTATGTACGGGTGTTTTTTTTTTAAACTACCAGCCGATTCTAAATGTTACCAAGAAGAGACAGGCAATGTTAAAAGTTTCTTTTTAGGGGAACCTCCCCTTTAAGACTGATAAGTGTCTTCTACTGGAAAAGAGAAATTGTGACATGGTTAAAGAAAAGTCTGCCTTAGTCAGATAGGATGCTTATTGTCTGGTCTGAGATAAAGCTAGAATTGGATGCAGAGACTGGTGTTAAACAGATCCCTGTTCTAATGCAAGGGAAGCATCATCACTGATTGAGTGTTTTGAAGGCCTTCGTCAGAGCCAGTGTTCGCCTGAGTTTTTGCTGTGGCTCCCTTGATTGCTACGAATAAGAGTACTGGGATAAACAGCAACCCAAGTACAGCCTGACCAGTAGTAATGTCCTCTTGGCAAATGGGTGGGAGGAAGCTGCTGGGGGCATTATAAAGACTCTTGGAAGAAGTGGTGGTAAAGTGTGCCACCTGTGGTGTGATGTACACCCTAGTTATTCATCTGAGACTTTGCTCTGAGTGGTTGAATTTTACTGCCAATTTAAAACGTTTATACGGTAAACAAATACATTTCAAACACAGTGCCGTTTTCCTGATGGTTACTACATATAAATGCATTCCATTCAAAATATGCATTAATAAGTGTAAAGCAAGTAACAGATGATAGGTCTCAGTTGCTATGGGGCTGCAGCAACTGTAATAAACAGGGTGACCCTGTCTTACCTGCCCATGTCTACTGTACCTATAAAAAGTTCCAAGCTTTACCCATCATAGTGGGCATACCCCTGACTGCCACAACATGGCAGCTGCATGATAGCAAGAAAACCTTCCTCTGTGTGCTTCAATGAAACTAGTTTTACTTTGCTACCAACAGCCTGACTTATGCAGCATATTTATAAAGCAGTGAATCAAGACTAATGACTGAACTGTGGGGTGAAGGCCGTCAGCAGAGCTTTGCTGTACATATTTACAGTAAGTAAAAAATAATCTAGCACATGAACATTTTATTCGCTTATGTTCATTTTGTGTTTTATTAGGGGAAAAGTATGCAAAAAAGATAAAAAAAATTTTTTCCAAACTAATAAAAAATAAATCATATTTAAAGTAACACTAAGTATTTAAATTAAAATATATAGAAAACCATTCTTGGAAGACAATACCACAAAATAAAGGCAGTTTGCAACCAAAGTAAAAAAAAAAAAAAGGATCACTGCAGTCGTAACATGCTTGACATTTTTTTTACGTTTGAAAGGTTATAACCCCTGTCAGGTTTCTATTGCTGTCTGTGACCCCCGCCGTGGAGATTCACGTTCATTGTAACTGGAACACAGTGATGGGGAATATAAAAAGTTACTGTTGTCACTAAAACAAGAGATAAGGGGACATTTTCCAATGAGGACAACTGTGACAAAGAGGGATTAAAGGGGTTGTAAAGGACTTTTTTTCCCCCCTTTACCTAAGTGCAGTCCTCCTTCACTTGCCTCATCCTTCGATTTTGCTTTTAAATGTCCTTATTTCTTCTGAGACATACAAAATTCCTGCTCTTCTGTCTGTAACTTCACACAGTAATGCGAGGCTTTCTCCCTCGTGTGGAGAAAGCCTCTTGAGGGGGCAAGCAGGAGGGTCAGGACACTCTACTTTGCAGTTGGAGAAAGGAGCTGTGTGTTAGTGGGCGTCCTGACACTCCTGCTCGCGCCCTCCCCCCTCAAGAGGCTTTCTTCACACCAGGAAGAAAACCTTGTATTACTGTGTGGAGTTACAGACAGAAGAACAGGAAGTGAGGATTTCTCAGAAGAAATAAGGACATTTAAAAGCAAAATCGAAGGATGAGGTAAGTGAAGGAGGACTGCACTAAGGTAAAGAAAGCCATTTAGGGAAAAAAATGTTTTCCTTTACAACCAACCCCTTTAAGCTTCAGTTTGGAGAGAAAAATCCTCACCTGAGGAAAGAAATTAAAGTGAAAATGTCTCAACAGCACACGGGCAGCAAATAAAAATAGTTCCAATTATTTCCTACCAATTCCAAGACTCAAAAGTAAAACATTTGAAACGAGACACAGTTGTATGCTCCAAATCCATTCACACATATTTGATCAAAAAAAATGTTCTGGTCCGTGAGAGCTCTGTACAGTAATCAAGTGTGAAATTTTGCCTTTGTGCAAGACCTACCCTGTAATAAAGACCAGTCACAGTGCTGCTCTCGCCTTTTGCAGGGTGACGGGTCTTGTCTCCACCCCCTTCTGTCCCTCGCACAGCTGTGCTCTCTGCACAGGCCACATAAAGCACAGCTCACGGCTGCATTTACAAGGCAATATCTGGGCTTCAAGGGCATTTGGTGCACACAAAGTGAATTTATATTTTTAGCTATTGAAAAATATATTTACATAAAAGTGTTGGTGCCTGGAACTTAAACTTCATTTAATAAATGCAAAAACTAAAAAAACAAAAGTTAAACTGGAAAACACCACATAGCCATATTGATAAACTACTGGAACACTTTATCCGGCTTACCACTTTCTTCCCAAACAGAGGCTTGGGGGTCTCCTTCTTTTGCAGCTGATTGGCTATCTGTTCAGCCAATGAGCTCACACCACCTGTGTATATCTTTATGTACTTCTGACAGAGGGGAGATGAGGAAGAGAGGAAGAAGAGGGCATGAGCCACAGGTAAAAGGTGAAAAGGTCAAAGGTCACCCCCCAATCAACTGGTGCAAGCGGGTGAGGCTTGGTGAAGTCGTGCAGCAGCAGCGCACACACGAGGCACAGGGCAAATCTGTTAGTAGCAGGTGTCCCCTGTATCAAGTATCACAGTATCAACAGCCAACTAAGCACAGCGCCGGGTCTTTTCCGGCACCCAGGTACACTTTATGCCTAAGTAATCAGCAAATTTCTGTTCGTTGTAAAGCTATGGTTGGCAGTTCCACAGCCTTTTTTTTTTGGGGGGGGGTTATGGGTTTCATAATAGTTTTTTTCCCTGAGTTGGTTATTAGAAAAGTTTTGGCTATTTTTGAAACTACACCAGGAGAGGTATGGAAAATATATAAGGGTTATACATATAGCATTGAAACTCAACATCATCTAAAAATATTTTTTAACTGTGAATATATTGCATTACAAGCACAATGTCTATTACTTTTTTCTGCACCCTCCCTGGAGAGTTATATACCACTTCCTGTCCCCGTGACACCAGTAAAAGATATAAGATGGTCCGGATGTGACTACAACGGAAACAAAAAACTGCAGATAGTAAATAAATGTGCTTTTGTTACAGTCTCTTGACTGCAGAGATATCTTATCACTTCCTATCCTTTCATTTATGGGATTACCTATGCTGTGCACACTGACTAATTAGAAATCCAACAATTATTGGGTCAACATGGTCCCAACTATTAACAGGGATATGAGAAATCAACCTGTACTGTACAGCCTCTTAAAAAACATGTCCTGTAGTCTCATACTTCTATGTCCATGGAGCCCTCCTGCTGTCGGCAAAGATCTTTACACATTATCATAGGGTGTCCCCGATTCTGTACATGCTACAGAATGAACTGGTATGGGATTTTTAACCACTTATCTTGTAAACCATTATAGCTGAGCAAAAGGCCCCCTTGCATAAGACCAGTTTCCAGAATCTGGCAATCATTTGGAGTCGGAGCAAGGGGGTGGCTGTGTAACAGACCTATGGCTTCTGTTTAAGCCACTTATAGAAATGAGGCAGAAAGCCTTCAAGTTGTGTTTGGCAGAAGTGCCTCTCACCCGTGGATAACTCAAGCGCATGCTATTAGCTGTACACACCAGAGCTTTGCACACACGTGTGTGTTGGAAACATGCTACCTGTCGGATGTCATCGTAAGAGGGGGAGGCAGGGCGTTCAGTGTAGCGAAGGGAGACAGAATGCTGCCACTGGTCGACTGGAGAGCGACTGGCGGGTTCAAGATCGAACTGAGAAGTGGAAAAAATTATTATTATTGGACTGGGGGGGGGGGGGGGGGCAGGATGAGAAGGGGCTTTTAGTAGTGTTCAAAGAGGAAATAAACATTGGTTTTAGATAAATGCTAAAAACTTGGGAATCAAACTAAGATTCAGGTTTGGAGTGGGGAAGGGAAACTAAAGACTAGAAAGCCAATGGCAAATTTAGCTCAATTGGTATGCATCAGCCCCACTTGACTATACCTCCATGAATAATTTACTTACCTAAATGAATATAACATTTACTGTATATACATTTTAAGGACTTTAATGCCTTTTTATTTGGTACAACATGTTAACAGGAATGCTTTTAAAGGCTGAAGCATGCATTTTACTTTTTTTTTTTTTTTAATACCATCATTGTATTTGACAACTACAGTACTACTGATCTGAAGGTTTATTTTGTGTATGAAGACTCCAGGCCTACATGTGATCACGGTCATAGCCAACATAGTGACCAGAGAATGAGGATTTACTATTAATAGAGGGGATCAGAGATAAGGAGTGACAAGTCAGGTCTTACAGCTAGCGGCCACACAGCATCAGCTGTTTGTTGTCAAAGGGAGATCACAGACTAAATGTACCCCAGGCATCGGGTAGGAGGACGTTTATAGATCGTTGGTGGGAAAAAGTAATGCTGGCCATACACTATACGAAAAAATCAGCCGAGATTCGGTCAGACAGTTCGTTCGTTTTTCGAACGGTTAATGAGCACAAAAATCGATAATCCTTGGGACATTTAAGCCGAAAAAATTAAGGACAAGTTTGGAAATTTACTGCCGACCGAACGATAAATCGAAAGGTTAATGTGTTTCCTGTCTGAAATTTCTGTACTAGGTATATGTAAAAAAAAAAAAAATGTTTTTATTTATGTCCACTGAACGATTTATCGGGCCAGAATTAGATACATTTTTGACAGCGTTTGGCCCAAACATTAGCTACAAGTCTCTATGCAGTATTAGAAGAACTTGAAAACTGATCCTAAAATTATAAGGAACTGTTTAATTTACCCAAATATGTAAATAAACCTTGCATTTGTCTCCCACTAATAAATGTTTTACAAATTTTTAGATTTTGGAAAAACGTGTTTCGTTGTCTCACACTGTATGCAAATTAAAGGACAATGTGTAAACGACTAAAGTTTGACGACAGCAATCACTCCTGTTTACTTTCTCTTTATTAAAAGAAGTGCAGCGCCAAGAAAAATGTTTGAAGATGTTTTGTCTCGGACCGACTAAAAGTTCTATGAAAAGGTTTAACTGAACCTGTATTTGGACAGTGTAAAAGCAATTAATTTTAATTCCCGCCTTCCAAAACAAAAAAGTTTGGGATGCTCAGAAATTCTTATTCAGAAGATGCATACAGTAAAATAGCCATTTTTTTGCAGGTTTGAAAGGCTTAGATGGGTACTGCAAGAGCTGCAAAGCAGCAACAACCAATGAGCAGGCTTTTTTATTTATTACAACTTAAAAAGCTATTCCATAATGATATCAACTCTAAAAAACGCCTCTCAGTACCTACTAAGCCCCCCCCCCGATGGAGGAGGCTTTTGTAGACCCCGAAAATGTAATGGTTTTACTAAACATTTTGGACTTCACACATCAGTTTTCGTGCTTTTCTCCATTGTTTAACCCACCCTATGTGACAGTGCTCAGCCAATAACCAGCACTGTCACAGGCTACTCTATACTTGGAAGTAGAAGTTTTTTGCTTTCAGTAGCTGCATGGCTCGGGGGCAAGAGGGGACATCCTACTCTTGGGAGAGGGGCATTACATCAAACCTGTTTCTTTTCTCTGCATGGGAAAAGCACTAGCTTGCTTTAAAACTAAATGCATTTCAGACGCATTAAAAACAAAAGAAGTGCCAGGTCTTACAATTGGTTTTCTTTTGAGAGTGATAGCCCGAGTAGAAACACCTGTCCCCTGTCACTATGTTTCAGAGAGGGACAGTTGCGTGTGGAAGCCGTGGTCCCTCTGCAGAGGTCCAACACCCCCTCTTATAAGTCGGAGCTCTCCAATCAAAAGGTAGCATGAGCTATTTTGATTGCAGACCTATAGGTCTGGTGTAGCAAGGGGTTTGTCAGACCTCTGTATAGAGACTACTTCTTCCATACAGAGAGCAAGGGACCTTCTCTACAGAATGTTGGCAGGGTACAGGCTTTTCTACTCAGCCTGTGCATGCTTTCTAGATGCAAGACTAAACATCTTTTGTTTTCATGAATGTGAAATGTGTTTAGCTGGTTGAAACAGAAGGTTCTCCTGGGCTTTAAACCTGGTGTGAAGAGAAGATGCTAGTGCATGTTAACACCCTAAATGTCTTTTTTTAATGTGTTTGCACTCAAGCACGCCAAACCCATGCAGTTTACCCTCTCCGGGCTGGGACACGTCTCCCTGCGGTCGCCAGACGGCACTGGGCTACTCTGTGAATGGGATAGAAGAAAGAAAAGTAAGACACATGGGATAAACGCAAGGTGAGCAGGCAGCTGGCACTGCCACAGTTGGAGCCATGAGTGGCATTGGTGAACAGCCAAAGCAGAGTGTGCTGGTATTGACAGCGTGTGAGGTCCTGGCAGGGTGCATTTATATCCCATATGAATGCATAAGTATACAGATCCTTGAAATAGGAATTGGTTGGAAAAGTCAGGTTTTAGGGATGGGATGTTATGACTGGCTGGAGGAATGTAGGGTCGCGGATCAAAACAAAAAAAAACACCTGAATTTCGTAAGCCGATTGACCCGGCAATAATTTTTTGTTAAATTGAAAAATCAGCCACTTTCCAATATTTCTACAGGTATGAAAAAGTTGTACCATAATTTTATCACTCGCCATGAACTCGCAGCTTGTGTTAGGTTAATGTACAAAAAAAAAGAATCCAACTTTTTGCAGGTTTACATTGAAAAAACCCCACAACAGAGTTCCAAAATAAGGAATCAAGATCAAATGGGGATTTTACAGCGATTTGAGCCATACAGGGACAGCCTCCAATACTAGATTTTAGACAGAAAAGCAAAATCATTTTCAGCCTGAAAGGGCTTTTATATCTGGGACAAGTGGATCCGGTCATGCTTTGTATGATAGACAAACCCAGTTAAACCCAAATTTGATTATTCGCACAATCATGCAGAAGTCTCCGACTCCTCCATCTGTACATAGACAGTCAGCCATAAGCAGTGAAACACGCATTAAGCATATCGCCTGAGTCACCTGCATCAAAGGGCTTTGGACAGGGTACGGCCGAGAGTACAGACTGATGACCTTTTTAGGGCAAGTCCGGGGTAGGTCATCATACCTGGGCTTAAAAGATGGACAGAAGGGTTGGGGAAAAATTCACAAAAAGGGACAACAGGTGTACAAATAATACCTTTAGCTGCCTGAATTATATTAAAGAAATCCTTACAATCCAAGAAGATGAAAGCTCTGAGACACGTTAAGCTCAAGTTTGCCTCAGCCCCTTAGTGGCTAGTCCATAGCCTACATGACTCAGTCCCTTAGTGGGCAGTTCCAAGCCTACATGTCTCAGCCCCTCAGTGGGCAGTTTCCAGCTTACATGTCTCAGCTGCTCAATAGCCAGCACCTAGCCGACTTATCTTAGCCCCTTGGTGGCAGCTGCCAGCCTATGTGCAATAACCCTACAGTGTTCCGTTCCAAACCACTGTACCCTAGCCTGTAAGCAACATATTCCCAACCTACATGCCCGAGCACTGCAATGGTCAATCCCAAGCTCATTTGCCTCAGCCCCTCAGGGGCCAGGACTAGGCCCACCTACCCTAGTCCCACAGTAGGCCAGTCTTTAGCATGAGTCCTATGGGGTCAGTCCACAGACTGTGCATAGCCGTACAGTGACCTGTCCCCAATCTCTATGCAACTTAACTATTCTGTGCCAGTCCCCCACCTATGTGCTTTAACCACTTAGTGCAGTTATGGCGAACCTCTGCACCCCAAGATGTTTTGGAACTACATTTCCCATGATGCTAACCTACACTGCAGTGCATGAGCATCATGGTAAATGTAGTTCGAAAACATCTGGGGTGCCAAGATTCGCCATGGCTTACTTAGTGCCTCAGTCGTCATTCTATGTATGTTAACTTTTTAGTGACCAGTATTCAACCTATGTGCGTTACCCATTTGAGAATTGGTTGGCAACTTCATAACATGGTCCTACTACAGCTCCCAGTTACATTCTAAAACCGCTCAGTGTCACTGAAATAATGAAGCCACTGTGGTTTAATGTTACAGCTGCAGTAGGACAGTTCACAACCAGCACCCCTCTATTAACCAGATGCCACCTATACATTGTTTTATGGGCAGTTGATAAATTAGTACAGTACACCCATTTCACTTCAGTACACCATTCATGAATGCACACACATTCAATAGTTAATACTAAGTGAATTTATAGTGAATAATAATTTGCTGGCCATACAAATGTTTCAACCAATGCAACAACATTTCCAAATTGCTTTGAAGCTACAGTATATATATATTAAACACTCATCCTAGTGTGGAGTGACCTGTAATCATTCAGCCGGCACTGGTTACCTGTTTCCACTGTGGCTCTTTGTGATTGAGGGCAGCCTGTTCTAGCAAGCGCTGCTGGTAAGGCAATAAGGGTTTCTGAGGGGTGTCCGAGAGGAGGCGGAAGAGTGGGGGTAATGATGATAGAGGGAAATGAAGGAGGAAAAGGGAGACATGTGAGAAAATAAAATGGAACACAGGCAGACAAGACACTTCTCAAAGTGACCATATGGTTTCAATGTGGCACACAAGAAAGGAAATAAATTGCTATTTAAAACTGAAGTTTAATCTGCTTACATTTGTATTCTTTAGTTCTTACCTCACCTTTCATAAACATGCCAATTCAATAACTTTCAGGTTTTTTTTTTAGACCCAGTGATGACATCATTGGGTCTCTTAGCTACAAAGGCCTTAGTGGGAGGGGGTCAGCAAGGTGCAGTGCATGGCTTCCCGACATGCCCACAGTGCCCCATCTTAATACTCTTTCCTTGAGCCCTCGGCACTGATAAAAGCAGTGAGTGGGCTGGCTCTTGGGTAGGAGTTATGCAAATAAGTGCATAAGTGGGTGAATATCAGTCAGGAGGAATGGGCATTCCTAGGCAGATCACCTACATGTGATGCTAAACCTATGTGATTGAAAGAACTGAAATCCAATGAATGAAATGGGTGGGCCAGGAACAGTTTGGCTTGGGAGGAAAGCATTACATAATGCTGAACGACTGCCAGCCAGGAAATAAGGCGGGGTCTATAGGACTTGCCTCAGCTTCTAATGCACATTGTGAAAAGTTTAGTGTATAGTGACATCAGAGTAAGCCATTTTTAGTACAGTAGAGGAGCCTGTGCAACTGTCCAAGATTGAAGGGAAGGCTGCAGTTTAGCTTTAAGTAGTTAGTCTGTCTTAAAAATAAAAACGTCAACTTGGGTATATCTTGTACCATTTTGGTAGAGTGTATATTTCACAACGCATCATAAAAGAAATTTAGTGTCCTCTCATAGCCGCTTACCTGCTTCCGCAGGCCCGTGTTAGGTGCTGGAGCATTCTCCTCAAACTTAGCCAGTAGCTGCGTCGCCATCGACTTCACTTTGTTCTGGTTGTTGGCTGCAGTGTCCAATCTCTTGTCAGCTCCAGAGCTTAGTTGGGAAGGGCGCTCCTCCCGCAGAGTCCGCGGACCCTCCTCCTGCAAATAAAATGTAAAAACATAAGACCAACCCCTCTATGACCAATAGTAATCCTGCAATTGAGCAAGAGGAGTACAATTTGTTTAGGTTATACTATGACGGTGGATTAGAGTTATCTGCACAGAAAGATCAATGGATGTTTTGGAGAATGGTCTGAAAAGTGTGTTCACACACAAAGTAACATTAAACATGCAAGCCACCTTCTGCAAGGTCTTCTTTGCTGAGCCACAAGCAACTTTATTAGCACCAGGCACATATTTTACTCTAAAAATTTGTTTTTTTAGGCTTTTCTTTTTCCTTTAGCTTCACCTGGGGAATCTGATAGTAAAGCCCTGTACACACAATCGGTTTGTTTAATGAAAACTTACCGATGGACTGTTTTAAAAAATCGGACAAACCGATTGTGTGTGGGCTCCATCAGTTTGTTTTCCCATCGGTGAAAAAAAAAAATAGAACATGGTTTTAAAATTTTCCTATGGATTAAAAAACGATAGAAAAAAAAAATTGTCTGTTTGGAACTTAATCGGAGAAAAATCCAAGCATGCTCAGAATCAAGTTGACGCATGCTGGGAAGCATCGAACTTCATTTTTCTCAGCATGTCGTAGTGTCTTACAAAAAAAATATCCGATCGTGTGTACAGGGCGTAAAACTTCCTGTCCTAAGGTGACAATGCTTCCTCACTATACTGTCTTTATACAGCGACAGTGTTGACAGCACTACAGAACACCTCTCCTCATCCCCATAATCAAATGAGGTATTCTGTAGTCCTCAAATAACTGGGAGCAATGTAACTAATACAGTCAGAACAGGTTAAGAGAAATGGAACGAGCATTTTATTTTTTTGCACTTATCATACAAATAAACACTTTCAATTTTATATTTAACTAACCAAACAGGAAGAAAATATGGGAAGTGAATCAATAGAGTTTACATACATTTTACTTCCTGAAGCTTTATTTTATTCTCGGATGGTTACGGTTTTACTGGAAGAAAAGCCCAAGAGTAAGAATTTCTAAACATGTTCCCTAGTTCCTCCTTTTACTTGTCCTGCATACCCAATAAAAAAAAGGATCTGTGCAATAACCACTTTTTAATCAGCTCCATGTGATCCTGCAGCTCAGGCTCCCCTGTGTCAGTAAGTGGCATATGAAGAGGAAAGAGTGCTTGCAACGGCTGAGCCATGGGTGCAACATTATGGCTCCTGGAATTCATAGACACTGCCACACTCTCTGTTACACCAACGAAACAGAGCTGCAGTGTCACATAACTGGACCCAACCAGATTTGAAAAAAATAAAAACTGGAAGGTGCAAAGATTTTTTTTTTTTTTTTTTTATACAGGATAGGTCGGAGGAAGGAAAAAGGAAGCTTTTTAAGAATACTTATCATTAGGCTTTTTTTCCCAGTGTATGTAAAGACAATTTTTTCTTTCGTTTTGGGTGGAGTAGAAGGGACCAAGACCATTGTCAGGCTTTTATTCCTCAATTTTTTTGGCATTTTTATTTACAACCAAAGCATTTTATTGGGAAGGCATTCATATTTCTTTCTAGTTTTACAAATCATTTAGTGTTTTTTTTTAATTATATACATCAGTATATATATATATATATATACTGATGCATTAAATAAGAAGCCCCGAAGAAGGGGAGATCTTTCAGTTTTAGGTTTTCTGGTTATGAAATACCATCAGTATCAAAAAACCTTGGGTCTTCTGTTTCGCTGTCAGACTTAATACTTTTTTTCTTATGTTTTTTTTATTTCTGTGTGTCCCTGTTGGGGAGATTCACCCTCTCGGTCCTGGCAACCAATATACCAAAACAGAAAGTGATGAGAAAACCAAACCTCTCAGGAGAACAGTGAGGGACAAGTGTCCAGTGACAAATAACCAAGGGCTCATTCGCACTAGAATTTAGAGCAGCTTTTCTTCAATTACAGTCCTCAAGTCGCACCAACAGGTCATGTTTTCAGACTTTCCATTATTTTGCACAGGGGATTTGATCAGTTTCACTACCTTAGCAATTACCACAGCCATTTGATTTCAGTTAAATCCTGAAAACATGACCTGTTGGTGCTCCTTGAGGACTGGAATTGAGAAACACTGATTTAGAGGAAGGTAAAAGCCATTGGTTGAGCCATGATTTTACTGTCCTCAACTGCTACCCCCTTAAACTGTAAAGGCAGTGATGGAAAGCCGTCTCACTGTCTGTCAAATGCTCCACGAAGGGCAATTTGAACACAGATCACGCTTCAGAGACCAAAGCGTGTCTGAACAAACACTAAGGCCCCGTACACACGAGCAAATGAATCTGCTCAAATCGGTCTGACAGACCGATTTGATCAGATTTGTCTGCTGGCTGTTTTGGTTTGATCGCTGTACACACGATCAAACCAAAATCCCTGCCGGCAGCCAGCGCGGTGACGTGGCGGTGACGTTGACGCCGCCACGTCACCGCACCAGGAAGTAAAACACTTTCGCGCATGCGTCGAATCCATTCCCGTACACACGATCGAATCTGTCTGCTGAGACGGTCTGTCAGACCGTTTTCAGCAGATGGATTTGATCGTGTGTACGCGGCCTAAGAGAAATTACACTCACTTTGGGGAGACTTCAACTCACTTCCTGTTATGTCTTCAGGATGGGAAGTGAGGGTTAATCTCTCCAAAGGTCATAAAAAGCAACAAAAAAAAATGTTAACCCCTTCCTTCCTATTAAAGGAATGACAACACAGCACTAACTTTTTTTAAACACAGAAATGCTTGAAATAACTTTTCAGGCGCAAGGAACACCTGCTAATACAGGCATACCCCGCTTTAAGTACACACTTTACATATACTCGCGAGTAAGGACATACCCGCAGCCACTCTGGAGGTGTGTGAACCAGTTCAATTGAGAGCCGGTCACACTCTCCTGTCATGTGAATTGGATGCGGGGAAACTCACATCCAATTTGCACAAGTGTGAACCCAGACTCAAGAAGCCCTTTGGCAACTTCTGAAGGAACCCTGGTTGAAAAGGGTTGCTTTAACCACTCAACTACCTGCAGTACATTTACTGCTGTTGGGCAGCTCCCCCAGGGTCAGCGATGTACTCCTATGTCATAGTGGACATGCGCACTGCGTGCTCCTCGTTACACGCAATGTGCAAACGCCGTTTTCACGGGACAGAGCATATTGCAGCGATTCTTACTAGGCTGTAGCGAGTGGTCTAGATACCATGTTATCGTTGTGAAATCGTGAATGGAATTCATCATTGTTTACTAATGTGTGTGATTGGTCACCAGTAATCACATGGTAAGTGGGCCAAATCACAGCATCACAATAGTAAACAATGAGTCTTGTACAAAAGCCAAAAACGATTGTCGTTACAGTAATCACAGCAGGTTAAAAAAAAAAGAAAAAAAAAAGGGAAACTAGCTTAATAAAAAAAAAAAAGCCTTTATTTTTATTTATTTTTTACATACTGTCACATTTTATATATAATTAGTTAATTTCTAGTTAAAGTTGTACAGCGCTGAATACCAAAAAATGCCATTAACCGCTTCCAGATCACCGCATGCAGAATGGTGCGGGCATGCAAATGGGCGTACCTGCACGTCCCTTTGAATTTGACGCCTAGCGGACAGGCACCTCGGTAATGTGCCCGTGGGTCCTGCGAATGTGATGTTCACCGGCGGCCCGCGATTGTGGTGTAGAGAAGCAGAATGGGTAAACAAGGCATTTCCCTGTTCTGCCTAGTGTACATGACAGGGATCCACTGCTCCCTATCATCGGGAGCAGTGATCACTGTCATGTCAGTGTTAGCCCATCCTCCCAGTTAGAATTACTCCCTAGGTCACACTTAACCCCTTGATCGCCCCCTAGTGTTTAACACTTTTCTTCACTCAAAATGTAGAGAAAAGGCAGTCTAAGGATTTCTAGTTACCAGCCTGAATCTACCTGTAGCTGTAGTACAAATCTTGCAATTCAAGAAAACGATAGTCGAAAGAAAAGAAACATTCAGACTTGGTGCCTTGAAAAATGTATTCCTACCCCTTGATTTTTTTTCACATTGTCATTTTACAACTAAAAATGTAAATGTATTTTATTGGGATTTTAGGGGATAGAACATCATAAAGTGGCACGCAATTATGAAGTGGAAGGAAAATGTTAAGATGGTTTTCAACTTTTTTTTACAAATAAATATCTGAAATGTGTGGTGTGCATTACTATTCAGCCCCCCCGAGTCAATACTTAGAACCACCTTTGGCTGAAATTACATCTGCAAGTCTTTTTAGGTATGTCTACCAGCTTTGTAGATCTAGAGCAGGGGTCTTCAAAATACGGCCCTCCAGATGTTCAGGAACTACAATTCCCATCATGCCTAGTCATATCTGTGAATGTCAGAGTCTTACAATACCTCATGGGATATGTAGTTTCGCAACAGCTGGAGGGCCATAGTTTGAAGACCCCTGATCTAGAGCAAGGGTCTCAAACTAGCAGCCCTACAGCTTTTGCGAAAATACAAGTCCCATCAGGCATTGTAAAGCTGACATTTACAAGCATGACTCCCACAGGCAGAGGCATAATGGTAGTTTTGCAACAGCTGGAAGGCCGCCAGTTTGAGACACCTGATCTAGAGTGACATTTTTGCACATTGTTTGCAAAATAGCTCAAGTTCTGTCAGACTGGATGGAGAGAGCGTGAACAGCAACTTTCAAGTCTTGCCACAGATTCTCAATTGGATTTAGGTCTGGACTTTGACTGGGTCATTCTAACACATGAATAAGCTTGATCCAAAGTATTCCATTGTAGCTCTGGCTGTATGTTTAGGGACATAGTCCTGCTGGAAGGTGAATCTCTGCGCCAGTCTCAAGTCTTTTGGAGACTAACAGGTTTTCTTCTAACATTGCCCTGCATTTGGCTCCATCTATCTTCATATCAAGTCTGACCAGCTTCCCTGTCGCTGCTGAAGAAAATCATCCCCACAACATGATGCTGCCACCCACCATGTTTCACAGATTGTGTGTATAGGGTGATGTGCTGTGTTAGTTTTTTGCCACACAGTTTTGCTTTTAGGTCAAAAAGTTAAATTTTGGTCTCATCTGACCAGAGCACCTTCTTCCACATGTTTGCTGCGTTCCCCATATGGCTTCTCACAAACTGTAAAAGGTACTTCTGATGGCTTTCTTGCCACTCTTCCATAAAAGGCCAGATTTGTGGAGAGCATGAGCATAATAGTTGTCCTGTGGGCAGATTCTCCCACTTGTGCTGTGGATCTCTGCAGCTCCTCCAGAGCTTTATGGGTCTTGGCTGCTTCTCTGATTAATGCTCTTCTTGCCTGGCCTGTCAGTTTTGGTGGATTGCCTTGTCTTGGTAGGTTTGCAGTTGTGCGATACTCTTTCCATTTTCGGATAATGGATTGAACAGTGCTCCATTAGATGTTCAAAGCTTGGGTCATTTCTTTATAACCTAACCCCGCTTTTAACTTCTCCACAACTTTATCCCTGACCTGTCTGGTGTGTTCCCTGGCCTTCATGATACAGTTTGTTCACTAAGGTTCTCGAACATCTGAGGGTTTAACAGAACAGCTGTATTTATACAGAGATTAAATTACTAACAGGTTGACTATTTACTAAATTAGGTTACTTCTGAAGGCAATTGGTTCCATTCGATTTTAGTTAGGGATATCAGTAAAGAGGGCTGAATACAAATGCACGCCACACTTTTTAGATATTTTGTAAAAAGATTTTAAAACCATTTAACATTTTCCTTCCACTTCACAACTACGTGCCACTTTGTGTTGTTCCATCAATCACACAAAATCCCAATATATTTATGTTCTTGGTTGTAACATGACAAATCGTGGACAATTTCATGGAGTGTGAATACTTTTTCAAGGCACTGTATAAGGACACCAAGCTGGTGTGAGGTGGGAATTGTTAACATCTCAAAAAGTGGCTTTCAATTTTCTAATGTGCTGAATGTCCATTTCCATTTTCTCCTGTAGGCAGCAGCATAACCTTCAGCTGCTTCCTATAATGACGCAGTGTTGCTCAAGGGATGAATTGGAAATTAAATTTAAAATAATGCCAAAGAAAATTATTAAAGCATCAAAATGTACAACTTTATTTCCAAATAAATAAAAATCATTCTGAAAGCCAACTTTGATATTTATGTTGAGCTTTTAAAATAAAACTTGCAACCTAAAAAGACACAGGGTAGATAATGAAAACAGAACTTCAGGCAGGCAAATATTAATACAGATGTACACCACAAATGAAACATACATTAAAGTGGAACTTTAGTCAGCAAAATAAGTCCTAACAGATCACTTTATGCCAATTATGAAAAAAAGAAAAGAAAATTCTCTATACTCTAAAATCCACCAATAAACGGTCTCCTCCTGCTCTGCACATGCTCAGTTGCTCTCTATTCTCAGGACAGTGCCCTAAAATCAAAGCCACTAGAGGCAGATCAGCTCAGTTTCAAGATTTACTGTCTGATGGAACACAGATTGGGGAAGAAAAAAAAAAAAAGCAAAGCAGGAGAGACAACAGGATAAAGTCTGCTGCCAGGGAGACACAAAAGTTAAACTTGCAAGGATAGCATCTTTTATTTCCCCGATATGCTCTCCTTTCTTGCAGTGTAAAACTTCTGTCAGCCTTTCTCTCTAGCTGAGCCAAGACATGCAAATCAAGGCTGGAAATGCACACAATTATAGAGAGTGACAGTTTAAGACTATAGAGAGGGAAAGGGTTTCCAATAACCAAGTGACTGCTCTGGGCTGCAACAAAATAGCAGCCTGCAGTAAGATGAAACAAAATCAATGCTGAAGGCAATTTACAGCACTTACTTATTTTGGTAGCATAATTATGGTGTAATTTATGTTCTTTTGTTAAAGAACATTAATGGTTAACATTATGGGTTAAAGTACCACTTTAAAATGTATTTCCCAAAACACTGACAGTATAAATCCTCCTCCTCCAAATTCCATGCAGACCAGAAAAAAGGTTGGCAGTGGAAGTCTACCAATGTTGGCCAAACATAAGTGCACTAGAGTGCAATGCCATCTTTACATGTTTAGCTGAGTGGGAAGGCATACAATACAGGCACATCTAAGGTTGGACCCCCACCTACAGGCTGCTGGCAGGGAGATAACACAGCAAGCATGGAGTAGTAATGTCACTTTCTGGTTACACTGAACATGGGGGTTTGTATAAAGATGGACTGAACACTGAACAGAGTCACAATTTTATTTTTTTATTTTAAAACCAGAACGGTTTAATTTAGTGCCAAGCCAATCCAGAAGAGGAAAATCCTGCTGCACTCTGTTAATCTATGATTAAATGATGGGAGTTACAGGAGGAAATTCCAGACTGTCCGGAAGAAAGAAGATGCCACCTTTGAATCTTAATGGAGTGCAGCTGGTTTATTGTCACCTGGATTTGTGTGGCTTGTGGGGCACAGGACAAGACCCTGGTTGCGTTAAGCACCCACTATTAGGAGAGTAACCTAATTTAGGACATGCGAGGTGTACACTATTTTATTGCCCATAAAGTGCCAAGTTGGAATTTCAAGGTACAACATGAACATACAGTATTTACAAAATATAAAATAAAAATGCAATGTAGAACAAAAAAAATTAGGACACATGTAAAACAGGAAAATGGCCCTGCCTGTATTCCATAAACAGGCAGCAGTCCTGTATTCAGTAAACAGGAAGAGGTCCTGCCTGTATTCAAAGCTCAGGTTGACATCACCTGTAGGTATGTGCTTGTACTACGACAGGCCATTTACTGGTTAGGAATGAACATCCCGCCACACTTACATCTTCAGATTGGCTCGTCTTCCGCCTCTTCCCAGAACTGTCCACATCTTTTTCCTTCTTGTCCTTTAAAAAAATAAAATGCAGTTCAATATGAGGAGACAAAGCATGAATTCAGATAAAACAGGATACAAAATAGCCAACAATCAGCAAAAAAAAATGTTTTGATCCCTTGTGCTTCATCCAGTGCATTTTTAAAGTGGACTGGTCATCAGAAATGTTTTTAAATGTTCAGTACGATGCCAGTGAGCACTTGCAAGTATTTATTACCTCTCAGAAAATAATTCTCTTCCTGACAAAGCCTTTATTTGCTTCTCTATCCTAAAGAGCACCACCTTTGTTCAGGCATCATTCTTCATCAGCATCGACTTCCTGGACTAAGATTCACGTTTATAAAGGACACTCCTGGTGTCTGCAGTTCTTGGTTGTGTTCACAAATCTGACACATATCAGTCCTCTCTAAAGCCTCTCACCTACCGTAGTTGCTTGCTTCAAAGCTGCAGTGTTGCAATCTGACTACCGAGAGAGCAAAGAGTAAAGGCTTCCTTCTGCTTGCAGCAGACTGATGACATCTCAGCCATGGCCAAGTTGCTGGACAGCAAACTTAAGGATGGCCTTGTAATGATAAAAAATTAGCTTTTCTGAAAAATGATACTGTAGCTCTATACTGTGTCTCAAATGTATTCATGTAGATTGTAATTATACCGAAAAGGTCCACTTTAAAAAAAAGTCTAACCATCACATGCAGTGGTTGGAAGGATATTCAGCTTTAAGCACCTAACTTGCATACAGAAAGCCAAATAATCCAAGAAAGTAAATTGTGTCTTAAGCCCTGAGTAGAGCGATGTCATTAGATAAGCTGATAAAAATGCATGCTGAAGTTTTAGGATAGCCGTCACTTTATTGTTACTGTTACAGTGTGTTAAACAGATGCGTTGTTAGATGGATAAAATGCAGTAATGTTGCATATTTTTGGACCAAAGTCTTGTTCAAGTGTGAATAGGGCACATAAAAAAAATGGTTTTCTTTGTGCCTTGCAAGAACCTGCAAGTTTTAAGTCCTGTAAACTGCAGGTCTCTGCACAAATGTAAATCGAGGTCCAAAACTCTGTCTCCAATGGCAGACTGCAGAAAAATCAACTTTCTCAATACAATTAGAAATGATTAGAGCCTGTCCGGTTCTTATTACTGCCTGCACATTCTCGCTCCCTTTGTTTTTTTGACGGTATCACAAGACAAGTAGATAGTTCATATAGGCACCCCTGACACTTGGTTTCCCACATGTATAAGCTTCTGTTATCTTTACACGCAAGACAGATTCCATGCTTTATACAAAAATAGGAAAGCATTAAAAATTGGAAGTTCTGGCAAATTCTAACTAAGGCTAAACCTACTCATTCCCATTCTAGCTAACCCTGTAAAGAAAACATCTGTATACTTGCATAATTTGAAGCCGCTCCAGTCCAGTCAAAGGATCTCTCCAGCGGCGACTTCTGTGTAGGGGACAGCTAGCCTGTCAGCAGCCCCTCTACACTGAAGCCAGATCTGGAACCCTGAAAAAAAAAGGTATACGTACCACAGTGCTGACAGCCTGAATACAATATACAGGCCATCAGCGCTGTGGTACTTATACCCCTTTTCCATTATGAATTATTATGAGTTAAAAAATAAAAATAAACTAGTTAAGCTAAGAAGTATTTCCATGAAGGCGTAGAGGTCCATAATCTTGGGACACTAAGGCTGAATAAGAATATAAAGCTGCCAAATAAGTCCAGAAAGTTAGCAGCTTACCTTAGGAGTACGCTTCCGAGAGATTGTTTGACCCAGCTTGCTGAGGAAAGAGATAGGAGATTTGGCAGTGGCAAGGAGAGCAGCCTTCTCGTCTGTATTTGGATCGGCATTGTCTGAAAATGAGAGGCAAGAAAGGTCAGTTGCTTGTCCTGAAAGTATTCTTTCACAAAAAAAGTAATTTGCTGAGGTTTTATTCCCCTGGTCCTGCCCCCCCCCCCCCCCCCCCCCCCCCCATCACCATGCCAATGCCATTTTAAATAAATATTTTACATTTTATACATTTCCAATATCGTCATTGGGTCCATGTACTTCCCTATGTAATGCAGGGCAAATGTTATCTGATGGGAGGGGCAAGCAGGGTGCTGTTCATGTCTCAACAACTCGCCTCAATAATGCTCTAAAGAGCCCAGGTACAAACAGTTGACTGGCTCCTGGTTTGAGTCATATACACAATAAAGTGTCAGTCTGGAAGAGTGGGCATTCTTAGGAAGGCTGCATTTGCATTCAGATGACCCTAACACCCAGATTTGGTGCAGAGTTTCCATGATTGAAAGAACTAAAATATGGTAAATAATCGGGAGGGCCGGGGACAGTCAGGCTGGGGAAAAGGCTAGATTCTCCAGCCAGAAAATTAGGTGGGTTCTTTCTGATTTATTGCAGCTTCTAATGCAAATTTTGAGAAGCTCACAGTGTGCAGTGAAATCGGTAAGCAATTTCAGTAAAGGAGACTGTACAAAGGTGCTAAACAAAAGGGAAGGCTGGAGTTCAGCTTTAAGTAGAACTTAAAAGTGAAGTCTGACCCGAGTTGAGAGATTTGGAAGGCTTATAAAAAAAGCATACAAAAAAATGGTTATTATATAAAAGTCTCCACACATGTAAAAGTAAAGCAAGTTAATTTTAACAAATGCCATATACACCCCAAATGGGGAACCCGAGTTCTGAGTGGCTGAGAACCCCCACGTACAGGTTCACTTTGTAATGCAGCTTCCAGGTACAATGGAAAGGAATTGAGGCGATATTGTATTACAAAAATCAAATATGATGCCATCTGCCCCCACCCCAAATGTCATGGCACACAAGCCAGCATGTACGTGACTTCACAATCAAGGGATAAGAGAGGTAAATTCTACCACAGCCTGCTGGATCAGCAGAGACTGAAGAGCTACCTGATCTGATGAAGAGCATTTCCAGTCGGAGGTCTGTAGGGTGAAGCAACGTTGCTCTCATTCTGATTAAAGTTTTATTATCCTTTAAAAAGTGTTAAGGTTTGAAAGGGTTTGGCAGCAATCATGAGCCTGTGTTACCGGATCACCATCACCATCTTACCGGATCCAGAAGTCTCCCTGAACATTTCATAGAACTGGCTGAGGTAAACCACCATGGAAAGCTTGTCCGGATCCCCTACAGATGCCATCTCCTTCCCGGTCATGATGGGAGAGATACCCAGCTCCCGCTCTGCGATGTCAAATGCCAGCTGGTTATTCTTCTCCACATCTCGCTCATCCAGAGAGTCAAAATCTCTGCAGGGAAAAAGCAGGAAATTGAGACCGAGAACCATTATTAACAGTTGTTCAGCCGACTCAACATAAAACTAACACGAGACAGAGAACGAGCATGCATGTGCTCTCAACAATTCACAGGATTCGTTGTATGCGATTCTGTAATTAAAACTCTGCAAAAGAAACAGTAAGTGCACACAACCAGACATACAGGTTTACTAAAGATGCTCCGTGCAGTTCCAATTTTAGGTGCATCAAAAAGACCAATACATTTTTTTTGTTTTGGAAGAGTGTGGAAGGGTTAAGGCTCTTACAAAGAAAAAAATCAGGCAAACATTTGTCCGAGGAACGATCGTAGGATTTTTTGATAGTGTGCATCAACAGCCGATTCCAACCTTCCGAACAAAAATTTCCGAAGAGATGAACTCCAAAACGTTTTGCATATAGAAACAGAAAGAAAGTTTTGTTTAACCACTTAAGACCCAGCCCAATATGCAGGTAAAGGACCTGGCCCCTTTTTGCGATTCGGCATTGCATCGCTTTAACTGACAATTGCACGTGCGACGTGGCTCCCAAACAAAATTGGCGTCTTTTTCCCCACAAATCAAGCTTTCTTTTGGTGGTATTTGATTGCTATCATTTTTTGCGCTATAAAACAAAAATAGAGCAACAATTAAAAAAAAAAAAAGGCAATATTTTTTGCTATAATAAATATCCCCCCCAAAAAAATATATATATTATATATATATACACACACACACATATTTTTTGGGGGGGGATATTTATTATAGCAAAAAATATTGCCTTTTTTTTTTTTTAATTGTTGCTCTATTTTTTTGCTCTAATAAAAACCGCAGATCAAATACCACCAAAAGAAAGCTCTATTTGTGGGAAACGAGGAGTCATGTCGCACGACCGCGCAATTGTCCGTTAAAGCGACGCAGAGCCGAATCGCAAAAACTGGCCAGGTCCTTTAGCTGCCTAAAGGTCCGGGTCTTGCGTGGTTAATAAACGCTGTTTGCGTCTTTTTTATTTTATTTTTTACCAAAAATATGTAGAAGAATACGTATCGGCCTAAACTGAGGGAAATTGTTTATATATATATTTTTTTGGGGGGGATATTTATTAAACAATTTCCCTCAGTTTAGGCCGATACGTATTCTTCTACATATTTTTGGTAAAAAATAAAATAAAAAAGACGCAAACAGCGTTTATTAACCACGCAAGACCCGGACCTTTAGGCAGCTAAAGGACCTGGCCAGTTTTTGCGATTCGGCTCTGCGTCGCTTTAACGGACAATTGCGCGGTCGTGCGACATGGCTCCTTGTTTCCCACAAATAGAGCCTTCTTTTGGTGGTATTTGATCTGCGGTTTTTATTTTTTGCGCTATAAACAAAAATAGGAGCGACAATTTTGAAAAAAATTCAATATTTTTTACTTCTTGCTATAATAATGAATATTCCCCAATAAAAATAAAAAAATAAAAATTGTCACAATAAGCGTTTATCGATTGGTTTGCGCAAAATTTATAGCATTTACAAGATAGGGGATAGTTTTATTGCATTTTTAATATTTTTTACTACTAATGGCGGCGATCAGCGTTTTTTTTTGTGATTGCAACATTATGGCGGACACAGCAGACAATTTTGACACATTTTTGGGACCATTGTCATTTTCACAGCAAAAAATGCATTGTTTACTGTGAAAATGACAATTGCAGTTTGGGAGGTAACCACAAGGGGGCGCTGAAGGGGTTAAGTGTGATCTCATCTCGATTTCTAACTGTAGGGGGGTGTGGCTGGGTGCGACGTCATTGATTGTGATTCCCTATATAAGGGAACACACGATCAATGACGGCACCACAGTGAACAACGGGGAGAAGCTGTGTTTACACACAGCTTCTCCGCGTTCTTCAGCTCCGGGGAACGATCGCGGGACTCCAGCGGCGATCGGGTCCGCGGGGTCACGTGGCCACGGAGCTTCGGACTGGGCCCGCGACTGGGCATTTAAAGAGGATGTACCTGTACATGCTTGTGCCCAGCCGCCCTATTCTGCCGACGTATATGTGCAGAAGGGTGTCCTTAGGTGGTTAATTGGTTTGCGCAAAATGTATAGCGTTTATAAAATAGGGGATAGTTATGGCATTTTTATTATTTTATTTTTTACTACTAATGGCCGGCGATCAGCGGTTGACACATTTTTGGCACCATTGTCATTTTCACAGCGAAAAGTGCTATAAAAATGCACCAATTACTGTGAAAATGACACTGGCAGTGAAGGGGTTAACCGGGAGGGGGCAATGTAGGGGTTAAGTGTGTACTAAGTTTTCCTACTGTGGGGGGGCGTGGGTGTGCGTGTGACCTCACTGATAGTCATTCCTTAACACAGGGAACAGATGATCACTGACTGCCACACTAGGAAGAATTGGGAAAGATTGCGTACACTCACCTCTCCCCGTTCTTCCTCTGTGACCCGATCGCGGGACACTGGCAGTCACGGAAAACAGGACCGGGTCTCAAGCGTGCAGCCGGCAGTGCGCTCGTGACCCACGGCTGGGCATCTTAAAGGGGACATACCCATACATCCATGTGCTCAGCTGTGCCTTGTGTACGAGAAAAATCAGAAAAGACTGCGCATGATCAGAGGCAACAAAAAAAGCCTTTGTCGTACGAGAATTTTCATACTTTCCATTTTCTTATAGTGTTTACCCCACTTTAGCCCCTAGTGTCTCCACTGCAGAGATTTACCCTCTGTATTTTGTCTGAGACAAAAGGAACAGAAAAATAACAAATGTACAGTTATCAGGAAAATCTGCAAATGGGAACATAATTTCAAGTGACACCTGTGTAAGAAATTATTTCTCCCTAATTGTTTAGATTTCCGCTCCCTTTTATGTTTCTGTGATGGGAAGTAGAGGGAACTTACAAGAAAAATAAAAAAATTTAAACCATTCCCTACTCAAGACAAATATAAAAAAAACGATAACGGTATCTCTACGAACCCTCCAGAATGGCAACGCATGAGAGATGATAGGCGCCTCCCTACAGGGAACACAAGCCGTATACAGTTGTAAAAGGCCCCACATTTTTTGTCCCTCAGTTGTTGTAAAGTAATTCTCCAACCGATTCACAGGGGGTCTTTAGACACTTAGGCACTTACCACCGATTGTATACACTCTTTCCGACACCCATAACAGGGCAGGAAGTAGGCCTGCCTTCCTAAAAGGTTTGTAGAAATACAGATATTGTAATTAATAGGGTTGTCCCGATACCACTTTTTTAGGACTGAGTACAAGTACCGATACTTTTTTTCGTGTACTCGCCGATACCGAATACCGATACTTTTTTTAAATGTCATGTGACAGTTTTCAAACCACAATACAGACTAAGGATATTTTCTTTAGAAATATGAAGAACTCTAACTTAAGACATTATAAAAGAATAAAAATGAATAAAAATGTTTTATTTGCTTGTTACACAGTAGTAAAAAACTCAAAGAATTTTCACAGAACATGTTGATAAATACAAAAAAAGTATTCTATTTAGGTATCGGGAGCATTTGGGCGAGTACAAGTACTCCCGCAAATACTTGGTATCGGTCCCGATACCGATGCCGATACTAGTATCTGGACAACCCTAGTAATTAACCATTGTTTTTTTCACCTCACCTTCCAGGACGGCAACACATGAGGATAATCACGTAATCCTACCTTATGCCCGGTACATGCGATGCGATTATCGGACGAATGATCGTCCATTTTTTTGTGTATGCTAATCTCATGTCCAATCTGATGAGTTTACTAAAGTCACGAAAATTGTCGTATGGCAGAATAAAGAATCGGAAGTGATGTCATGTGTTGTAATGCATTTGTATTGCATTTTTGAACGACAGCTGTACTGATTAAACGAAAATCGTACGATCTGGCATCGTACGAAAAAAAATCCTGTGCATGTCCGATAGAGTAAAATCGGATGAACTGTCCTGATCGGCTCTCGGAAGCTCTGTACCAATGATCCGATTATCGTACGATCGTTTCAAAAGCGGCATTTTTCGTACGATTATCGGATCGTGTGTACGGGGCTTTAGGGTGGGACCAATCCTGTAGCCCCTTTCGACCGAAGGCTGGGTCTTGCTTTGATAAGACCTCCATTCAGTAGTGCTTCAGGAAAGGGTATTGGCTGGACCAGGTGGTCCTGTATGGTAGAATGAGCAAAAAAGCTTCTTTAATAGAGAGACCCTGTAGGTCTCCTACCCTTCTAGCTGTGGTGATTGCCAGCAGGAAAGCCAATTTTAAAATTAAGAACTTGGGTTCAAAGTTGTCATAATGCCTTTAGAACCCTGGTTAGGTTCCCGCCTTGGGACCCCCATCTTTCGTGACTGGGGTAGCCCTATCCCTGGCCACCAAAAACCTTTTAACTAAGGGTTTCTTTGCTAACCTAGCATCAAGGAAAAAAAGAAAGTGCAGCCACCTGTACCAAAATCCGTCTCTAGCCCATTCATAAGAAATTCTAGGATAATGGGGGGAAAAAAAATGTGCCAAAAACTCGGCTTATACTTGAGTATATACGTTAAGTCTGGAAGCTTCCAGCGAGGCGCTACTGGCAGTGCTTTCAAGGTTGCAAACCACACCCTCCTTAGCCACCATGGAGCAACCAGGATGAAGCAGCCCAAGGACCGGTTGGGTTTTTAAATGACTTGAAGAAAAAGTGCCAGAGGAGGGAAGGCATAAGCCAATTGGAGGGAGGACAAATGCTCCCTCACATTGAGAATCACCAGGAATTTTGCAATAATTGTGGAAGAGGAAAGAGCAGAGGAGAATGCTGTGGAATACAAGTGGGATGGGGTGGGGGGGGGGGGGGTTTAAACAGACCGTCACGTTGCCCTAAATGAGCAATATAACAGGCTCCCTTTAAAGTCATTCTGTAGGGAGACGTCCGGTTCTTTTCATCTGCATTATTTGTGCGCACACCTAAAACAGGTGTCAGGGTGTAATCCCATCAGTCACAAGAGTCTCGGTGTATTAGGATAATGACACACCCTCCAATAGCAGAGTATTAGCACAGGAAGGTTCAGATTAAAAACACAGAGCTGGTTTCAGGAAATGGTGCGTTTTGCTCTCTAACAGCCCTCGGGCAGAGGTGACAGAACACTCAGGAAAGGAGGGTGACACCTTATCCGCGTACATTGTTATACTGAGAACACCTTTACTGTAACACAGCCAATTTACATAAATTTTCTTTAAAAAGCAGCGAGTCATTCTGTGTGCTCAGATATTTGTTCCCACAAACACACATCGTTTATGTTCCCAGCTTTGTCTAATTACAGCCCTGATCCGCTGCCAAATACAAATACAAGATGATCGCACTGCAGAGAGGCCAATTCTACAGGTAATGTCAGAATATAGTGGGAATGAAGCCCTGTGATTACCTATTGCAATATCCTAATGCCGTGTGGACTAAATTTATCCTAAGTCTATGTGGCCAGAGGGATACAGAGCAAAAGATTTTAAAGGGGTGTTCCAGCCAAATTTTATGTTTATTGAAAATCAGCAGCTACAAAAAGTGTAGCTGCTGGCTTTTAATAAACATACTTACCTGCTCCAGCGTTCCAGCGATGCGTCGGGCGGGGCTCCGCTCCCCCCCTCCCCGACCGGCATCCTCATTGCTACTGTGGGCACCCGGCCGTGACAGCTTTCGGCTTCACGGCCGGGCACCCACTTTGCATGCGCGAGCGGCACTGCACATGCGGCCCACTGCTGCGCCGTCCTATTGGACAGGCGATCGCCTAGGACCTGTCAGTGTCCTAGGCCATCGCCTACAGGAAGGGGCTGCAATAAGGCGATTAAGCTTAATCTCCGCTATGATCATTCTTATGTTGCGCAGAATCGCCAGCAGAAGAAAAGGATATCTGGATGATGCCTCTATCTGCAGGCATCATTCAGATATCCACCCGCAAAGCCGAGGACGTCATTTGGATGGGAGATCCCATCTGTGGACGTCAAATGACAATGGGCGGGTATTGAAGTGGTTAAGGACTGTGCTCCTGCTGGGAAGATTTGTTGTTTGTCCTAGTGACCACTGCTCTTTACATACGACATCAGAACACGTGACAAGAAATCTTCCAATAGAGACACTTGTTCTGGGACAGCTGTCATATAGAAGAATGTTCTCACTTTGTTGAGATTTTCCTTTACTTCCTCTTGCATCACTGAAAAAAGTAAAGAATTTTCAACAGGACAGACCACAAAAAATAAACTGACAGGGGTTTTTACCCTTCTGTACTCTATCCAAACTTTTACATACATTTAAGAGGTCTTTTTTATAATGTTTTCAAACAAGTTTCAAATAACTTTTTAATTGGAAAAATTTGAATCCTTGGTGAAAGCCATATGAATCGTTGGAAAAAAAAACATTTTTAAACAGACCTCTAAATGTCTTGAAGGTATGGAAAAATAAAGTTTAATGGGTTGAAATGCCTACATGTCTTGAATAAAGGCTCACTTTAGTACTTATGATATAGAAAAAAAGCTTGGGCTTATGGTCATGTGAGGTCTGTTGACAAAAGCAGGTTAGAGCTTGACTATGCAAATCATATGAACCAAAGGCCTAGGCTTTTAGTCATGTGGCTAGCACAGGTGGGACACTGTAGCAGCATTATCTTCAGGAGAACCAGAAGAAAAGCTCAGTCTGTCAAGAATAGTCCTTACATTAGCTCTGGCCGATAGCGGTGGATAATGGCACAGAGCGCAAGGCCGCTTTTCCAGGACATGGTCAAGTCAGTAACGTTGACTCCGGCATAACCTTCAGTCTGCTTCTGACACCACCCCAACAGCTTACTGGAGCGAGCCACCGACTCTGCAATAGAGGAAAAAAAAAAAAAAAAAAGTTAGACTTGCTTGTAAATTCCATATCTTAAATTACACTACAGAACACAGGCAAAATATTCATACACAACAGGTTATAAGTGTGCACCTTCAGGTGATTGGACACTGGCAAGCTTTAGACGACAAAACCACCCTTAGGCACTTTCACCTATAATACTACACAGCAAGTCCTCAGTTTTAAAGTAAACCATTCAGACAGCCCAAGACAAGGAACACCTGGAATAAACCATTTTTTTAAGGGAGTATGAAGCAAGAGGGCTTTGAAAGAGGATTGACAAAGCTGACACTTGCACTTCAAAAAAAAAAAATTAGTTTTACAGGTGTGCTAATAGATCTTCATTGAAGAGTTTGTTCTTGCTTTCAGCATGGTAGAAATCAACAGCCATGCCATGAAGCAGAATAGAAAAAGACATTGACAAAGCAGAACAGGCCAGTTGGGAAGGGGCCAAGGGCTGTCTGAATATGTCTGTTTACCAGGCTCTACAGGGCCAATTTTGGACAATTAGAATTCTCTCTCCTTTCAGCTCTATTTTGTGGAGCAGATGAGGCAGAATTCACACTGGAGCAAAAGACACAGATCAGCCTGAACTGAGACCATGGGATTATCAGGGCATCACAGGACAGGGCTGGAAGAAACAAAGTTGTCGTTGAATGTGGAGGCCAGGATGTCCACATCTGGAATCCCCCCCCCCCCCCCATCTTGCCGTTCCCCTTTTCTTGATCTGCAGGGCTGCATGCTCAAATAAGGTGTAAGGTGTATTTTGGGGGGTGGGGGAAGTGTGTATCTCCCCCCCCCCCCCCCTCCCCGTTTCATTTTGGCATGGGGTTCCAACTTAGAATCCTTACCAGACCCACTGTGGGTCACAGTGTATACCCTTCTTTCAGACTAATTGTAAATGGGACCCTCATGAAGCTCTCCTTGGTAAGCCTATTGTTGAATTACTACACCCAGCTAGCTCTTTACTGCAACTAAAATTGGCAATTGCTACAGCATGGAAAACCCACACTTAGCTTTGAGGCGGTCAAAAATTGCCTGACTGATGTCATGGTTAATGAGAAGCCAACGGCTGTCCTCTGATATGCATGACAAGTTTGGCAACCTTGGATTACATATTACCCCCCCCCCCCTTCCAGGTTTGACACTGCATTACTAATCGATGTAATGCTCCTCTCACGCACACCCCGTGGACTCCCTACCCCTTTCTTTGTTCTTTTTCTTCACTTTTTTTATAGCTTTCTGTCGGCTTTTTTACTCTTTTCTCACGAATGATAACCTTCAGGTTCTACTGTGGTGTATTCTACACTCATTTCACAGGTTAACAGGGCGCCGGGCATGACCTGGGTTGATATGGTTATGTCCACGCTTTTACCGTCATGCTACCTATAGAGCCTTATTTAGTCCATCTATAAATAGAGCGTTAACCCCAATGAGGTGATTTTAGATCATGGACATTTGCTTGGAGGGGTCAATTTCTCATTATGGTCATTGTAAATATCTTGTAGCTTCCAGGCCACTTTGGAAGGTTATTGTTGGACTTTTACTTGGCTATTCGGTTCCAAGTACCTTTGCACTGGACTCCTGCATGAGATCATGGCTCATGCTTCCTTTATGTGTGCAGAGCTCTTTTGTCTCGGGTCTGATATGTCTACCAAATGTTGTATCATCCTATTGTAAACCTGTACTGTTTTTTTTCTGCCAATAAAACATTTGTAAATTAACCAAAAAGTCTGGTATGGATTGGGGGGGGGGGGGGGGAGAGCAGGAGAGAACTTCCATGTCTTTTTAAACATTTTTGTATTGCCAGCAATTTAAAATTTAGTCTTTTTCTTTATAAAAAGGTCAGTTTTGCTGCAGTAGGTTCTTTACATGGTACAGATACGCCACTTTCCAGGCAGACTTAGTGGACCCCCAGGCACTATATCATAAGGATTTTTTCATTTTTATTGTTTCACTTTAAGCCTCATTAAAATCACTGCACCTTAAAAAAAAATGGTCAGTTTTCAAATGTTTTTTTTTTTCTGCATTGGTACCTATCAAGGCAATACCTGGGGCCCCCATACCCTTTTGTGGCCAATAACTTGCATATCAGCTTTCAAAATGGAGACTTTTGGTTTTTCAAATTCGGGTCCCATGGACTTCAATGGGGTTTGAGGTTCGGGTCTGAACTTTTGCAATGTCTGAGAACCGGGGGGTCTTCAGCCCATCTCTAGTGTTAAGCCTTTCCTATGCTATCCAAAACTAAAAAAAAAACGTTTTGGCTGGAGTTCCAACTTGCATATAACATTCTTTTACTTCTGCTTTTCTGGTTCCTCCCCTCCTCCAGTGTCACATTTGGCACCTTTCAGGGAGGGAGCAGATACCTGTATAATACAGGTATTTACGCCCACTTATCGCAATACATCACCGCAGATTCCGTGGCGATCTACGCCATGTCCAGCCAGTCCTCTGTCCCCCCGCTCTTTTCTGGGAGACACGCAAGTCCCAGAAGACAGCAGGGACCAATGAGGCAGCGCTACTTACGCATGCGAAATAGGGAACCAGGCTGTGAAGCCCCAAGACTTAATTTCCTGATTCCTTTACTGAAGATGCCGGCACCTGTACCTGGGAGCTGAGGGACAGACCAGACTCGGATGAGGACATCACGGGCGCCCTGGACGGATAAGTGTTCTAATATTCAGGCCGGATTCACACCTATGCAAATTTGTTGCAGCTTAAACCGCATCCAACATTTCTAAATACATTGTTTTCAATGAGGCTGGTTCACACATGTGCGATGCATTTGCACTGCGCATTGCAGAAAAACCATGTGCGTATTTTATGCCTTGCAGTGCGGCTCAGGTGCGAATACAGGCCCATTATCTTCTATTGGTATGCAGCTGATTCGCAGATGTGTTTATTTCTCTTCAGGAATTTCTCTCATTTAGCAAAATACAATTCCCCCCCCCCCCCACTCTCCTCTCCCCTGTAACTTCTCCCAGGTCTCCAAATTCGCAGCTAAAACTGAGCTAATCTCCTGAACACTTCTGTAATCTCTCTGTAAAGATGAGAGCTGAAATTTGCATCGCACTAGTGTGATTCCGGCCTAAAAGTCAGTAGCTGCTGACTTAATTTTTTTTTCTCAGTGGAACTCCATTGTAAGAAAAAACCTACATAACCCATCTTGTTTGTAACCTGGGACTGCCTGTACTAGCACCAAGGCATAGCTCTAAGGTAGCTTCACTTTACAGGCAAGCCCTGTGTCAAGTCCACTGTGGTGGACCATAGTGCTCCATAAAGTTATGAGGAAGCACCAATACGGACAGCTGCTATATATAGGCTTCAAACAGCAGTGTAACAAGGAGTCTTGAGTAAAGTCGCAAAGAAAAAAAAAAAAGTCTATAAAAAAAAATAGAGGTGGACTCATCCTTCAGCCTAAGGGTACTAGCAAGAAACTGAAAAATGCTGGGAGAAAAAGGGGTTATACAGGGGCTGGCTTAAAATGTAGGTTTGCCAATGTGCAAAATTAATGTAGGCAGCAGTATAACCCAACTACCATAATTCCTGTGTCCCTTAATGGATGAGGAGAAAAAAAAAAAAAAGGATTTATAAAACAGTTAAATAAATATGCTAAAGAAAATTAGCAGCACCCAACTGCCCAATCAGGTACAATTGTAAATAAGAAAAGTTTAGAAAGTTACCATTTCTGCCAAGTTTTGGTGTTCTTTGTGCATTAACGTGATTGCTTATTTCCACGTTAAGATCCTTCATTTCTGTTGTGTTGTACAAGTGTCGCACCTGAGTGGAGGGATAAGAGACCAGAAATAAGCAACACTGACAAGCCACTGCATCCGTTACACCAGGGGTAAGCAAATGGTTTTCACAAGGGGCCACATGAGATAGTGGGACTGTTGGAGGGCCAAACCCAATTCCTCCTTTCAATAATTGTAGACCTGGGAAGATACACTTTACCATTACCCAGCCACCCACCTGACTTGTAACATTACAGCTAGATGGGGCTGTTCACATGTCACGGCCATGATGCTTTGCTTCACAGCTGCTGCATTTTTCACTCGAGGTGCAGAGCTTGACAAGTGCTTGTCAAACCCACCCACAGAGATCAAAGAAGCTGTGGCGTAACCCACTGCAATGCACAGGATTGAGCAGTAGTGCAGTATTGTAGGGTTATTAAATCAGGCAGAGAGGAGGCAACAAAACATCCTCATTGCCTGTCAAATGCCCTCTGGAAAGAGCCAGAGATCAGTACATAGGGACTTCTCAAGGTCAGAATCTGTAGAACAGGTGCACAGCTCCTGGGGTTTGCATTGAGCAAGCGCTAACACAAGAAGAACCTGGTTGGACAGCAGAGTGACAGGATGTCTTAGGCTAGTCTGTCCCATCAGAGCCTACCTGGCTCCTCAGACTCCCTCTCAGTGAGGAAGCTGACATGATCAAAGAGGCATGCCGACAGTGGAGGCTTTGAGGGCCAATTAGGGACAGTTATGGAAAAAATAAAGGGCCAGATGTAGACCTGGGGCTGCAATTTGCCCAGGTTTGTGCTATACAGAGGTACATCACTATTCCCAACTTACCCTCCCACCCACCTCCTAAAATATTCCACTCTACTGGAGGGCTTTCGACTGAAATACTATGTACTACTACAGGACTCTGCTCCTTCCTCAACCCCACCTCATGAAATACTGCCGTTTTATATGCTTTTTGAACTAGACTTGACCAAATCACATACAGAAATCCGACAGTCACTTACCTGGCTGGGTCGTAGAAACTGCAGGTTGACGTTGGGATAACGGGTGGTTGGGTCAATGCTGTACTGGTTAAAATTTTTACTGACATTTTCTGGTGTAGTCTGGGGAAGGAGCCTATAAATGCTCTCCCTGAAATCAAGATCAATCAGAGAGGTCCATCAGTGAAAGAGAGAGTAGTACAGCTGATAACACAAAATAAAGTTTAAGGTAAAAATTGGGTTCGTACATTCTTCATACAAGATCAAACACATGTAGGTCCAATACTGCAGTCACAGTTGTGTTAGCTGCAGTCATTCTGATGGACAAACCTAATATTTGGCAGCCATCTACTCTGCTTGCGGGGCCTTACCTCTCAGCCACCACTTCCAGTGGACTGGCTCCTTGTGCCCAGCTGCGTACCATCCAGGCCGAATCCATGGCAGCCAGGAAACCTCGAGCGATGCCTGTTCCCATTGGCCAAAAGGGCTGTTAAAGGAAGGGTACAATTTTCAGTGGTCACTGAGACAAAAAAAAAAGGATTTTGTCTTAAAAGGAAACCAGTCATGCAAAATAAAGGCGACGGACTATATGGAAATATCTTAATTTTCTCTTGCTTTATATTCCCACTGTATTTTAGACTAGATGGGTAGGAATAGGTTTAAAATATAATGCTTACGTTATACAATACCCTCTAGATAAAATGCAATAGAAAAAAAAAAAAAAAAAACACACACACCATTGTACCCTTGTAAATACCCTACTTACCCAAAGCAGCCATGTGTCTGGAGCCCTTACTTGTATTCTTTTTTTTTCTTCCAGCAGAGTCCCTCTTTGGGTGCCCACATCACTGCCTGCATTTAATGCATTAAGGCAAAAAACTCTGTACTGCAGATGACCAAACCCCCCCCGCCCCCTTACCTGAACCTGTACGTTCCAGCGCAAGCCCAGTGGCTCCAGCCAGTGTCTCGGGTCATTGTTGGTGTCAATCAAACAGTGACACAGGAGTTGGGGGGAGGGCAGAGTCCTGCCATCAATGGACGCAGCAGCAGGACTTGTGAGCGTGCTCACATGTGTGCTCCAATGGAAAGCATCTCTTCGTGGGGGCACCCTAGAAGTAGATCGGGCGGCTCTGTGCAAAACCCGGGCACAGAACAGTCAAGTATGACATTTTTGTTATTTTAACCCCCTTTCTGCCAGGACCAATTTTTAGTTTTCAGCGCTGTTGCACTTTGATTGACAATTGCGCAGCCATGCAACACTGTACCCAAATGAAATCTTTGTCGTCGTCCCCCCCACAAATAGAGCTTTCGTTTGGTGGTATTTGATCATCTCTGCGGTTTAAAATTTTTGGCTAAAAGAGCGACAATTTTGAAAAACAAAACATTTTTTTTTTTACTTTTTGGATTTAATAAAGATCACAATAAAAAAAAAAAAAAAAAAAAAATGTCCTCAGTTTAGACCGATACGTATTCTACATATTTTTGGCAAAAAGCAAACAAACGCAATAAGCGTATATTGATTGGTTTGTGCAAAAGTTATAGCGTCTACAAAATAGGGGATAGATTTATGGCATATTTATTTGATTATTGTTTACTAGTAATGGCAGCGATCTGTGATTATTATTGTGACTGACATATCGGACACTTTTGACACATTTTTGGGACCACTCACATTTATACAGCGATTACTTCTATAAAACTGCACCGATTACTGTATAAATGTGACTGGCAGGGAAGGGTTTAACACTAGGGGGTGCTGAAGGGGTTAATATGTTCCCTGGGAGTGATTCTTACTGTAGGGGGAGGGGGACTCACAAGGGGAGGAGACCGATGTGTGTTCCTCTGTACTGGGAACACACATCTCTCTCCTCACCTCTGACAGGCGGTGGATCTGAGTACACGCACGCACCGTGATCGCGGGGGACCGGCGGACATTGCAAAAGGCATAATGAGCTAGTATGAACCGCATACTAGCTCATTATGAAATACTTACCTTGAAACGAGGTGTGCAGAACTTACCTGGTCCACGCTGAGCAAGATGTCTTCTTGTCTCGGTGTGTCTTCCGGGTATCGCTGCCCCAGCGTTGTGATTGGCTGGAGCGGCGATGGCATCACTCCCACACATGCGCGCGGGAGACTTCATTCTGGCAAGGTCCGGTGGCTGCCGGGCCTTTAGCCGAGGATCCCCGCTGAGCATGCGCTGCTGTAATCAGCGGCGCATTGCGAGGGGAATATCTCCTAAACCGTACAGGTTTAGGAGATATTGTTTATACCTACAGGTAAGCTTTATTATAGGCTAACCTGTAGGTAAAAGTGGTAGTAAAGAGTTTACTACCACTTTAAGCATAGAGATATCCACCACCTACAGGACACTAGGCCACCCACCTGTAGTCTGGACTGAGAGCTGTCTGTGGTAAGCTCAGTCAGTGCTGAGAGTGAACATTGAGCGTATAGTGAGCACATAACAGATGCCCAGCGTTACATATGTGCAGTGTGTGGCCATTAAAGCCCACACCTTTGTTACCATAAGATATGAGGATAACAGGGATAGACTAGCCAGGTACACTGGATGAAAATTTAGAGACACTCAACATGCAAGTGTACTGCTGCCTTCTCTCTCCAGCCCCCCCCGGCGTCAGATTACATGTTACATTTTCATATGTTAAATTATAAATTGATCCTGGCCCTACTACAATTTGCAATATAGCATGCAATTGCAAAAAAAGGGGAGACGAGATTTAATTGGCTGAAAGTTTGAATTAAAAAAATTTTAAGTGCACAAACTGTCCATGATCTACTGACCTCTAGAAGGCTGTCGCCCACCAGTGCCACAAGCAGTCGATGACTATTCCTCTCACGCACCAGTGCGGCATTCTCCGAGGCATACATGCAGGTGAAATCGAACATGGCTACATCCGGCTGCCCATAATGATTGATGGCAAAGTCCAGGTTGGGCAACTGCTGATTGGTGGAGAAGCGAGCAGCCTCTGTGGCGTAATTCAACAGCGCCTCCTGGTCCACGTTGGCACGTGACAACAGCATCTCTGTGTCGGCATAATCCTGTAGAGGGGGCAACAAAACAGATGAGAGGTATACCAGAGTACGCAAACACAACAGTCTGCAATTTATATAATACGTCATATGCCAATTGTACTTGAAATGCAACAAGGAGGAAATGTTTTCCTTCATCAGCAGCTTAAGAATTCAGAATGTTCTTGAACTGAATCTTACTTTGAGTTGATTTTTTTATTTGAATTTTTTTTTTTAAAGTGGTTCTAAAGGCTTTTTTGCATGAAGGTAAAAAAATAAAAAAATCTTTCATGTGCAGCAGTTCCCCCTAATACTTAACTGAGCTCCCTCTCGATCCAGTAATGTGTACAAGAGCCCCAGCTCTCTTTCTCTCTCCTCATTGGCTGAGACAGCAGTGGAATCCATTGTCTCCCACTGCTGTCAATTACAGCCAGCCAATGAGAAAAGAGGGGGGGAGCCAGCCTGTGGCTCCATGTCTGAATAGACAAGCAGCGCAGCGGCTCGGGAGCACACCTGCTTGGATGCTCCCACTGCAAGCTGCTTGCTCAGGAGGCAATAGACAGGAAGGATGGGCCGAGAGTGCCGACAGGGGACCCAAGAAGAGAAAGATCGGGGCTGATCTGTGCAAATCCACTGCACAGAGAAGTAAAGTATTGCATGTGTGTAATTTAAAACAAACAAAAAAATGCCTTTAATATATCACTTTAAACTTGAGAATATGTCAAATGCAGATCTACAACATTTTAAAACCAAATCATATTTACAGTTGTGCTTATAAGTTTACACACCCTGATCTCTTGGCCATTTTCCAGAGAATACTAATAAGAACAAACTTTTTTTCACTCATGGTTAGTGTTTGACTGAAGCCATTATCAATCAACTGTGTTTACTCTATAAAATAGGGTTGTCCTGATACCGATACTAGTATGGGTACCGATACCAAGTATTTGCCTGAGTACTTGTACTCAGGGCAAATGCTCCGATGCTTCACCCGATACTTGTACAGTCAGGGTGATCAGTGCGGTGGAGGGGAGTTACAAGCACCGATCACCGATGACTGTCCTTGTATCCTCCTCCAGCCCCCCTCCATTCTGCTGCTGTCCCCCTCCGTGCTGCCATCTTTTTCTATCCTGCCGCCGTCATGCCCCCCTCGATCTGTCAGGATGGAGAGCGGCGGTAGGAGCCATAAACCTGGCTTTTAACTTTTCCGAATGTACAGTCAGTGATCACTGACTCTACATTCACAGAACTGAAACATTGTAACCTCCTGTGATTACAATGTTTCAGTTTATGAATAGAGAGGAGCGATGGCTTCTCTCCTTTCATCTTCAGTGGAGCTGAGGCTGTAGAGAAAGGGACTGGGGAATTTGTTTCCCTAGTCCCTTTCTCTGTCTCAGAGGGGAGATGTCAGGTCTGTTAAGACCCCTGATATCTCAAAGACCCCCCAACAGGGCTGATAAAAAAAAAAAAAAGAATTGCAATTAATTAAAAAAAATTGTAAAAAGAAAAATGAATAAAAAAAAAAAAAAACACACCGACACTGTACCTTTCACCCCACCCCCCTTAAAAAAAATAGAGCATTGTAAAAGAAAAAAAAAAATATGCCAACACATGTGCCACTGTCACATGAGATTTAAAAAAGTATCGGTATCGGCGAGTACTTGATCAAAAGTATCGGTCCTACAAAAGTGATATCGGGACAAACCCACTTTAAAACATAATGAAAATAGAAACTAGCAAAATGACCCATCAAAAGTTTCCATACCCTGGTGATTTTGGTTTAATAACATACACAAACAGGTTTGAATGGCTATTAACTGCTTAACGCCTACCGCACGCCTATTTAAGTCCGCAGAATGGCACGGACAGGCAGATGGGCGTATATATACGTCCCTGCCTACTAGCGGGTCGGGGGTCAGATCGGGACCCACTCCGCTGCATGCGGCTTACCTCCGGGAGCGATCAGACTCGAGGGGGCGGCGGTTCGTTTCTGTCCGACCCCTCGTGATCGCTCCCAGCCAATCCCGTGCGCCGCCGCCGTGTCACTTCCTCTGCCTGTAAAATGTAAACACAGGCAGAGAAAGTGATGCAGCGCTCAACTCGGCGGTATTTTCAAACTGCCAAGATGAGAGAAGAGACACAGTGAGTCGCACCAACACTACACTGACACCAGTACACGCAGGCACATTTAACCCCTTGCGATCACCCCACACGCTGTCACTGTACTGATCACTGCATTTAGTGTCAGTGTGACAGGGGGTGTGACAGGCAGTTAGTGTTAGGTCCAGGGTAGCCCCGTACCCCCCCTAATAAAGTTTTAACCCCTTGATCACCGCCCTAGTTAACCCTTTCACCCCCTATTGCCAGCATCACTAAGCGATCATTTTTCTGATCGCTGTATTAGTGTTGCTTTTGCCGCTAGGTAACAAAATTTTTTTTTTTATTGCGATTTTTTTTTTACTAAAGACATGTGGCTGAATAAATTTTAGCCTAAATGTTTGACTAAAATTTAGTTTATTCCGTTTTTCTTATAACAAAAAGTAAAAAAATATTGATTTTTTTTCAAAAATGTCGCTCTATATTTGTTTATAGCGCAAAAAAAAATAAAAAAAAAATAAAAAAAATCGCAGAGGCGATCAAATACCACCAAAAGAAAGCTCTATTTGTGGGAAGAAAAGGACGCTAATTTTGTTTGGGAGCCACGTCGCACGACCGCGCAATTGTCTGTTAAAGCGACACAGTGCGGAATTGTAAAAAACGCCTCTGGGCATTTAGCAGCATATTGGTCCGGGGCTTAAGTGGTTAAAAGAAGGTAATAATCTTTTGCCCACTGACAAAAAAAAATCTGAAAAATGCATTAAAAAAAAAAAAAAAAGTTGATTTGCATTTGAGTGAAATAAGTATTTGATCCAGATTTCTGGCTCCCAGGTGTATTCTATAAAGGCCACAAGCTGAGATTAGGAGCACTCTTTAAAGGGGAGTGTTCCTAAGTTTGTTACCTGTGTAATATAAATAAAACACAAACACACACGTGTCCATAGAAACAAGTCAATCATATTCCGATCGCTCCACCATTGCCAAGACCAAAGAGCTGTTCAAGGATGTCAGGGACAAGATTGTAGAGTTACACAAGGCTGGAATGGGCTACAAGGCCAATTGCCAAGCAGCTTGGTGAGAGGGTGACAACAGTTGGTGCCATTATTCACACATGGAAGAAACAAACAAAAAAATAGGATCTCACATCGTGGAGTTTCAATGATCACAAGAACAGTGAGGAATCAGCCCAGAACTACACGGAAGAATCTTGTCAAACAATTGGTAACGCACTACACCGTGAAGGACCGAAATACTGCAGTGCCCGCAAGGTCCAACTGCGCAAGAAAGCATGTCTGAAGTTTGCCAACATCTGAATGATTCAGAGGAGAACTGGGTGAAAGTGCTGTGGTCAGAGACCAAAAATCGAACCCTTTGGCATCAACTCAATTTGCCGTGTTTAGAGGTGGAGGAATGCTGCCTATGACCAAGAACAGCATTCCCACCGTCAAACATGGAGGTGGAAACATTCTGCTTTAAGGGTGTTTTTCTGCCAAGTGGACAGAACTTTACTGCATCAAAGGGACAATGGATGGGGCCTTGTACGGTCATGGGTGAGAACCTCCTTCCCTCAGACAGGGCATTGAAAACGGGTCATGGATGGATATTCCAGCATGACCATGACCCAAAACACACAGCCAAGGCAACAAAGGAGTGGCTCAAGAATCGCATTAAGGTCCTGAGCCAGTCTCCAGACCTTAATCCCACAGAAAATATGCAGAGGGAGTTGAAGGCTTAAAGGGGTTGTAAAGACAAAAATATTTTCCTCTTAAATTAAAGTCTGACAGTAGCTGATAAAGTAAAAATTAATGTTTTGCATTATAACTAGTTTGATACCTGTTGAAATCGAGCGGTTTAATTCACTTCCGTCACTCCTGAAACGTTATTCTCACTGACTTCCTACATCACGGCCTAATGGGAACTACAGTTCCCATTAGGCTTAGCCTCCATGCCTGTGAGGGATGAGAGAGCATCTTCACGCAGGGCTGTAGTCATAGGGAGGGGGTGAGCACATTCTGCTTTCCACCATGCAGATGGAGGTCAAAAGGAAAAAACGAGGTAAGTGATATTTAAATGCTCTAGCTTACAGCAATCAATTGATCTAATAAAAAAAACGAACCTTTAGTGTTCCTTTAATTTACCAAACATCAGCCTCGACACCTTATTGACTTGGGAGAAGATTTGCAAAGAGGAGTGGGACAAAATCCCTTTTGAGAAGTGTGCAAACCTGGTGGCCAACTACAGGAAACATCTGACCTCTATTTGCCAACAAGGGTTTTGCAAAGGGGTCAAATACTTATTTCACTCATTAAACTGCAAATCAATTTATAATTTTTGAAATGTGTTTTTCTGGATATTTTTGGTTATTCTCTTTCATATACTTAGAGTACACGGGGCAGTACAAACCGCATGGCTATTGTCCCAGGGAACCGGCCAGTAGAAACCCCCCCCCCCATCTTTTGGAAGATGCCTCTGTCTGCTGTACAAAGTATTCTGGTTCCAAGGCCATCACTTTGCTCGCTAATATGCTGCAATAATGAATGGATGGGATTCAGCCTGACGTTACCTGTAAGATGACCCCTTTCTCCAGCAAGCTCTGCTTCTTAGCTGTCATGACAAAGTAGTGCGTGTCATCCTTGTAATAGACAATGTTCTCCAGATCGATACCTGTAAACAGAAAGTACCTTGTGAAAAGGAAGGCAGAGTGGAAAAGGAGGAACACAAAAATAAATGATTCGATTCTGAATTAAAGCAAGCAGTATGCGTTAATTTAACAAATACATGCATACCATACTTCCAATGTGCAGTTCGTTTTGCACAGAGTGGCCCTGATCCACGTCACCTGGGGTCCCTCGACAGCTGTCTCTGCTCCTCCCCACAAGAACTAACCCCCTTTTGGGAAGCTCTCCCAAGGGGGTTAGCTTGCAGGCACGCTCCTGTGTGACGGAGCGTGCCAAGTGCATCACTTGGCCCCACCACCGTCACACCGCGCCATTGATTTGATTGACAGCAGCGGGAGCCAATGGCTGCACTGCCATCAATCTCCAATGAAGAGCCGCCTGAGGGCTTTCACACTGGAGCGGTGCTCTAGCAGGACCACGCCAAAAGTCCTGCTAGCCGCATCTTTGGAGCGTTAACCACTCCTCCACCGTTGAAGGCAATGGGAAACCACGGCTATACCACCAACAATGCACCTCTTCAGAGGCGCATTGCGGGCGGTATTAACTATTTTTCGCCCGCTAGCGGGGGGTAAATCTGCACCACTAGTGGCCGAATACCAATGCAATGCCAACAGAAAAGTGCCGCACCTCCCTCCCCAGTGTGAAAGGGGACTAGAGCAGTAATTGTGTGGTTTCACGTAGTCCAGTAAAGACCTTAAAAAAGGGAGTGGGGACAGTAGGTGAAAGGCTTGGAAGTGGATGCATTTAAAGAGAGTTACACTTGGCCCTTTTACTGTAGCATTTTTCTATGCATTTTATTTCTGCACATGCCAACTACTGCACTAAAGATATGTTCTATGCAGAATCATTTCAAGGCTGTTCACATGGAATAAGAGGAGCAACAGAACACCAGCAGAATCATTCTCAAATATGCAGCAACATTAAAGATTTTAGGCACGTTTGCGATCTTTCAACGGTGCCACAACAGCCATCTACTGCAACAATCATTATCCCACACAGAAATGATGGGGTGGTCGACAGACACTCACCTGTAGCCTCCCGCAAATCCTGAAAGAACTTCTGGTTGAAGATGAAGGCCACGCCGCTGATTTCCTCCACCTTTGCCTCTGCCGTCGTGTTCCGGTTAATGAAATTTGCTGTGATGGCGATGGCCAGCTTTCCACGAAACTCCTTCCTGCGGAAACCTTGAGACAAAGACGTAAAAGAGGTTTCAGCAGCTTTTCATGTGACAAAACCCCAAACAAACCAGAATTTTAACTCACCCGCCAAAGTGTTTCTCCTGCCATCCGCGCCGATGATGACATCAAAATCAAACTCAGACACTGGGTGATCTTTAGGATGGACTGTGGCCCGCCAGCCCGTTCCTGACAAATAAAATATTGATTTTTACAGATGGTATCTTTCAAATAAGTTTTATTCCACGTTGCATATATGCAGAAAAAGAAAAAAAACAAACAAACATTAAATAATCATTTAAAGCTGAACTCCAGCCTTGCCTTCAATCTTGCAGTTGTACAGGCTCCTCTCCGGTACTGGCTTACTCCAATTTCACTGCACACTGCGAGACAAAAAACTGAAGTCTTGCCCCAAAAGACAAATAAATTGTCCAAATAAACTAGCCAATCTGAGCGCTAATGTGCACAGTTGGTGTATCGAATAAAAATATACATATAATAATACATCAAGAAAAAAAATTGCATCAAGAAAAAATTGCTGAACATAGTCTTGTGAATCCAATGGTAAGTGATCCCAAAATTAGCATAGAATATGAAAAAAAAAATACAGTCGGATATTTAACAAAATAAAATAAAAAATGTAAAAAAATAAAAAAACACAAAATAGGATGAAAAATGAAATCTGGTGTGTAGCAAGTCCCGTCACCAAAGTGTAGCACAACGTGCTTGACAAATCCTTCAGTGTGAAACACTGTCTGCAAGCAGCTCACCTCACTGCTGTCGGATAAACAGCGTAAATATGCCCCAAATGTGGATAGAGGGAGTAGTTGCAGTGATATACAAGCGTCCTTAAAAGTTGTTACAACGTTTATATTTGTAAGGGAGCGTTGGCGTCAATGCACTAACGCCGTGTTCGTAAGTCCCAACTGTGTGCCTTGATCCTCTCTAGCTCCCCGGATGTTAGTAACCAATAACTGGTTAGGCAGCGGTATGTGTGGAAAAAAAATAAAAATAAAAAAAAAGATGCTTATAGCATAAACCTGTGAGAACGTATTTAATAACAAACAAAAAAACTCAAATTAGCAGAGATCTGCGGTAAAAATGTATCCACGAGCACCAAGCTAGTCTCCTTCCGTCAGGCTGTAGGTGTACCTAATGCTCCAATCCTGATGCGTGTCGTTACACCACGTGACTTCATCCCCTGGTGAAGTCACATGGTGTGATGACAGGCGTCGGGATTGGAGCATTAGGTACACCTACAGCCTGACGGAAGGAGACTAGCTTGGTGCTCGTGGATACATTTCTACTGCGGATCTCTGCTAATGTTAATTTTTTATTGTTTGTAATAAATGTTTTTTTTGTTACGGGTTTATGCTACGAGCATCCTTTTTTCACACATACCGCTGCCTAACAATTCATTGGTTACAAACCCGGGAAGCTAGAGTGGATCATGACACACATTTGGAACTTACGAACTTGGCGTTCATGGATTGACGCCCACGCTCCCTTACAAATAGTGAGTGCAATACTGTGTGACTAGTTGTTGCTCCACTATGGATTCCCACAGAGTTACGCTATGAACCATTCTCCTTATGCTTGTGTTTCCATGTACGCTACATATCTGCTACTGAGAACATTGTAACAACTTTAAAAAGACTTGTATATCACTGCAACTACTCCCTCTATGCACATTTGGTGCATATTTACGCTGTTTATTCGACAACAGTGAGGCGAGCTGCTTGCCGAAAGAGGTGTTTCACACTAAAGGATTTGTCAAGCACGTTGAGCTACGTTTTGGTGACGGGACTTACTGCACACCAGATTTAATTTTCATCCTTTTATTATGTTTTTTTATGTTAAATATCAGAGACTGCATTTAAAATATTTTTTTCTTATTTTTTGTATTAAATGCTAATTTTGGGATCAAGACTGTATATTCAGCAAATTTTTCTTGATGCAATTTTCCTTGATTATATGTATATTTTTATTGTTTGATACACCCACTGTGCACATTAGCACTCACAGATTGGCTAGTTTATTTGGACACTTTGTCTTGTCTTTTGGGGCAAGACTTCAGTTTTTTTTATCTTGCTTCCCCCTCACTCACCCTACCCCTTTCACATTTCACAGAGCAGTCACTACTCTATTCTATTTGGCACTTGTTTTAGGATTAGATCCACAGGTGTCTGCAGCAGTGCCCCTTAGACCAGGCCCACAGACAGCGCAGGAGTGTACAATATATATATATATATATATATATATATATATATATATACACACACACACACACACAAATACACGTTGCAGATTTTGTGAGCGTTTCTATCCATTGATCCAATAAATCTTACATGCTGCATTTAGACGATGCCTTTTATCTACTAGAGCTGCCTTTTTCTACGGAAGGCTGCCACTAATGCTACCCTATGCCAGGGACTAAAACAGATATTATTGGACATTTTCCTGCTTTGCGCTCATAAATAAAATAAAAAATTGTAAGCCAGATAGATGGTCTCTATCTGGCTTAGAATTTTTTTTTTATTCATGAGCGCAAAGCAGTAGGATGCCAAGAGTCAAATAATATCGGTTTAGTCCTTTGTAAATTCCTGGCATAGGGTAACATTAGTGGCAGCCCTTCCGCATCATTTAGCGCTTTCCTCCCAAACCTGAGTGTCCCTGCCATGTCCCTTTCATTCATTCGATTTTAGTTCTTCCAATAATGGAGGCTCAGCATAATGTGTGGGTGTTGCCTAGGGTGGTGTAAAGGCAAAACACAGCCTGCCTGGAATGCCTGCTACTCCAGATTGACATCCACCCATCAAGGCGTTTGTATATTTACATAACTCCTTTCAAGAGCCACCCCTATGCTTCCATCACAGCCAAGGGGTCTTGAGAGGCATACTGAGGCAGGGCACTGAGGTTTTTCAGGTAGACAGCCTCTCCTACTAGCCAAGACCTGCCTGCATTGCTTAGAGACGCACAGAGACCCAGTGATATCACCAAGTCTAAGGATACGGTATGTTAAAAAAAAAAAAAAATTGCTAGCGAGTTAAGGGGACATGGAAGGCAAAAATCGAAGCAGATTAAATGACAACTTAAATACATTTTATAAAATCACATAAATAAAAAAATACAAAAAGGTAGTTATGGGACATGTATGATATAAATGCTGCGCGTTATAAGGACTTAGCAGGGGATCTGTTTTTTTACTCACGCTCATTCTCTTGATCTTCTGGTGGTTCAACCAGCCCCTGGAACTCAACATTGACATGAATCTCAATTCCCAGGATGAGTGACACTTTCAAAAGTATTAGCTGCAGCTGGCGAATACCTGGAATATAAAAAAAAAAAAAAAAAAAGGAAACATTTACTGTAGAAAATCCAACCTCTGTATTACAGCAGACTGTGTAGAGCAACTCAACCCATGACCCTTTCTGGATGGAAAACAGGTTAGAACCTCAGTGAGCTGAGAGTTGAAAGCACCACATGTTCTATGGTTTGTCCCCAACCTGCTATCATATACCAAGTCTGTTTCATAAATGTAACAACCCATGTGCAAGAGTACAGCAAGTTAAGCTAGGACGTGAGCTCATCTCAACTGTCCCTAAAAAAAAACAAGGATGCTGACTGGACTAATTCCAGTCTAGGGGGAGAATTATTAAGACAAAAATCAATAAAATACAGAAAACCAAATCAGCAAAAAAAAAATGCAAGTCTTGCAAAAAAAACACACAAACTAGGTAAATATGATATTTAATATAGGGGGCACTAGTTTCCCTTTTTAAATGTTTTCTTTTTAAACAACAAGTGTAATGCCCTGTACACACGATCACTTTTTGTCATGAAAAAAAATGAAATTTTTCAAACTTCATTTTCAAAAATGACGTTGCGTACACACCATCATTTTTGGAAAATGATGAACAAAGTGACGGCACTCTAAAGGGGAAGTTCTATTTGCCTTGAGGCTGCTTTTAGCTGGTTACTTGTTAGTAAAAGACGATTCCTGCTTTTTTGTCTGTTACAGCGTGATGAATGTGCTTACTCCATTATGAATGGTAGTTTTATCTCCCGTCTCCTAACTTGCTTCTGGGCATGTGCAGGTTTAAAACGTCATTTTTTACGTAGTTTTGCCCACACACGATCATTTTTTATGACACAAAAAATGACATTTCGAAAAATGACATAAAAAATTCAAGCATGTTCGAATTTTTTTTTGGTCATTTTTCAGAAGACATAAAATGACATTTTGGCCACACACACACCATCATTTTAAATGACATTTTAAAAAATGACATTTTTTTTCATCACAAAAAGTGATCGTGTGTACGGGGCATTACATTTGGCTATTCAACTTACGGAAAGGTTTCTGCTTTTGCCAAATTCCACAGAGAAAGGAGAATTTATAGACGATTTAACTTGCACAGTGAACCGGAAAAGGTTTTCTGGCCCAAGACGGGCCGGTCATTACATTTTTTTACTGTGTCTTACTACAAAATTGTGATAGGAAAAAGCAAAAGCAAAATGTTAAATTATACTTAAAAATCACAAGGTGGTTTTATTTTTAAAATAGTTAATAGGATTTTTTCTACAGCTTACCTGTAAAATCATTTTCTTGGAGAACATCACAGGACACAGAACCGGTTATTATAATAAGAAGTACTTGGGTTATATGGCACCTATAGGGGAATGGACACTGGTAGATCAGTCAGATCAAAAAACAAGTCCTCCCCTATATAACCCCTCCTACACAGGAAGCACATCAGTTTTGTAGTGAGCAAATTCCCAAAAAGAGGGGAGGGACCTCTGTGTCCTTTAAAGTACTGCAAGAAAAGGATTTTACAGGTAAGCTGTAGGGAAAAAAAAAATATATATCTTTTTTTTTTTTTATGTACACAACAGGACAGAGCCGGTTATTATAATAACTACTTGGGACATCCCAAAGCAATATCCTTAAGGGGAGGGAGAAACCATCATAGAAACTGCCACCAGAGAAGGACCTACTCTGATTTGTAATAGGCGGAGACCAAAGGCAGTATATCGTACTTTGTTGACATTCATCCGTTAAAAAATCCTGTAGATGTACAAACCAAAGACCAAATCGTGGTCTTGCACACCTTGGCCACTGACACCAAATGGCGGATTGCCCAAAATACTCCCCCACACCTGGTAGAGAATCTCCCCAGAAAAAAAAAGGGGGGGGGGGTTTGCCATTTAAACCATAATCATTGATAAACTGGCAGATCCACTGCTGAATAGTCAACGTGAATGCCGCCTGAACAACCTTTAGAGTATGTAGCGATCTTTCTCCAGCCGACTGTGGATAAGGAGAATAAAAGGCAAGACACTGTTCCGATTCAAGTGAAAACTAGAAACCCCTTTAGGCAATACAAAACAGATACGGATGCAACATCTTATGATGCGAGACCAAGAACAGCTCCTTGCACGAAAGAGCCGCCAACTGACACTCCACTTAGTGAAGTGATAGCAACCAAAGAAGCCACCTTCTGAGCTAAAAGGACCAACAGAATCCCCCAAATGGTTCAAAAAGTGGCCTCTACAAGGACTGTCAAGTCCCAAGGACACAAGAATGGCCTGACAGCTATGACTGTCCAAGTTACATGCTGTATGAATCAAGGAGTGAGAAACAACGGCATCTAGAAAAAAATGGATAGGGATGAACTCTGACCCTTAACGGTACTTAAGGCCAATCTCCTTTCCCCTACCGATTGGAGAAAAAAAAAATCTCCTACTCACATTTCTGCGGGTGCCACTTTCCCCCGGGCAAGAAAATATTAAGTCCTGTAATTGAAGTTCCCCGAAGCTGGCTTCCCAGGGGCTCGACAGTGCCAAGGTACTAGGGCTTAAAAAAAAAAATTAAAAGCGAGTTGCGAGGTCAAGTTCAGACTTTGACCAAATCGATTTTTTTGATCCCCCCCCCCCCCCATTAGGACCAGCGCTCTGCTGACTAGGTTGAAGCCGCAGCCTTTTCCCAGGAACGCGGCGGACTAGGCTGAAGCCTCGCCTAAAAACTCCTGCCCGCAGCTCCTTAGGATCGGCGCAGTGTCCATCAGAAAAAAAATAAAAATAAAGATTCGAATTGAGTTTTTAAAAAACTCAAGATTTTTTTGGGGGCAAAAATTGCCCAGCTCTACAAGATACAGGACTCAAGAACATTGGGTCCTGCTGGACTGGGAGTGTCCAAGGAGCAAAACTCGCTAGGTCAGTGTACCAAGCCCTCCTGGGCTAATTAGGCCAACACTAATATCAGTGCTACCACCTCACGGATTCTTCGCAAAAGATGTGGCAGAAGCCGAAACAGATGAAAAAGTCAAAGATAAGCTCAGGCGTGTTCGCAACCTGCACATGCAAAGGCCGCCAGGAAGTCGGCATTGCACAGCACTAATCACAGGCAGTGACACATTTTCCCGATCCGCAGCTGCAGAGATCGAGAAATGTCTCACTGCCTGTGTTTAGGACTGTGCAGTGCCGACTTACTGAACCAGTCCCTGAGGCATGGGTGCTCAACCTGTGGCCCTCCAGATGTTTCAGAACTACATGTCCCATCATGCCTTTGCATTTGGGAGTCATGCTTGTAACTGTTCAGCCTTGCAATGCCTCATGGGACTTGTAGTTTTGAAACAGCTGGAGGGCCACAGGTTGAGCACCCATGCCCTAAGGTGTTACCAGTTACATCTACCCCTATTGGCAGTGGGACTCTCGTCCTGGAAACACCTGTCCCAACCTGTTGTAGGACTTGGAATCTAGTTAACTTCCATGCAGATTTCCCCTTACCACTATTATATTGGCAATAGAGACAGCACTTTTACTGCCCCAGACAGAATGTGGTTCACCTCCCCGAGTCGTATGGCCTCTGATGCAGCGCTGGTGGTTGATATACATGCCTGCAGAGGCATTTTTGGATTGAACCTACAACTGGATTGTCCCATAATCCAGAGCAAGACGTACTGGCCAAAAATTGCAAAATATTGGTGGACAGGCCCACTAAACTGTAGCCAGCCTCAAATCAACTTTGGAAAATAATGACCACCAATTCAGTCTCTCAAACTCCTGAAGAGGAAGAATATCAACCACCAATTTTTTCTCTGCAACACCCCAGAAACTGAGCCTTCCGGCAATCCAATGAATGGATCTTAAAGTTCCAGACAGAGAATCATCCTCTACCAAGACCTGTAGTAGGACTGTATGTAGGGAACGTGCTTTGAACTAAACACAGCTTCCTCTTGTAGAAATATATTGAAGCAACCCCTGGAATTGACAGTTTCCGGAGCAAAGATAAATTGAAGTAATGAGTATTGTGTATTGAGGCGTCTTCAGCAAGCGCAGCACTGGGGCTAGACACTTTCCAAACCCTTCTGTGACCAACCCAAAAAGGAAAGATTCACACAAAAAAAAATAAAGCTTTTCACTGTAATTACAGAATGGATGTTCAGCAGTTTTGAAATCTTAAGATAAAACCTCATGTCCCCATTTGGTTTTGGAACTGCCATCATTTAATTGTCTCAATAATGAGCCCATAAACTTCTGCTTCAAGAGACAATGCAAGGCAAAAAGACTGACAACTGACAGACCCATACAGTCCCAAGAGGTTCACTTAAAGGGATTGTAAAGGTTAATTTTTTTCACTTTAATGCATCCTGGCAATGACTGCCCCCAACCCAACCCCCCCCCCCCCGTTTTACTTACCTGAGCCCGTTCACCTGCTGTACTCTCCCCCCCTAACATCCTTCTCCAAAAAGTCTGGCTAGATTGGATGGATTGATAGCAGCACAGCCATTGGCTCGCTGTCAGTCACATCCAATGACGCGACACTCCAGGGCCAAGTGATAGTCTGCGGCTACAGCCGCCAGCTGTATCACGGGAGCGCGCTCGCAAGAACTAATCCCCATGGGAGAGAGCTCCCATGAAGGGAGTTAGTTCTTGTGGTGAGGAGCAGAGACAGCTGCCGAGGGACCCCAGAAGATGTGGATCGGGGCCACTGTGTGCAAAAACGAGCTGCACAGTGGAGGCAAGTATAACATGTTAATTTTTTTAAAGGGGAACCTTTAGTGTGTTTCGAGTGGAGTTCTCCTCCGGTGCCCACATCGCTGGACTCCAGGACAGGCAAGTGTCCGATTATTAAATGTCACATACTGCAGCTGCTGGCTTTTAATTTTTGCAGATGTGGGCGGACCTCTGCTTTAACCTATCAGGTTTCTGCCAGGTAAAGATATAACCAACCACCTCAAGACTGCCCTAAGATTTTCTGGCCTGCGAAACTCCCAAAACAAAGCAGCCTCAGATGCCGCCCCCACCCAGGTGGTAAAAAGCTTGAGATGAATGCGATGAGATGTGGACACTGCCAGATCCCTGAACCTGAGAGTGGTGCACCTGCCTCCCCCAACTCCCTCTTTTCTGGAACCATTTAACCGGTATAACAGGTAAACACCAAAAAAAAAAAGATAAAAAAAATTACTCTGCATGTGGAGTGTGCGAACACGCCGGAGCTCATCCCCAATACACAAATGTTTATGATTTATATTATATACATACACACTCAACTTAATGTAAATAAGCATATATGTATGCAGTTTAATGTAAACAAACCTACGTATGCAGTACAAAGGAAAACATGCTAGCATGTGTTTAAGCAATATGTATCTATGGATGCATGAGTTTATGAAAAAATGTGCTTATGCAACTATGCATTTTTAAGAAAAAACCTGGAAGCGTGCATCCCTGTAAACACGCATTTATACAATACGTGCCCATGGAAACATGCATTTACCCAATAAGCAAGCATGCGTTTATGCAACATGTACCTGTTTGCAACCATGAATAAATATGTATATTTAGCAACAATACGTTTCAGCTAGTTTGCAAGCATGCACCTGCTTAATTGTAGTTGGCCCCATACTAGTCCTTCAGGATTTAGCCAAGCACATATGCATCCAATGCAGCCTCTATGCCGGTTCAGAACAGTGAACACTGATTGGTTGTCTCCTCTTGCGATTCCTCGCCCCCTACAGTTAGAATCACTCCCTAGGTAACACATTTACCTCTTGATCGCCCTCTAGTGTTAACCCCTTCCCTGCCAGTGACATTTATACAGTAATCAGGGCATTTTTATAGCACTGATCGCTGTATAAAACGTGAATGGTCTCAAAATAGTGTCAAAAGTGTCCGATATGTCAACCGCAATATTGCAGTCACAATATAAAAAAAAACGCTATAATTTTGGGCGCAAAACAATTATTCTATCTAGATTTTGTTCATTTAATTTATTTTTTAAACAAAAATGTGTAGAATACATACTGGCCTAAACTTAGGAAATTTTTATTTATTTTTTTTAAAACAAAGGGATATTTATTATTATAGCAAAAATTTAAATATATTTTAAACATGTTTTTTTTCAAACTTATCACTCTTGTTTATAGCGCAAGAAATAAAAACCGCAGAGATGATCAAATGCCACAAAAACAAAGCTCTATTGTGGGATACAGTGTTGCAAGACCGCACGATTGTCAAAGTGTGACAGTGCTGAAAGCTGAAAAAAGGCTTGGGTAGGAAGGGGGGTTTAAGTGTCCTGTATTGGTGGTTAAAGTGCTCCCATGCCCATGTTTTTCCAAACATGGGTATATTTAAACATGCCTTTAAACAAAAAGTTTGCAAGCATGTATACAAATGCTGCACCTGCCTCCTGATCAGTAAAAAACACTTTAAAGCGGAATTTCACCCTAAATATAAGATCTCCCATGTGATCCAGCATACTGGCGTCAGTATGCTGTTTTTTCTTTTTAATCCCACACTTACTGTATTATCCTGTAATTTCATTTTTTTCCCCCGCGGTGGACGGCGCCAGTATAGCGCGTCACATCTTCCGAAAATACCCAATATGGACTCGGGTAATCTCGGCGAAAATGCGCCTACGGCTATGGCGCGTCACGCCCTCCGAAATAGGACTCGGAGAAATACGGCGCCTGCGCAGTCAGCTCCTAGGTCTGTGCGCAGGCGCCGCATTTTCGCCGAGATTACCCGAGTCCATATTGGGTATTTTCGGAAGATGTGACGCGCTGTACTGGCGCCGTCCACCGCGGGGGAAAAAAATGAAATTACAGGATAATACAGTAAGTGTGGGATTAAAAAAAAAAAAAAAAACAGCATACTGGAGCTGACGCCAGTATGCTGGATCACATGGGAGATCTTATATTTAGGGTGAAATTCCGCTTTAAAGAGAACTGCTATCCGTCCAGGGGTGTATCAACTTACAGTTGAACAGTCCTACGGATTAACCACTTTTTGTTTACAAGTTAAAAACTTTTGCTAGAAAATTACAAACCCCCAAACATTCGATACAAACAAGAGAATAAAATGGTAGTGGCTGCCACTGTCACACCGCATTTGCGCAGCGGTCTTTTAGTGAAAAATAAGACAGCCAGTAAAGCTAGCCCCATTTTTTTTTATATTGTGAAAGATGTTACTCAGTGTAAATTGATACCAAACATGCTTCAAAATTGCACCCGCTCAGACTGGCGACAAACTTTTTTCATTTTTTTTTTTTAAGACTAAAAAAGTCTTGGGCTAGAATTATTGCCCTCTCCAACGATTGCGGTGATACCTCACATGTGTGGTTTGGAACACCTTTATATGTGAGCGCTACTCACGTATGCGTTCGCTTCTGCATGCAAGCTCATCAGGACGAGGCGCGTTTAACTTTTTTTTCTTTATTTTTTTACTCTATTAGTCGCCAGGACAAATAGAAAGGGTGAATCTGCTCAGTGGGGTCACAGAATAAAAAAAATCTGACAAAGCATCTAATCTTTCAACAGATTTGATAACCATTTGTAATGATCAGGTAATACATTTCTCATAAAAAAGGAGTGATGGAAAGCCAGTGTTCGACATCTATGGTTACTCTGTAAATTGTCTAAACAACTTGCTTAAAAAAACATTGAATGCAGATTAACAGTTTTTCAGCTTGGCCACAAAACAATTATGCAAAATCCTTCATCCCTTGGGCAGATGAACCTCCATCAGCCCGATTACTTTTCCAATTATCTGTGTAGTCATTTTAACAAAAATACACATCAGCTGGTAGTGTGACATATATGGGTGGAGGACAGGAGAAGTCGCGGAAACCATTGCAGGGAAACAATCTTTCAGAGGAAGCAGATTGTAATAAATTAAATGTTAGACAGGGATAGGTTAAAGTAAAAAGCTTGGCAGTGATGGCAGAAACATCTTCTATTGGTTACTGGCGTAAGCAAGGATGAGGTTATCACACTGGACCATGCAAAAGCTTTTCATGCACAGCTGCCTGCAGCATACTTTTGTGGAAGCCCAACAATTCCTTACACTAATCTTTCCACAAACACCTAAAATTGTTAAATTAGTTTTTGGGCACCAGTTCACACAAAATTGGAAGAACGGCCAAAGATGCACAGCCAAACTAACAAGGCGTTAACTGTAATTGTTGTATATAGTGAACATATCCCCTAGTGGGTTCTGAGAGATGTTTTTCAGCTATGAAAATGCTTGCGCTGATAAACGCCAATAATCGCTGAAAAACTTCGCTTACCAGCGTTTGTTTTTGATCCATTGAAAGAAAAAATAAAAAAGGCTGAAAAACTGCAAAAACACAAAAAAAAACGCTATTGCAAAAAGTTGAACTCACTGCAATGCTACTGGCGTTTTTAGAACATTATTTTAACGTCCAGTGTGTATGAGGCCTAAATATTTTTCAAGAGACAACTGAAGCAGTCGGCTTGCTCTTGGGGGGGTAGTTTTATATAACATTTCGGCCAGCTTAATGCGGTTTTAAACATATGAAATTCAGCAACCAGCATATTGATTGTCTAAAGTCTGTGCCACCCAGTAGGTAAGAAAATGAAAAGGGATACTGGGGAGGTGGTTTTTCATAGAATGCTCAGGAAAAGCTTTACAGCCCTAAAGATTACACCAACACATTACGAAAAGCAATAATGATTGTTGGCGGAGAAAGCCAACATCTGAGCAGCAAGCAAATGACAGTCTGGATCAGGGGGACATGGTATTGATGATTGAAGTTGCTCAGACAAGAAAATGAAGGCAGGTGAAACATAGCTGCTGCAGCTTCAAAGAGTTATATTTTGAAGATGCAAGGTTTTTTTTTAACTGTATGGTCACAAGATTTGTTATAAGTGTGGGAAAAAGGCAAGGCAGGAATTTCGCTTTAAAGTGGTTGTAAACCCTTACATATACCCAGAGAAGTGACTTGGCCTCAGGTGATACACAGATGAAAGATCCTCCTACATATGTTGTTCTATGTACAGTCGTTCAAAGTCCAGAATTTTTAACGCTTGTCTGAGATGTCAGAAAAAAGAAAAGGGGACAGAGAGCTGAAGTTGCACTCTGCAGAGCTAAGTGAGGAGGGCTCTGAAAGCAGATTGGAGGAAAGGGACACACCGACCTCCCAGGAACAGAGCCAAGGCTGTCAATCTGCTGGAGATCCCTCGGTTTCATTTTTTTTTTTTGGTGTCAGGAAAGCATGCGTCAGTAGGGATTCATGATGATAGTAGAGGAACGAAGCAGCAGACAGAAATTACATTTAGTGCACACTATAGAGAGATATGCTTTGTTCATATTTCATATCTGAGGTTTACAACCACCAAGTTATACCCAACTTGGTTTCATGCACATACATGCAGAGGATACTGACAGATTCAAATTGCAATGTTATAGCAGAGCTCACAATACTCACTGATGTGATCGATGGCCCCAGCACAGAACTTGCCATGGAATTTCTTGGCTCCCAGTCCCCGCAGGTCATGGATGGTGAAGGGCCACAAATGAAGGACGTTGTTCCGCGAAAAGGCATCTCTCTTTTCCACTACCACTACCCTGGCCCCGAGGAAGTAAAGCTCGATTGCAGTACGCAGACCGCATGGCCCAGCACCAATAATCAGACACTGTAGAGACAGACAAGTGAGTAATATAAAAACAAGTGTCCAGTATTTCTACATGAAAAATAAGCAACAGATTTCTGTTCTCGTTTCAGGTGGCTGATGCAAAGTAATTAAAACCAGGAGAAAACAAAAAAGGCTAGCTGGCCTTTAACAAAATTATTATTATTATTATTATTATTATTATTATTAGGTAGTAGTAATAGGCACACAAATAAGGCCCCTTTCACACCTGAAGACCGTATGTCTGCTTTTTCATCCATCCGTTTACAGATGAAAAAGGGACATACATTGATCCCTATGAGAGAGCGGGTGTCAGAGGATGAACCCAATCTCATCAGTGTCCGCAATCCTGCAGACGGAGGAAAAAGGGATTTTTAAATACAGCTTACCTGTAAAATCCTTTTCTTGGAGTACATCACGGGACACAGAGCGGCATATTCATTACTATATGGGTTATATGGAGTACCTTCAGGTGTGGACACTGGCAATCTCAAACAGGAAGTCCCCTCCCTATATAACCCCCTCCCCTAGAGGGAGTCCCTCAGTTTTGTAGCAAGCAGTATGCCTCCCAAAATGGTCACCCAAAAGAGGGGTGGGAGCTCTGTGTCCCGTGATGTACTCCAAGAAAAGGATTTTACAGGTAAGCTGTATTTAAAAATCCCTTTTTCTTTCTCGTACATCACGGGACACAGAGCGGCATATTCATTACTATATGGCAGGGGTGTCAAACTGGCGGCCCTCCAGCTGTTGCAAAACTACAAGTCCCATGAGGCATTGCAAGGCTAACAGTTACAAGCATGACTCCCACAGGCAGAGGCATGATGGGACTTGTAGTTTCGGAACAGCTGGAGGGCCGCCAGTTTGACACCCCTGCTATATGGGATGTCTGAAAGCAATGCTTTAATGAGGGGAGGGAGACATCTTCCAAAGAAGGATTTAATTTTAGAGGTATACTCAGATACTAGTAAATCCAACTTAAACGAGAAATGTAAATCTCAAATCAAATCAAGGGAGCCCCCTCAGATCCTGAGGAGCTTGAATCGCGGCCTGTAGTACTGACTGCCCAAAGGCTGTATCCGCATTCCTTTTTACGTCCACTTGATAACATTTTGTAAACGTGTGGACTGATGACTACGTTGCTGCCTTGCATATTCGAGCCATAGAGATCTGATGATGTGCTGCCCAGGAGGTGCCCCTGGCCCTGGTAGAATGGGCCTTTACCGACAAAGGAGGAGGCACCTCTTCAAACCGCAGGCCCGAACAATTAATTGTTTAATCCATCTTGCGATGGTGGATCAAGCGGCTGCCTGACCCATCTTGGGCCCTTCCGGTAAAACGAACACCACATCTGTTTTCCGAACCTTCTCTGTAGCTTTAAGATAGGCCCTTACGGCCCTGACAATATCCAACGTATGCAGCAACCCCTCTTTTCTAGAGGTGGGTTTTGGAAGAAGGATGGAAGTACCACATCCTGGTTCAGGTGGAAACTGGATATAACCTTTGGTAGAAAGGAAGGATGAGGACGGAACCCCGCCCTATCCTTATGCAAAATGAGATATGGTTCCTTACAAGATAAGGCTGCCAATTCCGATACTCTCCTGGCCGAAACTATGGTGATCAGAAATACCGACTTTCTAGTCAGTAAAATCAAGGTACCTCAGCCAACGGCTCAAGAGGTTGTTTCTGTAGGGATGACAGAACAAGATTTAAGTCCCATGGACAAAGTGGTGACTTGACAGGAGGATTAATACGCAAGACCCCCTGTAAGAAGGTCTTTACCAGCGAGTGGGTGGCCAGCGGCCTCTGAAACCACACTGACAGAGCTGAGATCTGTCCCTTGATTGTGCTTAGTGCCAGGCCTTTATCCACTCCTAGCTGGAGAAAACTTAACACCCTATCAATAGTATATTTGCGGGAATTCCATCTTTTGGATTCACACCAGCCTACGTAGTTCCTCCACACCCTGTAATAAATCACCCTGGAGACCGGCTTTCTAGCCCTAATCAGGGTAGGGATTACCTGCCTAGACAGACCTCTACCCCTGAGAATCAGGGATTCAGCCTCCAGGCCGTCAAATTTAGACGCCGTAATGTAGGGTGGAGGATCGGGCCTTGTGAGAGTAGGTCTGGTTGTAGAGGAAGAGTCCAAGGGTCTCCCACTGCCATCTTCAGGACTAGTGAGTATCAAGTCCTCCGGGGCCAAGCCGGAGCTACTAAAATGACTGGCTTGTGCTCCACTCTGATCTTGCGCAACAGGCGAGGGAGTAACTGTAGCGGAGGGAATGCATATAGAAGTTTGAATTGATGCCAAGGGCAAACCAACGCATCGGTTCCGCAGGCCATAGGATCCCTCGTTCGAGACACGAACCTGTCTAGTTTCTTAGTTTCTTGTTGAACCTGGATGCCATTATATCTACGTCTGGCATTCCCCACCTCTGGCAGATTGTCTGAAAGACCTGGGGATGCAGAGACCACTCCCCTGGCGACAGACTCTGGCGACTTAAGAAGTCTGCCTGCAGGTTGTCCACTCCGGGAATGAATATCGCCGAAATGCAGGGTACATGAACCTCTGCCCACTGAAAAGCTCACCTCCCTCTGAGCGGCCCGACTCCTGGTTCCCCCTTGGTGGTTTATGTATGCCACCGCCGTGGCATTGTCTGACTGGATTCTCACCGGGAACCCCTTTAATCTGGAGGTCCATGCCAGAAGGGCTAGGCGAGCAGCTCTGATCTCCCAGATATTGATGGGGAGCTGCCTCTCTGCTTTCACCCCAGTTCCCTGGCGAGAGGACCCCTCGAAGACCGCCCCCCCAGCCTGCCAGGCTGGCGTCTGTGGTAACTACCTTCCAGACAACAGGGCTGAAGGATTTTCCCTTTAGAAGATTCTGGGGGTTCAACCACCAGGCCAGGCTTTGTCGGACCCTTGATGATAGCGTCAAAGGGGACTCTAAGGCATGTGCCCTCTTGCCCCAGGCTGCTAGAATGGCTGCCTGTAGGACGCGAGTGTGGATCTGAGCGTATGGTACTGCCTCGAACGTGGCCACTAGCTTGCCTAGTAATCGCATACACAGGCGAATAGTTGGTTTTTTCTTGTTTAGAACCAACTGAACCAGCCCCTTGATAGCCTCGATCTTTACCAGGGGCAGGAACACTCTTTGCTGTTCTGTGTCTAACCTCATGCCGAGGTATTCCAACTGCTTTGTAGGCTGGAAAGCTGACTTTCCCCGGTTTAGGACCCAGCTGAATTCTTCGAGGTACCGAACCGTGAGGTTTACTGCCTTTTGCAGACCCGGTCGTGAGTGATCTATGATTAAAAGGTCGTCCAAGTATGCTAGGACTGTGACCCCTTGGATCCTTAGATTGGCCAGAACTGGGGCTAGGATCTTCGTGAATACCCGGGGGGCCGTGGCCAGCCCGAAGGGGAGCGCCCTGAATTGGAAGTGTCGCTGCCCCACCGCGAAGCGTAAAAATCTTTGATGCGACTGAAAGATTGGTACATGAAGGTAAGCATCCTTTATGTCTATGGAGGCCAGAAAATCGTCTTTCTGAAGCACGGCGGCTGCTGACCGGATGGATTCCATCCGGAAGGAACGAACCTTTAGGTAACCGTTTAACCTCTTTAGGTCCAAGATTGGCCTGACATCGCCGTTGGGCTTTGGTATGACAACGAGATTGGAATAGAAACCTAGCCCTTGCTCTTGGGCTGGCACCTCTATTATTACGTCCTGGTAGAGCAGGTGATCCAAAGCTGCCAGCAATGATGCCTTCCTTGCTGGATCCCTTGGTAGCCTTGATTCTTGAAAATGAGGCGGAGGATACCTTAGAAACTCCAGTCTGTAGCCTGTGGTTACAGATGCCCGGATCCATTTGTCGGGGATCTTGGCTTCCCAAACTTCTGAGAAGAAACGAAGCCTTCCCCCCACCCGCGAGAGTGGGGGCGCCCCTTCATAAGGCAGACTTAGGGGCTGTCTTTGTCGGCTTGCGATACCATGGCCTCTTACCCCCAGGGGCCTGTCCCTGCGATCTACTGTTAACGTTGGATCGTGCAGGCGGCCGTCGATACTGCCTGGAATTTGAGGGCCCCGAGACAGGAAAGAGCTGCCTTTTAAATGTAGGACCCCGGAATGTCTTTTTGACCGGTAAAAGGGTACTCTTGCCATTTGAAATAGTCTGAATATATTTATCCAGATCCTCTCCGAAGAGTCGTCCTCCATGGAAGGGAAACCCTGCCAGAAGCTTTTTGCATGGGGGCTCCGCCGCCCAGTTCCTCAACCATAAGAGCCTTCTCATGTGCACCAAAAATAGTGATAAACGAGAGGCTTGCTGGATGGAATCTTTTATAGCATCTACAGCAAAACACAGAGCTCTGGGAATGTCAGAAAACTCTTCTGCTTGTTGGGTAGGCATGTCCTTTAACATTTCTTTTGTCTGGTCTTTTAACGCCTGACAAACACCAATTGCAGCCACAGCTGGCTGTACCACTGCTCCTGCCGTAGCAAAGGATGCTTTTAAAAGTGTCTCTAACCTTTTATCAACCGGATCTTTAAACATATGTATGTTTTCCACCGGGCAAGTTAGTGATTTATTCACACATGAGATGGCTGCATCCACTATTGGGAGCCTCCACCTCTTGGAGAATCTTTCCTCCATGGGGTAAATGACCGCAAATCTTTTCGGTGGCAGAAAAATCCTGTCCGGCCGTACCCAATCCCGAAAGATCAATTCCTCCAAGAGAGGATGGACCGGAAACACTGCGTTGCTTAACGGAGCTTTCAAAGAGCCCAGAGAGGATACCGGAGGAACCTGAGGCTCTGGCAATGGTAAACTGAATGCCGAGCGGACCATGTCCGTCAAAGACTGTACCCACAGTCTTTCTGTCTGGGAGTCTGAAAATGGTTCCTCAGAGGCAGATCCCTCAATCCCTGAACCCTCTTGGTTCAGGTCTAGTTGATCCTCCTGCGATTCCAATTCCTCCGGAGAGAGAATCTCAGCATCTGAGGATACACCTCTTGGTGATGGGGATCTAACCCGTTTCTTACCAGGAATAGCTCTAGCGATCAACGCTGCTAATCTCTCTTCTAGCCCCCCTAGGGATACGGCTAGCATCTCCTCTGTGATAAACACAGGGCTGGGCTGATCTGGGCCAGCCTCCGCACCAGATCCCCCTAATGGCTCATCCTAAGGCACCCTTTATGTTAATAAGTTGCGGGGAAAGTATCGGCATATCATCAGAATCAGAAGGGGAACCCCTTTGTTTTTTGGTCTTTTTTGTACTTTTTGACCCCGACCCTTTGGAAGCCATAATACAAAATCGAGGGACTCCGCCCACACAACAGACTGTAGTGGCCAGGAGTACAAAACCAGAGTTTAGGGGACAATAGATCACTAATGCCCAAAAACTGATGGGATCTCGTATGTTTTTCTCTCTTTTTTTTTTTTTTTTTTTAAATATATATTATATATATTTTCTTTTTTAGAAACATACAGTGACCCCAAACTTAGTTTGCCAGCCTCCAACCTGTATGCAAAAAGGGGGATTTCTTGGCTTAACAAAAAAGGCATTGGAACAAAGTCCAGCATGTACTACCCCTCTTCCGCCACCGGGAGTCACTGTTCTGCCGCTCTGCGTCCTCTCCTTCTGAAATCAGCCTCAGACTGAGCACTGAAATTGCCTGCTGATCTATAACAGCACAAGGCGCGCCCCTGTATGACGCCGCAGGCACGCCCCCCCCCCCGCCCTCCTGTCTGAACGGCGCGAAAAACGTCTATAAGACACGCGCGCGCGCGTATGCCGGAACAGGAGGAACATGGAGGAACCGCGCTGCTGGAGACCCAGGACTGCAGAAACAGGCGGCAGATTCAAACCCCCGGCCAGGTAGGACTCCAAAAGGCCCCTAGGGATCCTTACTAGTCCTAGGAAGAAAGCAGCAGGTTAGCTAGCAACACATTCTTAGACAGGGGAACCTAGTGATGGGGGAAAAAGGTGTCATCCTGTCTCTCTTAGACATAGTGAGCAAGGTTGCCCATGCAGAGCATACTTAGGCTGTCCCCCCTTTTAGGTTACCCCGGAGAGCCTGCTGTCGAACCAAGTCCCGCAGGCTCCCCCTTACCTGCTCCATGCTGCAGGATGTTTGTCCAGCAAACTGATCCAATCTTCTCCCATCTCCGTGGGTAGCGTAGTAGACCTTCAGGCCCTGGGGTCCTATGAAGGTACCCACTGTCCTGGACCTATATAGCACCCTGGCAAACAGGAACTTATGGTTTTTACAAACTCCAAGTCCTGGGCCCAGGGTCCAGCCCTCCAAAGAGGAGCATTATAGGCAAAACCCCACGGTTTGGGGCCCGGGTACTGTCCACTTTGGCACTGAGGCTCCTTGGACAGATCCGGTTAGCCCGCCCTTAATCCCAAGGATGTGGAGCAAAGCTATTCCGTGACCAACACCTAAGACACTGGCGAAAAAACTGAGGGACTCCCTCTAGGGGAGGGGGTTATATAGGGAGGGGACTTCCTGTTTGAGATTGCCAGTGTCCACACCTGAAGGTACTCCATATAACCCATATAGTAATGAATATGCCGCTCTGTGTCCCGTGATGTACGAGAAAGAAAATCCTATTTTTCCCATCCATCTGCAGAGTGGAATCGGGTGAACACTGACAGACGGTCCGTGTTCATCCGATCCCCCCCATAGAGGAGAGCGGAGATCTAACAGGGGCGGAGCCTGCAGAGTGTGACCGCCCTGTCATCTGCCGACTCAACAGAGCGATCTCCACTGAGCAAGCGGATACATGTGTACGGATTCTCACAGGATCCATACATGTGAAAGGGGCCTTAGAGTATAAAAAAAATAAATAAAAATAATTCTGTGTGCATGGGGGTAAAATTTGATGTTCTCATGTCATTTTCTCTCCGGGTCGAACGTTTTTTTTTAAATGAAAAAAAAGAGGGAAATCAGGAAAATACCATATTATGGCTACTGCATGGGCGCTGACATTTGCAGTATATAAATTTTTCCTATGATCATCAGGGCCATCTAGTATCCACAATGTGGTATTTTCCCTCTTGGTTGTTACCAGAACAGGTGCCCCCACTGAAAGGATTTTTGCTCACACCTTGTTCTGGTGACAACATTTGGATTACCCATCACTTTCAATCCCAGAGACAATGGTCACAAGAGTAAATTTGCCCTGTAGGAACACAGACCACAATAAAAATGTAACCAAAAAAAAAAAAAGTTGCCATTACACTTGTTTCTCATCAATTTAAAATTGCATCAAAAACTGTTCTGAAAATAAAACAAATAAAAATATGTAAACATGCAAATAAACACTGGACAGCCATGTCAAAGGTTACCATCAGGCAAATGTTACAACAACAAAGTGTAAAGTGATTGAACTGCATTAGAACGCACCTTGGTGTTGCTGCAAGCCTTGCCCTTCTTGTAGTCCTTGTGGGAACACCGCTTGTCCAATTTCGTCCACAGGGCTTTGGCCTTCCAGTAGTTAAGTTTGGACTTGAGTTTGGGGTAGAAAGAGCGGTAGTCCCGTTGTTTCAGCTCCAGGTGGTCGCATAGTTCCTGAAAACTTTTGAATGTCCCCTTGCAGGTGGAGGCCTGGACAAAGCGGTCAAACAGGACGTGAGCCGGATTCACCCTACCATTTTGGCCATTCTCCATAGTTCAGGCAGGAAGGGGTGGGGGGGATGGGGAGCCACCACTGCGGCTCTCTTTTTAGGCTCTTCTAAAGGACTGCCATCTTTTACCTGAAACACAAAAGAATAGACAAGTTACTACTGATGGAACTCCAGGGAAAATAACAAAAATAAATAAAAGCATCAAGAGTAATAATAAAAACACAAAAATAAAACAGGATGATAATTCAATGCTAAACAAGAGGACCCAGGTGACAAGAGCTACATGCAGCAGTAAAGTAGCATCAACCCATTTCACCCAAAATCAACTTCTCATAAATAAGATTTTCTGATCTGCAGTAAATGATGAACCATCATTAGTGATTGCTCTGGATTCAAGAATGTTAAGCCACTGTGAGGGGCACCAATGAACGCTTAAGAGACTCTTGGATGTGCATCTTAAAGGGCACAACATACAGGGATGTAAAACAATTCTAGAGACACTGACACACGAGTACCGACACAGGTTGAACTGGATGGATTATTGTCTTTATTTAACCTTACCTACTATGTAACTAGGACAAAAAAAAAAAATGTTCATCAATTTAGGGCTAGGCCAATGTGTAGTCTGCTACATATTTTTTGGGAAAAGAAAATCCCAATAAGCTTATATTGGTTTGCGCAAAAGTTATAGCGTCTACAGACTACAGGATAGATTTATGGACTTCATTTTTTTTCTCATTTTTACTGGTAATGGCGGCGATCAGCAATTTGTAGTGGGACTGCGACATTGCGGCAGACAAATCTGACACCAAGTGACACTTTTTGGGGACCAGTGTCACCAATACAGTGATAAAAAAAAAATGCACTGATCACTGTATACATGACACCAGCAAGGAAGGGGGTTAACTACAGGGGCAAGGGGTTAAATGTGTTCCCTCTGCATTTTTAGCTGTGTGGGGGGGGAGTACTGAGAGGAACACAGAATCGCCATTCCTGATTAGTAGGAACAGACAATCTCCATGTTCTCCCGTCAAAACAGGGTCTGCGTCTGAAGCAATCGCAGGTGGCCAGCGGACATGGGGTTTGCCGGATAGAGCGCATTGGCTCCTCCGACATGCAGCAGGCAAGCGCGCACACGCTATTTATTGCACAAAACATACAGGTACATAGTTTCATGCAAAAGAGCCACTCTACCGCAGTATATAGTCAGTGGGCAGTCTTTAACAGGTTAAAAACCAAGTTTCAACGCAGTGAACGGAGATAGAATGCAAGTCTGAATTTTGCATTTCAAAGCACACCAGCATAGCAGGATGATGTGAACTAGTCCTATACAATGCAAAGCTTTTTGTCCGGTCTTCGTGTTGGGACTGCATTGGGTAACATTGCCCAATGGCACGAAGTGTGAATAAGACCCAACATCTCACCAAACATGTGGAAGAAGGTGCTCTGGTCAGATGAAACCAAAATCAAACTTTTTGGCAACAATGCAAAACTTTATGTTTGGCGTAAAAGCAACACAAGCGCATCACCCTGAACACACCATCCCCACTGTGAAACATGGTGGTGGCCTGCTTTTCTTCAGCAGGGACAGGGAAGATAGATGGAGCCAAATACAGGACCATTCTGGAAGAAAACCTGATGGAGTCTGCAAAAGACCGAGACTGGGACGGAGATTTGTCTTCCAACAAGACAATGATCCAAAACAAAGCAAAATCTACAATGGAATGGTTCACAAATAAACATATCTAGGTGTTAGAATGGCCAAGTCAAAGTCCAGACCGGAATCCAATCGAGAATCTGTGGAAAAAACTGAAAACTGCTGTTCAAACGCTCTCCATTCAACCTCACTGAGCTCGAGCTGTTTTGCCAGGAGGAATGGGCAAAAATTTCAGTCTCTCGATGTGCAAAACTGATAGACATACCCCAAGCGACTTCCAGCTGTAATCGCAGCAAAAGGTGGTGCTGCAAAGTATTAACTTAAGGGGGCTGAATAATTTTGCACGCACAATTTTTCAGTTTTTTATTTGTTAAAAAAGTTTGAAATATCCAATAAATTTGGTTCCACTTTATGATTGTGTCCCACTTGTTGATTCTTCACAAAAAAAAAAAATTACAGTTTTATATCTTTATGTTTGAAGCCTGAAATGTGGCCGAATACTTCGCAAGGCAGTGTGTATGTAAAATATAAAATATAATATATATATATATATATATATATATATATATATATATATATATATATATATATATATATATATATATATATATATACACACACACACACACCTTGGATTACGAGCATAATCCGTTCCAGAAGCATACTTGCAATCCAAAGCACTGGTATATCAAAGCAAGTTTCCCTATAGGATTCAATGTAAATGCAGCTAATGCATGCCAGCGTCACTGCTAGTTTATGCAGTACCGCATGTGGCCAGAGGGTTGGGAGGGCTCCAGAGACACTCAGAAACAGTGTCTCTGGCACGCCCACCTCTGGCCACATGCGGTACTGCACACCTGAGGCTTAAGTCCAGTTAATCTTGCGAGACATTCGCAAATTGAGTTAGGATTAAGAAAAAACCCAGCTCGTATTACGAAAAACAAAAAAACACATTACTCGCAATCTAAAGGTTTTGCACACACACACACACACACTAAAAGTCTACACACTTAAAATGTCAGGTTTCTGGGATGGAAAAAATAAATATGGAAACAAAGTAATTTCAGAACTTCTCACCTTTAATGTGACCTATTAACTGTACAACTCGGTTGAAGGGAAAAAAACACCACACAAAAAACAGCAGCGCTTCGGTGGAAGTAAAAAAAAATAAAAAATCATTGCATAAGTGTGCACACCCCTAAACTAATACTTTGTTGAAGCACCTTTTGATGTTATAACATCACTGCGCAGCCCCAAGCGTCGGCAGAAACATTACGTTTTTTTAGCAGCGCTTTACCGGATTTGTGGAGCATTTCGCCCACTTTTAAAACACCCCCCCAGCGGCCGAAAGGGTTAAAAACTGCTCAATGCGCCGCTACATTGGCGTTCTGCCAGTGGTATGGCGGAAATGCCCATTGATTTCAACGGGCAGGAGTGCATTAGCAGCGGTGAGTTCACTACTCCAGAGAAGCTGCTGGCAGGACTTTTTCTGACAGCGCACCTCTCTAGTATTAGCAGCCCTTGTGGGGCGCTTTTCAGGCGCCAATTTGAACACTATAGCGCTTAGAAAGCGCCCTCAGTGTGAAAGGGGTCTCAGTCTTTTTGGGTACAAGTATCAGCATGGCACATCTTTACTTGCAAATATTTGCCCACTCTTTGCAAAAACACTCCAAATCTGTCAGATTGCAAGGGCTTCTCATGTGCACAGCCCTCATCAGATCACCCAACAGATTTTCAATCCTATTCAGGTCTGGGCTGTGTTTAAAATTTGTGAACAGCTAGCTGTGGCTGCCAAGCCTAGCCACTTCAATGACAGGTTACCAGTAGCCAAAGTTATTCATAGCCATTTTGCACAGCCAGCCATAACCTGCAGTGATCACTGTTGTACAAAGTATACCAGACAGAAAGTTAGCTGTGCACAAATAACTCCTGCCTTCACTATCAGAACTTAACCCAGTCATCTTCCGTTACTTCTCCAAACCTTGCATATGTTATTTGCTGAAAACAAAGTCAGGATTTGGTTTTATCATCCCTGGACTGGGAAAAGGGACTGTCACTTGGTAGAAAATGAAACTTTCCCTGCAAAGAGAACCATTGTTTAAATCCAAGTTATGTGCATCCCATCAGTTAATATCACTCAGCGAACGCTGGGCCTGCGCAGCCTGCTGATTCTGGAGAGCGACGCGGTTATTTTGGCACACAATCAGACGCTTGCAGAAGGGAATTAAGTGGAGTGTGTTCCTAATAAAACATTTAGGACATCAGGCCGGAAACAAACGATCTTATTGTCCGGGCTGCCGCTGTTCTGGAGTGTGCAAACGAGAGGTGGGAAGAAGAGGGCAAAATTGCCCTGGCTGAAACCTCACCAGCACTTGGGCATCGTTCAGCTGTGCAGTGCAAACATTCCACTGTATATGGTGGGGGAGAATGGTCATACAATCTATGGACAACAGTGGAGACACAAATGGCTAAAAATGCCCAACTGGGGAAGTTACTAAAAAGGGATCAGAGAGCCCAAATTACCACCTTGGGTTATAGACTATTTAGGACAAATTTCCAGACATGCAAAATGTATTCGGAACAATAGGAAGGTTGAGATGCAGAACCCTCATACTACTAAGGCACCAAATATACCAATAGAGCTTACACTCCAATGTCCTGAATATATAAAAAAATTTTTTTTACAGGTAATACAGCCATTCACATCTCCCTCTGAACTCAACATCTAGTGTCCCAAAATACAGTGACAACTTAAATTATTACACATCCACAGGACTAAAAAAAAAAAAATATCCAGAGTGTACAAGCTTTATTTAGACAGAAGCCCTAGTTGGAGTGTGAGACAAAAAAAACAAGAAAACAAAATCTATTTAAATTTAACAGGGAGAATTAGAAATTCCTGTCTTAATTACAGCACCACAATTTAAGGTACGTGGACGTAGTGGACAGGATATTCACAGACTCTGACCTCAGCCCCCCTTCACAGTACATTTCCGCCTTTAGGGCTAGTTACACCACATGCAGTCTCTGCACTAAAAATGCATGCAGTGTTCCCAATGTATTCCAATGGCTCAAGTTAACAGGGACTGCTATGCAAAGAGGGCACTGTAATGATTACCCTTTGTATTTCAGTGCCCCTAGAAATCAGCCACCTCATCCATCACAGTGCCCCTGCATTCTAGTGAACATTCATGTTGCCACTTAAACATTGTCCCATCCATGTAGGCCTCATCTCGCAACCCACAGGACTTAAAGATTCTGCTACTGATGGCTTGGTGTCAGATACCACAGTGTACCTTCAGAGGTCAAGCAGAGTCCATGTCTCAACAAGGCAGGGTTGGTTTGGTAGCAAAAAAGATGGAACTACTTATTAGGTTGGTAGTCAAAAAGTTATGGCCGATTGATGTATATGCCAATACACATGAAAATAATAAAACACTTTTTTTGGATTAAACAAATTTACATACACACGATAGGTCACTAGTAAATGGTTGGCCGTCTGACAAAACATCCTCCTTCGCCGATAGTCGGGAATGTCAGAAGTGGAGAAAGGTTCATATGTGTTGTGATGCAGAACACAGGAAGAGATGTCACATGCCAGGAATATTTCATACTGGAGGGCAGAGGAAGGTGACACAGCACTGCGCTCACATCCCGAGACAGACCCTACCTGGAAACAATAAAACAGATTTCCAAGACCCTGGATGACCCTGCAGGAAAGGACATGACACCTCAAGAGAGTTACTTACGAGTGCCAAAAAAACAGAAGGATGCACAATAAACCAGCTGTGGAACAGGGCATCCTGGGTTAAGAAGGGGCAGCAAAACAAGTGGACAAGCGACCAGAGGGCATTGGTGCAAGGAACAGCATGTAGTCACAAACCCAGAAGGATGCACAATAACCCAACTGAGGGTGAAGAGAAATGGTACACAAGCACAATAGAGCAAGGCATCAGGGAGCCCACAGGGCAGCTCAGAAAGGTATGAAGTATTGGAAAATCCATAGGACAGCAGAGTATGGTATAGTAGCAGACCTCCAGCTTTTGCAGAAAGCATTTTGGAATAAAGATCACTATTCTCGCGATCTTCTGTCACAGAAGTTAAATAAACGTTAACTAAAACGTTGTTTCTACTTATCTGCGCGTTGTGATAACTTGGCAGGCTGCCCGGATTATTTTATTAATTTTTTCCAGCTGCGAGAACTCTGCACTTGTTAGAAAGAATCGTGACATACTGTTTTGAAGATGGGGAAGGGGCAAAAGATCGCGATTTCGATTAACGATTAATCGTGCAGCTCTATCTGGCAGTGTCCAATTACTGCCTTCGCCGGCCCAGCTCCTCCACATAACCTTTTATGTAGATGCTGAGGGAAGAGAGAAGGGGAACATTATACAAGGTCACTTGGGTGACAGTTCAGACTGCTGGGGCAGCCGACATTGCATTACAATAAATAAAAACAACATTTTTGCACGCAGGTTTGAATTTTTTTATTTTAAACAAAGTCTCTTGAGGTAAAAAAAAAAAAAGGAGGATTTTATGCTCACCGTAAAATCTCTTCATGGACGGACACAGCCTTAATCTTGACTTGGTGGGTATTCGGCTTCCTTTAGGAGTTGACTAGGCAGAAAACTTATAAAAGGTTTACTTATCATACACCCTATAGCCCGGCCCAGGGGGCAGGCCCTCTGGGTATAACCCCTCTCTCTGCATCTCGCAGATCAGTTCGTCAAAAAGTAGTACAAACATAAAAAGGAGGGGAGGGTGCTGTGTCCGTTCATGAACTCAGGATTTCATGCTTCCCGTAAAATCTTTCCATTTTCTTTCGTTCATGGACGGACACAGCCTTAATGTTGACTTGCTGGGACATCCCAAAGCAGTGTAAAAAAATGAGGGGTGGGAACAGCGAAAAATTAAACTTCACCCCAAAACAGAGCTCCTCAACTGAGGAGTAACTCTAAACAGCCGCCTGCAAAACTTTGCGGCCATAGAAGCATTCAAAGATGCACTCACAGCAACTTGTAAAGTTTAGTGAAAGTGACCAGGTCACGGCCTTACACACCTGGGAAACAGACACTTGATGCAAGAAACCCCAAGAGGCACCATTGCCCTAGTCCAGGAGTCTCCAAACTACGGCCCTCCAGGTGTTCAGGAACTACAATTCCCATCATGCCTAGTCATATCTACGAATGTCAGAGTTTTACAATGCCTCATGGGAAGTGTAGTTCCACAGCAGCTGGAGGGCCGTAGTTTGGAGATCCCTGCCCTAGTCGAATGCATCGTGATAGGGAGGCGCTCGACCCTTTATGGCGTAAGCCTGATCAGGATCTGTCAGGTCCACCTCGAATTGGTGGCAGATGAGACCGCTGGGACCTTCCTGGGACCAGCCACCGAAACAAACAGCGAGTCTGAACTCTGGAATGGAGCAGTGACAGAAGTATATTCTCGGAGCTCGGACATCGTCCGAGGAATGCCACGTCGTCTCCTTAGGATGCGACAGATGAGGACACAAGTATGGCAGTACAATGTCTTCCTTGAGATGGAAGGTCAAAATGACCTTAGGAAGAACCTAAGGCTGTGAACGCAGCACCATCTTATCCTTGTGGAAGATCAGATAGGGAGCCTTTCATGACGAGGCTGCCAGCTCAGAACCTGTCTTAGCTGACATAACAGCCACCAAAAGGACCACCTTCTGAGAAAGTGTCAACAAGGAAACTTCCCTAATGTTCTCAAACAGTTGTTCTGAGGCACCTAGAGGTCATGGCATTAAGCCATTGACTGTAAAGCAGGATGACCTATGGGACCTTGCGATAGCAGATGCTCTCATAGCGGTAGATGCCAAGGTGCGTCTGCTATTCACAGCCCCACGGAGGTAGTGGAGGACGGACCAGTTCTACCTGTAGAAATATGTTCTCACAAGAGTGAGTCGCCAGGGGTCGCTGAAAGAAAACAGCCAGGGCAGATATCTGTCCCTTAACCAAATAAGTCAGTGGATTCCACTTCATTTCCTCGCAAAGGGCCAAGTAAGCTCTCCAAGTGCGATAATAAATCCTCCTAGAGGATAACTTAGCCTTTCTTATGGTAGGAATCACAGAATCTGACAGGCCCCGGTCTCTTAGTACCTGGCTTTCAATAGCCATGCCGTTAAGTCAGCGACTAAAGCAGGATGCAGTATGGGACCTTGTGACAGCAGGTACTCTCTCAGCAGTAGATGCCAAGGGACATCTGCTACTAGCCGCACTAGATCGGCGTGCCAAGGACACCGAGGCCAATCCGGAGCAATAAGTATCATAGGAATCCCATCTGCCTCCACTCTGCGAAGCAGAAGCTTTAGAGGAGGGAAGGCATAGATTAGCCGGTACCGACTCCACAGTGCCACCAACGCATCTGTCTCGTCCGGCCATGGGTCTCCTGACCTGGCCACAAACCTCAATACCTTTCAAATGAGTCAAGACGCCAGAAGATCTACGTCTGGCGTGCCCCATCTTGGGCAAAGGAGCTGAAACATCTCCGGGTGCAGAGACCATTCTCCTTGGTGCAGCATCTGGCAACACTGGTAGTCCGCCTGCCAGTTTTCCACACCCGGAATATATAATGGCAGAGTGTGCCGGTATGTTCCTTTCTGCCCACCTTAGGATGTGAGCAATTTCTGATGTTGCAGTCAAGCTACTTGTTCCTCCTTGATGGTTGACATATGCCACCGCCGTGGCATTGTCCGACTGGATCCTGACTGGACACCCTCGTAGCCTCTGAGACCATGTGTAGAGGCACAGCCTGATCGCCCGAAGTTCCAGGACCTTGATCGGCAAATGGGAATCCTCTGGAGACAAGCGACTCTGGGTCGACAGAACCCCCCAGCCACCACACCAGGGAGACCCTGACCAGGTGGCTCACCCGGATTTGATATGGGGGCGCACCTTCATGCAGACGTGGTCTTGTTAACAGGTTTGTTGGGTTTGCAAAACCAGGGACGGCTCCATACCTGAGCAGGCGCTTTATTGGCCTGTGGTTTTCTTCCCGCAGCACAGGGCGAGCAAAAAAAAACAAACAAAAAAAAAAACCGCTTGGGTGCGATAAAAAACGGCTGACATGGCTCCTTCCCCCTATAGGTCTGTGGGAGCAAGGTGCTCTTACCTTCTGTGGCATCCCTAATAATGTCATCCAGGCAAGCTCCAAAGAGTCTATCGTCTTTAAAGGGCAGGTCCATTAGGGCCTTCTTGGAAGCTTGGTCCGCCGACCAATTCTCAACCACAGTAGACGGTGCAACACAGCCTGAGCAGAGGCTCTGGCCAGCAAAGGAATAGTGTCCAAGGCTGATTCACACACGAATTTTAGGCCCTGTACCAGTTGTTCCGCTAGGGCTACCTCGTGGGTGGAAGAGTGATGTGTTTGTAACCCACTGAGCAGTAACTTTGCCCAATCCGTGAGTGTCTGGGACACCAGCGCCCCAACTATGGTTGGGTGTACCGCTGAACCTACTACAGTGTATAGGTTATGGGATATCGACTCTGCCTTCTTGTCCACCGGGTCCTTGAAGTCAGGAGCCCCCTCCACCGGAAGGGTGGCAAGCTTGTTTAGTCTGGACACAGGAGGGTCCAACTATGGGGGGGGCGAGGTCCATTTCTTTAAGAAACTTTCCTCCAGTGGGTAACGTACCGCTAAGTTTTTAGGTACAAAAACGTTTTTGTGGTCCATCACATTCCTTGTATAAAAGTTTGTCTAAATAAGACACACAAGGGAACACTTTAGCAGTGCGAGTCGCCTTACGGAACCCAAAGGGGACCGGCGCTTCTGTTTCTTCTACAGACCCCTCCATCTTTAAGGTATCTCGCACTGTGGTGACAAGGTCACTCACCAGAGCCTTCTCACGAGCTGACCTTGGTCCAGAGTCAACCTCGCTGTCTGGCCGATCTAGGTTTGCACCGTCAGATACCTCAGAGTCAGGGTCCTGAGTGGTAGCTAGACCTGGCTCCGTATCAGAGTTATCCCCAGAAGATAGCGGGGAAGGGGACGCTTTCTAGCCCCCGTTCTTCCACACGCTGATTCCACCTTGGCAATGAAGGCATCTAGGATTGCAGACATTGCCAGCGCAGGCGTTTCAGAGAAAAGAAAAAATTGCAAGTTAGGCTTACCGGTAACTTGTTTTCCAATAGGCTTTCAGGACAGCCACCCGGAGAGATCATGGCTCCTCCCTCCACAGGAAACACCTCCACCATACGGTCTTTAAAGGGAGGCCTCCCCTTCCACTCGTCAGTTGTTTGTAGAGACCTCCAGCCCCGGCTGCAACACATAAGTGACAGTTATTGCATAGTATTACAGCTGTATCATTATATATGAAAACCAAGGGCGGGTTACCGCTGTCCTGAAAGCCTATTGGAAAACAAGTTACCGGTAAGCCTAACTTGCAATTTTCCCAAAACGGCTTTCAGGACAGCCACCTGAGAGGACAGTCGAGACTTACCCCTATTAGGGCGGGACAACAGCCTGCAAGACCTTTCTCCCAAACGCCTGGTCGTCCGCTGTCATTAGATCTAATCTATAATGGCGGGCAAAGGTAGACAAATTTGACCAGGTGGCTGCCCTGCAGATCTGTTCGGGGGTGGCACCAGCTTTCTCGGCCCAACTTACCGCTGCTGCTCTAGTAGAGTGAGCCCGTAGATTTTTTGGACATTCTTGTCCTGAACAAGAATATGCGTTCGTGATAGCCATTCTGAGCCATCTGGCAATGGTTCCTTTTGATGCTTGCTTTCCCTTCTTATCTCCGGAAAACAAAATAAACAAGGCGTCCGCCTTTCTAAAACTTTTTGTAACTTCTAAGTAACTCAAAACTGCCCTTTTAACATCTAGGGTATGGAATTCCTCTTCCTTTTTCCCTTTTGGATTGGAACAAAACGTGGGAAGTACTATTTCTTGAGACCGGTTTTTAATTGAAGCAACCTTTGGCAAAAAACCTGGGTCAGGTTTCAAGACAATTCTGGCTGAAAAAATTAAACAAAAAGGTTCCCTGATAGATAGGGCTTGTAACTCGCTGATTCTCCGGGCTGTTGTGACCGCCACCAAAAAAACGGTTTTTAGCGTCAATAATTTTAAGGATGCTGAACTCAGAGGTTCGAAAGGTTACCTAGTCAGGGCCTGTAAAACGACTGGCAAGTCCCATGATGGACAATCTTTCACTACGATTGGCCTAGAACGACTGAGGGCTTTGAAGAATCTTTTAACTAATGAATGCGAGGACACTGCCCTTTCCAAAAAAACTCCCAGAGCCGCTACTTGGACCTTTAGTGTACTGACCGCTAGTCCCTTATCGGCTCCGTCCTGCAAAAATTCAAGGACGGAGGACGTCTGCCTTACCGACCTGCCAGATGATGTACACCAAGTATTGAAAACTTTCCAGATTTTTAAATATATAGATCTAGTTACCTGCTTCCTGCTGGACAGGAGTGTTGCTACCAATCTGGCCGAGAAACCTTTCCTTTTCAGGAGCTGTTCCTCAGAAACCAGGCTGTAAGGTTTAGCTTTCCTAAGTCTTGGTGAAGCAGAGGACCCTGTAAGAGCAGGTCCTGTCTTAGTGGCAGATGCCAATAAGGTTTTGTCTGCATCTGCGGTAGGGCCGAAAACAACGGTCTCTTGGGCCAAAACGGAGTGACAAGAATTACCGTTGTGCCTTCCCTCCGAATCTTTGAGATCACCTGAGGGATGAGTTGAAAAGGGGGGAATGCATAACAGAGGTGAAAATCCCACACCTGTGCTAAGGCGTCCACCCCCAGTGCTGCTTTGTCCCTGGCTAGAGAAAAAAACCTGGGGGTCTGTGTATTTTCTTTGTTTGCAAAGAGATCTATTTCTGGTTGCCCCCACTTCTTTGCTAAGAGAGCAAAGACTTCTGGGTTCAACTGCCACTCCGCTTCCTGAACTAAGTTCCTGCTGAGAAAATCTGCAGTTCTGTTCAAGGTCCCCTTTAGGTGGACCGCTGATAAGGATAGAGTATGAGACTCTGCCCAGCCTAGAATGTTTTTGGCTAGAGCCTGAAGTCCTCTGCTTCGGGTGCCCCCCTGCCTGTTTATATAGGCCACTACTGTGGCGTTGTCCGACAGGATCTGCGCATGCTGTCGCTGCACCTCTACTATGAAGCTCAGTAGAGCCAACTCCACTGCCTTCAGTTCCCGCCAATTTGAGGATCTCCGTGCCTCCTCTGCGGACCATGACCCCTGAGTCCAATGACCGTTTATATGGGCGCCCCATCCCCAGGAGCTGGCATCGGTCGTTATCCTCCCCTGGGTTGGAAAGGACCACAACAGACCCTCTGATAATCTCCCCTGATTTTTCCACCACCAAAGACTTCTCTTGACGTTGGTGGGAATTTTCACCAGAAGGTCCAGTGACCTCTGGTGGCGGTCCCAGACTTTTAACAAGAATTCTTGTAGAGGTCTGAAATGGAACTTGGCCCACTGAACTGCGGGTATTGACGAAGTTAGAGTTCCCAGCACTGACATAATCTTCCTGATTGAGATCTGCTGACTGCACTGTAAGGTTGACACAGCTTCTATTACCCTCTTTTGTTTTTCTTCTGGGAGAAAATTCCTTTGTCCCACTGAATCGATCAGAAACCCCAGAAAGCAAACTTTTTGCGAGGGGACCAAGCTCGACTTCTGGAGATTTAGAATCCACCCTATGGACTCCAAGTGAGACCGGGCCCTGACTAGATTTCTCAAAAGATTTTCTCTGGTCTGGGCAAAGAACAGAAGGTCGTCTAGATAAGGGACCACTGAGATCCCCTCTAGACGCAGCGGAGCTAGTGCCTCTGCCATAACCTTTGTAAACACCCTTGGGGATGATGATAGGCCAAAGGGGAGAGCTCTGAACTGCAGGTGTGTCAATTTTTTCCCCTCCCTCAAAGCTAGCCTCAAGAACCTTTGGGAGCTGTCTGCCATGGGAATGTGCAAGTAAGCATCTCGCAGGTCTATTGTTGCCATGAAGCAACCCTGACTTAGTAGATTTTTTACGGAAAAAATGGAATCCATCCGGAACTTCCTGTATTCTACCGACTGATTCAGCTCTTTTAGATTCAGGATGAGTCGAAATTTTCCCGAAGGTTTCCTGACCAGGAAAACATGAGAATAGAACCCCTGAAAACATTCCTTGGACGGAACCGGCACCACTACTCTGAGAAATCAGCTCCTGAATCAGGGACTTCATAGCGAGAGCCTTGGCGGGATCCTTTGGAACATTTGTTGCCAGAAATCTTCTCGGGGGTTCTTCCCTGAACTCTATTGCATATCCCCTCAAAAGTAAGTTTTGAATAAACTGGCTTGAGGTGCTGTCCCTCCACTGGGGAACGAACCTCTGGAGTCTTCCCCCTACCTGTAGCTGCGAGTCATTGAGGTTTTTCGGGGGCTGAAGGAGGACGGAAGAGTACTCCACTCCTACCTTTACCCCTTTGTGTCGGCCACTGCTTCCTTTGGTTTTGTACCTTTTTCTCTTGCCCCTGCAGACGAAAAAAACGCTTGCGGGTAGGTACAGGCTTTTTCTTTTCTGGAAAAGATTTCTTTTTGTCCGCTGTCCGGTCAAGGATAGACTCCAACTCCGAACCGAACAATAAATCTCCAGAAAAGGGTAGGCCAATTAACCTATTTTTTGAGGCCGCATCCCCTGGCCAAGTCTTAAGCCAGAGAGCCCTCCTGGCGGAGTTTGTCAGAGTCGCTGACCTTGCTGACATCCGAACAGACTCCGCTGAGGCGTCAGCGATGTAAGACACAGCAGCCGAAAGGGTACCAAAGGAGTCTAAAATCTCCTGCTTCGGGGAATCTGCCAAAATGTGTGATTTTAACTGGCCTATCCAGTGTTCCAGGTTTCTGGCAACACAGGTTGTTGCCATAGCTGGCTTAAAGTTGTTCATCACGGACTGCCAAGACCTTTTTAACCACTTAAATCACCGCCCTATAGCCGAAATACGGCTATAGGGCGGTTCCTGTACTCTAACAGGACGTCCATGGACGTCCTCCGTTAGAGTCAGGTGTGCGCGCCCAACCGGGCGCGCACACGCGATCACCGGTGCTCACCGGGTCCACGGGACCCGCAGCACCGATGATCGCGGTAAGGAGCCAATGGCGGCGGCTCCTTACCACGTGATCGCGCCGTCCAATGACGGCGCGACCACGTGTGTAAACAAATCTGACGTGCGTCAGATCCGCGCGCCCGAGCGGGCGCGCACACGCGGTCACGGCGCTCGGCGGGTCCACGGGACCCGCAGCGTCAGTGATCTCGGTAAGGAGCCAATGGTGGCGGCTCCTTACCACGTGATCGCGCCGTCCAATGACGGCGCGATCACATGTAAACAAACCGCGTCACTTGCTGACGCCGGTTCTTCCCTCCTCTCGCTGTACCGATCGGTACAGCGTGAGAGGAGAGCGCGGATGGCTGCAGCAGTGTGGGATGGATCTGTGACTATTGCAGTCACAGATCCATCCATCCCTGCTCAGCCATCCCTGCATTAACTCCTTCCTTCCCCCCCCCAATACTCTGCATTACCCCCCCCCAATACTCTGCATTACCCCCCCCCAATACTCTGCATTACCCCCCCCCAATACTCTGCAATACCCCCCCCCAATACTGCGCAATACCCCCCCGCGCAATACCCCCCCGCGCAATACCCCCCCGCGCAATACCCCCCCGCGCAATACCCTCCCGCGCAATACCCTCCCGCGCAATACCCTCCCGCGCAATACCCTCCCGCGCAATACCCTCCCGCGCAATACCCTCCCGCGCAATACCCCCCGCGCAATACTCCCCCGCGCAATACTCCCCCGCGCAATACTCCCCCGCGCAATACTCCCCCGCGCAATACTCCCCCGCGCAATACTCCCCCGCGCAATACTCCCCCGCGCAATACTCCCCCGCGCAATACTCTGCAATCGTTTTTTTTTTAGGCTTCCCAGCCTAGAGGGGAGATGTGGGGTCTTATTGACCCCATATCTCACTGTAAAGAGGACCTGTCATGCTATATTCCTATTACAAGGGATGTTTACATTCCTTGTAATAGGAATAAAAGTAACCAAAACATTTATTTTTGGGGAAAAAGGTGTCAAACTAAAATAAATAAAGTAAAATGAACAATAAAAAAATAAAAAATAAATTACAGCGCCCCTGTACCCGTGTGCTCGTATACAGACGCGACCGCACACATATGAAAACGGTGTTCAAACCACACATGTGAGGTATCGCTGCGAACGTTAGAGCGAGAGCAATAATTTTGGCCCTAGACCTCCTCTCCAACTAAAAAGATGTAACCAGGAAAAACATTTAAAGCGTCGCCTATGGGGATTTTTAAGTCGCGTAGTTTGGCGCCATTCCACAAGCGTGTGCAATATTGAAGGGTGACATGTTGGGTATCTATTTACTCGGCGTAACTTCATCTTTCATATTATGCAAAAACATTGGGCTAACTTTACTGTTTTTTTTTTTTTTAAGCACAAAACTGTTTTGTTTCCAAAAAAAAATGCGTTCAAAAAATTGCTGTGCAAATACAATGCGAGATAAAAAGTTGTAACGGCCGCCATTGTATTCTCTAGGGTCTTTGCTAAAAAAGCATATATAATGTTTTGGGGTTCTATGTAATTTTCTAGCAAATAAATGATGATTTTTCCATGTAGGAGAGAAATGTCAGAATTGGTCTGGGTGTTCCAGAACGCCTGATGGCGTTCCCTGCATGTTGGGCCTCTGTATGTGGCCACGCTGTGTAAAAGTCTCACACATGGGGTATCGCCATACTCGGGAGGAATAGCAGAATGTGTTTTGGGGTGTAATTTGTGGTATGCATATGCTGTGTGTGAGAAATAACCTAATAATATGAACATTTTGTGGAAAAAAAATTAAAATAAAAAAATCTTGATTTTGCAAAGAATTGTGGGGAAAAAATGACAACTTCAAAAAACTCACGATGCCTCTTTCTGAATACCTTGGAATGTCTTCTTTCCAAAAAGGGGTCATTTGGGGGGTATTTGTACTTTTCTGGCATGTTAGGGTCTCAAGAAATGAGAGAGGCTGTCAGTACATCAGATGTGATCAAATTGATCAATTTTCAGTAATTGGTACCATAGCTTGTAGACCCCATAACTTTCACCCAGACTAAATATTATCCAATTTTTTTTTTTTTTGTTACCAAAGATATGTAGCAGTATACATTTTAGGCCAAATTTATGAAGAAAAATTACTTTTTTGCAAAATTTTATAATAGAAATGAAGAAAAATTCATTTTTTTACAAAATTTACGTTCTTTTTTCATTTATAGCGAAAAAAATAAAAACCGCAGAGGTGATCAAATACCACCAAAAGAAAGCTCTATTTGTGGGAAAAAAAGGACAAAAATTTCATTTGGTTAGAGTGTTGTATGACTGAGTTATTGTCATTCAAACTGTGAGAGCACCGAAAGCTGAAAATTGGTCTGGTTATTAAGGGGGTTTAAGTGCCCAGTGGTCAAGTGGTTAATAGCAGATCCATTCTCTTATCCATGGGTTCTCTTAACGTGCCCATATCCTCAAAGGCTAGATCAGGAGATTTCGAAACCTGCGAGAACGCCGCATCCAATTTTGGGACTTTATTCCAAATGGCATCCGGACTTTCCTCGAAAGGGAACCTCCTCTTGTGTGCCCCTGAAAAAAATGGCTTCTTCTCTGTGTCCAACCATTCCTTCTTAATCATATGAGATTAAGGAATGTATTGGAAACACCCTGCCTTTGGTATCCCCTAAACCTGCATACATTCGGTCATGTAGGGAAAGTTCCTTTTTCTCCTCTTCTATCCCCAAAGTCACATGGATCATCTTAACAAGGCCTGCGACCTAGTCCAGTGACAATTTATATTTTGAAGACGACTCGGCTTCATCTTCTTCCTCAGAGTCTGAATCTACCGGAACTGATTCCTGAGAAAGATCTTGGGATATTGGGGTGACTAAAGCCTGAGTCTCGCTCAGTGAAGAGTTCTGCGACCCTCCCGGCTCTTCCATGGAACTTGTTTGTTCCCCTAGGTTAGACCTAAAAGCCTGAAAGGTGGTACGGAGTTCCTCCTTAATAGTGGATATCAACTCTCCACATAAGGAAGGAGACTCTTTAAGTACGTTGCTTGTACAGTCTGCACAAAGTGATTTTTTCCAAGCCTCGCTGAGCTTCTCCTTGCAAACAGGGCATCTTCTCTTTGGAATCTGAGCAGAGCCTTTCCCCTGTACAGACAGATAACAAGCAAGAAAATGCACGCTTAGAACGTAGTATTCAGTAAAAAAAATCTGACACCCAGGTGCACTTTAGGAAACAACCAACACTCCCTGTGCCCTACAAGCCAAACACCATCACCACCATAAATTCCTATTACTAGGCAGAAAGGAAACAATCCCACAATGACCAGAAGCTAGGAGGTGGAGGGTGGGGGAGAGGGGGAGATGGGTGAAGTAACCCCCATAGGAGAAAGCTAGAAGGTAACACAGGCACTCCCTTACCTTAGCCTTGCTGGTGCCTTGGCTTGTCCCCTTGTCTGCAATATCTTCCTCCATGGGAGCGTTTGCAGCAGCGTGCTTGCTAGGACACGGTTCCAGGATTCAAAAACGCCGCCGCGCTGACCCGGAACCAGAAGTCCCTCTGAAGGCACCAGGTGACCTTGCCTTCTTCCTCTGCGCATGCGCCAAAAGAAGGCGCGCGCCGACCCGGAAGCGCGGCCTCTCCCTGTATCCAGGGCGCATCTGAGGCCCTCCCCAGACGCCAGAGCCTGCAGAATGGGGAGAAAAAAATCCCCATAACCAGACCCCGCTCTGCCGAAAAACGGGCCGCAACCTCCGCGCGTACAGGCTCTCCCCGAGCACGGAAGGGGAAGAAGGAGACCACTGCGCCATCGTTGCTCGAGGCAGGTGGTAAGGACACTCTCCAGGAAAAAAATTGTTTTGTAGTGAGAGCCTCTGTCTCCCAGGCAGACCTGAAAGATCATGGCTCCCACCGGAGGTGTTCCTCCAGCTGGAGGAAACACAAAAAACTGACGAGTGGAAGGGGAGGCCTCCCTTTAAAGACCGTATGGTGGAGGTGTTTCCTGTGGAGGGAGGAGCCATGATCTCTCCGGGTGGCTGTCCTGAAAGCCGTTTTGGGAAAAATCTGTTTCCAACGCCACGCTGCCCACACACTTGACACAGGGATTCCAAGAAAGGTGGACAACCCAGCCTATTAACTGCAGCAGAGATGAGGGTTACTCCAGAGGACTTACCACCCTGGAACCAGCAGTGCAGTTTAGCTGAGCTGCTTCTTGTCCGCTGAATATAACTGTCAGTCTGCCATCTACAAAGCTGCTGTCCTTATCAGCTTGTTTGCTAGTCAGCAGCGTGTGTCTGTCTGGCTGCTGATTTTTAAGATTATAAGATGGGCGCCACTCAGGCGCTAGAGGTCAAGCATACTGAGGCCCCAAAAGCATGGCCGCTAGTGCTGCAATACTTGCATGGGCTACAAAAAAAAGGACGCCGAGCAGGATGCTAGAGGCCCCAGTTTCATGGGGAAATGCTGCCGGGGGATAGCCGTTCTAAGCCCTTCTTGGGGCGCACCGTGCAGGCCGATGAGTGGCCGGGAGACGCGGTACAGCCCCCCCCTTGGGCGCCGTGTGAGCAACACCTCCAGCGCTGGGCGGCTACAAGAAAATGGCCGCCGTAGTGCATATAGACACCAGAAGTATGGCCGCTGAGCTCTGATTAGAGGCCAACAGTGGCTACAAGAAAATGGCCGCCAGGTATACAAACAATCCAGCATGGTCACAGAAAAAAAATGGTCGCCAGTCACACAGCAGCAGAATCTCTTATGCAGCTCTCTACATTGAAAGAGGGAAGCAGCTGCTGACAAGATGGACACAAGTAAGCAATATCTATGCACTTTATATTGGTTCTCAGGTGGAGCTCCCAAGGAAAACTCCCACCTCAGCAGTCTAGGGAGGAGGGAAAAGGAAGGTGGTGAGAAGGAAAATATAGAGCCCTTTACTCACCTCTCCAGGGATGCCCAGCTCGGTTTTCTTGCCGAAGCAAGGTAGTAGTACTTACCCTCCTGTGGTTTTATGCTGGAGCATCCTGGACAGTGCATCTTCCGCATGGTAACGGAGATGACTGTCGGCCAGGCTACTGCGACTCGGCCCTGTAGACCAGTCTTTATGCAAGGCCTGGAGCACACAGCTCACCGGCCACCCGTAGAGCGACGGGCATGACGTGGATGACCAAGCGCGCAGCTACAATTGGCACAGGCTCGATGGCCGAAACTGGGAAGAATACAAGGATCTAGGATCCAGCCTGTCACCCAGTCGGCAGTTGATCGAAGATCGCAGGAAAAAAATTAAAAATAAAAATCCAGAATCTTGAACTAACAGCCTTCAAGCCATGGGCCTGAAGGGAGCCATGTCTTCTCCTGAAACTAGGCAGAAAAAAAAAAAAAATGATCTGCGAGATGCAGAAAGAGGGGTTATACCCAGAGGGCTCGCCCCCTGGGCGGGGCTATAGGGTGTATTATAAGTTAAGCTTTTATATAAAGTTTCTTCCTAGTCAACTCCTAAAGAAGGGCCAATACCCACAAGTCAAGATTAAGGCTGTGTCCATCCATGAACGAAAGAGAAAAAGGGAATGAGCTTGTGAGCTTGGACAGGAAGTGCCATCTTTCAACCAACTGTACAAAGATTGTAACATGTACGGTGAGCTTTAGATCTACCAAAACAGCGTAGTAAAGGCCTTCCCTAAAAAAATATTCTATTTGTATTCAGACAGGTCAGCTACATAATTGCTGGTTCATCTAAAAACAGATTGTACAGGATTGCCTTGTGTACGACAAGCTTATTGCATGGAGCTCAATATCCGACAGTCCTGGAATCACTTTGAATGGTCTAATGTTTCCATGTTAGCTGCCATTTTAGGCTAAAGGAGGCTTACAATTGACAGCTGCGGTATTAACTTGTATAGAGCACAAGTTGACTAGCAGCAAGAAAATAAGCTGCTGAAGCCGACATAATTTACTATGAACGTTCCCAAATCCTTTACCCAAGACTTGTCTATCAAAAATAATAAAAAAAAAAAAGGCCTAAAAGGCTTTTGCACAGTACCCAGAATGCCTTGCAAGAAACAGCAGCCAGGGAAGGGTCAGCGGGACACAGCGGAATCTGGCCCAGCTGTGTGACGGATATGGAGGGGATCAAGTCTGACAGGGCGACTTGTGCAGAAACAGGTGTCTGGCACATAGTGCTGCCGGCTGGTGCCCACTCCCAAGCCCCAGCTCAAGGAGTTTACAGGGAAGTTGGTGTAAAGCTAAAGAGACAGACTGGGCAAGGAGCGAAATTTTAATGCCCGTCAGATAGGTTCTTACATTCAGGGATCCCTTACCACCACCAAGAGCCTAATAATCTGAGCTGTGCAGACAGCACAACACAGGTGTGCTTTGGGATGCTAGACAATCAGAAGCCATTTTGTCACCCGAAACTGCATGCCACCATCTGCCCACAGTTCCAATGATGCCAAAGCACCTTAGGGGTGTTGCAGTATGCCAAGAAAACACACATATTTGAAGTTTAGCTCCATTCTTCAGCATGCGATAGCTAAACCAATTGGCATTAGGGGGTAAAAAACAAAAAAACCCACATGTGGGAAATAAACCAGGAAATCTCATCCCCCTCCACTCATCTCACTTGTGACTGGGGCCTTGCTTAAAGCGGAGGTTCACCCAAAAATCAACTTTCTGACATTAGATTCAGCATACTGCTAACATCTGTAGTATGCGTTTTTTTGTACTTGTTTTATGAGCCGTGGTTATCCGGCTTTGAGCGGGGATTGCTTCTGGGTATGGGGGCTCCTAAGCCAAGAGGAGTTAATTGACGGGCTGCTAAAGCGCGTCACGCCTTCCGAAAATACCCGAAGGGACACTCGGGTGTTTATGGCGCCTGCGCAGTCAGCTCTACACGGCAGGCGCCGTATAGCGCTGTAAACACCCGAGTGTCACTTTGGGTATTTTCGCAAGGCGTGACATGCCTTAGCAGCCCATCAATCAACTCCTCTTGGCTTAGGAACGCCCATTCCCCACAGGATTCCCTGCTCGGAGCCGGATAACAACGGTTTATAAAATAAGTACAAAAAAAAAAAAAATACAGCATACTGCAGATGTTGGCAGTATGCTGGATCTAATGTCAGAAAGTTGATTTTTGGGTGAACCTCTGCAGCCTTCATTCCAGTGTACAATTGTCTGCCCTACAGGACAATTAAGACCCTTTCATTGGACTTGGGGAGCTTATTTATCAAGTCAGGCTAAAACTAAAAATCAGAAATGTGTATAGAAGGTCCAAGCACTGTGTGCCCACCTTAGAATGGGCACAGCAGGAATGCAGACCTGGGAACTCTGTGCAGATCTACATTCCTCCAAACAAGGAGGAATGGAAACGTACACCAAATGATCAGCCATTTCCCTGCAGGCTTTATGAGGCAAGTGATCAGTCAGCGTGGGAGATTCTTCAGTCTGACAGCAATGACAAGACAGGGAAGAAAATGTCTGCCATTATAATACATGTATTTTTTTGGAGTGGCGGCAGGTGATACAAGGTAATTTTCCATTCACACAAAGGCCTGATGTAACAAAACCTGCATTATACAGCAGCTCCGCCAGTATGCCGCCGCTTGGGGGGGGGGGGGTTTGGGGAAACCAATGCAGCCACCACATCCAAGGACTGTAAGCCTCAACATATTGCATCTTTTGTTCCTGGGTTTAGTCGATTTTTTTTTTTAAATGCCTTCAAGTCCTACCAAATTCCCACTGTAGAGGGGCAGCGCACACTTTGTGTAGCAGGCTGTGCATAAAGTGTGCTGTTGGATCACATACTGCAGGATAGGGTCTTCGAAATTGTGTAGAGAACAGGCAACTCTGTACAAAAAAATCTGAGGTGCACAAATACAGAATACACCCAAAAACGACCTGAAAAAGGAGCGAAAAATTAGTGCTGCAGTAAACCCGAGGTGACCTCACACTACTAGCTGATGTGCAATTCTAAACTCCCTGCATGTATAAAAATGAAGCAATTAGGTATAAACCCTCATCTGACACCTTGCTCACTTCACACCGTCTCAGTTATCATCCTGGCAGCACTTTAACACAGTGCGGGCCTAATGTCCTAAAATGGAGCTGGGCAGCCGGGAGATAGAGTGGGCATCCATTCACACGTTGCAAGTGCAAGCCGATTACATCAACATGCCACACACATTTCATAGACCAGAGCAGCAACTAGTGCCAGATTCTGAGAGGGAGGGGGACAGCACCCATGGTGATGGCAAGGCCTAACCATCTCACAATGATTAATATAAACACATTCCAATGGCTCACTAAATGACTATGGCGACATCCTTCCTTCAACACGAATGGGTTTTAATTGGGCCTAAAGGAGACATTTTCTGCCAGGTAAATCTATTGAGGCTTCACCCTGTGGCAAGAGGTCCTTTAAAATGTACAGGCTGCCACTTGACAGCAGGCCCGTTGATTTCCCCAAAACGGGACTTGACAGCATGGTTGGACATCAGACCAAAATGGCAGCCATTTTGAAGCAATGCACAGTGACTTCCTAAGATAAATGTAAACCCTGGAAATGTACCAAGATTAAAATCCATCAAGGCACAGCATTCTTTACTGTACACAGGATGGCCCCACACTACAGGCTTGCACATACCAAGAAACCTTTCCATGTTTACAGCTAGGATTCTCTACTAAATCTGACCAGAACAAAACCCAAGATGGTCGTTCGCTGTAATTTTTAGACGGGCCTGAAATTTTCTGACCCCCCAGTCTATTAAGACTTTAATCTTTTGCGGCATACCAGCCTCCATCCTGTGCAGGGTGTGCCGCCATTAGCAGTGATCTTTATCTATAGCAGCTAGATAAAACTTCTGTTTATTAGGGCTCTCTGGTGGGTGTTACTGCTACATAAACATGAGCAGGCGAAGCTGGCCACATGACGAGAGGGACAGAAGCCTTTTCACATGCAGGCAGGGTGGACACAAAAAGATCCTTTATGCAGAAATATTCCTGCACAATATTCTTTTCACAGAGTGTTGGTAATTAGGATCATATTCCACGGAGGCGTCTATAGGGAGTGCATGCTGAATAATGGCGATTACTGCGCATGGAGGAGAATGAACCCCACCTGCTGCAAGCAATGGGGTGTTTAAAGGGGAACAGCCGTCTAAAATTTCTTCTTACATCGGTTTTAACGATATAAATATGAAAACTATTAGAATTGTATATTTTTAGCAGTGGGCTTCCCATTTCCACTTACACCAATGATAGGGCTTTATCCAACTATTTCCAGCTTGGCTGTTCACCGATTTACACTTTATTCAGCAAAACAGACCAAGAAATAGAAACTGCCAGGGTATCAACTAATCGTACCAATGAGAAGCAGGCAAGCTTTTAAAAACTTTTGCACATCCGATTTAACAATGATGATCGGCTTTGACAGCTGCGCCACAAAGTCAATACTGAAAAGACAAATTCAAGTGCAACCAAATTAAGTATTTTTTCTTCAAAAAAGGGAGGAAAAAACACACACACACACACACACACACACACACACAATCACTTGCTGCCCACTCAGTCAAAGTGCTGCAAGCGGGAGTGGCAGAGCCAGGCACCATGATGCAGGGTTTACTTCCTGGTTTGGTGGCACTCCCTGCCAAACCTGTGTTGTGATTGAACACAGCACAAGTTTGTAAAATTTCAGCCAAAGATTTTAGCTGAAACCTGCTAATGGACTGTGACCATACACAGCACAGAGTTCCGTGCTGACAAACACACAGCCAGCTATCTGTCCGCTTCTTCTCCCTGAAATTAACTAAGTTCAAAGAGAAAAAGCAAAACACATTACACCTATTAGGCACACAGTTAACCCCATTGCCAGTCAGTGTCGGCAGTAGTGTGTATTAGGATGACGTTTGTGTCAGTTAGCATTAAATTGCCTGTCGCACCAATGGTCACGTTGTAAGTTGCTAATCACCGCCATTACCAGTATAGTGTCTGTACAGATAAGTAGCTTGATCAAGTTTAGACCTATACTGTCCCAACACCACTTCGGCCGCGTACACACGCTCAAACTTATCCGATGAAAACGGTCTGACGGATTGTTTTCATCGGATAGGTCTGCTGGGCTGTTTTGGTTTGATTGTTTGATGGTTTGATGGTGTGTACAACCATCAAACCAAAATCCTGCGGTGACGTTGACGCCACCGAACCAGTAAAATACTTCCACGCATGCGTCAAATCCATTCGACACATGTGCGGATAGATATGTCTGCTGGTTAGTGTACTAACCAGCGGACATGTCGGACGGACGGGTTTCCAGCAGACAAGTTTTAAAGCATGCTTTAAAACTTGTCTGCTGGAAAAACCTGTCTGCTCGCCCGTACACACGATCAGATTTGTCTGCAGAAACGGTCTGTCGGACCGGTTTCAGCAGATAAATTTGGTCATGTGTACGCGGCCTTACATTTATTAATTTTATTTGCATAGTGTTGCATGACCTCGCTATTGCCAGTTAGCGCAGTGCATCTGTATGCATCACATCTTCTCACATGCTATGCAGAGAATGTCCAAGTAAAGAAAGATAGCCGGTATCAAAAAGAAGGACAGATGAAATCATTGTAAATAAAGTAGAAGATATCAGAACACAACCTTGTTTTTCTTTTTTCATTTCAGTGCTGCTGATCTCCCGCAGCCACTTCCTGCCCAAGGGCACTCCAGGATGGGCTTCCAGATAAACTACAAGTGGGAGTTTCAGCATACATTCTACAGGTGTATCTAAGGGAGGCGACGCGCTGACGTCACCGCATCACGTGTGAGGACCCGGAAGACGGGTAACACGTTCCTAACGCCAGCCGGCTTATTGAATTTTATGCTGTTTTTTTATGGATTGATGTAAGTGCGCACAATCTTCTTTCTTACCCAATAAATGTATGGTTTTACACTATGTGGATTTTTCTTGATTTCTATATGGGACCACTGGTTGATATATGATCGCTTCTGAACTGAATACATCTACTGGCTACAATAAATGGACGTTCCTTTTGCTCCCTGCTGACTATGGATTTCACTCTTTGCTGTTATTGATCTCTGTGAGATCATAGACTCTGGTAAGGGTCAGTGTTTTCTGTGCGGTCTTTGTTTGTCATTACTCACACCTGTCCGTGGATTTATCTACACTGGGAACTTTTCTGTTTATTTAAACATATCCCTTGATGGACTGTATAATCATTATATGGACTTTATATTATATTCACTGTTCACTATGATTGTGCTCTCTAAAAATTTGTTTATGTGATATATTTTTTGGCACTAATGACACCATTTTATTTATTTCAGTTCAGTTATACTGTATGTCATTTGTAGCGCGACTTCATTTTTTTCTATATATTGCTTGGTGTTGTATAACACTTTTGAGACGCTGCTCACCACTGTTCATTTATTTTGTTAGATTTGCGCAATTTTTCCTCTTGTTTAGGTGTATCTAAGCATCAGTTATTGATGTGAAACGCGTCAGCATTGTTACCCCCACTGTTTGCTTTTTTTATTGCTGGTATTAAAGGCACCATTTTTTACATTTTTGGTATCGTGTTGGAGTGTGGCTGTCCATCTCCTTTTCTTTGTTATTGCCTTGTGCATTGCCCGCACCCACTGGGTTTCTGGATCGTAACTATCACTGGGGAGCTCCTGTCTTGAGCGGTGTCTTTCTTCATACATTCTACAGGCCTGAGCCACTGTTGTCACCATCTCTGATGGTGTTCCATCTGTCATTCACACACAAAAACACAAACTATTTTGAGATAGAGAGATGATAGAGATAATAGAGATAGAAATAATAGAGATAAATAATCAGCAAGACAGTGAAGGTTGTAGACCCCTACTTTATACACACAAATCTGCAGACAGCGATTATCCCTGATAAGCCCAATGTCTTTAGTGCTACATTTGAAATGTAGATACCTTCTTCTCACTTCTACTTTTGGTAAGCTGCAGGAGGTCAGGTTAATAAAGTTACAAAAGTTCTCATGCAGACTATAACTTCAGAAGTGATGTATTATATAGTCTTTTATTGTAGTCTTTCGTTTTTGGGTTTGTCCCTTAAAATATGTTTGCACAAACTGTCATGATTGGCTCTTAAAAGCTGTGCACTACTGATCAAATTATCAGACGATCGCGTCGAAAGTGGTAGGTTTTCATCCACTTTTCTAAACCTGTGTACCAAGCATTAGTTTAGCATCAAAATAAAAAAATAAATCCCTAAAACTCCTCCAGTTTCTGGAATGCATCCCAGTGCATGGCCATCTCAGGACAGCTTACTAATAAATCATGACTGTCCTGGCAAATCCAGGACAATGTGAAGGTATGAATTAGACAGCGCTGTCACCCTATAAACAGTACCCAAATGGGGAAGCTGCTCATTAAAGGAAAACATTTTTTTTTGCTGAAATGACTGTTTACAGGGTATAGAGACATAAAAGTGAACAGATTCCTTTTCAAAATGGATTAAAAATACATAAAAATTAATCATATAAATGTGCCTACAGGCTAGTTTCACTTTTAAACTGGCTTCATGTTTCTGTGAAGTAGAGAGAGACACACAGAACAAAAACAAACAAATCCAGGGCAGTGTTTTTAAAATTAATCTGATTGGTTCTGGGAAGTTTTAGACACACAGTAATGACAGCTTAGATGACAGGGAGAAAGCTCCCAGTACTGTGGTTATAAGAAAACAGACAATCAGGAAGTGTGCACATAAGAGCAGAATTACAGCAACTTCAAAGCAAAAAAACAATGAGGACATGAAACCAGTACTGCAATAAGGTAAAGGAAGCTATTTAGCTAAAAAAAAAAAAAAATCCTTTAGTGATCCTTTAAGCATCTGCTTGCCAATATCAGGTGATGCTTATAAATCTGGGGCACCACTAGTAATTTTTGTCAAACATGGGATGATATCCTCCCCTGGGCATATAGCGACCATCTTTAGGGACAGTTTAGTGAATGTACATCAAATTTTTTGCTAACCCTTTATTTTCTCCACTAGTGCAACCACAACCGCCATTCTAAACAAACCAATGCATGCATTGCGTTCAGGAGACAGGTGCTCTTCTCTCATACAGGCACATCGTTCACCACCCACGGCCTGTACAGTGTGAGCCAAGCCCAGCGGAGGAAGAGAGCACAAGATCACAGGGAGGGGTGCGAAGAGACAATGACGGCACTGTTTACAAACACAAAAAATGTCTGCAACATCTTAATATAAATCTTGTCATGAGGTGAAAGGGGACAGGAAACTGCCCGGGGAGAGAAAAGACGATGCTTGTAACAGGGCACATAACCCCAGATACAGAGGCGCCATTCGCATCTTTGGAGGCAGTATGCTTACACCAACTTTGGCAGCTGCAGAAATGCAACCGCAAAAACATACAAACTGTCAGAGAACAGATAATATCCATAAAACCATGCTAGAGTCAGAAAGTCTGAGACTTACATAAAAGCGCATTTAGCAGGCTTTTCATAGTGCTCATAGGAGGGACTGCAGCCTTGCCACATTCGGAGATACTCCAAGGCTGCCTCATGTACTAGGTAGTGCGGAAACCCAGGAACACACCGGATAACTTATTGCCTTGCTGCTAAAGAAGCCAAGGATAAAGGCGAGGGACTAGCCAAGCATGTCTCCAGACCTAAACCTTATTGAGCATCTGTGGGGCATTCTAAAAAACGGAAGGTGGAGAAGTGCAAGGTGTGAAACATCCACCAGCTCTGTGATGTCATCATGGAGGAGGGGGAAGAGGACTCCAGTGGCAACCTGTGAAGCTTTAGTGAACTCCATGACCAAGAGGGTTAAGGCAGTGCTGGAAAATAATGGTGGCCACACAAAATATTGACACTTTGGGCCCAATTTGGATATTTTCACTCAGAGGTATACTCACTTTCGTTGCCAGCGGTTTAATGGCTGTGTGTGATGTTTGAGGGGTTCAGCAAATTTACACTGTTAAACAAGCTGTACACACTACTTTACATTGTAACAAAGTGTAATTTCTTCAGTGTTGTCACATGAAGATATAAAAAATACTTACATCTTTACTCACATCTTTATGTGAGGGGTGTTCTGAGATACTGTACAAAACTACCTTTGCATATGCAAAAGCACATACCTGCCGATAATGACTATGTATGATTTGCTGCTGCAGCTTTCCCTGTTAGACTCAGAACACAGAAGTCCCCACAACATGCAAATACTGTCTAATTCATCAGCGGACATAACAGTACATACTGGGCCTATAGAAAAACACCCTGGGGAGGTCCACATTGGGGTATGCTGCAGGCATTTACCCAAACCTTTACAAAATAAAAAACAGATCCATTCTACAGGCGCTCCCTGGTTTGGGAAGGGGGCAGGGTGGGGTGCATGACTGTCAAAGTATTGCTAAAATCAGCACCTCCAATTGCCTCTATTGCATCTGAAACATCCAAACAAACCAACTATCTAAAGAGATGCAGGGAAATCTTTCCAAATGAGACAGACCACAATTTAAGCGGTGGTTCAGCCTAAATCTACTATGTCACATTGGATCCAGCATACTGGCATCAGTATGCCGTTTTTTTTTTTTAATTGCTCTACTTACTGTTTAATGATTAATTTTCATTTCTCTCCACCACGGGGAATGGCACCGCTATTGCGCATCACAGCTTCCAAAAATAGCCGATTTAGGACTCGGCTATTTCCGGCGCCTGCGCACAGACCTAGGAGCTGACTGCGCAGGCGCCGTATACCTCCGAGTCCTATGGCGCGTCATGCCCTCCGAAAAAAGCCGAAATAGGACTCTGAGATATACGGCGCCTGCGCAGTCAGCTCCTAGGTCGGTGCGCAGGTGCCATATAGCGCCGGAAATACCCATGGCCTAAATAGTCTATTTTCGGAAGCCGTGACGCGCCATAGCGGCGCCATTCCCTGCGGTGGAGAGAAATGAAAATAAATCATTAAACAGTAAGTAGAGCAATTAAAAAAAAAAAAAACCAACACACACACACACACACACACACACACTTTTCCAGGTTGGTGCTTTTAATTCGCCCAGCTCATGACACCCCCACAAACAAAGTGCTTACCAGCATTCCAACCACTGAGAGCTGCTGTTATGACACAGGTTCAAGGAGGGAGAGAAAAAATAAATAAAAAAACCCAAACACTATAAACCGATCTGCGGGACTTTCCCCGTGTATAAAAAAAAAAATAATAAAAATAAATAAAAGGTTCACTAAAAATGTAAACATCAGTGAACACCACGGGATATCACAGACGTAGATTTGCACATGAGCACAAAGCAACATCTTTAGAGAGAAGCTGCAAGCCAGCCAACTTCTGGCCTGACAGTTCTCTCAACTAGGTCAAATACTGTATTCCCAGGTATGCGAGGCGCAAGAAAAAAAAAAAAAAAAAAAAAAGTAGTTTTTGTAAATTATAGGTACTTATATAGCACTGTAAATGTACGCAGCACTTTACAGATCTATTGTACATTCACATCAGTCTCTGCTCTCAAAGAGCTTACAATCTAAGGTCACACACAAATTTAGACAGCGGAAAGGAAACCCCATGCAGGCACAGGGAGAAAATGTAAACTCCAGGCAGGTAGTGCCATGGTTGGGGTCTAAACACAACCCTAGTGCTGCCAGGCAGAAGTGCTAACCACCGAGCCACTGTTCTGTCGAAAGTTAACGATAACGTTTTTGGAAAATTTGGACACCACTGTCCCATTCGCCATATCAGTTTATAAACAATGCATCGGATCCGATGGTCTAAGGATTCATTTACACGGCCATTAAAAAAGAAAAAAAAAAAAAAGACTGATCTGAATGCAGCTGCATTGTTTTCATTGGAGATCTTCACACAGTAAAAAAAGTTTGTACATTTTTTTACGTCCATGTGAATGTAGCCCAACAGTGCAACAACAATTATGCATGGCAGTAAAACTCAGATTTTCTGATTGACTTCATATATTCCGTATCCTTTGGTGTGAGAAATATGGCAAAATGACAGAATTTGTCAACAAAACCAGTGAACAGGCAAATCTTATACAAAGAAGGAGATGTTGCTTGTACGTTTTACATACTGTACATGTAACGAACGATGAATCTATCTACGATCGGATGGTATTATAGCCCAACACTAATGCATTGCACACCAATGCAGCATACAACACATGTACCGCGGTGATGTACCATCAATTCTTAAAGGAACCCCAGCCTACCAATATAGCAGTAGGCAATGCATCCATACCACAGAGCATCACAGTACACGTCATGCTGCATATCAATTGGCACGTGCCATGTTAGGTTGGCAGCCTATTCAAGAAAAGTGGGCTACTTTGAACATACATGTGCAAATAATGAATAAAAATAAAAATTGTTAAAAGACTACGAGTGCTCTGAAATTTTAGGCTCCGGTCACACTGCTGTGATGCAAATTACATCCATTTATGGGTCTCAAGTGCAACTAGCCACATCAGACTAGCACTGCCTTGTTACTTCAGATGACATGTGAATCTATGCATTTGGAACCAATCAAACTCACATTAGATTTTATCAGTGTGAACTGGGCCTAAAGCTGAACTCCATTATAAGCAAATATTTCCAAATAAAAGTCATATGTATTCTTCCTGTGCTTTGTGTAGGTCTTCCAGATGTTTGCATTAATCCAGAGTGAAAGTTTACTTCTGTGTATGAGCTTTCTGTAATAAAGACCGGTCACTGCTGCTCCCGCTCCTTGTACAGGGAGGCTGTCCTTGTCTCTGTTCCCTCCTGTAGTTTTCTGCAGACAGCCTGTAATGAACAGAGCCTGCTGGTTCCCTCCCACACCTGTTATATCCAGCACAGGGATGGTGCCACTGCTACTTTTACAAGGCGACATCTTGATTTGCAAAGGCATCCAATGTTCAGAAAGTGGATTTAAATACTGTGTCTGTTAGGACTTAAATTTAAAGTTTTTGCGCCAGTTAATAGGGCACCTTCAAATTTATTAACACATGCGTTTTCCTGCATTGAGTGACATTAAACCTCTTCATTCAACTAGGGCTGGAGAAAAAAAATATGGATTTGAATCTTGAATGGAGTTGGGAGGTCAAATAGATTCTGAACAAATCGATTTTTTAGATTTTTATTTTCCACAGGATCGGCGCTCTGCAGACTAGGCCGAAGCCTTGCCTAAAAAAAATCCTGCCTGCTGCGATCCTGGGAAAAGGGCGCGAGGTCGGATGCTGCGGACTAGCCCAAAGCCTCGCCTAAAAAAAACTCCTGCCCGCAGCTTGCCACGATCCTGGGAAAAGGCCGGATGCCGTGGACTAGGCCGAAGCCGTGGCCTATTTCCAGAATTGTGGAGAGCTGCGGGCAGGATTCTTTAGGCGAGGCCGCGTACACACACACACACACACACACACACACACACAAAAAAAACACAATTCGAAGTGTGTGTTTGTTTTTTTAAAGCCCAGATTTTTTGGGGGCCAAAATCACCCAACTCTACTCTCAACGTGCCTCAATCTGCACATGGTGCGTTTAGGTTTTCTTCGTATACATTTTTCGGGTGTTAATGGGCAATAAAGGTCTGAAGGCAAGTTTAGAGATAAAGTGTTCAGGATGTATGAAAAATGCAATGAAGTATCACTATACAGTAGCGTAGCAAGGCTTTCATATTATACATGCATCCCTCTGCTCACAGAGGACAAGTTTGGACAGTAGAGGCATTTTCTTTCAAAAGAAATTGTAAAGGCTTTAGATCAGACACTAGAGGGGGGGGGGGGGGGTGTAAGCACCGCTGTGTAAATGCGTTAAAATTGAAAATGTCTTTCAATCCATCTTCCAGATTGACGTTTAGAAGGTTTTGGTGTAAGCAAAATCGTACATAGACATTTACGAGCCACCAACAGTATTTAGTAACAAGGTTTCATCCTTTAATTAGGGACAATGGAGGTCATGGACAGGTAGAGTTGAATAAAAAAAATATATATATTTTTTTAAAAGGAGAAAACGTCACTGAGGCTACTTTCACAGGTGCATTGCAGGCGCTATAGCACTAAAAAAAAAAAAAAAAAAAAAGCCTTTTAGAGGGGTCCGCTGGCAGGATGCTCAAATAAGACCCGGTATCCGCATCTTTGAGGTGCTGTAGGAACGATTTATACACTGCTCCTACAGTGCCCCTTCTTATTGAAGCAGGCAGCGCCACCGAACAGCCGACAGAGCGCCACTGCAGCAGTGCTTTGCAGGCAGTTTTAACCCTTTTTCGGCTGCTAGCAGGGGTTAAAAAAGCTTTTTTGCTTTACCGCCAATGCTGCCCACGCCTCAGTGTGAAGGTAGCCCAATACAAAAGTGAATAAAAAAACAGTTCTAGGCTGAGCGCTCACACAGTTGACTACGTTAGGAGTACCGTCTCTAGTCACTTTAGCAACTTTTTACAGTGGAAGGTCCACTTAAACTTTACAAGCAATGATAAAATGATGGTAATAATTACGTCAAGTGTAATAATCAGTAATGGCAACAATAAAATAGAGACAGACGTCAGGCACAGATTAAAAGCTTTATTGCCAAGATTTTTAGCTGCCATCAGCTTAAAGTGGAACTCCCAAAACCTGTTATTTACATTTAAAGCTGAACTCCAGGTACAGAAAAAGGACAAAACTAGAGAGTTTCTAAAAAGGTATTTTCCTTAATGCAATCTCTGCAGCCCCCCTATGAGCCCCATCTTGATCCAGTGATTTGCAGCAGCGGGATCCATTTGCTTCTGCTGCTGTCAATCACAGCCAGTGAGGCAACAGGCATTGTCAGGGCCGAGTGTGACTGAACGATGTCCACTCACAGGAGCGCAGCTACTCAAATGCCCCCAACACCTGTATAAATCTCACAACTAGCTAGACAGAAATGCAAATCCTTTAGCCTTAGATAAGACAGCTTATGGAAGTATTTTATCTTTGGACTTAGCCATTTGCCTGGACACAGCAGGGGAACAATTCAAAATCCCACTTAAAATCTTACTTCTGCTGGTGCCTCGGATAGGTAAACTACGTCACGTTAATCGTTATACACCTGTCAGACCTTATCTGGCCAGATATGCATGCCTCTCAAGATCACTTTTCAGGGTCTAACAACCTCTCCTGAACCATTTAACTTGACAGATAGTAACCCACATTTAAAAACGTCAGTTTTGCTGTGTTTGTGTTGTACGGATAAGATACTAGGAGAGTTCAGCTGCTCCCAAGACCTTTCACACTGAGGCGCTTTGCAGGAGCTATAACGTTAAAAATAGCGCCTGGAAAGGGCCCTAAAAGACACTGGAGTGGTGCGCTAGCAGGACGGTAAAAAAGTCCTGCTAGCAGCATCTTTGAGGCGCTGTAAGAGCGGTGAATACGCCACTCCTAAAGCACCCCTGCCCATTGAAATCAATGGCCAGTGCCAGCGAACCGCCGGTAAAGCAGCACCTGCAAACCGACCTGAAACAGCCACTGCTGTATCACCAGTGTGAAAAGCCCTGAGGGATTTCACACTGGAGCGGTGCACTAGCAGTAGGGTTAAAAAAAAGTCCTGCTAGCGGCATCTTTGGAGTGGTGTACACCGCTCCTGCCCATTGAAATCAATGGGACACAGCAGCTATACCACCAGCAGAGCCGCTTTGCCGTGGTTTTTAACCCTCTCTAAGCCACGAATAACGCCACAAAATTGGCGGTAAAACACTGCCCCAGTGTGAAAAAGGCCGTACAGTAGCGATAGTTTGCCCTTTTTCTACTATAAAAAGGGCAATTTTTTAACCCCATTATGTTACTAAACGTCTCAGGCCTGGTTCACACCCATGTGTTTTTTTGGCCCTTTTTGCAGAAATGCACTTCAGTTCATTTATCATGGTTTCCTATTGGACACGTTTACAGCTATGCTTTTTTCAGCTGCTGTGTATTTGGAAAGGGACAATGACTTTTAAAGCAGAACGGTGCTTTTTTGGTTAAATATACTTCAATTGAAAAGCATGTTGTGTGTTTTTGCAGCAATTTATGTTTTTTAACCACTTGAGCCCCAGGCCATTGTCAATTTACGGCCTCACGGTGGCTCTGAAAATCCAACTGGACGTCAATTGACGTCCTGGATTCCTCTGGCCACTGGGGGGTGCGCAAGCGCAGCGGGCCACATGCCCGAGATGCCGATGCGCGTGCCTGGCGGTCGCGATGTCCGCCAGGTACCCGCAATCGGCAATGACAGAGTAGGGACGTGGAGCTCTGTGTATAAACACAGAGCTCCACGTCTTGTCAGGGGAGACCGATCTGTGTCCCTTGTACATAGGGACACAATCGGTCACCTCCCCCAATCGGTCACCTCCCCCAGTCACCCCCCTCCCCCCACAGTTCGAACACAATACAGGTACACATTTAACCCCTTCCTCACCTAGTGTTAACCCCTTCAATGCTAGTCACATTTATACAGTAATTAGTGCATATTTATATCACAGATCGCTGTATAAATGTGAATTGGGCAAAAAATGTGTCAAAAAGTGTCCGATGTGTCCGCCATAATGTCGCAGACCCAATAAAGAAAATCGCAGATCGCCGCCATTACTAGTAAAAAAAAAAATAATTCTGTCCCATATTTTGTAAGCGCTTATTGCGATTTTTTTTTTTTTTACCAAAAACACGTATTCTTCTACATATCGCCCTAAACTGAGAAAAGTTTTTCTTCAAAATTGGGCTATTTATTATAGCAACAAGTAAAAATGTTTTTTTTTTTTCAAAATTGTTGCTTTTTTGTTTATAGCGCAAAAAAATAATAAAAAAAAAAAAAAAAAAAAGGTGATCAAATACCACCAAAAGAAAGCTCTATTTGTGGGAAAAAAAAACGACGTAAATTTTGTTTGGGAGCCACGTCACATGACCGCGCAATTGTCAGTTAAAGCGACGCAGTGCCGGAAGCTGAAATTTCACCTGGGCAGGAGGGGGGGTATATGTGCCCAGTAAGCAAGTGGTTAATCTGCCCAATAACAAATTGCCAAAAAAAAAAAAAAGAAAAAAAAAATAGCATGCGCAAAAATCTAAACGCACTGCATAAACAGATCAAAAGCAAACTATTAGGTGTTTACCGAGCCTTATGTTGGCCACATGAATCGGCTTTTAGACAAAATATTCATAAGAAAAAATCTTTGTGCATTCGCTGAAAGAATGTTTGAAATTTTCACTTTTTAACATGGTTTTAAAATTAATTTAATTTCTGAATGAAAACCACAAACTGGCTGTAAATTCCAAGAAGTTTTCTATTTTCCTGTCACTGTGGTTGAAAATAAACGTCGATTAGACCCCACCACCAACTATAAGAAAAACGAACAATCTTAAAAAAATAAATAAAACAATAATTGTATGGCCAGCATATAATATATTACAGTTCTGTTTAAAAATCTGCAAAACAGTCACCTTTTTTTTTTAATAAAAATTTGATCCGAGTCTGATATTTACCAGATTCAACATCTAAGGGTACATACAATATATCTCCTCTAATAGCATATCTCTTCTGTCTGTTATTCTCAGAGTGGATTCGATATTTTGCTCCCCAAGCATATAGTTTTAGTCATCACTGCATAAAGATAGTTAATTGCCTCTTGTTAACTTTCCATATTATCTAAAAATGATACGCCACACTGTTAATTGCCTCTTGTTAACTTTCCATATTATCTAAAAATGATACGCCACACTGTTAAGGTTATTAACCGATCAAATTTAAACAATAAATCGTCCAACTAATCGATTATGAAAATAGTTGGTTGCAGCCCTACTTGCATTGCAGAATGCCTGTCCAGTGATCCCGCAATGGCCTCACTCAAAGCAGAGTCGTCCCTTGGCTCCGGGTGCAGGCGCCAACAACCTTACTAAGTGAATCGTTCTGAATGGTCACCGAGCTATGCCCAAAAGTGGCACCGGAGGAATGCGATCAGCGCAAGTTCCATTTCTGGGTTAAACTGCTTTATTATTTGCATAACTCCAAGAGCCAGACCACTTGTTGCATTGGGGCTGAGGGCTCCTGAGAGGAGTACCGAGGCAGGCTCCTGTGATGTTTTCAAGACGCTATGTACAGCACCTTGCTGGCCCACCAGCTATGATCTGCCTGGATTCACATTGCATAGAGACTCGGTGATATCATCGGGTCTGAAAGAACGTAGGTAATGAAAATGTAACAGATTAATTTTAAACTTTTATTAGCATGCTGAGAAGGGAGGAACCAGATTAAACTTCAGCTGTATGCTTGCCACACATGGGGTGGATAAAATACTTGTAGTTTATGGACTTGCCATCTGTGTAAATTTTACTTTTATCATATCTGAACCAGAAGACAGGCTATAACCAATGCAAGGCTTTCCTTGCGCTGCACCCGCATGAGCTCTACTGTGGTCAGACACTGGGGTTGCATACCCATGCCCAAGGGAAGGCGCAACAAGCGATAATTTTTTAGCGATTTCAGCTGCTGGTTGTTTTAAAGTGAGCTGCTTTTCATTAGGGCGGAGACAATTTGCACATTTCTATGGCAGTGTGCTTCTGCCATTACAGGGTCACCAGAGGGTCGCTCTGCAGATGGCGACTGCTGTAGGAATTTGTTTTCCCAGCAATTACAGATCTCTTTTTAACCACTACCCGACGGCCGTACAACTTTGTACGACCAAAGGGTGGTTCTAAATCTCTAACTGGCCGTGTTTTTACGGCCTGCGCTCCACCAGGCCACTGGGGGGCGCGCGAGCCTGCCGCATCGCTGACATGCCAATGCGCGTGCCTGCTGTGATGTCCGCCAGGCACTCGGGATCGGCGGCTACAGAGACAAGACGTGGACATCTGTGTGTAAATACAGAGATCCATGTCCTGTCAGAGGAGAGCGATCTGTGTCCCTTGTACATAAGGACACAGCATCGGTCACCTCCCCCAGTCACCCCCCCCCCCCCCCCCCACAGTTAGAACACAATTTAGGGTACACAATAACCCCTTCCTCACCCCCTAGTGTTAACCCCCTTCAATGCCAGTCACATTTATACAGTAATTAGTGCATATTTATATCACTGATGTGAATGGCGCCAAAAATGTGTCAAAAGTGTTCGATGTCTCCGTCATAATGTCAGTCACGAAAAAAATAATGATCGCCGCCATTAGTAAAAAAATTATATTAATTCTGTCCCCTATTTTGTAAGCGCAATAACTTTTGCGCAAACCAGACACTTATTGCGATTTTTTTTTTTTACCAAAAATATTACAGCAACAGTATCATTTTTCATGGAGGGTAACCTGGGTTTTGACGGAAAGGCTTCACTGCCGGTTTCCCTTCCCTTAGATGCCAGCGCCTGCACCCAAAGGGTGATTAAAGGAGAATCTGCTTGGGTGCCGATATCGCTGGATCCCTGGACAGGCGTTTATTTTTTTAAATGCCAGCAGCTACAATGTGTGTACCCGACCCCCCCCCCCCCCCCCCCCCCCCCCCGAGATGCAGCAACCTAGGCTGAGATGTTGTTACAGGTTGAAAGTTGAAAGAACCAATTCCTCAGTGATCAGACTGCAACATTGTAACTTTGTAGCAAGTTACTAAGGGGCCGAGAACCAGATTTGGTCTTGGAATATAACCTATGTTACAGTGACAGCTTTTGAACAGAACTAATCTAATATGCATTATGAGAACCAACTTTTTGCCCAATTGGAAGGATTAGTCCACACACACAGGAGTCAAGATACAAATCTTTGCGTGTGTGGCTGGTAGACGCAAAGCACAAAAACAAACCTTAAAAATTGCATTCTTTGTTTAAAGACAATAGTCCCTATTTACCTATGAACAGTTAATGATCTACAGAGTGGCCCCCTCCTTCTGCCCAGAACAGCTGCTTTTGTCTCCACATTAAGCCAAGCACTGTCACCTACCTGGCACTCACATGCAAAAGAACATTGGCACAAAATATACTCAAATACAGCAGACTGCTTTATGACACATCACCCATCAGTATTTAGGAATCTGCAGATCCAACTGCAGTCAGGCGGTCAAGGGACAATTAACAGATTAGCAAATAAACTTTTTACATACCTTATATTAGGCCCGTGGACATCACTGGGTCTCTGTATTTCTATATGTCCTGCAGGCAGATCATGGTTTGTGGGAGGGCCCAGCAGGGTACATTACTTCCTGAAAACATCCAGTGCTCTCAAGAGGCCTGGGTTCTGATGCAAACATTGGGCTGGCTCTTAGCAGGAGTTATGCAAATGACAAAATGCCCTGTCTGCCCGGGAGGAGTGATAACTTTTCTATACCAAACACTGCCACGTCAATGCTCCTCCATGTGCCATGCTGGGAACATCGCTGGCGAGTCACCTCTGGCCTGGGAATTAGTAGCTCCACGTTGCAAGACCAGCGTGTAAAAACAGCCACATCGGAGGAGCAGGGCTCAAGTCCCAGACAAACATGCTGACCAGTTCTCAGAGCTTCCATTATCACCCACTCAAAGCTACGTCAAGTCTTACAGGACCGGTCAGTGCCAAGGACATTACACAGAGCTACCTACACTTAGAAAGATCACTACAGACCAGTGTAAAATGGAATATGACCACCATTTATCTTGTTTTGAATACATCCTTTATTAAAAGGTCTATAACCAAAACACATTTAAGGGCTCTTTCACATGGAATGGATCTGTGATGATCCGCCCTGTGAACCTCCGCTTGCTCATTGGGGATCGCTCCAGTGAGCCGGCGGACAGGGCGGTCCCCGCACACTGCAGGGACCGCTTTGTCAGATCTCCGCTCTCTCCTATGGAGGTATCGGATGAATACGGACCGTCAGTCCAGGTTCACCCGATCCCCAGACAGATGGAAAAATAGGGTGCATAATCGGAGGATTGCGGAGTTGGATGAGATCGGGTGTCAGTGGATGTTCATCCGCTGACGCGCGCAATCATAGGGATCAACGCATGTCCCTTTTTCATCCATAAACGCATGGAGGAAAAACCGGACCTACGGTCCGCATGTGTGTAAGAGCCCCAAGGCTTGTTCACACAAGTGGCCAGGAGGGGGTGAAATCAGGCATTTAAAGCGATTGTCAAGTTCCCCTCAATAACAAACCTGTTATACTTACCTGCTTTGTGCAGTGATTTTCACAGGGCAGCCCCAATCAATCCTCTTCTCAAGTCCCTCGCTGGTGCTCGCAGCTCCTCCTCTTCTCGTTGTGCCAACATAGGGAGCCGCTTTCTATTGGGCACATCTACAGGCTCAAATACGAGCTAGGCAGTATACTTCTACAGACACAGTGGCACTTGGCCCCACCCCTTCACTGTATTTGATTGACAGCCAGAGCAAATGAGGAGGAGAAAGAGGGAGAAAGCACAAGCACAGCGCTGGATCGAGAACACTCTCAGAAATATTAAGGGGGCCTCAAGGCAGAGAATGCATGAAGATAAAAACCTTAAACTTTACATCTGGTCTTTTAATAACAGGACACTTACCTGTCCAGGGATCCAGCTCTGGCCTCACCCGGGCTAGTTCATGTAATTTTTTGTTTTCTTTTTTGGAGTGGGGGCTTAGTTAGGAGTGAGACTTCCTCTGTCTAGACAACTCCTCCTCTACACCTAGGCAGCCCCTCCCTCTAGGCAATCTCCTGGGACACGCGAGAGGACCCAGAAGAGCGCCTATCCACTCCCGAGGGCGCAGAGTGTGCCCGGCCGTTAAGCCGAAAGCTGTCACGGCCAGGTGCCGAGAGTTGCAATGGAGAAGTCGGCAGACAGGAGCGATGCTCTGGGCGGCCACATCGCTGGACCATGGAACAGGTGAGTGTTTATTAAAAGTCAGCAGCTACACGTTTTGTAGTTGCTGACCAACATAAAAAGTCTGGAAATCCTGGGCAGCCGGCTGTGCTGCTTCATAACTAGCTGCACATCGTGCTTTATGAACAGTTCCACAGCTTTCTGGGACCTGCAACCTGTTCCAGAAGACTGCAGAGAGAGGCCGACTTGTGAGAACAGGCATCTGTCAAAACTTAGCTCCCCATCCCTGAAATTGTGTGTGCGCGCGCGCACACACACACACGGCAGAGGACTTAAGTGTTACTTCACCTTTTAGGCGATACTCCACTTTAAGCTGCAGTTTTACCATCCCCCTGAACAAATGGCATGCAGGGTTGTACACATGTGGGCACAATGCTTTTCTTCGCAGCCAAAAAGAACAGTATATCATTTTCTTCCCAGAAGCATTGGCACTGAACCAACCCCAGTCAAGTTAATGCCACAACATTAAGCAATGTACACAATTCCTGCACAGTGGTACAGCATTTTGGGTTGAAAACAGGCAATGAGGTGGTGACATATTGCATCCTCACCACCTGTCAAATGCCTTCAGAAAAGGCGATCCACCCTGTCAGGAGTGGCTATGCTAGTCATATGAGAACAAGCCCTTAGGTCCCATTCACACAAACCAGCTAACCAAGCTGGAGTGGTTTAGCATGTGGGCAGCAGCTTTTTGGGTGGAGTTTTGTGTAATGATTCACGTTTTATCACATCGCACTGCTCCTTTGACTGCTTTAAGTCAAAAAACGGCGTGGGGGTCCCCTCCAAAAAATCCATAATAGACTTTATCCGAGCACGTAGCCTGGTCGGTCAGGAAAGGGGGTGGGGAAGAGCAAGCGCCCCCCACCTCCTGAACCGTTAACAGGTCGCATACCCTCAACATAGGGGGGTAGGTGCTTTGGGGCAGGGGGGTGCCCTTTGGCCACCCACCCCAAAGCACCATGTCCCCATGTTGATGGGGACAAGGGCCTCCTCCCGAGAACCCTGGCTGCTGGGGTTGCTTATCGGAATCTGGATGCCCCCAGATCCCGGCCCCCCCACCCTAGGTGAATGAGTATTGGGTACATCGTACCCCCTACCCATTCACCTGGAGAAAAAAAAAAAAAAAAAACAACACATTTTAAAAGTAATTTATAAGGCAGCTCCAGGAGTCTTCTTCTGACTGACTTCGGGGGTCTCCTCTTCTGCTCTCCAGTGCCTCCTTTCTGCCAGGCTTCTCCGCAAAAATAAGACCGGGCCCCCCCCCGCTAGTAAAAGAGCTGCAAGAAGATAGAGAAGCCTGGCAGAAGAGGAGACCCCCCCATCTTCTTGCAGCTCTTTTACTTAGGCCCCTTTCACACTGGTGGGTCGAGATCAATCCATCTATTGACCTCTATGGAGGTTCTGTCTGCTAAAAACAAAGACGGATGAAGATATGTTTCCCATCCGTCTGGCAGATCACATGACAGTTACATGAAAAATGGACAGGCGGTCCGTTGCCATCTGACCACCCATTGAGAAAAAAAAAAAAAACAGTCCGTCACTCGTCAGCTGAGCAGGGAACATAGGAGAGATCCTGCAGTGTCCAGAAGGATCTGCTGGCAGAGTCAGGCCCATGTGAAAGAGGCCTAATACTTCTTTCTTTATCGTCCAGCTACAGGACATGTTGCCTAAAAGGGGAACTAAACCAAACAGAACAGTCAAGGCATGCCGTGGGTGATATAGAGCAGTTACCAAGGTGCTCGCACCACCTCTCCATCAAACTTTCAAGCCCTCAAAAAGACTGATCACAGGTACAACACCATGCCAACAGCAGATCTAAATAGAAGGCAGAATGGCAATGTCAGCTCTAAGAATAGGAGGGTTTGGTTTTGCTTCAAAGCCCCCTAAGGCCATCTTCTACTTCTCTTCAATGTGCTCCACTGGTACCATGAGGTGTTTGAGCTCTGCAGTCAGCCTCTAGGCTCAAACACAGTCACATGGAGAAGGTTATGTAATTTCTCCGAGCTGGAAAAAGTTTTAGAGTAAACTGGCTGTGCTGCCTGCCCGAATCACAAGACTACAAAAATAGACTGTATATTCCAAGTCTTGATTTAGGATGAAAACTTAAAACTTTTAACCAAGACATGATATGCAGGAACATACCAATCTACAGGCAATAAGATAATTAAAGCAGACTTTCAACCAACCAGAAAGGCAAGGGCAGCTCATCCTCTTCCTAACCCCTGGCTTTGCAGCAGTCATTTTGTTATGAACTCACACCTGCAATCACACGCTGCACCCAAAAAATGACAGCTATGGGACTGCTGGCACAGGATGCATTGAACACTTGTGCATGCCCCTGTGGGTAAACACAACCCTTACATGGGGCACGGACGCATACCTCTCATGTGAACGAGGCCTGAGGTGTTGAGCATTAGGGGTACCTATACAGTTTTGTGGGGCTCCATGAGAGTGATTAGGAAACAATACCTGGAAAAACGCTAAAGCCAGCCATAGATGGAGTGATTTTCTTTCCTGCTACAGTCGTTGATGGGGGAGTAATCCCTCCAGCGGAGCCATTGTGAGGATGGCTCCACCTGCCAGGAAAACCGTGATTACTGCTAGCAGCTATAAGAGCTGCTAGCATTAATATTTAAAGTTTGACAGGCTGGTTGATCGATGCAAATTCAGCGTGCCCATACATACAAAAAATAAATAAAAAAAAACACAAGGTTTCTCTGGGATACAGGGCACCAAACAATACCGCCAAATTTCTTTATAGAAAGCAGAGAAAAAAGCAGCCAGAAAACTGGATCATTAGGCAAAAAAAAAAAAAGGAGCTAATGGCTCCAAGCCAAACACTAGACAGGAAAAATAAATGTAGTCAATCATAAGCCATCAGCCCTGCATACCTTCTGTAATTTAAAAGAAGGTTGCAAATGCATGCACCACCTTCTTAGATGGCCATGCAGAAGTGAAATTTAAAAATCCCACCTGTAGTCTGTAGATTCACACATTACAGTTTTGGCAATCTCCCAATTCAGGCACACTAAAGGGCAAGTGAGGTGCACAGGGGGTTTACTAAAGGCAAATACTGTGTACTTTGCAAATGCAGTTACACTCTGCAAGGAAATTTGCTTCAGAGCTTAGCAAATGAGGTGAAAGCACAAAAAAAAAAAAAAAAACACAAAACCACACACCATTTTATTTTTTTCTGGGGAAAATTGCCATGAAAGGTATTTGCCTTTCGTAAAGCCACCCCACAGTTCAGGGGATTCTTGCCTTTTAATGTATTTGATCTTGGATTAATTCTCAGCAAAACTCAGAATGCAGGTGCTTTTATATTGTTATGTTTAGGCTTCTTCACTCGACTCCCTCCCTACTAACAGGTTATCTGCCATCTGACCAAACTGGTCCTAAGTATGCTTGGGTTAGGATATGTGCAAGCTTCATTAGGGACAGGTTACCTCTGTGTTCTCTGTACAGCACTGTGGAATACGAAAGCTATATAGATGTAGATTAGAGGTCGACCGATATATCGGCTGGCCGATATATCAGCTGATATTTGGCCGTTTTGGAGAAATCGTCATCGGCCGATTTTTCTCCAAATTAGGCCGATATTTTAAATGGCGCTAGCGCTGCTACGGCTCCGGAGCTAGGCCGAGGCCTTTCCTGATGCTGTGACCGCAGCGGCAATCCGCGGATTGCCGCCGTGGTCACAGCATCAGGAAAGGCTGCGGCTTCAGCCTAGCTCCGGAGCCGCGGACATCTTGGTACACCCAGCGTTGTCGGCGGCCGCCAATTGGCTGTTACAGGCGTCAGTAGATAGCAGCGAGCGGGCCCCTCCTCCTCTGTGGGTGTATACAGAGATGAGGGGCCCGCTCCCTGCTATCTACTGACGCCTGTAACAGCCAATCGGCGGCCGCCGCTGCCGACATTCTACACCCCAGAATGTTACTGGCCCGCTCTGCATTCTGGGGTTTGTAGGCAGAGGCCGGGCGCGCAGCACATCAGGGGACGATTGGCTGTTGCAGACAGGGGTGGTTGGCACAGGGGTGGTTGGCACAGGGGGTGCACTGGTTGGCGATGCACTGAGGTGATTGCACTGGTGGGCATTGATGAGGTGGCACTGGTGGTGGACACTGATGGGCATTGATGAGGTGGCACTGGTGGTGGACACTGATGGGCTGCACTGGTGGGCATTGATGAGGTGGCACTGGTGGTGGACACTGATGGGCTGCACTGGTGGGCATTGAAGAGGTGGCACTGGTGGTGGACACTGATGGGCTGCACTGGTGGGCATTGATGAGGTGGCACTGGTGGTGGACACTGATGGGCTGCACTGGTGGGCATTGATGAGGTGGCACTGGTGGTGGACACTGATGGGCTGCACTGGTGGGCATTGATGAGCTGGCACTGGTGGTGGACACTGATGGGCTGCACTGGTGGGCATTGATGAGGTGGCACTGGTGGTGGACACTGGTGGGCACTGACAGGCTGCACCCCACCTCTCCACCCTAAACAATTATCTCCTCCCCACCTCTCCACCCTAGGTTTTTTGAGTTGAGGAAAAAAAAAAACGGCCTAAGATATCGGCCGCAAAAATCGGCAACACATATCGGCCGCCCCGATTTCCAAATATCGGCATCGGCCAAAGAAAAACCCATATCTGTCGACCTCTAATGTAGATTAACAAGACTGGTGGGGACATTAGAGTGCAACGCACCTCTGGTGCAGAGCGTTGTGACTTGCTCTGTGCAGCACTGCGGAATATGTCCTAGTTATACAAAATACAGCAATTCAAACTAAAAATGTGAATTCTCTTTAATTACAAAGCAATTCAAAACGAGGCAAAAAAAAAAAAACACAACACTTGTCAGTTTCTTCTATAGAACTACAAGCCTCAGCAGGCAGGTGCCTATGCCACAAAGCAGAGCTCGACATTGTGCGATGCTTCAGCTTTGGATCTACAATTCTACATGACATGTTACGACTAGACAGATTACAGAAAATTGATTTCATTGGAAAGGCGGAAGCTGCGTATAGAACATGACACCTTTACAGGGCAAAATAATCCTCAGTAACAAATCGGTATATTATGATCTCACAACATGACATGATGGTGAAAGTATGCAGGAGAGGCACGACAAGCCTGGATCCCAGACACACACATCTGCTTGGATTCCAGGCTGAGAACCAGGACAGCGCGCCGCAGGCCCCTTGCAAGATAGAGTTATATAAACTGACATAGGAAGCAGGAAGAGACTCAATAGCTTTTCATGGTTACAACTCCCATTTCACTAAACAAACTTTCTGCACATATTCCTGCCTGATACTATAGCAGTACAGAGTCTTTCAGTAGAGAAGAGTTAGAAGTTGAACAATGAAAGGCGGATAGAGGTGTGCAAACAACCAACTTGGTTAAAAACCACTTCCTTATATTGCTGGTTAAAAAAAACAAAATGTGGTGAAACATCAAAAGGGAACCTGACCAGAGGCATCTAAAAGATCTTACCGAAAAAAGAAGAAAATTCGACACGAATCAAATCCTGAATCATGAGCAATTCTCCGTGGAGGATTTTAAGCAACTTTTATATTGTAACTTTCCACAGTCACTATTGCATTTGGTAAAGAAATAAACACCACATCCTCCGTTGTCAGAGCATAACAGACCCAAAACAGTACAAGTTATGCATCTTAGGACTCAAAGCACACAATAAGAATTACTCAATCCATCCTATGACCCAGTCCCCAGCAGTGAAAAGAAAGCAATATAAAAAGCACAAGACATGGGGGGGAAGAAAAAAAAAAAACACAGATTGCCTTAAAGCGGAGCTCCACCCGCATTTTTTTTTTCAAAGTCGGCAGCTACTAACAGTGTAGCTGCTGACTTTGAAGGACACTTACCTGTCCTAGGCGCCCGCGCTGACGTCCCCCGCCGATGCCGATCCTCGATCCCGGCACCGCCATCCACAGTCAGGGAAACAGGCAGTGAAGCTGTGCGGCTTCACTGGCCGTTTCCTACTGCGCATGTGCGAGCAGCGCGGCGCTTTGTGAATGGTCCGGCTGCTTTCTGGGATACACACAGTTCCCAGAATGCAGCGCGGCCCATTCACAAGACACAGAGAAGAGGAGGAGGAAGAAGAAAACCACACCGCGGATCATGAGGGCAGATTCGGGACTTCTGCATAGCAACAGCCTATTTAGGGTGAGTATTTCCCCCCCCCCCATTTAATTTTTTTTTATTTTTTTTAGATTTTTGGAAAAAAAAACAGGGTGGAGCTCCGCTTTAAAAAAAAAACACATTAATTCTACCCAAATAATGGGTGGGCTGGGATTTCCAGATTTTGCAACATATTACAGAGCAGCACAATTGGCGCAACTATCAAAGTATCACTCAACCACAGAAATCCCATTGTGGGGGTACTTATTGAGGCAATAGACTTTGACCCTCTCCCCACTAACAATATCAATATCTAAACACTCGTTGTCATTATGGGATAGGTACAAAACCACTCATGGATTGCAATCCCCCACACATTCCGCTTCTTTCCTTTTATAAATATCCGACCTTTTATCCAGCATGGATAAGGCTTGGATCAAGGCTGGAATTAGGTGTCTATATCACATAGCATTAACAACTACAATCCGACCTTTCCCAGACCTATGTGAGGCATCCGGCCTCCCCACTACAGAAATTTTCAGATACCTTCAAATCAAGAACTTCTATGGATATTCCCTTAACCTTAGTGACGATCTAAAAAATATCACCCAATTTGAAAGGATATGTCTCAAAAGATCCACATGCCAAAGGTCGTATTTCAATAATTTATTCCCAACTGATCACTAAATCAAATACTATAAAACCCTCTTATACTGCCAAGTGGGAATTAGACTGTAAAATTAATAACGAAACCTGGGCAAGCATTTGGTCTAATACTAGCTCTGCATCTATAAATGTATCGGCAATGGAAACATCATATAAAGTGCTTTCCCGTTGGTACCTGGTTCCCAATAGATTAGCCAAATTTTCAGCAAACTGCTCAGATCCGCTTCCGCGGTTGCCCAGACAAAGGAACATATATCCACATCTGGTGGCAGTGTCCACTTGCAAGGAAATTCTGGGAAAGGATTTTCAGGATCGCTTCTAAAATATTGTATTATACTACCGGATCCAATGGCGGCCTTACTCAACATTAAACCAGAAACCCTTTCTCAGAATCAACATAAGTTTTTTTATTTTATTTATGAGAGCCACGAAACGGGTTATAGCCAGCAGAAATCACCTGCATTACTGTTGTCGGAAGCCGAAAAGAGAATGAATCTTTCATTCGTACATGCTAAACTGGAAGGGCTAGACAAAAATGGGTTGGAAAAATGTGATAGCATATGGAAACCCTGGGCCATATACTATACGTCAGACACTTTTGACTCAAGAGTTCTCATGTCATGGTATTGATACCCTTTCATGGATAATAGCAAAATAAAATAAGTGAAATCCACCTTCGGAACACCACTACCCTCCATTAGTTCTCATTTCCATTTATTAGTAATTGTTTATTTATATCTGTATAATACTACTACAACTCCTACAACAGTTCAATTATTGCATTAATCTGTATTTCAATGTTGTATCTCATTCTTAGTTGTTGTCATCTGACATACTGTAACTGTTGTAATCTATTACTTTAAAATAAAAATAAAAATACGAAAAAAAAAAAACACACACACAAAACAACTGCCATCTTAAACCAATATAGTTGTGAAATAAACCACTACAGTGAGAGAAGACCTTTGTAAATCCAGAGATGACAGCCCATGAGTCAGTCCCATACAACAGCATATCAGAATACCCCAGAGAGCCCAATGTGTTTAATCATCCAAAGAGTGATGTTCGTTTGTTGCTTACACTTTGCAAGAGTGGGACAGTTGAGGGAAGTCTAATGGAGAAGAAATATTTTCCAGAGCATGCGATGAGACCTCCATGACTTCTGGTATGTGCATATAGGGGGCTACTCCATTGTTTTTGCATAAAATGTTCACCTGTAATATACAGCGGTGACACCCATGCAACATTGTCAAAAGAAACTATGGACATAAATACATCTTCCCAAACATCCTCAGAAGAACCCACCTCACGTTCCCATTTGGACCTTGCCTTGCAGCAGTAGAAATGCAAGTAATCATCCCTTAGCAACATCTGCTAGCAGTTTGATATAAAACCCTTAGGCCTCTTACACACAGATCAGTTTTTCTTCAGGTTTTTCTTTTCAGTTTACCAAAACTATGTAGTACAAGGGCCTGCCTGATTGCATACAAATTGAGACTCTTGAGGTTTGACCTCATATTAGATGGATTTGGTAAACTGAAAAGAAAAACCTGAAGAAAAACTGATCTGTGTGTAAGAGGCCTTAGTAGCAAAAGATTAGCCGACTAAAAAAATAGGCAGGGGGCTCAACGTATCCAGTTCTTTGCTCTATAAGCATGTAGTAGCCACCCAAAGCCAAACCATTTTCTGAGAGAGTTAGTACTGATGCCACAATTGCTTAAAAGGGTTTCAACTCACCCCGATGCATTAGCTATGAATGTTTTTGAATCAAAAAGTGTATGCCAAGGTTCCCCTCAAGTCAATATATTAACCACTTCCCTACTGCCTTACGACTTTTTACGGCGGGACTTTGAAGATGGATATCTTGGTAACGGCAGCAGCTGCTGCCACAACCCGAGGTATCCATCTTTAGTACTAATGATCCTGTAAACGATAACAGCGGTCTCCGCCTCTATCGGCGGCGGGACAGGGCCCCCCCCCTCCCGCCGCTTACCGGAGCCGTCGGGTCCGCTCGTCTGCTCAGTGGGGATGCGAGTGAGGGGAAAAAAAAAAAAAAAACTTTCCTCGCCCGTCCCCATACCTCTGCTGGGCGGAAGTGACGGCAAAACGTCAGTCCCGCCCAGCATCTTAAAGAACCTTTTTTTTTTCTGCGATTTGAAAAAATGACTTTTTTGGTTATTTTTTTTTTTTTTTTAAGTCTAAATATGAGATCTGAGGTCTTTTTGACCCCAGATCTCATATTCAAGTGGACCTGTCATGCCTTTTTCTATTACAAGGGATGTTTACATTCCTTGTAATAGGAATAAAAGTGATAAAAAAAAGAAAAAATTTGTGTAAAAAATTATAAACTAAATAAAAATAAGAAAAAACAAAAAAAATTTTTTTAAAGTGCCCTGTCCCGACGAGCTCCCGCGCAGAAGCGAACGCATACGTGAGAAGCGCCTGCATATGAAAACTGTGTCCAAACCACACAAGTGAGGTATCGCCGCGATCATTAGAGCAATAATTCTAGCCCTAGACCTCCTCTGTATCTCAAAACATGCAACCTGTAAACATTTTTAAACGTTGCCTATCGAGATTAAGGGTAAAAGTTTGACGCCATGCCACGAGCGGGCACAATTTGTAAGCGTGACTTGTTGGGTATCATTTTACTCGGCGTAACATTCTTTCACAATAAAAAAATTGGGCCAAATTTATTGCTGCCTTATTTTTTAATTCAAAAAAGTGATTTTTTTCCAAAAAAAAAAAGTGCGCTTGTAGGACCGCTGCGCAAATATGGTGTGACAAAAAGTATTGCAATGATTGCCATTTTATTCTCTAGGGTGTTAGAAAAAAAATATATAATGTTTGGGGGTTTTAAGTAATTTTCTAGCAAAAAAAATGTTTTAGCCTTGTAAACACCAAATCTGAAAAACACCCACGGTAGAGAAGTGGTTAAAGTTCCATAAAATCGGAGCTTGTTCCAAGCAGGGAACAGCTAGTATATCCAAAAATGTTTTGCATTTGGAGAGTCTTCCATCAGAACTGTACTGGGTTGCAAAAAAAGTTTCAAAACAAGCTATAGTCTATTCACCTCAAGTGAATCATACAGATTGACTTTTGTTATAAAAACACATTAAATCCAAAGGATAAACCCATCTGTTCATCCTTAAAGGGTCACTAAAGGAAACATTTTTTTTAGCTAAATAGCTTCCTTTACCCTAATGCAGTCCTGGTTTCGTGTCCTCGTTAGTTTTTGCTGTAATCCTCTGTTCTGCACACTTCCTGCGTGTGTTTCCTTATGAAAAAAAGTACTGGGAGCTTCTCTGTGGTTTCTGTGTCTAAAACCGCTCAGCACCAATCCAGTTTCATTTTAAAAACAAACACTGCCCTGTATTGGCTCTGTGTCTCTGTCCTTCACACAAACATGAAACTAAATTAAAAACAAAACTGAAACTGCAGGCAAATTATATGATTGATTTTTATCTATTTTTAATCATTTTAAAAAGGAATCGGTTAACCATTATGTCTCTATCCCCTGTATACAGTCATTTCAGCAAAAAAATATGTTTTCCTTTACAACTCCTTTAACAGAATCCAACTCCAAACATAGGTGCTAAAAAGGGAGAAAAAACAAACAGTGCACCCAGAGATTTGAGATCATACCCACTTTACTGCACTGTCAACACTTTGACGCAATATGTAGTGCTATATATTAATAATCCTAAAAATGTTTTAATGGCAGTGAGACTATAGAAGATCCAGAATTAGAGTGGCAGCATCAGCCCATCAACTCGTGTGCATAGAGTGCAGAGGAGTCTTGTCTTCTGAACAAGAAAATGCAGAGCAGATCTGTGTCCACATCCAAATAACCTGCTGCCACATCACATACAAAATTTAAGTGAGGGAGGATGCACAGTATGGAATCTTGTGACTAAAGTGCTGATAAAAGCTGACCGATTCTGAATGCAATGGGAGGATGAGAATTATACAAGTTACTTCTCCCACAATGGGGGCACTGCAGCCCTTTAGCCAACCACTTACCTTTCCCCCCCGCCCCCCTTTAACATTTATCGTACTTGATTCTGAGTCACCTATGGCAGCCCCACATACTCAGTGCAAGAGGGAGGTTGCACACTACTGAAGCACAAAAAAAAATAAAAAATTGCAATGTCAACCAGAAGCATTGTGAAAAACCTGCCGATTTTGAATGCCAATAGACTATATACCACTTATCACCAGAACAGATAATTTTTTGGAATGATAAAAAGGTCTCCAATACGCATTGGATTGTCATAAGGCAACCCTATATAAAAGTCTACCTATTCTTCAACAGAAGCAGCAGCAAAAAGGGTTAAAAAGGTGTGAGGTGATAATCCCCCTCGTTTCAGCACCTCACAGCTGCCGTGACATGAGATTACCAGCAATTGAGTCACATCACCACTAGTCGGGATTAGCTGTACTCCATGCTTTCAAACCAGGATGTTCAGTGAGACTCATCGATCACCAACATACAGAGCCGCAGGATAAAATGCAGAGGTGTGAACAAAGAGCTCAATTCATATAATATGTCCCAAATTATATAGAGAATTTCAGTCTATGGGAAAATACCGGGCAGGTTTTTTTTTTGTTTTTTTTTTAACAGAGATGTTTTATTGAGAGAAAAAACCAGGGTTACAGCGTCACAGGTATACAAAAGCACAGCACAATACAAATATCAGGGTGAACTGTTAGGAACTAAAGCAGAGCAGCTTCCCTAGCCGCTACACAATGTCAGGGTGAAAAAAACAGGTTATCCCTGGGCAGGTTTAAATGCTGGAAACACTACATTTCATCATTTTACTGTCTAACACTGGAACAGGTGTCCTATCAGAAGATTTTTCCCAATGTGAAAAGTAGAAAAAAGGTTGCATTCCTGCTAGCTTATGTACCGGTGACAATGGAGATGTTGGGCTTGATGAACAATTAATGTCTCAGAGAAAGACTGCCAGGGAAATGCTGTTTAAAAAAAAAAAAAATCTAATAAATCATTTATAAAAGGAGACCGTCAACTTGCGATTTGGCGCACCAATGCACTTAATCTACTGTAAGTGTCCAACATATGAAATCTTTTGAAATAAAGACTCCTTCACATGTGTACTGACCTACCTTTTTTCTGCATCTGATCAACACAAGTCATCGCAAGGATGCAATAGTTTTCCATACCCTTTTCACACTACAATGCTGCCCTGAGGTGGCTTGCAGTGCTTTGTACAACATGTTGTAATGTCCCACAATGCACCAGAGCTCATCTGAAAATCACTTCTATGGTGCATAGAAACAAATGAGACACAAGGCGTCTTTAACCACTTAAGGACCTTGGGTGTTTTTCAGATTTGGTGTTTACAAGACTAAAACATTTTTTTTGCTAGAAAATTACTTAAAACCCCAAACATTATATATATTTTTTTTCTAGAGAATAAAATGGCGGTCGTTGCAATACTTTGTCACACCGTATTTGCGCATCGGTCTTACAAGCGCACTTTTTTTGGAAAAAAAAAAATCACTTTTTTTAGTTAACCACTTAAGACCCGGACCAAAATGCAGGTAAAGGACCCTGCCCTTTTTGCGATTCGGCACTGCATCGTTTTAACTGACAATTGCGCGGTCTTGCGACATGGCTCCCAAACAAAATTGGTGTCCTTTTTTCACCACAAATAGAGCTTTCTTTTGGTGGTATTTGATCACCTCTGCGGTTTTTATTTTTTGCGCTATAAACAAAAATAGAGCGACAATTTAAAAAAAAAAAAAATGCAATATTTTTAACTTTTTGCTATAATAAATATCCCCAAAAATATATAAAAAAAAAAAAATTTCTCCTCAGTTTAGGCCGATACGTATTCTTCTACATATTTTCGGTAAAAAAAAAAAAAAAAAAAAATGCAATAAGCGTTTATCGGTTGTTTTCGCTAAATGTATAGCATTTACAAAATAAGGTAGTTTTATTGCATTTTTATACATTTTTTTTTTTTACTACTAATAGCGGCGATCAGCGATTTTTTTCGTGACTTCGACATTATGGCGGACACGGACAATTTTTACAAATTTTTGGGACAAATGTCATTTTCACAGCAAAAAATGCATTTAAATTGCATTGTTTACTGTGGAAATGACAGTTGCAGTTTGGGAGTTAACCACAGGGGGTGCTGAGACTTTGAGTGTTTCCTGCGTGTGCGTTTACAACTGTAGGGGGGTGTGGCTGTAGGTGTGAAGTCATCGATCGCGTCCCCCTATAACAGGGATGACGCGATCGATGCTGCGGCCACAGAGAAGCACGGGGAAGCTGTGTTTACACACGGCTCTCCCCGTTCTTCAGCTCCAGGGACGAATCGCCGCACTGCAGCGGCGATCGGGTCCGCGAGTCCCGCGGTCCCGGAGCTTCGGACCGGGTCACGGGAGCGCGCCCGTGACCCATGGCTGGGTACTAAAATCAACGTAGATATACAGGTTGATGTGCCCAGCCGTGCCATTCTGCCGACGTATATGTGCAGTAGGCGGTCCTTAAGTGGTTAAAGACAATAAATTTGGCCCAATTTTTTTAATATATTGAGAAAGATAATGTTATGCCGAGTAAAATGTCAGGCTTAAAAATTGTGCCCACTCGTGGCATGGCGTCAAACTTTTACCTTTAAAAATCTCGATAGGTTGCATCTTTTTGAGCTACAGAGGTCTAGGGCTAGAATTATCGCAGTGATACCTCACTTGTGTGGTTTGAACACTATTTTCATATGCGGGCGCTACTCACATCTGCGCGCGAGCTCGACGGGGCACCTTAAAAACAAAAAATGTGTTGCATTTGTAATTTTTTTTTTTTTTTGTGTGTAAAAAAATTAACAACTTTTATTCCTATTACAAGGAATGTAAACATCCCTTGTAATAGAAAAAAGCATGACAGGTCCTCTTAAATATGAGATCTGGGGTCAAAAAGACCTGAGATCTCATATTTTGACTTAAATGCAAAAAAAAAAAAAAACACCTTCCTGTCCCACTTCCTGCTTTTACCGAGGGGCTGGTTAGGCCTTAATCGCCTACACCAGCCCCTCCCTGTAGGCGATCACATGGGACACATGACAGGTCCCATGCGATCGCCTCTCCAATCAGCGGCGAGCCGCGCATGCGCAGTGGGTGCCCGGCCGTAAAGCCGAAGGCTGTCACGGCTGGGTGCCCACAGTCGGGATGGAGACGCCGGCTGGGGAGGGGGGGGGGGGGAGAGGAGCGGAGCCCCGGTCGGAGCATCGCTGGAACGCAGGAGCAGGTAAGTGAGTGTTTAATAAAAGCCAGCAGCTACACTTTTTGTAGCTGCTGACTTTTAATAAACACAATTTTTGGCTGGAACACCCCTTTAAGTGGTTAAAATGTAAAATACACACTTATTTGTGGATAGTGATCATAAAAAAAATCCATTATTACAGTTGTTTGACTCCTTTTAAAAACAAAAAACAGAAGTAACCCAAATGGCCCTGATCAAAATAGCTTGCATACCGTGAAGGATTGGCCTTTGTACACACACACACACAGTAATATGGCAATAAAAGTTAATTTCTCACATCTGTGGCTTTTAAAATTGCAATAGTGTGTGTATAAATAGTTCAGTTTGTTAGCGCTCATGTGGGAGCACTGAGAAGGCAAAATACTGAACCATGGAGAGCAGAAAAAGGTTCAACAAGGTTTTATAAAGATGGCTGTGCCGCCAATGTCTCAAAAAACCTGGTAACGATATGCCCAGAAACACCTTGATACACCTCACAGCTTCTGGTACAGCAAAATAAAGCTTTATGGTCACAACCATAAGCGCCATGTTTAGAAGGGGTCAACACTGTCTAAAGGTGACAAGAAAACCATCCCCACTGTGAAGCATGGTGGTACTTCAATTTTTTTTTTATGGGCCTCAGACAACTATTACAAAAGACTGCATATTGACATTGATGCTAAGAGGCAATACACAGTATTAAGGACTAAGTGGATGCAGACTTTTGAACTGGGGTCATCTCATTGGTTTACGATTGTGCCAATTTGATGACTTACAGCTGAATATGAATCCCATAAGTAGTAAAATAAATGCATATTTTTTGCCTGCTCACAAGTTGAGAAATAAATAAATGTACTTACTGTATATTACTAAATTCTCAGAGTCCAAGGGAATGCAAGCTTTTGAACACAACTGTACATAAAAGGGAGTTGTGTTGTACAGCAAGGCAGAGCTCCCCACCACCCTATACACAGACACAGATACCAGCCCACACCAAAATGGATCAATTGATTATGAATGCCCGTTGGAAAAAAAAAAAAAAAAAAGTTCCAACTCCAGTAAAAAACTAAAACCCCCCTTTTGATTTTAAATACAGTTTAATAAACATATAGGTTTGTGCTTTCAGTCACACATTAACATCAGTGGATTAACAATCAAATCTGTTAGTGAAAGGGCTGGGCACAATATGGCTACTGTGCTGCATGGGAGAGCAGTCCATTCTGTACCAAGGTCACTGTAACACAGAGCTCCAGATTATAGTACAAAGTCATATCAAATCTTTGTTTACATTGTCAGCACATGCATTCCAATAACACTTGCCCAGGACAAGTGACAAATCACCTAGGCCATGTCCCCTCTGTCCAAGCCATAACTAAATGGTAACAATGGGGTAATTACCCTTCCGCCAAGGTCATGCTGACGCCACACAAGGTTGACAAACAAGGTTTGGCCATGGTGGGAACTACCTCAACTGAGTAATGCCTGGTACACAGGGTGTTTTTTTTGGTCAAACCAGCAGGCTGAATACAATAAAAACCTTGGTGAACTTGCAGGGAGCTAATCAGATGCCAAATCTGCAGATGTTTTTCCTCACATGCCCATTCTACAGAAGCAGGACGTTCAGCCAGCTTCTGGCAGACAGGCCAATATTTGTGTTCACATCTGTGCAGTGAGCTTTTAGGCGAGTTTTACATACCCTTTAGGCGCCATAACATTGAACGCTAACAAACTTACATTTTGATGAAAGCATCAAAGATGCAGCAAGCAGGATCTTTAACATGCCGCACCTAAAGCACCCGTAAAGTATGCAGTTGTGAACAGGGCCTAAAGCACCCGTAAAGTATGCAGTTGTGAACAGGGCCTAAATTGAACACCTCACAGCTCCTGACCATGCATTTACAGATACCACCTTCCATTAGGCAGAAATATAAAAATTAAAAATAAGGTAGACTAGATGTAATACATGTCAAGGGCAGGCGTCACAAGAGGCTGCCTATGGTTTGCAGCAGTGACAGCCAAGTCCAGCTGGTTTGGCCAGAATACGACACCTTACATCACAGGTGTGAAACAGCAGCATAAGGTAAGGGGAGGGGGGTACACGGATGTAAGGGAAAGTGGGGGACTCAACGTCTGATGGTGGGGTGGCTCTTGACATCCAATGCAAGGGGATGTGCTGAACATCCAATCTTACAGATACAACTGGCCCTTTTGAGGGCATTAATAATGCTGATGCAGCCCACAATGAAATTGAGTTCGACACACCTGCCCTGTATGCTTGGAACATACAAGGATTTTTCGCTGCCCCATTAGAAGATCTCCCTTTTATCTTTTTGAAAAACTATTGAAAACAGAAGGACGTCCTAGGAGTCTTTCAAAGGCCTCAAGTTAGGACCACACAATTGTTATTGATCAAACCCATTAGATTTTAGTCATGAAATCTCCAATCTTTGTGCGATTCTCAGCGTCAGGCAATCGCAGACTGAAGCACAACATACTTATCACACCAGAATGGGTAGCAGTAGCAAGTTTTGTTCCCCATCATTTGTATTAGAAAGTGTGATGAAATAATCCACAGTTCTAATTCTATGAAAAACGATCTACACTCACCAAATGTGCAGTCAGAGTATGGCGCAGACGACCTGTGCCTAGCGATTTCCTGATGTCTTGAAAATAAAAGACATGTTGATCTGCCAGGCACAGGATGTAATTACCTCAGTCTGCCCAGCCAAGCTCTAACCATTTATGTCAGTTTTGAGGCAAACCTCTGAATGTGGCATGTCGCTGCCTGACTATAAACACAGGGCGAGGGCCGCCTCAGACGTTATCTGTCAGGCTGAGTACAGACGGCCCCACCAAAACAATTCCCCTACAGAGTCCACGTTCTACACCATACATAGCTGACAGGCCGTGCGACTCGTGTGCCTGGAGGAGAGGGATAGCGGCAGCCCTAAGAGCGAGACTATTTATAGACAAAAAGATTAGTCGATGGTTGGCGGGCTAAACGTTGCGCAGAGCTTGCCTGCAGTGACTTCAGAACACTACACTGCTGCAAGTAAAACTTAGTGCCGCAGCCATTTTGTCCCCAATGAAGAGCGCGACATGAAAGGACCCAGCCATAAATAAATTCCTTAAAGTGAACCGTCTGGTCCATATATGAAAGCTTTAAGTGCACCTGTCACTTAGTCAGCCATGTTGTTGCCATAGCAACATGAGGCCTACCAATCCACTGGGCAGAAACAGGTACCCAACTTTAGTCACAGCAACCCCCTTCCTGTTGGTTTAGCTGGCATTTTGCTGGATAACTAGGAACAAACAGGTCTTATCACACAGGAAGGGGTGGTAAATTTTTCCTTGTCTGGGGACACAGACAAAAACACAAATACATTTTAGCAGAGTAAGAAAAGATGATATTTCATTGCTGGTGTCACATCCTAGGTACAGGAACTAAGGAAAAATCTCATGTGGGCAGATTTAGAATGTTTGATGTTTTCTTGTGGTCTACCCAGTGACAACTGCTTTCCTGCCATTTCTTGTATCGATCTCACAGGGACAGGAAGTGAAAAAAACAAGGGACGACAAAAGAAAAAAAATTTGCAGCTATGCTTTTTTCAGCCACTGCATTTTTGAAAAGGGTCAGGGACTTTAAAATGCTAAACCGTTTTTGGTTCAATAGACTTCAATGGAGAAGCAGCAGAAAAGCATATAGTGCATATTTTGCATTTTAATACGCCAAACAAGTTGGGCAAAAAAGTGTTATTTCCCGAGAGGAAATTACGCGATTCAAGGTGTATCACATCCATGTTGCTGTAACAGGGGTGGGACCTTTCTCAGTCACTCGTTACGGTAACTTTCTAAACAAATCGGCTCTACGACCAGTGGAGCATCGTGTATGCGCAAAATCAGGTACCCAGCATGCACCTCTCTATCGCAAATCCAGAAGAGTCTGGAATTGGGCTTCACATGCCCACAATCATGGCAACAGCCAGAAGAGGCTTTAAACACACACCACACTTAAACCCCCCCCCCCCCCACCTTTATGCCTTTTGTCCTGCAACAACTACTTCCCACCTAATTTCTTGTACGGCTATATCGATCCTTTAAGAAGTGCAGAAAAAAAAAAGCGAATTTTTAGTAGTGAGAAAGTCTGATAACGAGTGCCTTTTGTGCTTTTCTCTGCCAGTGCCACCCAAATCCACCATATCATGTACAGGTGTCACAGAGCCAGGAAGTGCTGTAACAACTGGTCTAACCTCATCTTTTACAGATCTTTTCAATATGTGTGGGTGGCATTGGAGGGCGATGTGGTACTGTGCAGTTGACCCAAGATCAGAATTCCCCTAAAGACTATGGTACCAAGAGAGGCAACTCTGCAGCCAAATGTCACGTGTCTGGCTGGGTCTTGTAATCGCCGAGGCTTAACATGATGCAGTTATCTTAGCTGCTCAGCAATATGGAAACAGAAGACAGTTTGTACAAGTTCCTCGATTGAGCCTTCAAACAACCACAAAGAGTCGGCTGTCACATTTTAAGACAGAAGACAAAAGTTCTGGAACACGGAGTGCAATGTGGTTTTTATTATTTATTCATAGATTAAACACTTTCATTCAGCGCCATCCAAACCCAGTCTTTGAAATTTACATGGAGATTTGTAAAACGATAAAAAAAAAAAAAACACAGGGAGCAAGCAGGAACTGTCAGAAAGGCCCCACACACTATTCAAATTTTCTGTAGATTTTAATGCCCCATACACACGTGCAGGATTTCCGACGGGAAATCCCGAGGGGAAAGCCTAGAACCTGCTCAGTCAGTCTTTCCCCCTACACGTGGGCAGTTTTCCTGACAGGAAAACTGCGATGGAGATTTGGTCGGGAATCCCGGCCGTGTGTATGTTCCATCGCAGTTTTTCCCATAGGAAAGCTGCCAAAAGCCGCCAGGCAAAAGTGCGCCGGTATTCCGGGCGAAAAAAAAAAAAAGTTGGCTCTCACTTTTTTTTGTCCGGTGGTTTTTGAGCAGTCTTTCCCATCGGAAAAACTGTGAGGAGCATACACACGGGTCTTATGCCGCGTACACACAATCACTTTTTGTGATGAAAAAAAATGATGTTTTAAAAAACATCATTTAAAATGATCGTGTGTGGGCAAAACTTTGTTTTATGTCTTCTGAAAAACGACAAAAAAAAAAAAATTCGAACATGCTTGAATTTTGTGTTTTTCAAAATGTCGTTTTTTGCGTCATAAAAAGTGATCGTGTGTGGGCAAAACGACGTTTAATACGTTTTTAAACCCGCGCATGATCAAAGGAAAGTTATGAGACGGAGCTTCAATGAAACAGAGTGCCGTCAAACGTGGTGTACATCACCGCACTTTGCTAGAGCTTTTTGGAAAAACGATGGTGTGTATGCAACGTCGTTTTTTAAAATGAAGTTTGAAAACGTTGTTTCGTGAGATAAAATTACGTTTTTTTTTCATCACAAAAAGTGATCGTGTGTACGCGGCATAAGATTCTACACTATTCAGCCAATCCTGACAATGGGCGAAGGCCTGAATTCAGTCCAAATCTCTATTAGGCCGCGTACACATGTTCAAATCTGTCTGCTGGAAACAGTCTGCCAGACCGTCCCAGCAGACAGATTCGATCGTGTGTACGGGCGAGCCGACGGATTTGGCCAGCCGACAGATTTGAAAGCATGCTTTCAAATCTGTCGGCTGGGAACCCGTCCGCCCGACATGTCTGCTGGTTAGTACGCTAACCAGCAGACATGTCTTCTCGCACACGCGTCAAATGGTTTCGACGCATGCGCGGAAGTGTTTTACTTCCTGGTGCGGTGACGTGGCGGCGTCAGCGCGCCGTCTGGCGGCGGGGATTTTGGTTTGATCGTGTGTACACAATCAAACCAATACGTCCCCAGCAGACAGATTTGTTCAAATCGGTCTGTCGGACCGATTTGAACAAATCTGTCTGCTCGTGTGTGTGGGGCCTTAGAGTTTTATCAAGTCCACTGCAGCCACATTTAGTGAGCCCATTATGCAAAGATCTTTAAGTTGTGTGTTCACACTCCAAACAGATATAAATGCCACAAATTAAAGCAGCTCTAATCATTAAAGGATTAAATGTATAATGTAATTATATATTAAAAAAAAAAGTCCCACCACCTTGTTAGACAGGATTGTGCTGTGGCAGAGCTTTGCTAGTTGCAGGACTGGATGAACAAATAAAAACCCTTTGGCGGGTAAAAAGCTCTCATTTGCTCTTCTGGGAGTTCAAAAAAATCGTTTAATGCGTTTATAATACTGCCACTATAACTACCCTATGCATAGAACATTTCTATATCTAGATAAAATGAAAGCTGATCCATCCCAAGACTTAACCAGACATCAGCCACATTTTTTGGAGGTTCTGCACTGAAAGCCAGCGATCTACTAAAGCCCTGTACACATGGATGGACCTTTGTCCAACCAAAATCACACCGAAATTCTAAACGCCGATGGAATGCGGTCAGAATTTCCAAAAAAAAAAAAAAAAAAAAAAAAAAGTCACTGACTTTATCCATCTGAAATTCCGATCACGTGTACGGGGCACAACATGTTTCCTGCACTAGAAAGTGAGAGGCAAGGCATGTTTCATGCTGGAAGAGATCACAGGGACTTCCCCAACAAAGTCATGAAGCTCAGATGCTGCAGGCAGAACAAAGCTGCAACAGCGCATAGCGATGTCATCCTCTGGTTTTCAGTGTGACAAAAGGGAGTGTAGATTCACAAAATTACATTTGGCAGATACATTATGTAATGGAATTGTCTAGTAGTGGTACTGGAGTACCCCTTTATCTGGCAGGCAAGCTTATACAAATATGCCGTGGCTTCCTCTTTAAGCCCAGCAGGTAAAAATACTGCGCTCCTGAGAGGCCGTCGAGTCCAGAAAACTGGGTTAATTGCAGCTGCATCACGGGAGTGCAGAGCGGCTGAAGAAGGCCTTTCAATTAGAGCAAAGAGGAGAAAAAGTTGCATTTAAAAAACAGAATAAATTATTTATGGAATCTTCATTCTTGCCATCGGTTAATCAGATTCCAACTGAATTAATGAGTCTCAGCATGCGCCTCAGGAAACGCTGGTGGCCAGACATGACAGGAGCCAGGAGGGGAGTAGCGGAACCATTTGGAAACGATACACAGCTCTGGGGAAAATCCCAGAATCCTCCAGGCCCAGCTTTGGAACTACAAGTCCCAGCTAAACAGGAGACTTCATTGTTGGTCTACAGCACAAGCTACCAGTTAACTAGAGTTTTGGTCAGTATCTGGAAGTCCCCACATTAGTCTACAACTACATACAAGGTTTTGTTTAATTAGTTTAAAGTGGACCGATCAGTAACCTACAATTTTGTAATCCACATTTGATCAAGCTGCTCTGCTGCAGGTAGCATGAAGCATTTCCTCATTCCTCTTAAGCCCCGTACACCCGGTCGGACTTTTGCCAAACACACATCAAAATCCGACACTTTTCCCATTTGTCCGACCGTGTGTACGTTCCATCGGACCAACTTTTTTGGCTTTCATCAGACAAAAAGTTGGGTCTGCAAACGGACCAACTTTCAGGCAACAAAAGTCTGATGGTGCAAAGTCCGATCCTGTGTACAGCAAACATTCGGACTTTTGGACAAATTACAAATGCGCATGCTCAGAACCAATGTTAAAATCAACCAACAATAGCAGAAGTTAACCAAAGGGTGGCAGTAAAGAGCAGAAAAACCACGTGATGATGGAAAAGTTTTAGAAAAGTTTGCAGAAAAGTCAGAGCGTGTGTATGCTATGGGTGTGATCGGACAAATCAATTAGAACAAAAATCCAAGGGAAATTTTGTTGGATGTCTGACCGTGTGTACGGGGCTTAACCCAGTGATCAGACTGCAACATTGGAAACTTTATAGAATGGTCACAAAGCGAGAGTCTGCAACAAGGGCTGATCTGTGAACACAGCCAAGAACCAGGAGGTGCAACTAGAAACTTTAGGGCCCAATGCAAGTTACCATAAAGGGCCCCCCTGATCCCCATCCCTTCCTTCAAAGCCCAGGGCCCTACCCTCCAAGCCCATGGGTGGAACGTCAGGGCTTGGTCGCAAGTGTGACCTTGGTAGTTCTGCCACTGGTGTCAGTTTATTTTTTTCAACCGATTTATTTTTACTTTTTTGGGTGCCCTGTTGGGGGGGGTTGAAGATATTTAGGGGGTCTGACCTCTGATGTTTCACCTTTGAGACAAGGAAAGGACAGTGCTCAATCGGCAGCCTCAGCTGCACAGAATGAATGTACAGGAATATCTCTATACAGAGCTTCCCATCCATTCACAAACTGAAGCATAGTAAACTGTTTAGAAGGGTTTTGCAATCCTTTTGAACAGAAAAGCAAGTAAAGTAATAGCAAGAAAAGCCAATAACTTCCAGGGCTCGCTGCTTGTGCTGCACCGGTATCAGGTAATGACCTACTATGGAACACCTCCCCCATATAATGGAGAAAACCTGTAGTTAGGTCCTAGGGTGATAACACTGCTTCTCCATAGATACAGGATGATGAGTTAGCATTGATAGAAGTACAAAATCATCATCACCCATGGAGAATAACCCAAAGTGTTAATCAATGGGATTAGAAAGTGATCATCTGCAATTCTTCAACTGACCATTCTGGGCGCAGAACTCCCTTCACCTATGGCCATATCACTGCTACAGAACACACACACACACACACACACACACACCAGAAGGGTGTTCAGGTCAGCTGAGGGTAGAACCAATTTGCACTCGCAGCGAGATAACCCCCAAGGGCAAAATATCACATGACTTTCCTCAGCTAATGCCCTTTTGTTGTTTCCTTTTCCTACGTTCTCCACACCATAGGCTGCAGCCCTCCTGCACGGCAGTCACCTGTCCAAACAATATGCAAAGAGAATGAAGCAACAGAACTCAGTTATCCTGGGCCAATTCTGCTCCTGACTCTACGCTATGGCCCCAAATTCACAGGGTGGACATTTTTTCCAGCGTTTAGGTTTCCTTTCACTCATCTATTACCACATTACACCAGTGACATATACACAGACATATTCTAACCTTTTCACTTCCATCAGTTGCCCCCCCCCCCCATTTGGGAGCTTTCACCTCACTTCCTGTTTGGTCATTGCGACAGGAAGTGGAGGTCAAAACTGACCGGTTCTAGAACGTATTCGCAAAAGTTTTATCAGCCTCCATTTTGCCTACCTTATTAGCATACCAACAAAAGACAAATCTTTGTTTTGGATAGAGTGGAGAGGGATTTGAACCTTCTGCTTTGTGGTTTTTATCTACAGGCAAGCCTACAATAAGGCTTACCTGTAGGTCAAATTAATTATTTTTTTTTTTTTAAAGGAGATATTAACCCTGGATGCAGCCAGTGATATCACTGGCGTATGCACTCTGAAGATCCGGTATTGTGGCAAGAAATGTCCCCCGTCGAATAATGCCCACCCGGGAGCCGCCAAAAGTGTCTGAACGTCTTAATTTAGGATCAGCTGTACACAGCACCTGAGCACAAGAGACATTGTGCCACGTGCTCCTGAAGCTTGTGCAACTCTGCAAGGGGTGGATGTATTCATGATGGGAGCGGGTGAGGGACAGATGGCAACTGAAGGGGGCGTATTTTGTAATGAAGGGCAGTGCACTTAAGAGGGGAGGGGGGGGGGGGGGAACACATCTCCTAAACCAGGGATCCTCAAACTACGGCCCTCCAGTTGTTGGGGAACTACACATCCCATGAGGCATTGCAAAACTCTGACATTCACAGACATGACGAGGCATGATGGGAATTGTAGTTCCTGAACATCTGGAGGGCCATAGTTTGAAGACCCCTGTCCTAAACAAATATATCTCTGCTATTCTTCATACACATGTTGCCCTTAACTTGTGTAGGAAAAGAGAGATAGATTTGTTTAGGTGATGCATTGGAGTTGTGACAAATTCCACCCCCCCCCCCCCCCTTAAAGAGGAGTTCCACCCAAATTTGGAACTTCCTCTTGTTCCACTCCTCACCCCCATACATGCCACATTTGGCATGTAATTTTTTTGGGGGGGGAGTGGGGGCTTCAGTAGGAGTGGGACTTCCTGTCCCACTTCCTGCTTCCGCCGAGGGGCTGGTAAGGCGATTAGGCTTAATCGCCTTATTGCAGCCCCTCCCTGTAGGCGATCACATGGGACACTGACAGGTCCCATGCGATCGCCTCTCCAATTAGCGGCGAGCCGCGCCCGCATGCGCAGTGCGGCTCGCGCATGCGCAGTGGGTGCCCGGCCGTGAAGCCAAAGGCTGTCACGGCTGGGTGCCCACAGTGGAGATGGAGACGCCGGCTGGGGAGGGGGGGAGAGGAGCGGAGCCCCGGTCGGCGCGTCGCTGGAACGCAGGACCAGGTAAGTGAGTGTTTATTAAAAGCCAGCAGCTACACTTTTTGTAGCTGCTGACTTTTAATAAACACAATTTTGGCTGGAACACCCCTTTAACTGCACTGCCCATAATTACAAAATACACCCCCTTCTGTTGCCATCTGTCCTTCATATGCTGCCATCATTAAAAAAGTCCGCACAAGCATTGGGAATGTATTCCAAGTGCAGTACAGGGTGGGCATTTCTCACCAGAACACTGGCATGTTTACTTACCACCTTAAAGCGGAGCTCCATACGGAAAATAGAACTTCACTGATCGGATTCCTTCCCCCCCTACAGTGGCACTTTTCGCACCACTTCCGGGCATTGATCACCAGACACAGGTCCAGAGGACAGCAGGGACCATTCAATTCACGCATGTGCAGTAGGAATCAGGCTATGAAGCCACAATGCTTCACTTCCTGTGACTTAGTAAGGATGTCTGTGGCTGCACCTGAATCCAAGGGATGCGTCGGCGTCAGGTGAGGACATCGCAGCTCTCTGGACAAATAAGTGTCCTTATATTAAAAAAAGTCAGCAGCTGCAGCATTTGTAACTTGACTCTTCCCCCCAGGAAAAGACGCTGCTTTAGGGAGATTCATCCTTTATTTGCCCAATTTACCATCATTATTGAAAGTGAGGCTGGGTTCACGCTAGCTGCGGCTCACAGCAGAGTGTCCGGTGCAGACGGGTTCTCCGTTTCTTTCATATGTATGGTATGAATCTGGTCTAAATTTTTGCCTAAATTCAGACCTTAAACTGAGCCAAAGATGCACAGGATGCTTTCCTAATGCAGACCGTGGCTGCCCCGGAGGTGTGTGAGCTTCATTAAGAGGCGGTCAAAATCTCCTGTTAAGTGAATTGGATGCGGAGAAATCCAAATTTGCACAAGTGTGAACCCAGCCTGAAAGTTTTTTTTAAGTGTTTTGTCAATAGTTCTACTTTAAGATGCAGTGCTCATGTGCCAACAATATGCACGATAGAAGGAGAGAACAGAGTGACAAAGATGACCTCAGTCTGCGGTTTCGCCATTTACTGTGCAATCATAGGCCGAGGGTGGGACAAGACCTGTAAGGCCCCTATCACATGGGCAGCTGTTCTACTGCTGTTAAAAGCATGTTTAGTTATTTTGGAATTCCAAGACTCTAGGCACAGCGATCACTTGCATTTGTACATTTCGATTAGCTGCGTTTAAAAGCGGCTGCATTGGAACATTCTTGTGTACGAGTGGGATAGGGGCGCTAAAGAAATTATGTTATATATAGATATACATATACAAAGGTGCTAAAAATGGTGGGGTAATTAGGATGATCAGTGTGAACTAGCTAAATAAGCAATCCCATGCATTGGAAGTAAATTACAACAGACAACAAAATTGTGATAGTACAAACAATTAATGCAATGTGCAGTGGACAATAAATTGTCTAAAGTCCATATATAAAACTATTGCTCCAGCAATAGTGTGCAATACTAAAGTTTAAAGTGCTCCGTGCTCAAAAGGTCTTCCAAAGGATGGTTCCACCTTCACCAGAAAAGATCACCACAAGTGAGGATAGATGGCTCCTTACCAGATGATGTTGACCTATTATTTAAAATAAGGTCAATTGAGCTTTAAGAGTCAACTGCTTAACATGGACGATCCGGTAACACTTGATGGACATGTGTGCGGGCATCATAAAAGAGAAAACAATCTCCATAGTGTAAAACTGTTTAATATATTAAAAATAAAATTGCAGTGCCGAGTGGCCTCTTACTTGTGGTGGTGCCCGTATCCCGGCACTGAGGCTGTAGGCTTATAGGGATAATGAAGGGAGCTGCGGTACCTGGGCACGCAATAACATACTAACTTCCGGTCCTCTGGTTTCCTAGCCGACGGCGGTGGAACGCACGCCGGCTTTACAGCCAACGACCGCAGCTCTCTTCATTATCCCTATAAGCCTACAGCCTCAGTGACGGGATACGGGCACCACCACAAGTAAGAGGCCACTCGGCACTGCAATTTTATTTTTAATATATTAAACCGTTTTACACTATGGAGATTGTTTTCTCTTTTATGATGCCCGCACACATGTCCATCAAGTGTTACCGGATCGTCCATGTTAAGCAGTTGACTCTTAAAGCTCAATTGACCTTATTATAAATAATAGGTCAACATCATCTGGTAAGGAGCCATCTATCCTCACTTGTGGTGATCTTTTCTGGTGAAGGTGGAACCATCATTTGAAAAACCTTTTGAGCACGGAGCACTTTAAACTTTAGTATTGCACACTATTGCTGGAGCAATAGTTTTATATACAGTGAGGAAAATAAGTATTTGAACACCCTGCTATTTTGCAAGTTCTCCCACTTGGAAATCATGGAGGGATCTGAAATTGTCATCGTAGGTGCATGTCCACTGTGAGAGACATAATCCAAAAAAAAATTCCAGAAATCACAATTTATGATTTTTTAACTATTTATTTGTATGATACAGCTGCAAAGAAGTATTTGAACACATGTCTATCAGCTAGAATTCTGACCCTCAAAGACCGTTAGTCTGCTTTTAAAATGTCCACCTCCACTCCATTTATTATCCTAAATTAGATGCACCTGTTTGAGGTCATTAGCTGCATAAAGACACCTGTCCACCCCATACAATCAGATAGAATCCAACTACTAACATAGCCAAGATCAAAGAGCTGTCCAAAGACACTAGAGACAAAATTGTACACCTCCACAAGGCTGGAAAGGGCTACGGGGAAATTGCCAAGCAGCTTGGTGAAAAAAGGTCCACTGTTGGAGCAATCATTAGAAAATGGAAGAAGCTAAACATGACTGTCAATCTCCCTCGGACTGGGGCTCCATGCAAAATCTCACCTCGTGGGGTCTCAATGATCCTAAGAAAGGTGAGAAATCAGCCCAGGACTACACAGGGGAGCTGGTCAATGACCTGAAAAGAGATGGGACCACCGTTTCCAAGGTTACTGTTGGTAATACACTAAGACGTCATGGTTTGAAATCATGCATGGCACAGAAGGTTCCCCTGCTTAAACCAGCACATGTCAAGGCCCGTCTTAAGTTTGCCAATGACCATTTGGATGATCCAGAGGAGTCATGGGAGAAAGTCATGTGGTCAGATGAGACCAAAATAGAACTTTTTGGTCATAATTCCACTAACTGTGTTTGGAGGAAGAAGAATGATGAGTACCATCCCAAGAACACCATCCCTACTGTGAAGCATGGGGGTGGTAGCATAATGCTTTGGGGGTGTTTTTCTGCACATGGGACAGGGCGACTGCACTGTATTAAGGAGAGGATGACCGGGGCCATGTATTGCGTGATTTTGGGCAACAACCTCCTTCCCTCAGTTAGAGCTTTGAAGATGGGTTGAGGCTGGGTCTTCCAACATGACAATGACCCGAAGCACACAGCCAGGATAACCAAGGAGTGGCTCTGTAAGAAGCATATCAAGGTTCTGGCGTGGCCTAGCCAGTCTCCAGACCTAAACCCAATAGAGAATCTTTGGAGGGAGCTCAAACTCTGTTTCTCAGCGACAGCCCAGAAACCTGACTGATCTAGAGAAGATCTGTGTGGAGGAGTGGGCCAAAATCCCTCCTCCAGTGTGTGCAAACCTGGTGAAAAACTACAAGAAACGTTTGACCTCTGTAATTGCAAACAAAGGCTACTGTACCAAATATTAACATTGATTTTCTCAGGTGTTCAAATACTTATTTGCAGCTGTATCATACAAATAAATAGTTAAAAAAAAAAAATCATACATTGCGATTTCTGGAATATTTTTTTTTGATTATGTCTCACAGTGGACATGCACCTACGATAACAATTTCAGACCCCTCCATGATTTCCAAGTGGGAGAACTTGCAAAATAGCAGGGTGTTCAAATACTTATTTTCTGCACTGTATGGACTTTAGACAATTTATTGTCCACTGCACATTGCATTAATTGTTTGTACTATCACAGTTTTGTTGTCTGTTGTAATTTACTTCCAATGCATGCGATTGCTTATTTAGCTAGTTCACACTGATCATCCTAAGTACCCCACCATTTTTAGCACCTTTGTATATGTATATATAACAATTTCTTTAGCGCCCCTATCCCACTCCTACACAAATTATAATCCAGCACTCTGCATTATCTAGGGAGCACCTTTCACTTGCAACCAATTGCACCCCTCCTCCCCCCTTTCCTTATTTTTGGCACGTGGTTCTCCTCAATTCTATATTGGAACATTCTTGCCATTTCTTGCAATAGTACACTGCAGTTACATGCAGTTATGTGCAGATAGCTGCAGTAAAATCGGTCCTGGTTGCAGTCCAATTTATTTTTTCTAACTGCACCAAACCCCATGTAACAAAACAGTTGCTAAATGAGTGAACGGGGCCATAGTAAAAAGCATTGTGTGAGTTCAGCTACGGTAGATAACCATCTAGCTGCAGCTAAAAGCCGAATTCTAGCTGCCTGTGTGAAAGGACCCAAGTGTTACTGAAAAAAAATAAAATAATAATTCACCCCTCTGATAGGACCGTGCTGTTTGGCAGAGTGGTGAATATATCAGGACTGGATAAACAAATACAAATCCTTTGGCGGGTAAAACATCTCCCATTTTTGTATTTCATATGTGTGTATTTAGTGGTTTTCTGGCATTCGGCTCTAACGCATCATTGGCAGGACTCCATCAGCATAAATGGAGAGAATTGCAGGGCTTGATAAGGATGCAGCACCTCCCCGCCTGCCGAGTGGCAGCGCAGGGGTCAGTGAGATAAGGTTTCCCAGCATCACACACACGCTGAGCTGTCACTATGCTATCACAGATACAGGGGACACTTTACATCTGACTCCAGCATTCCAATATCTCCAGCTGGGGAAGATTCATTACAGCTCCGCCCTAAATCAGACTCGGGCAGAGGAGCCCGTGGCACGCTGACTGGATAATTACACCCTTCTTGAGCCGCTCCCATCACACCAGACCTCAGCCGGCCCAAAATAGCAGTGCTTGTTTCTTTCTCCGCTTGTGGTTGTGCCAGGCAGTTTGTCAGCTTGTGATTTTATCCGCCAGTGGGCACCAGTTCAAAGCCGGGAGTGAGTAAGGTGGATGAAGGAGTCCGAGGCAAAAGGTTTGCTTGGTTTTATGTGCTGCATTCCACACAGCATCAGGTCTTATCCACCACAGAAGACTCTGCATTCGTTTCAAAGATTTTGTTGCGGAGGACTTAAAGCGGAGGTTCACCCAAAAGTATATAACATTACATTCAGTATACCTCAAACATGTACAGTATTCAGGGTTTTTTTGGGGGGTGTACATACGGTATTATCGGTATTTTCCTCCCGGCTTCCGGGTACTTATCCCCGTGGGAGTGGGCGTTCCTGTGCAGTGCCGCAATGTCATCTGGAACTTCGCCCATATGATTGAAAAAAAAAAAAAACCGCATACTCTACATGTTTGAGGTATACTGAATGTAATGTTATATACTTGTTTTTTGGGTGAACCTCCGCTTTAAATAAGGCGACCCTGACAGAACAGGGGGCCACAGAATCCAAGAAACAGGTTCAATGGCAAGTGAACCGGTCCTCAGATATTAGTAATGTTGAATGCAATATCCCCAGTAAAACACATCCAGGCATTTATTACCTCAAAAATCACTCCCCCCTGACAAAGCCTTCATCTTCTCTCCAGAAGGACAAGGCCATTTTTTGTTCAGGTATCATCCAGGGTCACCATCTGTGGACTTTCATATGGGCGGTCCAATCAGGCCCACCTGTCAGTTTTTCAGATGGACCTTCCATTCATCTCTATGGAGCAGCGGATGTCAGTGGACAAGTGACATCTGCTGTTATCCGATCCTCTCCACAAAATCCAGACGAATGGAGGTCCTATTTTCTATCCGTCTGGCAGATCAGATGGAAAAACAAATAGGCGGTCCGTTTTCATCCAATCTCCCCACAGAAGAGAGCAGGACTTTGTCAGTCTCCACTCTGCTCAGTAAGCAGAGAAGGACCAGTCATCTGCCTCAGCAGGGATCAGTGGAGCGACCTCCACCCCCCCCCCCCCCCCAGCAAGTGGAACCTGAAAAAAAATGGAGGTGCCTGTGTGAAAGGGGCCTAAATGTTTGCTTTTCTGTTTATTGATTTAAAATTGTTGCAGCCAGGGGAGAGGTGACTGAGAAACTGTCTGCAGCAGACTAATGACATGATGTTAGTCTAGCCCTACCAAACTGCCTCCTCATCCCACAGTTAGAGTTAAAGGGGTGTTCCAGCCAAAATTGTGTTTATTAAAAGTCAGCAGCTACAGTAAGTGTAGCTGCTGGCTTTTAATAAACACTCACTTACCTGCTCCTGCGTTCCAGCGACGCGCCGACCGGGGCTCCGCTCCTCTCCCCCCCTCCCCAGCCGGCGTCTCCATCTCGACTGTGGGCACCCAGCCGTGACAGCCTTCGGCTTCACGGCCGGGCACCCACTGCGCATGCGCGAGCCGCACTGCGCATGCGCGCGCGGCTCGCCGCTGATTGGAGAGGCGATCGTATGGGACCTGTCAGTGTCCCATGTGATCGCCTACAGGGAGGGGCTGGTGTAGGCGATTAAGGCTTAATCGCCTAACCAGCCCCTCGGTGGAAGCAGGAAGTGGGACAGGAAGTCCCACTCCTACTGAAGCCCCCACTCCCCCCCCAAAAAAATTACATGCCAAATGTGGCATGTATGGGGGTGAGGAGTGGAACAAGAGGAAGTTCCAAATTTGGGTGGAACTCCTCTTTAATCTTTAATTTGTCAGTCACTTACTGTATGTAAAGTCCATCTTATGCCTCGTTTCCACTGCACGGATCGGGTCAGTAATTTTGGAGCGGTTCGGATGGGTCCGGTCTAATCGCGTGAGTTTCCACTGCAAATCGGGCGGGACCATTCAGGGTTTAGAAAAAAAATCCTAGCGCATCCACCAATCAGTGAGATGCATTTGTAGGTCCGCCCGAACCGTCCCACTCTCTGGTCCCTCATCTAAAGCAGGACCCTTGCTGGTGCGGTACGGTTTGGTTTTACGGTACGCTTTCATAATGGAAACACCCAAAATAGCGTACCGTACCGCTCAGTGGAATCGAGGCATAACACCATCTTCTCCAGATATTGCTGCTGTCAAAAGGGTGACTACATTTGCTCCTGCATAGATAGAGGCTCCAAAGCTATACATACACACGTAGAATTATTTTTTTTTTTTTTATGAAAAATAAGTTAGAGTTTTCTGATCATTGAAATCAAATGTCACTTTGACCCCACTGATTAAAAAAAAAAAAAAAAAAAAAAAAAAATCGGAGGTGCAGGATTTTCCTGGAAGAAACCAATTTCTAAGATCACATATGTTTTTCTTTTGTTTCAAAATCTAAAATGTTTATAAAAAAAAAACAAAAAAAAAACAAACACATTTTGAAGTACTTTCTAACATTCATCAAGCTGTCAAATGTGCTGAGAATTGTTGTACAAATGTTTTGTTCGAAAATCTACCAGTATTTGGTCAATTTTAGACCAAATTGTCACTGGCCAGCTCACCAAATGAAGTGTTAGGGATTTATTCATGCAAACTTGTAAAGTTAGGTAATGCTTTGCAGTCTTGGCATGTGGCAGACACTCAGCAGGAACACCCTTTACACAGCTGTACACTCCTGAGAGACAGACATAGAACGAACAGACAACATGTAACCCAAGCATACCGAACTCCTTACTCCAATAACATTTCCAGGTTTTATATTTTCCAATACATTTCAGATCACGTCTATTGTCACACACACTGGTCCAACAATCCGCTTCTAATTTAGATTAATGACCACAAACAATCTGCCATCCAGGCCTAACTGCTCCGTACCTGTGGAAAGTCATGCGACATATAATGTTTAACTGCAGCAGCCAGCAATTCAACCATAAAACCACATAAAGCTTCTGCAGGAACAAACAGACAAAAATACACAGCAGAGGCTTCACTGAGCACTGTGAAATTCCACATTCCCACTAAAAGAAAGGTCCCAGGCGTGGCTGACCCTTACACTAAAGAGCAGCTGAAGGGTCTGACACCAACACAATGAAGGATGGGCATTGCATTTCCCTCCATTCCCCAGCCAGACACCACAAAGATCCCAAACTAGGACCCCTCTGCCATGTCTGGACAGTTATGCCCTTACTGGTCTAAAGATTGGCTTCTATCAAATGGGAACGTTGGAAAGGTTTCATTCGATCAGCGCAGTGCCGATCAGTGTATAGCACAGCAGGTAGGGTTCCTCCGTCCACATCAAGTGTGCTAAGGAGAATCCATTAGTTTTGTTTTTGATCAGCCAGGTCAAAAAAAAAAAAAAAAGGAATTAAAGATCCATCCATTAATCACTTCAGCCCCAGACCATATTGCTGGTCAATGACTGGGCCACTTATTGCGATTCGGCACTGTGTCGCTTTAACTGACAATTGCGTGGTCGTGTGATGTGGCTCCCAAACAAAATTAGATTTTTTTCCCACAAATAGAGCTTTCTTTTGGTGGTATTTGATCACCTCTGCGCTTTAGTTTTAGCGCTATAAACAAATAGAGCGACAATTTTGAAAATAAAATATTTACTTTTTGTTATAATAAATATCCCCCAAAAATAATATAATATATATATATATATATATATATATATATTTTCACAATAAGCGTTTATTGATTGGTTTGCGCAAAAGTTATAGCGTTTACAAGATAAGGGATAGTTTTATGGCATTTTTATTAATATTTTTTTTTTACTAGTAATGGCGGCGATCAGCGATTTATCGGTACTGCGACATTATGGCGGACACTCGACACTTTTGACACATTTTTGGGACCATTGCCATTTTTATAGAGATCAGTGCTATAAAAATGCATTGATTACTATAAAAATGCCACTGGCAGTGAAGGGGTTAACACTAGGGGGCGAGGAAGGGGTTAATCATGTTCCAACTGAAGGGGGAGTGGAAGGACAAATCGCTGTTTATACATTGTATGAACAGACGATAGTTAAATTTCCCCCCGACAGGACTGGGAGCTGTGTGTTGCACACACAGCTCCCAGTTCTCGCTCTGTAACAAGCAATCGTGGGTGCGGTGTGCGCACGCTCCCCTAGTGGCTGATTCGCAAGGTGATGTAGATCTACGTGACCTCGCGCAGGGGAGCCGACATGCCGCCGTATAACTGCGGTGGCTGGTCGACAAGTAGTTAATGCCCAATTTAAAGAGGAACTGCAGTCTGTTCACATGATTTGTAATAAAAACATCTTTGCCATTCTGAAGCTTCCCTCCGACCACAAATACTGCGATTCTGTACTTGCCAAATATGCTACAGAAATCTCCCTCCACCAAGTCTGGCTGCATCCATTTTAACTGTGGGCAGCTGAAGCTGCTGCATGTTCACTTCCTGGATTTACACACACACAAGGTACAACTTCAGCTCTGCAGCTCTCACTAGTGACTCACCCCCTCCCTTCCTGGCAACCGCTCACAAAAGTTAGAGATCTGAGCACGATGTCATAAGCCTAGGCCAGGGATGGTGAACAACGGCACCACGATGCTTTGGAACTAGATCTCCCTTGATGCTCAACTACACTGCAGAGTGCATGAGCATCATGGGAAATGTAGTTCCAAAACATCTAGAGTGCCAAGGTTTGCCATCACTTGCCTAGGCTAATGACAAGGCAAGAAACAGGAAGTGGACTGTATAAGGCATTTACTGGCAGGAAAAGAAAAATGTTTTACTATCCAAAGCTAAAAACATAAGGCAGAAGATTTAATAGATGGAAAGCTGAAAAAATAAATATAAAAAAGTTTATATAAAGAGCCGACGGCAGGCACTGTCAGTTTGAAAGGGGTTTTAGTCTAGCCACATCGAAGCACTTAGGAATCAAGAAACGTACAGCCCCAGCAAAGCATCAGGAGCTTTTTTTTTTTAAACAGGGGAACAGCACAGACAGCTTATTAAGGTCAGGTAGCGGTCTTGCATGGCCACATCTTGCTGGTTGTCACCTCACTAGCATCCATAGAAATGGAGAATGTGAAGTGTTTGTTAATAAGGGGTTTATCCCGAGATATTGAGAGTTAAAAACCAAACTTGTATCATTCAGTCCGTAACCCTATCAAGCCACCACCCCACATCCCTTTAAGTGGGGTTTGATGCAGAGGGGTGAAAACTTGCTGTGATAAGTTCTCACACCAATCACATGATCTGGAGTCCATTCTTCTGGCTCCGGTTCAGCCATCATGACAGCTCAGTCAGTGTGCTGGGAGCATGCAGTGAGCACACTCTTAGCGCACAACCTCAGACCACTACGGATGCGTATTTGCAGCGGCTGGGTGTTAAGGCCCATTTTTCGTGCCACTACATATACGTGTCAGGAATAGGTTAAATATCATCCCACATGTCACTCAGTTCTCCTTGGGCAGTGTGCTCAATGGACACCAGATTCGTACAGGTGTGCAGGCATGGCCAGGGAAAGGCTCATCTATTATTCCCTTTTCCCTTTGTGAAGCACAAAAGGTTATTTTAGTCCCTCATAAAAAGACAAAATGGATTCAGCGTTCCAACATGCAAAGTAAACGGAGCATTTCACAAACAGTGTTCAGTACAGGGCTGAGCTCCAGCCAAGGCTCGCCAGGGTTAAAAATAGCCGCGTGACAGCAGGAATCTGCAGCTCTAAGACCATGTGCCATCTTGGTGAAAACAAGTAACCCAGGCAAACTCCCACCGCAGATCCGAGCCGAATCGGGACACAGGGAAAGAAAAACTGAATCACAACTTTTCAGGACATGGCCAAACAAAATGTTTTCTCAAGCTTGGTTTTAAATTAAGACAGAGTAGGGATTCCTTGAAGCAATATTAAACCCCAAAACAAAAATTATATTGCAGCTTTCCAATACTTGATGGGGGGGTGGGTGCATAGGTTTACTTTTTAGTATTTTTTCCTTTTTAGTGATCCAGCAAGGCCTTGTTCAGAGGTGTACTCATTTGACAGCCATGCGGGTGGGTGTCCCTGATCGCAGAGAGAGTGGGGAACACACCCTCAAATTGGGAACCGCGGCTGTGTCCGTGCAAATGCTGCATCCCAACTGACATGAATGGGACTACCTGTATGCAGATGCACAGAACAGATGTGCTTCCCATGAGGGCAAACAAGGCCCTCACAAAAGGTGTATACTTACAGTGATTGTAAATGATCACCTGTTCTCAGCTGCATAAGAGCTGGGGGGGGGGGGAGGAGGCAGCAGCTGTACACTGAGCTTCCCAGTGAATGGCTGTGGAGAAAGGGCATGCCAGGAAAAGTCTGATCATCAGAGAGTACACCAAGTTCTCAGCATAGCTAGTGAACTGACCATGATGTGCTCCCCAGCCTAGTGTGGTCAGTTTCTAATAAGAAAGCAGAAGGACCGGCAGAAACACCAGGGATTTCACACAAAAAAATAAATAAATAAAACACACACACAGTACAAAGTGAACAGGACACTTTCTCATACAATTACACGATATAGCAGGCACATATCGGGAATATGAAATGTTGGGGTAACAAATGCTGGGGCCAGAAGTGCTGGCAGGGGACCTAAGAAGCGTAATATTGGGGCTGCTCTGTGCTTCAATGGGACAGCTGGTGATGCGGCAGTGACACAAGATGAGGAACATGGTGGCAGCAGGTGAATGGATGACCAACAGGCTTTGCCATGATGGATCTGAAGGAAGAGGTGCTCTTTAAATGCAATGACTTATTCTTGCTTGTAGTCTGAATCTTTATTATTTGCAAACAAAATGAAGGTTCCCCATTTAGAATAATAAGTCGTCAGGTTAGCAACAGCTATATTAGAAATGATGCAATCATACAGTTTCTAGTGTACATAGATTTGCAACACAATGGGATAAAGAAATATTCCTGAACTTTGTTTATCTCATGGTTAATGTGAAATTGTGTGAATGCATCAACACAGTGCATGTCATCTCAGCTTGGATTCATTAAATGAGTTTACCAAAAATGTAAATATTGCAGAATATACAGCCTCATGCTACATAACCAAGCTTAATTTAATGCTGAATAAACAAAATAATTTATCTTAAATAGGAAAGCATCTTTGGATAGATTTTTACTCCAAAAGAATTTAAAGTTAATGAAAATCATTGATTTATATCCACCCTGCCATAAAGATAAAATAAAATTTCAGTAAAAAACACATTAAAAGTTAATTTTAGCGAACACAAAAATGCAATAAATTACAGTAAATAGATACCCAACATGTCAAACCTTAAACATTAGTACCCTATATTTTCCATAGGCAACGCTTTAAAAATCCACCAGTTTAGTGTTAAGGAAGTATAGTGCTAGAATTACTGCTCTATTTTTTTGGGGGGTAAAAAAAAAAAAAACACAACAACCCAAAAAGTCCCCTATGATTTTTTTATTTTGTTTCTTAGGGACAGGTTCTCTTTGAGACATGCAGGGTCTTCTGCATGTCTCCCCTGTGCTCTACTGAATGTAACGCACATGTCACACGTCACTTCCATGCCAGCAACTAGAAGGGGAGGAGAGCAGATGCGTGCGTCTTATTCTCCTCCCTCCGCTCTACCCAACATCACCCGCTATGCCACACACAGGGTGGGGGGGCATTTAGAGGGCAGCCTAGGTGCCAGGATGAAACTTCTTGGCGCCATGGTGACCTAGGGTTTGTCAAGCCCTGGTTTACCTTTAGAATCACTTTCGAGAGAAACCACAAAAAAAATAAAAAATTGCAAACGGGCAGGGTCTGTATTGCAGACGATAGGTGCAACGTCTCTTCTGCAATAGAATAAACCTACCTGCTTGCTTGTCTGCCTTAGAATGTACACCGAGCTGTACATGCACAGGAGTGACATCATCCCGAGCGAACCAAAGAAGACAGCCCCAGCCCTAGGAGGAAGGGACCTCAGACTATTGGAGAAGTATGTATTGCAGACTTTACAAGTACAGATGTCACAGCTGTAATGCTTGAAATTGCTGTGCAGCAAAAACGATCCCCGCTATCATATTCAGTAGAAAGTACCATCTGCTGAACGGGGCCCTCCCAGCAACCATGTGCAGCACACTAGTGCGGGGAGTAAGGGTTTAAAAACAGACAGGAGTAGACAATACGCTGCCTCCTTACCATTTGTCAAGTGTGCTCTGAAGAGAAATCTGAATGCAGATTGCTCTTCAAAAAGTAACAGTCGAGTGCACTACCCCTTCAGCACAGGGCATGCCCTATTGCATCATGGGGCAACAAAGCATTTTCTTAACTGGTTCAGGCCTTCCCATGTATAACGCACAGTGATGAATTCTTGGAATGCCTGCACATGTGTCTGTCAGAGTCATGAGAACCCCATAAACTGCAAGGTTCATTTCCCCTCAGAGACAGGAGTGTCACGTTTCTGATCTTCTGTCAGTCTCACATTACATGGTCAGGGGGGAGAGGCGTTCTCGGCAGATCAGAAAACACATGAATAATAAATAAATGGAATCATATGAAATCAGTGCTGGGAGAGGAGGGCTGCGATGGTACAATGCTATGGAACCCTGCCAGGCCACGAGCCGACACAAAATATCAATATTATTCAGTATCTATAGAGCTTGTGTGGTGCTTTACAAATTAAACAGGGACAAAACTATCCAAAACAAGACGATGGAGTGCATGGAGACAGATGGAGTGTGAGCTCATGGGCCTAAATGGACAGTCTCTAACTAGGAGCAATGCCAAGGGGATACACATAACAGCAGGAACAACAGGCATGAGTGTGACTCAGACAGAGAAGAGGGAAGGCTAAAGAAAGGAGAAGTAAACATCATGGGGGCATTATAATAAGTGCATGCTGCACCCATCCCCGCTTCAATTATTAAAAGGGCATTCCACCCAAAACTGATATTTTATTGGCTGATGGGGATCAACTCAAACATTTTCTTGCATATCCTGCAGACTGCAAAGCTGACCATACAACTAAAAACCTGCCCTAGATCTACTGGCAGCTTTGTAGTAGGAGGGCCGGCCTGACATGATAAGGATTGAATGGAATCCCTCCAAGGTGTATGGGCAGCTTAGTAGGAGGGCCGGCCTGACATGATAGGGATTGAGTGGAAGCCATCCAAGATGTATGGGCAGCTTTGTAGTAGGAGGGCCGGCCTGACATGATAGGGATTGAATGGAATCCATCCAAGGTGTATGGGCAGCTTTAGACATTATTTTATAGAATGGAGATGATTAGGAGGAGGTTGCACTGGAGGGTAGATGACAACAGCACTCGCTGCCACAACAGATCATAAAAGCCACAACAGGTTTCAAACAGCAGGCTCCCCTTCTACCTGAAAAATTCCTTTTAGGTGGACTGGCCCATTTAAAAGGAAAATCTATACCTGGAGAAATCTGAAGCACGTCATTGCAGATCGCCTGGCTGTCTCTGACCATAAACATGAATGCAGCTAGAGATGCAAGTAGCAGGTTATAATATAGGATCTACTAACCCAGGGTCAGCAACCTAGAAAGAGGCGAGGCCTGGATTAGCCAGCATTTTCAGCAGAAGTGGGGGGACCTTCAGTGCTTGGATTGGACATGCACGGTTGAGGATACTTGCAAGAAGAAAGCTGATGTATTTCAGAGGCGCCTGGCACCATTGAATAAGAACAAAGATAACAACAACACAAAGCATGTCCATAGACCAAGCAGGAGCCCCATCTTCGGTGTCACCTGCTACGATCATCAGCGATCAGACCTGCAGATCCATTTACAGCACCCAGCCCTCAACACAAGCCTAAAATAACACGCTGTGCAATGCAGAATGTGCACCAGAGCTGACAATCTAACAAACGGACAGCATGACTGACAGGTGCAAACACATCTACTCGTCTCAGCAGGGCCCCAGTTTAAAGGCTTGCTAGGACTTTCAGTGACGCAACAGCAATCACAGGAGCTCACAATCTATCGAATGAACACACCGTCACAGCAGGTACCAGTGGCCAGTGCCAGACATGCTGGGAATTGTAGTTACACAAGAGGAGGATCGATTGTCAGATGTAGCAGCCCAGATCTCCTTTGTGGTAAAAGGAACTACAGGTACCAGCAGACCACTGAAAACCTTGCTGGGACTTGTAGTTTCTCCAAACAGATTACACCAAATGAGTACTGATAACGGACCCTACCTAAGTAACACTCCACGCTTTAGGTTCAATATCACTTAGTTATGTAAAGCAAAAATTAATGTATAAAGAAGTCAACCAAAAAAAAAAAAAACAGATTGCCTGTGTCTGGAATCTCTACGCCAAGGTTACCAACCCCAGAGATACACAAGGCAGGGGGCGGGCAGTCTGGCATCAAACAAGATATAAAGACAATACAGGGGGACCACATTCCATCACACAGCTCCCTGAGCCCCCCCCCCCAGAGTGGTCATTAACCCTAGCAGTGCCAGGATTCTAAACGCTGAGGGACATAGGGATCTAACTGCATCAATGGTGCAATCCCCGAGCTGCAGATGGCAGCACACAGGATGGCAGTGTTTATTAAGCAGCACAAGCATACGATGGGGGGCTGGTGACAGGAGATACCAAGGGCCACAAGAAAGGGGAGGGAAGGGGTAAAAAGGACATAAAACTCAAGAGCTCCCAAATAATTATGTGGGGTCGGGTCACCATGGGGGGCAAAGAAGGTTAACAATTCATGCACGTAATGTTTTGGGGGCCACAGTGTTAGGGAGAGGAACTGTGACATGTGAGGGGGCAGAAGGGGTTAACAAGACAACTGACAGATCACAGAAGAGGAGATGCAGGAAGATAAGAAGGGGTTAATAAAGGACACAAGGAGGCTCATAAGAAATGAGGGTGGGGGGTCCCCAGGAAGGAAGGGGTTCATGAGGGACACGGGCAGGCTCATAAGGAACAAGGCTAAGCACCCCAGGGGCCACAAGAAGGCGTTAAGAAGGGACACAGGCAGGCCCATAGGGAACAGGGCAGTAAGTAGGTGCCACAAGAAGGAAGGGGTTAATAAGGCACTAAAGTGTGATTTCACAGTAAGGGGCCCTCAGACTGGAGGAGCTGCAACAGGGGCCACAGGCAGGGTCGAAATAAAATCAGACTAAGTAGAGGGCCCCTGGACACCTAGAGAAGACGGACACAAGAGGAAGGGGTTAATGAGGCACCCAAGAATGCCAGCTGAATGCCCGGGTGACCACTCAGGGGCCACAAAGTGCACCAGGGAAGGCATGAAGAGGGTGTGAGAGCCTTGGAGGAGAAAGGGGGTTAACATAGCATTAGACAGAGTGGCCCTCAGAGTTCTATTTAGGGGCCCTATAATCTGTAGGGGATGAAAAGGGTTAATGGCATGCCATGCTAAGGGGCCCCTGGGTGACTGCGGGGGCCCAAGGGAGCTGCGTTCAGGTGCCACACTGCACACAGAAGTATTAGAGAAGAGCTCTCACCTCAGAGCCGCATCCCGGGAGATCCGCCCCGCCGCACTCCGCTCTCCTCCTCTATGCTACACTGTATCCAGCGGACGTCCCCGCCCCCTCCGGAGCCTACCATCGTCACCCACACCGAGGGGAGCACTGCTCACCTCTACAAACCCGGCCGACTCTCCCAGGCCCCCTACCCTGCACCCCGACAATGACAGCCACATCCTACACACAACTAAGGCCAACAGAACTATCTAGAACCAAGCATTGCTCATCTTCCCTACCGGCTAAAAGATGGTACAGTCCGCGATGTGTTAAGCCTGGCGGGGCTGGAAGGTGAAAAGAAATAAGAGGGAGGACGGGGCGGGCGGCCTGAGGAGGACAAACTGACCAATGAGGGAGCCTAGAGTACACGGAGGCTCCGCCCATAAATGTGCGGAGACAATTTTAAAGACACAGGGCTTAGATTATTACTTCAAGCGGCCTGTGGCACAGAGATGGCGAAGCAACACAATATTAATAATAACAATTACTAAAAATATCCTTATTATTAATTCAATGACTAAAACTTTGTTTAATCTTTAATGTTAATTTTAACAATAATTTTCAGGTTTAATCAAAATAATCCTTGGTGATCCTGCGATGAAAATCTTTGTTCAGGCACTTCCCGCTATAGGGTGACAACCCTCTGTTCTTGTCTCCACGTTTGTGTGACACTAGGTTGTCACCCTGCCACATGGGCTTCAGCTGGAGACCACGGTTATCACCATCAGGAAACCCACCCTGACAAATATCATAAACGTATAGAGAACTGCTGTTACAAGATGCCTGCCTTATTAGGACTGAGCACTATGAGTAATAAACCTGGGATACAGAAAAGGATGAAATAAGGTGAAACGAGGATTTCATTTAAAGTCATACTAAAGCTTTGATTTTTTTTTAAATAACAAACATGTCATACTTACCCCCACTATGCAGTTCATTTTGCACAGAGAGGCCCCGATTGTCCTCTTCTGGGGTCCCACAGCAGCTCTCACGGCTCCACCCCGCATTAGATAACCCCCCTCTGGGAAGCTCTCTCCCGATGGAGTTACCTTGCGGGCGCGCTCCGGTGTCCATAGACGCAGAGTATATAACTCGGCCCTGCCCCCAGTGTGTCATTGGATTTGATTGACAGCAGTGAGAGCCAATGGCTGCGCTGCTATCAATCTATCCAATCAAGAGCCGAAAAGAAAGCGACGTGGATTGGCGCCCATGGAAATTCAGGCTCAGGTAAATAAAATGGGAGGGCTGGGGGGCCGGACACTGCAATGTGTTCTTTCACCTTAATGCATAGGATGCATTAAGATGTCAAACAATAAAGGTTTACAATCCCTTTAGGCTCCTTTCACATTGGGGCAGGAGCCGCGCGGCGCTATACCGTCGGATTTGTCGCAAGTTGCGGCCGCTAGTGGTGCGGTATTAGCCCCCGCTAGCGGCCGTGAAAGGGGTAATACCGCCCGCAATGCGCCTCTATAGAGGCGCATTGCGGGCGGTATTGCTGCAGTTTCCCATTGTTTTCAATGGGAAGGAGCGGTGAAGGAGCAGTATACACGCCGCTCCTCTCACCGCTCCAAAGATGCTGCTGACAAGAGATTTTTTTCTCTTCCGCCAGCACATCGCCTCAGTGTGAAAGCCCTCGGGCTTTCACATTGAGGTTGCTTGGCAGGAGTTTTTCAGGCGGTATGGCAGCGCTATTTTTAGCGCTGTACCGCCTGAAAAACTCCTCAATGTGAAAGGGGCCTTAAATAAATGACAATTGTTAACCACTTAAGCCCCGGACCAATATGCTGCTAAATGCCCAGAGGCGTTTTTACAATTCGGCACTGCGTCGCTTTAACAGACAATTGTGCAGTCGTGCGACGTGGCTCCCAAACAAAATTTGCATCCTTTTCTTCCCACAAATAGAGCTTTCTTTTGATGGTATTTGATTGCCTCTGTGATATAACAAAAATAGAGCGAAATTTTTGAAAAAAAAACAATATTTTTTACTTTTTGTTAAGAAAAATCGAATAAACTAAATTTTAGTCAAACATTTAGGCCAAAATGTATTCAGCCGCATGTCTTTAGTAAAAATAAATCGCAATAAAAAAAAAAATTAGCTACCTAGCGGCAACAGCGACACTAATACAACGATCAGAAAAATGATTGCTTAGTGACGCTGGCAATAGGGGGTGAAAGGGTTAACTAGGGCAGTGATCAAGGGGTTAAACCTTTATTAAGGGGGGTACGGGGCTACCCTGGACCTAACACTAACTGCCTGTCACAGTAACTGTCACACTGACACTAAATGCAGTGATCAGTAAATATATGATCACTGCAATCAGTGACATTGTGACAGGGGGCTGGGGGGGGGGGTGATCGGAAGGGGTTAGGTGTGCCTATGTGTGTGGTGTCAGTGTAGTGTTGGTGCGACTTACTGTGATGTCTTCTCTCCTCTCGGCGGATTGAAAATACCACCGAGAGGAGAGCTGACATACTTCCTCTGCCTGTGTTTACATTATACAGGCAGAGGAAGTGACACGGCGGAGGCTCAGGGGATTGGCTGGGAGCGATCACGAGGGGTCGGACAAAAACGAACAGCAGCCCCCTCATCCCGGATCGCTCCCGGAGGTAAGACGCCCGCCGCATGCAGCGGATGGGCGTCTTTATCGGACCCCCGACCCGCAAGAAGGCAGGGACGTACATGTAGGCCCATCTGCCTGTACGTGCCATTCTGTGGACGTACATAGTCGTGCGGTGGGCGTTAAGCGGTTAAATAAATAAATATAAATATATATATATATATATATATATATATATATATATATTTATTTATTTATTTATTTATTTATATATATTTATATTTATTTATTTATATATATACACACACATACTATATTGGCAATAGTATTGGGACAGCTGCCTTTACACGCACATGAACTTTAATGGCATCCCAGTATTAGTCCGTAGGGTTCAAAATTGAATTGGCCCATCCTCAACCTGATAGAACACCTTTGGGATGAATTAGTACGGAGACTGCAAGCCAGGCCTTCTCATCCAACATCAGTGCCTGACTTCACAAATGGTCTTCTGGAAGAATGGTCAAATATTTCTAACAGACACTCCTAAACCTTATGGACAGCCTTTCCAGAAGAGTTGAAGCTGTTATAGCTGCAAGGATGGGGAAACTCAATATTGAACCCTACGGAGTGAGGCCGCGTACACACGATCAAATCTATCTGCTGGAAACGGTCCGACAGACCGTTTCAGCAGACAGATTCGATTGTGTGTACGGGCGGACAGACAGATTTTGCCAGCAGACAGATTTTAGGCCTCGTACACACGATCGGACATATCCGATGAAAACGGTCCGCGGTCCGCGGATATGTCCGATCTGGAGTTTGATCCGATGGCGTGTACACACCATCGGATCAAATTCCCCGCGGGCGGACGGCGCGGTGACGTGGCGGTGACGCGGCGGTGACGTTGACGCCGCCACGTCACCGCACCAGGAAGTAAAACACTTCAATCCATTCGGGACGACATGTCTGCTGGTAAGTGTACTAACCAGCAGACATGTCGGGCGGACAGATTCCCACCGGATAGATTTCAAAGCATGCTTTGAAATCTGTCGGGTGGACAAATCTGTCCGCTAGCCCATACACACGATCGGAGATGTCTGCTGAAACGGTCCATCGGACCGTTTTCAGCGGACATATCCCCTCGTGTGTACGAGGCCTTAAAGCATGCCTTAAAATCTGTCTGCTGGGAATCCGTCCGTCCGACATGTCTGCTGGTTAGTACGCTAACCAGCAGACATATCTGCCCGCACATGCGTCGAATGGATTCGACGCATGCGCGGAAGTGTTTTACTTCCTGGTGCGGTGACGTGGCGGCGTCAACGTCTTCGCCACGTCACCGCGCTGTCTGCCGGCTGGGATTTTGGTTTGATCGTGTGTACAGCGATCAAACCAAAACAGCCCAGCAGACAAATCTGATCAAATCGGTCTATCAGACCGATTTGAACAGATTTATTTGGTCGTGTGTGCGCGGCCTCAGACTGCCATTAAAGTTCATGTGCGTGTAAAGGTAGGTGTCCCAATACTTTTTGTTTTAATATAACATGTGTGATCCTTGCAATTACACTATTGCCAGGTGTGCCAGAGGGCTGAGACTGTTATTGGGGTTGAGAGGCAGAGTACGGAACCAATTATACTTAAGCGGCTCCTTTGGGGGTAGTGCTACACGTAATTTTCTCCCTCTGTCTGGGACACCATGCAAGATCTCATCTCGTGAAGTTTCATAGATCATGAGAACGGTGAGGAATCAGCCCAGAACTACACGGGAGAATGTTGTCAATGATCTAATGGCAGCTGGGACCATAGTCACCAATTGGTAATACGCTATGCCGTGAAGGACTGAAATCCTGTAGTGCCCGCAAAGTCCCCCTGCTCAAGAAAGCACATGTACAGGCCTGTCTGAACTTTGCTAATGAACATCTGAATGATTAAGAGGAGAACTGGGTGAAAGTGCTGTGGTTAGATAAGACCAAAATCGAGCCTCAATTCTATCCGCCGTGTTTGGAGGAGGAGGAATGCTGCCTATGACCCCAAAAAACACTATCTCTACCGTCAAACATGGAGGTGGAAACATTTTGCTTTGGGGATGTTTTTCTGCTAAGGTGGAGAGGACAACTTTACTGCATCAAAGGGAAGATGGACTGGGCCTTGTACTGTCTTGGGTGAGAACCTCCTTCCCTCAGCCAGGGCATTCAAAATGGGTCATGGATGGGTATTCCAGCATGACAATGACCCAAAACACACAGTCAATGGAGTGGCTCAAGAAGAAGCACATTAAGGTCTTGGAGTGGTCAAGCCAGTCTCCATACCGTAATCCTATAGAAAATATGTGGAGGGAGCTGAAGGTTCAAGTTACCAAATGTCAGCCTTGAAACCTTAATGACTGAGAGAGGATCTGCAAAGAGGTGTGGGACAAAATCACTCCTGAGATGTGTGCAAACCTGGTGGCCATCTACAGGAAACATCTGACCTCTGATTGCCAACAAGGATTTTGCGAAGAGGTTAAATACTTATTTCCCTCATTAAAATGCTAATCCATTTATAACTTTTTTTACATTTTTCTGGATATTTTTTGTTGTTATTCTATCTCTTACTGTTAAAATAAATCTACCATTAAAATTATAGACTGATAATTTCTTTGTTAGTGGGCAAACGTACAAAATAAGCAGGGGATCAAATACTTTGCTTCAGTATGTCACAGTACATGTTGGCATTCATGGTTCCCTCAATGAACTCTAGCTCCCAAGAGCCGACAGAAGTCATGCAGCCCCAGACCATGACACCCCCATCATTTTAGACAAGGCACACTTGTCTTTGTACTCCTCACCTGGTTGCCGCCACACATGCTTGACACCATCTGAACCAAATAAGTTTATCTTGATCAGACCACAGGAAAAGGTTCCAGTAATCCATTATCTTAGTCTGATTGTCTTCAACAAACTGTTTGTGGGCTTTCTTGTGCATTCTTGTACATAATCTTAAGAAGAGGCTTCCTTCTGGGACGACAGCCATGCAGACCAATTTGATGCAGGGTGCGGTGTATGGTCTGAGAACTGACAGGCTGAATCCATTGATTACTGTAAAAATGTCACTGGCAGGGAAGGGGTTAACACTAGGGGGCGAGGGAGGGGTTAATTATGTTCCCTCATTGTGTTCTAACTGAAGGGGGGTGGGACTGACTAGGAGAAATGACAGATCGCTGTTCATACATTATATACATTTCTCCCCCTGAAAGGACCGGGAGCTGTGTGCTCCTGGTTCTCGTTCTGTAACTCGGCACCACGCGCGCCCCTAGTGGCTGCAATGCAAAATCACGTTATATTACGTGATTTTGCACAGCCGAGCCGACCTGTCGCCGTAAAACTACGGTGGGCGGACGGCAAGAGGTTAGAAACACACTGGGTGTGCGACCTGCTGAGGGTGTCAACTTTTGCCGCACTGGATCACGTGGTACCAAAAGATCTGGTTGTAGTGCATGTTGGAAAAAGTGTGTACGCACTTTTCTTGGTGCGACCCAGTGCAATTTTAGCCCATTCAAATAAATAGGCTGAAAGCCGCACTGCACTAAATTGCACAGGTACACAGACCGCATTGCTCTGCGATTTAGGTATCTATTATTTTCCTGTTGCTTTATTTTGTTTTTATCATTTTATGTTTTATTATTTTGTTTTATATCCTATTGATATTTTTTTTTAACATTCTTCTTGTTGCATTATTTTGTATTTCTATCATTTCTCACCTAGCAGGCCTTTCTCTGCACTTCACATCATCCAGCAGATTTGTTTTGGTGACGGATACTGAAGGTTTGTTGCTGGATAAAGTTTTATCTTATAAATTCTGTGAAATGCCATTTATTTATTTTTTGTAACTGCACTTTGCACCTAGAAATACAGAGCTGAGGTTATGCATAGCTCCCAACTGTCCCTGATTTCGAGGGACTGTCCCTGATTTGAAGCAATGTCCCTCTGTCCCTCATTCCTCCTCATGTGTCCCTCATTTTGGTCTGATCTATATAGATGTGTATAAAATGCACTTTTTATCTTTCAAAAAGTGTTTCCCAGTGCTAAACCTTTCATCCAATTACTAAATTGCTGCATTTGAAAATTTTAAAAGCCAATATAAAGGAAAAGTAGTGGTAAAAAAAAATCCCTTGTGAATTTAATTAACCTTTTTTGGGGTTAATTCTCCTTTAAGGGGGTGTGACAGGGGGCGTGTCCTATGCCTACATATGTTTGCTAGTAGGTGTCCCTCATTCCCATCTCAAAATGTTGGGAGGTATGGGTTATGTAGTCACATGACTGTCCTACAGGAGGATTAAACCACTAAACAATCATGGCTGCTACCTTGGCATTTTCCCACAAGTCTCTATTACTGTAATGGTGAATCTATTATCTTACTAGTATGGAACCCTCAGCTCATATTCCATTCCAGGAATCACTCCACATCCCCCGTTGTGCAGCCCCGATCCCTGTCTGCGGATTTTAAGCCTCTACTTGCCTTTCGCGGACCTCTAGGAAGAGCTTCTGTCGGCCAAGGGCAATCACCTTGTCTTAGACGTAATAAGATTAGTGAAACAGAGGAGACCATCTGACGCTTCCACCTAAACTGCAAATCCCATCCAAGATCACCCTAATGGGATTCTCTTTACCCAGAGCCACACTGACCTCAGCTACGCCAAATACTGACCGCCGGATGAAACTCACACCAATGAATCTGCCAGGGATGGGAGGGGGTGCATAGCTCTCGACTGTCCCTGATTTCGAAGGACTGTACTTGATTTACAACAAAGTCCCTCATTTGTCCCTCATTTTGGTCTGATCCATATAGTTGTATATAAAATGTACTATACCTTTTAAAAAAGTGTTTCCCAGTGCTAAACCTTTCATCCAAATTTTTAATTGCTGCATTTGTAAATTTCTTAAGCCAGTTTAAAGGAATAGTAATGGTAAAAAAAAAAAAAGCACTTGTGGGTTTTCCCTATTTTTTTATTTTTTTTTGTATAATTCTCTTTTAACCACTTAAGACCCGGACCAAAATGCTGCTAAAGGACCTTGCCCCTTTTTGCGATTCGGCACTGCGTCGTTTTAACTGACAATTGCGCGGTCGTGCGACATGGCTTCCAAACAAAATTGGCGTCCTTTTTTCCCCACAAATAGAGCTTTCTTTTGGTGGTATTTGATCACCTCTGCGGTTTTTATTTTTTGCGCTATAAACAAAAATAGAGCCACAATTTTGAAAAAAATTCAATATTTTTTTCTTTTTGCTATAATAAATATCCCCAAAAATATATATAACATTTTTTTTCCCCTCAGTTTAGGCCGATACGTATTCTTCTACCTATTTTTTGGTAAAAAAAATCGCAATAAGCGTTTATCGGTTGGTTTTCGCAAAATTTATAGCGTTTACAAAATAAGGGATAGTTTTATTCCATTTTTATCATTTTTTTTTTTTTTTACTACTAATAGCGGCGATCAGCGATTTTTTCCGTGACTGCGACATTATGGCGGACAATTCGGACAATTTTGACACATTTTTGGGACAATTGTTATTTTCACAGCAAAAAATGCATTTAAATTGCATTGTTTACTGTGAAAATGACAGTTGCAGTTTGGGAGTTAACCACAAGGGGGCGCTGTAGGATTTGAGTGTTCCCTGTGTGTGTTTACAACTGTAGGGGGTGTGGCTGTAGGTGTGACGTCATCGATCACGTCCCCCTATAACAGGGATGACGTGATCGATGCTGCGGCCACAGTGAAGCACAGGGAAGCCATGTTTACACACGGCTCTCCCCGTTCTTCAGCTCCGGGGACCGATCACCACACTCCAGCGGCGATCGGGTCCGCGAGTCCCGCGGACCTGGTCCCGGGAGTGCGCCGCGGGCGCGCGCCCGTGACCACGGCTGGGTACTAGAAACCAACGTATATATACGTTGATGTGCCCAGCCGTGCCATTCTGCCGACGTAAATGTGCAGTAGGCGGTCCTTAAGTGGATAAGGGGGCGTGGCAGGGGTGTGTGTCTTATGCCTATATACTATTGCTAATAGGTGTCCCTCGTTCCTATCTCATAACGTTGAGAGGTATGTGGGTGTACTTTATAAAATGCTTGGATTGTTTTTTCATTGCAACCAGTTTGAAAACTTAAAGGGTGACTAAAGGAAAAACATTTTTGGGCTGAAATGACTGTTTACAGGGTATAGAGACATAATAGTTAACTGATTGCTTTTAAAAATGATTAAAAATAGATAAAAATCAATCATATAATGTACCTACAGTTCTAGTTTTTGCTGTTGTTTCCTGTCTCTTTGATGTACAGAGCCAGAGAGCCAATAGAGGGCAGTGATGGTTTGTCTAAAACCCCTCAGCCCAATCTTGTTTCAGTTTACACACAGTAATCACACCTCCTTGATTAGTGACCACAGTGAGAAAGCTTCCAGTACTGTGGTTATAAGGAAACAGACAACCAGGAAGTGTCCAGAACAGAGAGGAATTACAGAAACATCAAAGCAAAACGAACAATGAGGACATGGAAACGGCACTGCAGTAAGGTAAAGAAAGCTATTTAGCTAAAACATTGTTTTCCTTTAGTGACCCTTTAAATCAGTCTTTATATAGAGGTGCACCACACCAGCTGAAATCCAAAAGCAGGCTTGCATTTAGCAAGCTTTTTTGTGTAAGTAGAAGGGAAAGATGTTTAGTAGGGATTATAGATAGAAGAGAGTTGAGGGTGGGTGTTATTAGTGCGGTAAAATGGTTAGAAGCTCATAGAGCACCTGGTCCTGTTCGCTCTGCTTTCTTTCTTTCCTCTCTGTTCCTCCCAATTACATTATTATTATTATTATTATACAGGATTTATATAGCGCCGACAGTTTGCGCAGCGCTTTACAATTACATCATACTAGATGAGTGGAACCTTTTTGACCACTCATGGTCTTCCATATGCCAGCACGCATGACATTGCTATGTGTGCCATTTCTTGCTTCATTGCCAATGTTTTGATGTTTGCTCTCCTGACTTGTGGGTGAGTCAGTGGTATTATATACGCTACAGTTGTGGTATTGCATTAGCCTATTGAATACTTCCCCTGGGATCGTTGCCTTGGTGTTTTTTGTCAGCCGTCCATACGTTGAAGTTTCTATTGTCAATGTACTAAGCTGCATATCCCTATTGTATATGTTTTTCTATGACTCTTTTATACTAATAAATGAATTACAAAAAAAGAAGCCTATAGAGCAGGCAGAAATTGGAGCCTTAATATGCATAGCTACCAACTACTGTATCCATGATTTGGAAGGACTGTCCTTGATTTGGAACAAAGTACCTCTGTCCATCTTTCCTTCTCATTTGTCCCACATTTTGGTCTGATTTGTATAGATAAATATATAATGCACTACTTGGCTATCAAAAAAGTGTTTTACAATGGTTAACCTTTCATCCAATTTCTAAATTGCTGCATTTGTAAATTCCAGAAGCCAATATAAAGGAATAGTAGTGGTAAAAAAGCACCAATATTTTTTAAAGGGGGCGTGGCAGGGGTGTTCATACTTTTGCTAATAGGTGTCCCTCATTCTCATCTCAGAAAGTTGGGAGGTATGGGTATGTAGTATGTACAATTGCAGTCTGTGAAAATTCTTGTCACTCTCCTTGTCGCAAAGGTATCACTAACTAGTAATATGATGCATATGGGGGCAGTCACAAAAGTTCCATTTTGTTCTGGATTTAGATTTGAGATACATACAGAAGAGCAGCACTGGTTCCATGGCTCTGGGAAAGAAGGCAGAGCAGCCATGATGGTTCAGTAGTGCAGGATGGTCGTGTGACTGTATAGCACCAGTCCCATGTCTCTGATAATAGGGCACTGTAGGAAAGAAAGTAGAGCCAACAGCCATGATGGTACAACAGCATTATGCTCACCCTGGGTCATCATGTTTGTGACTGTTTGGCCTGGTTCCTGCCTTTTTTGCATTTATTGGTATTTTTCAGCGCATAAAAATACATGCGTCATGAAAATACATTGTTTCCAATTAGGGTGTTCATATCTGCCTGCTGCATTCTACTTGTATAAAAAATGAGGCATGGCCAATATTATATGCATTTACCTGCATTTATGCACATGAAAAAACATGTGTAAAACGTTGTAAAATGCATGTAAAATTAACAAAAAACTCATATAAAATACAAGGAAAAATGTGTGGCGAGAGAGATGAGAATCCAGCCTATATGCTGCACTGTCAAAAAGTTTACCAAGCTCACTATGCCCGTGTTCCTGACAGTTTATAGGCTGCTTTTGCACGAATTGGCACACCATCTCAGTTTCTACTTCTACAAACTGTGATAAAAGACTGCTGGCCATCTACTATTGGAGGAAAGAAAAACTGGACAGGTGATGTGTGACAGCAGAGACAACAAGCCAGAATACTATCATTGGACATCCATGATCTGACATAATTGTCATTATTAACTAAGTGTGGCACTAGTCCTTATTGGGCATCCATGATCTGTTTGACATAATTGCGTGGTACCATTCCTTATTGGGCATCCATAATCTGTCTGACATAATTGTGTGGCACTATTCCTTTTTGGGAATACATGATCTGACATAATTGTCATCATTAACTAAGTGTGGCACTAGTCCTTATTGGGCATCCATGATCTGTTTGAGATTATTGCGTGGTACCATTCCTTATTGGGCATCCATGATCTGTCTGACATAATTGCGTGGCACCATTTCTTATTGGGCATCCATGATCTGTATGACATAATTGTCATATTAACTAAGCGTGGCATCATTCCTTATTGGGCATCCATGATCTGTATGACATAATTGTCATATTAACTAAGCGTGGCATCATTCCTTATTGGGCATCCATGATCTGTCTGACATAATTGTCAATATTGCCTGTGTGGTATAGTTCATTGGGTATCCATGAACTGTATCTCTTTCTGAGATAATTGTCATTATTAACTAAGTGTGGCATCATTCCTTATTGGGCATCCATGATCTGTATGACATAATTGTCATATTAACTAACTGTGGCATTATTCCTTATTGGGCATCCATGACCTGTCTGACATAATTTTCATTATTAACTGTGTGGCATATGTCCTATTCTTTATTGGGCATCCATAATCTCTCTGACATAATTGCGTGGCACCAATCCTTATTGAGCATCTGTCTGACATAATTGTTGTTACTACCTCTGAAAACCCTTCTACAGACGTTTTACATAAGATCTACACGGCAGTCGGGGCCATGTTGTTCTCAGCAAGAGAAAAGCTAATTCCATCCCTTTTTATCCACATACAACTACTGTAGTTTTTGTCTCTTACATGCCTGCAGTTATATAAATGGCCACAGGGGGTGCCCTCATGTGTCTATTCCCATGTATTTCTGGACATTGAGTTAGCTGTTGGATACAATGTAGCATCAGTGTATCTCTGACCTCCATCCTCCAGCACTGACTGGCTTTGGACGGACTGCAGATGTGATCAGTGGCGCAAGACAGGCTCTCCATTGTCCTCGCCCTTGTCCTTTATTGTGACGACGGCATACAACGCACAACAACAAACAAAAAGATCTCTGTCTCCTTCTTTTGTGACTAATCAAACTCAACCTTCTGGCCGTGTTATGGTGATTGCAGCGGACAATCCCAGACAAAAACATACAAATTGAGTTTATGTTTAATAGGTCAGAGCTTCTTCAGTTACAAAACCAACCATTTTCTTTTGTCGAGTGTTAAGGCCGTGTACACACGGCAGAGAACCTCGACAGGCAGAACACATCGTTCCGCCCGTCGAGGTTCCCTGCCGGCCGTTGAAATCGGCGACCCGCCCGTCGGGAATGGCAACCAGCCATTCTTCCAGGCGGGCCGTCGAGCAAATAGAGAGCGTGCTCTCTATTTCTGCTCGACGGGCTTCCCGACGGGAAGCTCGCCGAGAGTGTACACACGGCCGAGGTCCTCGCTGGAATGCAGCTTCCAGCGAGGTTCTCGCTGGTTTCCAGCCAGAACCTCGGTCGTGTGTACACGGCCTTACACCTTTTTTCAATAAAGAGCCATCCTTGAGCTCCAGTCCAGTGACTTTGCCTAGGCTGAGATGATATTATCAGTCTGCTGCAGACAGGAGGTGGCATTTCCTCAGTCTCCTGAGACAGAAAAAATTGTCAAAAGGTATCCTCTTGCGTAATTCACTCTAAATGCTAAACTACCAGTGATAATATAAAATATAATAATAAAATATAATAATAACTCTCCAACTCCACACCAACCTCCAGGACTAGTCCACTCAAAAAAGAACGGCTTGGATAGTGTAATACCATAAAAACACTATAAACTTTATTAAAAGCAAAAGAATATATCACACTCACAAGTATAGTGCACTCAGAAACTAATGCACCACCTTAAAAAAAAGTTTTGAAGATATCGGTGCTGTGTCCCCTTAAAGCTGAGTTCACACTTATGCGAATTGGATGTGGCTCTCCTCTGAATCCAATTCAGATGACAGGAGACTGTGACCGGCTCTCAATGGAGCCAGTTCACACGTCTCCGGGACGACCATGGAGCGCACTGCAGAAGGGTCCTGGGCGTCTTTGGCTCTGTTTCAGGTCCAAATTCATGCAAAAATTCAGACCTAATTTGGACCTAAAACAGTGATTGGGGACACACCAGAACCCCTGCTGCGAGCTGTGCCACACATGGCTCAGACTCCCACCTTACATAAATCAGCATGGATTCAGCCTCACTTTCTGGTGGTGTCACAGACATAATTTGTAGTTTGTCTGCAGTCTCTGTCTATCTCGTCTGGTATGTTTTGCAGTCTCTAACCATCTCCTGTAGTATGTTTGCAGTCTCTGACCATGCATTGCAGTTTTTCTGCAGTCTCTGATCATCTCCTGTAGTATGTCTGCAGTCTCTTACCATCTCCTGTAGTATGTTTGTAGTCTCTGATCATCTCCTGTAGTATGTCTGCAGTCTCTGATCATCTCCTGTAGTATGTCTGCAGTCTCTGATCATCTCCTGTAGTATGTCTGCAGTGTCTGATCATCTCTTCTAGAATGTCTGCAGTCTCTGACCATCTTCTGTAGTATGACTGCAGTCTCTTACCATCTCATGTAGTATGTCTGCAGTCTCTGATCATCTCCTGTAGTATGTCTGCAGTCTCTAATCATCTCTTCTAGAATGTCTGCAGTCTCTGAGCATCTTCTGTAGTATGACTGCAGTCTCTTCCCATCTCCTGTAGTATGTCTGCAGTCTCTGATCATCTCCTGTAGTATGTCTGCAGTCTCTGATCATCTCCTCTAGTATGTCTGCAGTCTCTAATCATCTCTTCTAGAATGTCTGCAGTCTCTGACCATCTTCTGTAGTATGACTGCAGTCTCTAACCATCTCCTGTAGTATGTCTGCAGTCTCTGATCATCTCCTGTAGTATGTCTGCACTCTGTAAAGCCTCGTACACACGGTCTGACTTTTTGCCAACAAACTTCAAAATTAGCAAGTTTTCCAAAAAATCCAACCGTGTGTACGCTCCATCGGACAAACCTTTTCAGTTTTCGGCACCAAAAGTCTGATGGTGCAAAGTCCGACCGTGTGTACAGAAATCCATGGGACTTTTGTCCAAAGTACAAACACACATGCCCAGAACCAATGTTAAAATCAACCAACAATAGCAGAAGTTGACCAAAGGGTGGCGGTAAAGAGCAGAAAAAACACATGATGTTGGGAAAGTTTTGGGAAAGTTTGCAGAAAAGTCCTGCCATGTGTATGCTATGGTTGTGCCCGGCCAACTCTCTTCAAACAAAAATCCAAGGAAAAGTTTGTTTGAAGTTCGATCGTGTGTAAGAGGCTTTACTGTCTCCTGTTTATTGTCCGCAGCCTCTGACAATCTCCCTTAGCATGTCCCTGATCTCTGACTGCCACTTGTCTGTGGTCTCTGGTAATCTCATGTAGCATTACATATACTGAATATTATGCATGGCCCCTAAGGATGTCAGGGGCCACAACTGGGACCCACTATATTAAAGGAGTTGTAAATGAAAAAAATGTTTTGCCTAAAATTAATGTCTGCAAGGTAGACAGATAGAATAGTGTAATGATTCTGTTAAAAACTATTAAATTCCTTCATCTATATTACCTCCGGCATTCTAGTTTCTGTTCTCTCATTCACTTCCTGGTTTGCGGTGCTTGTTCATGTAAGAACTACATTTCCCAGTATGAATTGCGGCACGCCCAGTAATTCACACCTCCTTGAAGTCTCTAACACGTAGAGAGCGTCCTGCCACACAGATGTAGTTCCCAGGAGGGGGCGAGCATGTTACTGACCACCGCAGTAAAGTCTCCCTTTTACAGTGGTGAGTAACAATCGGACAAGCAGGAAGTGAACAGAACAGAGAGGAAATAGAGGAACTTCTGAGGAAAAACGAACAATGAGGAAGTGAAAAGAGGAATGTCTGCAGGTAAAGGATGCTTATTATGATTTTTTTTCCCTTTACAATCCCTTTAACCACTTAAGGACCCCCGCACGCACATATACGGCCACAGAATGGCTCGTACAGGCACAAGGGCGTAAATTTACGTCCCCACCTTCGTGCGGTTCGGGGGTCCCATCGGGACCCCCTCCGCGGCGTGCGGGGGTCCCCCTGGCTCTGGGAGCGATCGCCGACGAGCGGACGGATGTCCGTGTTTTCCGCCCCCCCCGCGATCGCTCCCAGCCAATGGGAGCGCTCCCCCTTCGTTTCAGTTCCTCCTCCTGTGTTTACACAGGAAGGAGGAAATGATGTCGCCTCTCATCGCAGCGCTGTTTCCCACCGCTGCTGATGAAAGAAGACATCCACAGTAAGTGTGCACCAACACAACACTGACACACACTCACATAGGCACATTAACCCCTTGTGATCGCCCCCCCCCCACCCCCTGTCATAGTGTCACTGAATGCAGTGATCTAATCACTGCATTTAGTGTCAGTGTGACAGGCAGTGTAAAAGTCAGTTAGTGTTAGGTTCAGGATAGCCCCCCCACCCCCCCTAATAAAGTTTTAACCCCCTGATCACTGCCCTAGTTAACCCTTTCACTCCCTATTGCCAGCATCACTAAGCAAACATTTTTCTGATCGCTGTATTAGTGTCGCTGTTCCCGCTAGGTAGCTATTTTTTTTATTGCGATTTTTTTTTTTTACTAAAGACATGTGGCTGAATTAATTTTGGCCTAAATGTTTTACTAAAATTTAGTTTATTTGATTTTTTTTATAACAAAAAGTTAAAAAATAGTGATTTTTTTCAAAATTGTCGCTCTATTTTAGTTTATAGCGCAAAAAATAAAAATCGCAGAGGCAATCAAATACCACCGAAAGAAAGCTCTATTTGTGGGAAGAAAAGGACGCAAATGTTGTTTGGGAGCCACGTCACATGACCGCGCAATTTTCTGTTAAAGCGACGCAGCGCCGAATTGTAAAAAAACCTTGGGTCATTTAGCAGCGTATGTGTCCGGGTCTTAAGTGGTTAAAGCGGAGCTCCAGCCGCAATTTTATTTTTTTTTAAAGTCGGCAGCTACTAACAGTGTAGCTGCTGACTTTAAATAAGGACACTTACCTTGTCCTACTTGCCCGCGCTGATGGGCCCCTCGATGCCGGTCCCACGATCGCTCTGGGTCCCGCGCCGCCATCCACACTATGGGAAACAGGCAGTGAAGCCGTACGGCTTCACTGCCCATTTCCTACTGCACCTGCGTGAGTCTCACGCTGGCTTGTGAATGGGCGCGCTGCTCTCTGAGAACACACACAGTTCCCAGAAAGCAGCGTGCCCATTCACAAGGAGAAGGACAAGAAGAAAAGGCACCGCGGAGTGGAAGAGGCAGATTACGGACTTCCGCATAGCAACAGGTATTTCGGGTGAGTATTATTTTTTATTTTTTTTCAGGTTTTTTTTATTTAATTTTTTTAAACAATATGGGAAAATGTTGTTTTCCTGGGTGGAGCTCCGCTTTAAGTATGTTCATCTCCATTGGAAGAATGCCAATCTACTGGAAAATGCACATACTGTTTTCAATAAAACACTGTCGCAATCATTAAACACAACCATTTATAGTATTTGCCTCAGTTCTTTGCAATGGGAGAGCAGAAGAGAGATGTTGTGTCTGTGGCCCCCATATGTCAGTCATTATGGTGAATGACAGCCCAGGTTATGTAGAATGGAAGAAAAAAAAGTTGCTGGGGCCTCAGGGGAAGTACACATTTTATCCTGGATCAGACATGCCCAGCTAAAGCTTTCTAAAGAGTTGTGGTGGCCACTAGCCACACTGGTTCAATTTTATTATAAATTCTTCTACATGCCTATGACCCATAGGGGGGTCTAAAAAAAGGGAAAACAAATGCAGCCACCACATTTAAATCGGAAATAAACCCTCCTATTCTTTACAGCCAAGGAAGCTGCCATCTTGGTCTTTGAACGGCAGCTGCTATTGTGCTGTACATGTCATCAGTTATGACACCAGCTATTTGATGGCTTGATAATTTGGTTAAAGTGGCTGTAAAAACTTCCATATACCCAGTGAAGCGACTATCCTCAGGTGATACACAGAAAGGAAACAAATCCTCCATGTTGTACCTGTTTATCTGTTGTCTCCTCTCCTCTACGTCCATTCAAAGTGCTGAATTTGAAGTTTAAAAAAAAAGGGGGTGGAGAGCTGAATTTACACTTTGCAGAGCTGTGAGGAAAGCTCTGACAGCTGATTGGTGGGAAAGGGCACCCCCTCCACATAGCACCAGGAACAGAGTTGAGGCTGTAAATGTGCTGGACTTTTTTTTGTCTTGGTGTCAGGAAAACTTTTCAGAAGTAATTCATGCTGATAGCAGAGGAATGAATCAGCCGACAAAAGTGATACTTAGTGCTCCGAATTGAGACAAGTACACAATATAGAGGGATATGCTTTGTTTATGTTTCATGTCTAAAGGTTTGGATAGTGTAATGCTGTTAAAACACTATAATCTTTATTAAAAGCAAAATAATATATCACACTCACAAGTATAGTGCACTCAGAAAGTAGTGAACCACCTTAAAAAAATGTTTTGCATATATCAGTGCTATGTCCCCTTAAGGCTCAGACTCCCAGCTCACATAAACCAGCATCACTTCCTGGTGGTCGTGCAGACATAACTAGGGTAACTAGAAGTTTTTCTGCAGTCTCTGTCCATCTTTTCTAGTATGTTTGCAGTCTCTGGCCATCTCCTGTAGTATGTTTGCAGTCTCTGGCCATCTCCTGTAGTATGTTTGCAGTCTCTGGCCATCTTCTGTAGTATATTTTCAGTCTCTGACCATCTCCTGTAGTATGTCTTCAGTCTCTGACCATCTCCTGTAGTATGTCTGCAGTCTCTGATCATCTCCTGTAATATGTTTTTAGTCTCTGACCATCTCCTGTAGTTTTTAGTCTCGTATTAATTCCTGTACTATGTTTGCAGTCTCTGGCCATCTCCTGTAGTATGTTTGCAGTCTCTGGCCATCTCCTGTAGTATGTTTGCAGTCTCTGGCCATCTTCTATAGTATATTTTCAGTCTCTGACCATCTCCTGTAGCATGTCTTCGGTCTCTGACCACCTCCTGTAGTATATCTGCAGTCTCTGACCATCTCCTGTAGTATGTCTGCAGTCTCTGACCATCTTCTGTTGTATACCTGCAGTCTCTGACCATCGCCTGTTGTATGCCTGCAGTCTCTGACTATCTCTTGTAGTATGTTTTCAGTCTCTGACCATCTCCTGTTGTATGTCTGCAGTCTCTGACCATCTCCTGTAGTATGTCTTCAGTCTCTGACCATCTCCTGTAGTATGTCTGCAGTCTCTGATCATCTCCTGTAATATGTTTTCAGTCTCTGACCATCTCCTGTAGTATGTTTTCAGTCTCTGACCATCTCCTGTTGAATGTCTGCAGTCTCTGACCATCTTCTGTTGTATACCTACAGTCTCTGACCATCTCCTGTTGTATGCCTGCAGTCTCTGACCATCTCCTGTAGTTTGCAGTCTCTGACCGTCTCCTGTAGTATGTTTGCAGTCTCTGGCCGCCATCTTCTGTAGTATGTTTTCAGTCTCTGACCATCTCCTGTAGTATGTCTGCAGTTTCTGACCATCTCCTGTATTATGTTTTCAGTCTCTGTCCATCTCCTGAAGTATGTTTTCAGTCTCTGACCATCTCCTGTAGAATGTCTGCAGTTTCTGACCATCTTCTGTGGTATGTTTTCAGTCTCTGTCCATCTCTTGTAGTATGTTTTCAGTCTCTGTCCATCTCCTGTAGTATGTGTTCAGTCTCTGACCATCTCCTGTAGTATGTTTTCAGTCTCTGACCATCTCCTGTAGTATGTTTTCAGTCTCTTACCATCTCCTGTAGTATGTTTTCAGTCTCTGACCATCTCCTGTTGTATGTCTGCAGTCTCTGACCATCTTCTGTTGTATGCCTACAGTCTCTGACCATCGCCTGTAGGGTAACTAGAAGTTTTTCTGCAGTCTCTGTCCACCTTTTCTAGTATGTTTGCAGTCTCTGACCATCTCCTGTAGAATGTCTGCAGTTTCTGACCATCTTCTGTGGTATGTTTTCAGTCTCTGTCCATCTCTTGTAGTATGTTTTCAGTCTCTGTCCATCTCCTGTAGTATGTGTTCAGTCTCTGACCATCTCCTGTAGTATGTTTTCAGTCTCTTACCATCTCCTGTAGTATGTTTTCAGTCTCTGACCATCTCCTGTAGTATGTTTTCAGTCTCTTACCATCTCCTGTAGTATGTTTTCAGTCTCTGACCATCTCCTGTTGTATGTCTGCAGTCTCTGACCATCTTCTGTTGTATGCCTACAGTCTCTGACCATCGCCTGTAGGGTAACTAGAAGTTGTGGTATGTTGTGTTGTGGTATGTTGTGGTATGTTTTGGTATGGTATGTAGTATGTGTTCAGTCTCTGACCATCTCCTGTAGTATGTTTTCAGTCTCTGACCATCTCCTGTAGTATGTTTTCAGTCTCTTACCATCTCCTGTAGTATGTTTTCAGTCTCTGACCATCTCCTGTAGTATGTTTTCAGTCTCTGACCATCTCCTGTAGTATGTTTTCAGTCTCTTACCATCTCCTGTAGTATGTTTTCAGTCTCTGACCATCTTCTGTTGTATGCCTACAGTCTCTGACCATCGCCTGTAGGGTAACTAGAAGTTTTTCTGCAGTCTCTGTCCACCTTTTCTAGTATGTTTGCAGTCTCTGACCATCTCCTGTAGAATGTCTGCAGTCTCTGTCCATCTTTTCTAGTATGTTTGCAGTCTCTGACCATCTCCTGTAGTATGTTTGCAGTCTCTGGCCATCTTCTGTAGTATATTTTCAGTCTCTGACCATCTCCTGTAGTATGTCTTCAGTCTCTGACCATCTCCTGTAGTATGTCTGCAGTCTCTGATCATCTCCTGTAATATGTTTTTAGTCTCTGACCATCTCCTGTAGTTTGCAGTCTCTTATCGATTCCTGTAGTATGTTTGCAGTCTCTGGCCATCTCCTGTAGTATGTTTGCAGTCTCTGGACATTTTCTATAGTATATTTTCAGTCTCTGACCATCTCCTGTAGCATGTCTTCGGTCTCTGACCACCTCCTGTAGTATATCTGCAGTCTCTGACCATCTCCTGTAGTATGTCTGCAGTCTCTGACCATCTTCTGTTGTATGCCTGCAGTCTCTGACCATCACCTGTTGTATGCCTGCAGTCTCTGACCATCACCTGTTGTATGCCTGCAGTCTCTGACCATCTCCTGTAGTATGTTTTCAGTCTCTGACCATCTCCTGTAGTATGTCTTCAGTCTCTGACCATCTCCTGTAGTATGTCTGCAGTCTCTGATCATCTCCTGTTATATGTTTTCAGTCTCTGACCATCTCCTGTAGTATGTTTTCAGTCTCTGACCATCTCCTGTTGAATGTCTGCAGTCTCTGACCATCTTCTGTTGTATACCTACAGTCTCTGACCATCTCCTGTTGTATGCCTGCAGTCTCCGACCATCTCCTGTAGTTTGCAGTCTCTGACTGTCTCCTGTAGTATGTTTGCAGTCTCTGGCCATCTTCTGTAGTATGTTTTCAGTCTCTGACCATCTCCTGTAGTATGTTTTCAGTCTCTGACCATCTCCTGTAGAATTTCTGCAGTCTCTGACCATCTTCTGTGGTATGTTTTCAGTCTCTGACCATCTCCTGTAGAATGTCTGCAGTCTCTGACCATCTTCTGTGGTATGTTTTCAGTCTCTGTCCATCTTCTGTGGTATGTTTTCAGTCTCTGTCCATCTCCTGTAGTATGTTTTCAGTCTCTGACCATCTCCTGTAGTATGTTTTCAGTCTCTGACCATCTCCTGTTGTATGTCTGCAGTCTCTGACCATCTTCTGTTGTATGCCTACAGTTTCTGACCATCGCCTGTTGTATGCTTGCAGTTTCTAAACATCTCCTGTAGTATGTGTTTAGTCTCTGACCATCTACTGTAGTTTGCAGTCTCTTATAAATTCCTGTAGTATGTTTGCAGTCTCTGGCAATCTCCTGTAGTATGTTTGCAGTCTCTGGCCATCTTCTATAGTATATTTTCAGTCTCTGACCATCTCCTGTAGCATGTCTTCGGTCTCTGACCACCTCCTGTAGTATATCTGCAGTCTCTGACCATCTCCTGTAGTATGTCTGCAGTCGCTGACCATCTTCTGTTGTATGCCTGCAGTCTCTGACCATCGCCTGTTGTATGCCTGCTGTCTCTGACCATCTCCTGTAGTATGTTTTCAGTCTCTGACCATCTCCTGTAGTATGTCTGCAGTCTCTGACCATCTTCTGTTGTATGTCTGCAGTCTCTGACCATCTCCTGTTGTATGCCTGCAGTCTCTGACCATCTCCTGTTGTATGTTTTCAGTCTCTGACCATCTCCTGTAGTATGTTTTCAGTCTCTGACCATCTCCTGTAGTTTGAAGTCTCTGACCATTAATTGTAGTATGTCTCTGATCATCTCTTCAATTATGTCTGCAGTCTCTGAATGAATGGCACCGCAAACGCTACACCCGTTTTTGCGTGTTTTGTGAATGCACACAAAAGCACATGTTAATTAAATGCTTGGGTTTGAATGCAGTCTGATAGGAAGAAGCAGCACAAGGGGCCAATCAATTTATTGTCTAACAAAAAGTATGCTAACAGAAGGAGAGAGCAGAGTGGCAGGCAGCAGGGAGAATTAGCTCATTGCTGCTCCTTTCACTGTCCAGTCATAGGCTGGGGTGGGATAATCCAGACTCAGGGGAAGTGGGTTGAATAATGCTGGTCATCAGACTGGGGGCATCTAGTGGCAGAAATAGTGCAATGCAGGAAATCTGTGAATTGAAGGTGAATATTACTGTAAAAGCTATGTTTTTATTTTAACTTGTCATTTTTTTCTGGAGTCCGGCTGTAATCTAAAAAGTAAAGCTAAAAGTATTTTTTTGTTTTGGATGCAGTAAGAAATGTTTGGGGCCCCTGTCAGTTTTTGAAAAAAAATTCTCTGCCCTGTCGGGAAGATTTCCCTTCATTTTCTGTCTCAGAGACACAATAAGATGCGAAAAAACATCTCTTCAGTTGTCACCAGAACAGGTGACCACATTGGAAACTGGATTTCCCATCACGTTTGCAGTGCCAATGGTCACCAGGGTAAACAAAGAAGGTGACGCCCCCCAGTGGCGGCACAGACAGCCATGAAAACACAACAGGGGTTCTTAACCTTTCCACACTTCACCCAGGACTGAAAAAATGAAAGGTTTCGGCTATGCATTCACTTTAATAGCTTCATCTTATTATTACGTCTTACCTCTGAGATGTCGCATTGCCTTCCGTCTGCAAAAGCCACCCACTCATCTGTCGGCACTTTCTGCTGGCTGTCAAGTGCGTACACGGCGCAAATTCATGTTTTGTCTGCCATGTACACATGATAATCCTCCGGGGACCCCCTTTCCCTGAATCAGAGTCGCATCAGCTCCCCTCTCCTCCCCTCCATCTTCCGTCTGTGGTCCTGCGTGATCATCTCGCAGCTCGTCATGGTTACCACGGTGATGGAGATGGAGCCTGCGGCGCCCTTCCCTTCTGCTGCACCCCCCGGGACACCCAATCTTCCTACGGAAGAAAATATGAGGGCAGGGAGAATCTTCAATCACTTTCACAATGGTTACATAATCACAGACTGTACATTCGTACAAAACACGTTTTTTCATTTAGTTCAAAAACGCAAAAGGACATTTTCACGTAAGAGAATCATTCAATTTTTCTTTTAAACAATAAACCGTGCACCTTGCTTATTGGTATTGATGGTTGCAACCATATATACTGTACAAATATAGTCCATAAAGTAAAGATAAGGGGCTACAACCCAATGGCATGAAGAAATCCTCTAGTGGTCTCCAAACTGCGGCCCTTTGCTTGCCTTTATCTGGCCCTATACAAGGCACTATTCTTTCCACTGACATCAACTGTGGGGCACTACTTTCCTACTGTCGCAAATGATGGGGCACTACTCTTCCTACTGACACCAATGATGGGGCACTACTCTTCCTACTGACACCAATGAGGGTGCACCATTCTTCCTACTGACACCAATGATGGGGCACTATTCGTCTTACTGACACCAATTATTGGGTACTATTGCTCTCACAGACACCAATAACGGAGCACTTTTCCGCCTACTGACACCAATAATGAGGCACTACTCTTCCTACTGACACCAATGAAGGGGCCACTATTCTTCCTACTGACACCGATGATGGGGCACTATTCTTCCCACTGACACCAATGATGGGGCACTATTCCTCCTACTGACACCAATGATGGGACACTACTCTTCCTATTGACACCAATAATGGGCCACTATTCTTCCTACTAACACCAATAATGGAGTACTATTTTTCCCACTGACACCAATAATGGGACACTATTCCTCCCACTGACACCAATATGCGGCCTCTCTAAAGTCTTAAAGGGGTGGTTCCCCTAAAAATAAACTTTTAACATTGCATTTCTCTTCTTAATTACATCTAGAATCGGCTGGTATTTAAAAAAAAATCCGTCCGTACATACCATTTTTGGCATGTAGTCTAACCGCCGCTTCCGGGTCTGACGGTCGGGGTAGGGCGTGCCTACTTGATTGACAGGCATCTGATCGACGCATACAGCACGTCACGAGATGCCGAAAGAAGCCGAACGTTGGTGCGCATGCGCCGTATAGAGCCGCACCAACGTTCGGCTTCTTTCGGCATCTCGTGACGCGCTGTACGCGTCGATCGGATTCCTGTCCCCAACCATCAAACCGGAAGCGGCGGTGAGACTACATGCCGAAAATGGTATGTACGGACGGATTTTTTTTAAAATACCAGCCGATTCTAGATGTAATTAAGAAGAGACATGCAATGTTAAAAGTTTATTTTTAGGGGAACCACCCCTTTAAGGACACTAAACTGGCCCTTTGTTTAGAAAGTTTGGAGTCCCCTGCTCTAGAGCTGTCGGGTGCAGGATGAGTAGTTGTATAGCTGCAAACAGTTATAGAACAAGAAGACAAGCCACAACTTCATACAAACTCAGTGACTTTGCCTAGACTGAGATGATGTCATCAGTTTGCTGCAGGCAGGAGGAAGCATTTTCTCCTCCCCCAGTGATCAGCCCACAGCATTCTAACTTTGTGGAAAGTCACTAGGTGAGAGGCAGCAGGAGAGGCTGATCTGTGTCAAGAACAGCACAAGTACCAGGATTTACATGACTGGATAATCTCTGAGACCAGGAGGTAGATGGTGATCCTGGATAATGCCTGAAAAAAAGATTGTTCCGGGACGGATCAGAGCAATTCTGATTGGTCAGCGCCTGCGCTGTGAATTTCTGTGGTCTATCCTGCTTAGAATAGTGGGAGATGAGTGGGGATTTTAAATTCCTGGATCAGTGAGCCGGCTGCGTGGGCACTGACAGCTCAGCATCCCGAAGGTAAGTACGAGTAAGCACTGTGGGGGCCAGGGGGTATTGGGAGGATGTATGGTGTTAGTTCATGTTTTCCTTTTTGAAAAGATGAACTAACCCTTTAAATATGTAAATTAGAATGTGACTCTCTGGAAATATGTTGTATGTTTCCGTTAATGTGACTCCTGGTTACCCTTTTACTTCCCTTTTTCAACCACAACCATCTGATTGATTGAAGTGTATATAAATCCTAACAATCAACTTCTCATATTTGCTCCCTTTTGGCCCATTTAATATACCATTGAAAGCATTTTGATTTTGCTGTTTGTTAAAAGGGAGTTCCACCCACAATTTCACTTTTTAAATATAAATACCCCTGTAATACACAAGCTTAATGTATTCTAGTAAAGTTAGTCTGTAAACTAAGGTCTGTTTTGTTAGGCTGTTACAGCATTTAGATTAGTTTATAATCTAGAAATAGACCGTGGCCATCTTAAGTGTGGGCATCATGAAGCCAGACTGTATGACTTCCTGGATTTCAGCTTTGCATATCTCGCACATGCTCAGTGCTGCACAAGCAATGTAATAGGTTTCAGTCAGGTTTGCAAGGACTACTGGGAAACATGATGCCTATCCCAGAAACCCTTGCAAATAGTCTTGTGACTTAATAGCCTAGGCTAATAAAGAGGAGGAAGCAATGAAGGACTACAAAATAAAGGTATTTACAAGCAACAAAATAAATAAAAATTGTCCATTCTGAACACTATGAGATTAGGGCATGCAGCACAGACAAACATAAACAAAAATGGGTGCAACTCCACTTTAAGCTCACAAGTTTAAGGTCCCATTCACCCTTGGAGATTTGGAATCGCCACAATTTTGCCTGCAATTCCAAATTGTGTGGCAATCGGTGCAAATAGTGCCATGCACCTTTGGGTGCCATTCATTCTAAATGGCACCCTATACACGGTGCAATTTTGCCGCAATTGTCACATGACAGAATCATGCTGCAATCTTTTGGCATCGGCTGAACCGAATGGGCTGCCCAATCTGTGACACGAGAAATAGGGTGCAAATCGCCCACACAACATTAGTTTAAAACAAAATCACAAGCAGTAAAGCAAGTTCCCGCTACACAAAGAGTGTATGGGGTCTAAATCTGAACTTCAGCCTAAAGTTCAGCACAGATGTAATGCCGCGTACACACGGTCGTTTTTTGCGATGAAAAAAAACGTCGTTTTTTAAAACGTCATTTAAATTGATTGTGTGTGGGCAAAACGTCGTTTTTTGTCTTTAAAAAAACGACCAAAAAAAAATTCCAACATGCTTGAATTTTTTGTCTCGTTTTTCAAAACGTCATTTTTGGTTTCACAAAAAGTCACCGTGTGTAGCAAAAACGTCGTTTAAAACGACGTTTATCAACCCGCGCATGCCCAGAAGCTAGTTATGAAGCGAGCTTCAATGGAAAAGTGTGGTGAACGTAACCTCGTTTTTTGTGAAAAAAACGATGGTGTGTATGCAACATCGTCTTTGAAAGTGACGTTTCAAAAACGTCGTTTTTTACTTCACAAAAAACGTCGTTTTTTTTCATCGCAAAAAACGACCGTGTGTACGCGGCATTAAGGTTCCTCTTCTGTATTGAAACAGTTTACTCTAATTTTATTGCACACTCTGAGCTTCTCACTATGTGCATAAGATGCTGCTGCAAGTCAGATAGAACCCACCTCATCTCCTGACTGAAGGACATTCAGCATCATCTAGTGCAGTGGTCTCCAAACTGGGGCCAGGGGCTGGATATGACCCTTTGCTTGCCCTTATCCGGCCCTTGGGGCACTTTTCCTTCTGCTGACACCAACAATGGGGCATTATTCCTACTACTGACGTCAACAACAGGGCATTATTTCTCCCACTGACACCAATGATGGAACATAATTCCTCCCACTGACACCAATGATGGGCCACTATTCCTCCCACTGACACCAATGATGGGGAATTATTTCTCCCCCTAACACCAATGATGTATTGTTTTACCCCATTGATGCCAGGACAATTTCTACTCTACTCCGGGCCATCATTGACTCCTGGGATATCGGCATCATCTTACCCAGGAATCTTCGGGAAGCCTAATAATGAAATCTGGGGTGTGATGATTGAGAGATTGCCATAATAACAGGGCGGGAACTTCCGCTGATGCCACCATTGCTATGGCAACCCGCAATCAACCCAGTGCACCGTGCTGTGCCCTGACTGCGCAGGCGCGAGGTTAGGAGGTGCATTTGGGGCAGCCAGCTGCACCAAATTTGGGAAACAAATATGAGCAGGGCTGTCTTAATGAGAGGGCACACCTGGGCACTGCCCAGGGGCCCCAGCTGCATGGGGGGCCTCTGTACTTTCCCCAAAGCAGCTGAACCTTGAGCCCACACTGCCCCGAAAATTGGGGGCCCCATGATGGTACTGAGAGTGATGGATACACAGGGGAGGCAGTCTGCCTCCTACCTTCTTGATGTCTGTTTACCTGCACTGTCATCATTGTAGGGGCACCAGAGCATTACTTTGCCCAGGGGCCCATAATGCGATTAATACGGCCCTGAATACGAGCGGGCTTCAGATGCCCACAATAGCAATGGCCGTTGCCTGCATACCTGAGGTGCTGTGAGTAATTGAAGATTCATAATCAGTATGAATGATTACACTTATAACAGTATCCAATTTAGATTGCACTAGTAAAGAGAATAATGGGGGTGCTTTAAAAAAAAAAAAAAATAGACAAGGAGACCGCTCCCCAGGTTTTGCCATGCGGCAGGGAGAGGTTCTGGGTGACAAGAAAAAGCTTAGGGCTCGCTATTGCCTTTAAAGACCTCCCATTCGGCTTAGAGACACATCCTGTTCCTCCAAACAGATGCTATCAGTTATGGCTGATACCTGCTACGCTACACACTGTTGGTATTTGTGAGTGCTCCCGGTTGTGAGCTGAAACCTTCTTGTGCTCTCTCCCTGTGCCACTCTTTTAGCTACACTGTTGCCAGCTATTTCTGTAGACTACAGAACCTGTCCCCCTATGTTAGGGGGAAGAGGAGAGAGGGAGGTGTTTTGTAGTCCTATCCTAGGGTGACAATAATGCTTCTCCATAGAAAAAGTACAGTAAATGAGCATTGTACAACATTCCACTAAAATCATAATGACTCAGTATAAGATATTATCTAGGTTTGTAGGTTGTACAATGGTCCTTCTGATAATGAGCACATATATACAAGCTCTATTTATTCATAATGGAATATAAATGTGAATTTTGTGTGATCGGGTCTCTCTCTTATGCAGGGAAATTTATAGCCATGTTCTTTTATGAATCCAAGTAATACATAAATATTACGATTTTATATTCATAGACCACAGCCCCCTCATTTAGTTTCTTTCATATGGATACATTATACTGTATGTACGCCCCGGGCGCTGAGCTGAGGGGGGTGCCAGCGACTGGCAGCTCTGCGGATAGTATAGTGAGCGGTTCCTCCACTGAGCGCACAGCCCCCCGCCGGTACCTCCCAGCGGCCGGCACGGGCACGCCTGGAAGGATACAGGGGATGCCCTGTTTGGCATAACACCGTCACGTGTCCAAGATGGCGACGCACTCTGCAGTCCGGCGGCGCCTGCAGGGACTCCCGCTCATCCAAGCAAGTAAGTGTCACTGGGATGTGATGCAGGGAGAGAATGGTTTAGCAGAGGCAGGGTGTGTGCTGGGGAAGTCCTGGGACAGGCTGCCTGTCCCAAGTCTTCCCCAGCACACACCCTGCCTCTGCCACAGGCTGAGGCTGGGACTCCGCTGGAGTAGAGTGTTGGCCCGGCCCGGTCCATAGCTCAATAGGGAGCTCCACACTGCAGCCCTGATATCATGTTTATATAAGGGGGGGGGGCGGGAAAAAAAATCTGCCCTGGGCGCCCATGACTCTGGTTACGCCACTGTATGTACGGATAAAGGTATATGGGAACTTCCCACTATGGATGTCCAGGCAGCATGTTGGAGTCCTGCACATTGGCCATTCAGTGTCTATGCTTGGCTGCCCTTTCCCATTCCCCCTTAGTTTATTGCCATCACTGATGAGCCTATTTATCAGACAGTTGGTGGCTCCATTAATCGCTGGCAGTTTAATGTCTGCCTCTGATTCATGACACCCAGGAGCTACTCACTAGGGATGAGCCGAACACCCCACGTTCGGTTCACACCAGAACCTTCGAACGGACCGAACGTTTGCGCAAACATTTAGAACCCCATTGAAGTCTATGGGACTCGAACGTTCAAATTCAAAAGTGCTAATTTTAAAGCCTAATGCCGCATACACATGGTCGTTTTTTGCGATGAAAAAAAACGACGTTTTCAATCATGAAAAAAAACGACGTTTTTCAAACTTTATTTTCCAAAACAACGTTGCATACACACCATCGTTTTTCTACAAAGCTCTAGCAAAGCGTGGTGACGTACACCACGTTCAACGGCACTCTTTTCAATTGAAGCTCCGTCTCATTACTTGCTTCTGAGCATGCGCGGGTTTAAAAACGTCGTTTTCAACATCGTTTTGCCCACACACCATCACTTTTTATGACACAAAAAACGACGTTTTGAAAAACGACACAAAAATATCAAGCATGTTGGAATTTTTTTTTGGTTATTTTTTTGAAGACAAAAAACAAAGTTTTGCCCACACACGATCAATTTAAATGACGTTTTAAAAAACGTCGTTTTTTTCATCGCAAAAAGTGATCGTGTGTACGCGGTATCATGCATCATGCATTTTTAAAAACGTCAATTTCATTGACCGTGTGTAGAGGAAAACGTTGTTTTATGTCTTGTAAGAAACGACAAAAAAAAATTGAAGCATGCTTGAATTTTATGTGTCGTTTTTCAAAACGTCGTTGTTTGTTTCACAAAAAGTCACCGTGTGTAGCAAAAAAACGTTGTTTAAAACAAAGTTTTTCAACCCGCGCATGCCCAGAAGCTAGTTATCAAGCGAGCTTCAATGGAAAAGAGTGGTGAACGTAACCTCGCTTTTTGTAAAAAAACGATGGTGTGTATGCAACATCGTCTTTGAAAAGTGAAGTTTCAAAAACTTCGTTTTTTACTTCACAGAAAAAGTAGTTTTTTTTCCTCACATAAAGTGATCGTGTGTACGGGGCATAATATTCAAGTTATTATCGTAAAATGGGTTTGAGAACCCGGTCTTGCCCCAGGGAACATGTATCAATGTAAAAAAACGTTTTAAAAACGGTCGTTTTTTCTGAAGCAGTGATTTTAACCACTTAAGGACACCTTCACGCCGATATACAGTATGTTGGCAGAATGACACGGCTGGCACAATCACGTACCTGTATGTGGCCCTTTAAGCCCAGCCGTGGGGTCATGCGCACGCACGACCCGGTCCAAAGCTCCGGGACCGCGGGACTCGCGGACCCGATCGCCGCTGGAGTGCGGCGATCGGTCCCCGGAGCTGAAGAACGGGGAAAGCCGTGTGTAAACACAGCTTCCCCTTCCTTCACTGTGGCGGCGTCATCTATCGCGTGATCCCTTATACAGGGAATCACAATCGATGATGTCACACCTACAGCCACACCCCCCTACAGTTGTAAACACACATTGGGGAACACATAACCCCTTCAGCGCCCCCTGTGGTTAACTCACAAACTGCAAATGTCATTTTCACAATAAACAATGCAATTTAAATGCATTTTTTCTGTGAAAATGACAATTGTCCCAAAAATGTGTCAAAATTGTCCAAAGTCACGAAAAAAATTGCTGATCGCCGCCATTAGTAGTAAAAAAAAAATGAATAAAAATGCAATAAAACTTTCCCCTATTTTGTAAACGCTATAGATTTTGCGCAAACCAACCGATAAACCGATTTACCAAAAATAGGTAGAAGAATACGTATCGGCCTAAACTGAGGAAAAAATATATTTTTTTTATATATTTTTGGGGGATATTTATTATAGCAAAAAGTAAAACATTTTTTAAAACTGCTTGCGGCTTTAATGTAATGTCTGGTCCCTGCAATATAGATGAAAATCATTGAGAAAAATAGCATGGGTTTCCCGCCCCCCTCCCCCAGGTCATTACAAGACCCTTTGGCCCTATATACTTTGAAAAGCAGTATACAGGCTGTGCAAACAAGACTGTAGGTTTGTTGTTAAAGCGGTTGTAAAGAAAAACATATTTTTTCATAATAAGCATCCTTTACCTGTAGACATTCCTCTTTTCACTTCCTCATTCGTTTTGGCTCTTCTCTGTTCTGTTCACTTCCTGCTTGTCTGATTGTTACTCACCACCGTGAAGGGAGGCTTTACTGCGGTGGTCAGTGACGTGCTCGCCCCTCCTGGGAACTACATCTCTGCGGCAGGACGCTCTCTACGTGTTAGAGACTTCAAGGAGGTTTGAATTACTGAGCGTGCCGCAATTCATACTGGGAAATATAGTTCTTACATGAACGAGTGCCGCAAACCAGGAAGTGAATGAGAGAACACAAACTAGAATGCCGGAGGTGATATAGATGAAGGAATTTAATAGGTATTTACTTGTTTTTTAACAGAATCATTACACTATTCTGTCTATCTATCTTGCAGACATTAATTTTAGGCAACATTTTTTTTTTTACAACTCCTTTAACTGGTTAAGGACCGCCGCATGTACATTTACGTCAGCAGAATGGCACCGACAGGCACATCAACGTATATATACGTTGGTGCCTTGGGGGGGTTCGGGGGTCCGATCGGACCCCCCCCGTACATGTGGCGGTCCGCGCGGCTGTAGGAGCGATCCGACAAGAGGGGGCGGCTATTCGTTTTTGTCCGCCCCCTCCGGATCGCTCCCAGCCAATGCGCGCGCTCCCCCTGCAGTGCACTTCCTCCTCCTGTGTAAACACAGGAAGGAGGAAGCGATGTGATCTCTCCCTCGGCGTTTTTTTCAGCCACCGCTGAGGAGAGATCACAACACAGTAAGTCCTGCACTAACACTACACTACACTAACACTACACATAGTCACATTAACCCCCCCGATCGCCCCCCCCTCCCCCTGTCACAGTGTCACTGAATGCAGTAATCATACATGTATGATTACTGTATTTAGTGTCAGTGTGACAGGCAGTGTGACAGTCAGTTAGTGTTAGGTCCTGGGTAGCCCCCGTACCCCCCCTAATAAAGTTTTAACCCCTTGATCACCACCCTAGTTAACCCTTTCACTCCCTATTGCCAGCATCACTAAGCGATAATTTTTCTGATCGCTGTATTAGTGTCGCTGTTCCCGCTAGGTAGCTAATTTTTTTTTTTTATTGCGATTTTTTTTTACTAAAGACATGTGGCTAAATAAATTTTGGCCTAAATGTTTGACTAAAATGTAGTTTATTGATTTTTCTTATAACAAAAAGTAAAAAATATTGTTTTTTTTTCAAAAATGTCGCTCTATTTTTGTATATAGCGCAAAAAATAAAAATCGCAGAGGCGATCAAATACCACCAAAAGAAAGCTCTATTTATGGGAAGAAAAGGACGCAAATTTTGTTTGGGAGCCACGTCGCACGACCGCGCAATTGTCTGTTAAAGCGACACAGTGCCGAATCGCAAAAACCCCTTGGGTCATTTGGCAGCATATTGGTCCGGGTCTTAAGTGGTTAAGTAGAATCTGTTTGTAATTTTGAACTGGTGTTTTTTTAAAGTGTAGCTCCAGCCAAAAAATATATTTTTAAGCTTATTGGAAAACATAGAGACGGTTTATCACCCCTGTAACATTTGTTTTGCTGTCTGTGTGCATATGCTCAGAAGATTGCAATTCACTTTCTGTCCCAATGACAAATGATTCTTTGAATTTTTTTAGTGAAACAAGGATTGGTGATAAAGCATCAGTGGACAGAAGACACCTCTTACAGAAGAAAATTTCCCTTCCTAGGAGTAGATTTCCTCTCACTTCCTGTTGTCTGTCTCCTTCCGTTTGCAAGCAGGAGTCATTTGTAAGTTGGATGTTTGAAAGTAGGGGCCTGCCGTATATACTCTGCATAAATTTGGGCCCTAGGTGTTGGTGTTGCCACAACACTGTAAACCCTCACAGTTAGTCTTGGTGGACGTTGGAACGCCCTGCTGTGTGAACTATTATATCAAGAATTGTAATTACATGCCATTGTTTAACAGTGGTAGAAAAATTGGGCCTTTGTTGGTGGTGGTAGCGCTGGTGCCACAACAATTTAAGTCCTCACAGTTACTCTTGGTGGGCGCAGAAATGGGCCCTGCTGTGAAATATTAGATCAAGAATTGTAAGTACATGCCCCTGTTAAACAGGGGCATAAAAATTGGGCCTTTGTTGGTGGTGGGGCCAGGGCTGGACTGGGACGAAAATTTGGCCCTGGACTTCACCCAGACCGGCCCACTTTGACAGGTCTCTCCCATAGCGCCCGGACAAACCCCCCCGGCCAGCAAACCCTGATGTCCACCCAAGCCCCTCCTCCCCCTTCACTAGCCTTTAGAGACAGAGGAGCGGAGGGGGGCGGCGGTCCAGTGTCACTGAAGCCGGCCCACTGAGCCATCGGCCCACCGGGAAACTCCCTGTAGTCCCAATGGCCAGTCCATCCCTGGGTGGGGCTGGTGCCACAACACTGTAAGCAGAGGTGGCTCTAGACTTTGTGAGGCCTTAGGCAAAACTTAGACATGAGGCCCCACTCACGCCACAAAGATGCAGCAGACAGTCCGAGACTGTGCGGACAATGATACAGGAGATGGTCCGAGACTGTGCAGACAATGATACAGGAGACAGTCCGAGACTGTGCAGACAATGATACAGGAGACGGTCAAAAAATGTGCAGACAATGATACAGGAGACGGTCAAAAAATGTGTAGACAATGATACAGGAGATGGTCAAAAAATGTGCAGACAATGATACAGGAGACGGTCAGAGACTGTGTGCATACAATGATACAGGAAACGGTCAGAGACTGTGTGCGGACAATGATACTGGAGACGGTCAGAGACTGTGTGCGGACAATGATACAGGAGACGGTCAGAGACTGTGTGCGGACAATGATACAGGAAACGGTCAGAGACTGTGTGCATACCATGATACAGGAGACGGTCAGAGACTGTGTGCAGACAATGATACAGGAGACGGTCAGAGACTGTGCGCATACAATGATACAGGAAACGGTCAGAGACTGTGTGCATACCATGATACAGGAGACGGTCAGAGACTGTGTGCAGACAATGATACAGGAGACGGTCAGAGACTGTGCGCATACAATGATATAGGAGATGGTCAGAGACTGTGTGGATACAATGATACAGGAGACCGTCAGAGACTGTGTGCGGACAATGATACAGGAGACGGTCAGAGACTGTGTGGATACAATGATACAGGAGACGGTCAGAGACTGTGTGCATACAATGATACAGGAGACGGTCAGAGACTGTGTGTGGACAATGATATAGGAGACGGTCAGAGACTGTGTGCGGACAATGATACAGGAGACGGTCAGAGACTGTGTGCGGACAATGATACAGGAAACGGTCAGAGACTGTGTGCATACCATGATACAGGAGACCGTCAGAGACTGTGTGCAGACAATGATACAGGAGACGGTCAGAGACTGTGTGCATACAATGATATAGGAGACGGTCAGAGACTGTGTGTGGACAATGATACAGGAGACGGTCAGAGACTGTGTGTGGACAATGATACAGGAGACGGTCAGAGACTGTGTGCGGACAATGATACAGGTGACGGTCAGAGACTGTGTGCAGACAATGATACAGGAGATGGTCAGAGACTGTGCGGACAATGATACAGGAGACAGTCAGAGACTGTGTAGGGACAATGATACAGGAAATGGTCAGAGACTGTGTAGAGAGTAGGGACAATGATACAGGCGATGGTCAGAGACTGCGCAGCCATGATAACAGAATGAGCATTATTGATAACTTATCAGTGTAATGCTTCTTCATTATCAGCAGGTTTAGGGAGAAGGTAAATAACACTGCTATATTACTTAACTGTAATAGAGAAGGTGGTGCACCATTCTGGCTGTACTGCCTGGCAGAGGAATATGAATCCCAAAAAAATCGCAGCACATAATTAAAAATCTTTTGGTAGATAAAACATTTCACATATGTGTGTGAATAGCTGTTTGCCTGGTGTTCCTTTTGAAAGCAGAATTGCAGCAAGATAAATAAAGAAGGCCCATTAACAAAAAAAAATAAGCCCTCCAATTTGAACGACAGCCAGCCTCATTTAACGGCCTTCCTCGAACCCCACACTGGAATGTACATGCTCTCAGACTGTTATTCAACAAGTAAGAAGAAGCGGCACAATGATGATCCCATCCAGTGGCAGCTGGTGCTCAAACAAACTGAAAAATTCCGGAAAAAACACTGTGCCCATCAAATGCAGCCACTGTGCCCAATCATATGCAGCCTCACTGTGCCGTCAAATGCACACTCACTGTGCCCCATCAAATGCTACCACTGTGCTCCATCAAATGCTACCACTATACCCAATCAAATGCAGCCTCACTGTGCCCAATCAAATGCAGCCTCACTGTGCCCAATCAAATGTAGCCTCACTGTGCCCAATCAAATGCAGCCTCACTGTGCCCAATCAAATGCAGCCTCACTGTGCCCCATCAAATACTGCCACTGCACCCCATCAAATACTGCCACTGTGCCCCATCAAATACTGCCACTGTGCTCATCAAACGCAGCCAGTGTGCCCATCAAACGCAGCCAGTGTGCCCATCAAAAATGCAGCCACTGTGCCCATCAAACGCAGCCACTGTGCCCATCAAACGCAGGCACTGTCCCCATCAAATGCAGCCACTGTCCCCATCAAATGAAGCCATTGTCCCCATCAAATGCAGCCACTGTGCCCACCAAATGCAGCCACTGTGCCCACCAAAAGCAGCCACTGTGCCCATCAAATGCAGACACTGTGCCCAATCATATGCAGCCTCACTGTGCCCGTCAAATGCAACCACTGTGCCCAAACGCAGCCAATGTGCCCATCAAAAACGGAGCCACTGTGCCCAACAATTGCAGCCACTGTGCCCATCAAATGCAGCCTCGCTGTGCCCATCAAATGCAGCCTCACTGTGCCCAACAAATACTTCCACTGTGCCCCATCAAATTCAACCACTGTGCCCAAACGCAGCCAATGTGCCCATCAAAAACGCAGCCACTGTGCCCAACAATTGCAGCCACTGTGCCTATCAAGTGCAGCCACTGTGCCCACCAAATGCAGACACTGTGCCCAAACGCAGCCACTGCGCCCAATCAAATGCAGCCACTGTGCCCGATCAAATGCAGCCACTGTGCCCATCAAACACAGCCACTGTGCCCATCAAATGCAGCCACTGTGCCCATCAAACGCAGCCACTGTGCCCATCAAATGCAGCCACTGTGCCCAATCAAATGCAGCATCACTGTGCCCATAAAATACTGCCACTGTGCCCCATCGAATGCTACCACTGTGCTCCATCAAATGCAGCCACTGTGCCCCATCAAACGCAGCGACTGTGCCCCATCAAACGCAGCCTCACTGTGCCCAAAAAAAACTGCCACTGTTCCCTTATGAAATGCTACCACTGTGCCCCATCAAATGCAGCCGCTGTGCCCAATCAAATGCAGCCTCACAGTGCCCATAAAATACTGCCACTGTGCCCCATGAAATGCTATCACTGTGCCCCATGAAATGCAGCCACTGTGCCCATTAAATGCTGCCACTGTGCCCCATCAAATTCCGCCATTGTGCCCATCAAATTCTGCCACTGTGCCCCATCAAATTCTGCCACTGTGCCCCATCAAATGCCGCCACTGTGCCTATGAAATGCCGCCACTGTGCTCATCAAAAATTGCCACTGTGATCCTCCCCCCACCCACTCACCATCTGCCCGCCACTTACCCTATCTCAGTGGTGGGTCAGGCAGCGGGTGACGGCTTTTTTAGTGCGAAGGTGGCTTTTTTGTCACCCTGCCACAAAGTAGCACCCTAGGCCAAGAGACAGCACTGAGACAAATCCAGGGTACACAGACAATGATGATGAGACCAACACACCATAGACAGAGATTGGATACAGACAGCATCTTACTGTAGTAAGATGTATGTACCTACCTGCTCCTCACCTCCCTCTGTCCCCTGCTAAAGGAAGCAGGAGAAGGGACACATGACGTTCTCTTTGTGTGCCCTCATGCCCTGCAGTGCAATCTGGGACTTGTAGTCTCTGCAGAGCACATGCATCAGAGGGCCAAGTTGAAGTCTGTGTGCTTGGGCTGTGCTGTGGCAGAACTACAACTCCCGCCATGCGCGGTTGTGGAGCCTATTGGACGCAGTCACGGAGGCAGCCTAAGCCGAGAAAGTAAAGTGACATGTTGTATCCTCGTGGTGCGGCCGGTGGCTCAGCTCAGTCTGCTGCTGTGTGCAGCGCGCCCGCCGCCCGCTCACAGTCACCCCGCCGGCTTGTGAGTTCCACACACTGACCCCCTGAAAGGCAAATTAGGCAATCGCACGAGGCCTTTCTGTGGGCGAGGCCTAAGGGGATCGCCTAATTTGCCTAAATAATGAGCCACCTCTGACTGTAAGCCCTCACAGTTACTCTTGGTGGGCGCAGGAATGGGCCCTGCTGTAAAATATTACATCAAGAATTGTAATTACATGCCCCTGTTGAACAGGGGCAGAAAAATTGGGCCTTTGTTGGTGGTGGTGGTGCTGGTGCCACAACACTGTAAGCCCTCACAGATACTCTTGGTGGGCGCAGAAATGGGCCCTGCTGTGAAATATTAGATCAAAAATTGTAATTACCTGCCCCTGTTAAAAAGGGGCAGAAAAATTGGACACACAGATACTCTAGTTGGAGCGCAGTAATAAGTAGCCCTGCTGAAAAGTATTGCATCAAAAACAAACGGGCTGAAACAAAAATTGGGCCTTAGCCACTGGTGGCGGTGCCCAGAACCAAACATTTTTTTTACAAGCTATTAGCATGATCATTGAGGAGAAAAAGGATAGTCACTCAGCATAACAGGATAGTCACTCAGCATCAGCATAGGCAGTCTTGAAGGGATCTGACATTTCAAAAAAAAATATTTGGTTACATCAGCATCAGGTGCTTGGTAGTTGGTGGTGATCCAAGCCCGATTCATTTTTATGAAGGTCAGTCGATAGTCAAAGATGAGAGACGCACCCTGTGGTCGGTTACAAAGCCTCCAGCAGCACTGAATGTGCATTCTGAAAGAACGCTGGATGCAGGACAGGCCAGTAGCTCAATTGCGTACTGTGCAAGCTCTGGCCAGTGATCCATCCTCAAGACCCAGTAAGCCAGAGGATTTTCGGTGGGAAAATTGTCAGAGTCTGATCTTGCCCCTAGGCAGGGCCGGCCCAAGACAATGTGCTGCCTGGGCCCAAGAATTAAATGCTGCCCCCCCCCCCAAAAAAAATTACGCCCACTAAAAGGCCCCCACATACACTATTTTATATCATGACAATTAAAGCGAAAATGCAATATATTAGGGAGTTAGATTTACATGCAACAGTGGTGGTGGTTGGTGGGTTCCATCCAATGCAGCTGTGATGATGGTGGGGGGTTCAGTCAGAGGCGGTGGTGATGGGGGGGTTCAGACAGAGGCAGAGAGGGTCAGGAGGGAACACACCAGGGAGGGGTCAGAAGGGTATACGCCAGGGAGGGGTCAGAAGGGTATACACCAGGGAGGGGTCAGAAGGGTATACACCAGGGAGGGGTCAGGAGGGTACTAGGAAGAGTCAGGAGGGTATACACTAGGGAGGGGTCAGGAGGGTACTAGGAAGGGTCAGAAGGGTACTAGGAAGGGTCAGAAGGGTATACACCAGGGAGGGGTCAGAAGGGTATACACCAGGGAGGGGTCAGGAGGGTACTAGGAAGAGTCAGGACGGTATACACTAGGGAGGGGTCAGGAGGGTACTAGGAAGGGTCAGAAGGGTACTAGGAAGGGTCAGGAGGGTATACACCAGGGAGGGTCAGGAGGGTATACACCAGGGAGGGGTCAGGAGGGTACTAGGAAGGGTCAGGAGGGTATAAAACAGGGGGCAGTGAAAACCTGGAGACAGTGACAATCATTAAGCCCAATTATCAGCTAACAGGCAGCACTTCCATGCTAAACTGCAGGAATCCAGCAGATTTAGCATAGAGGTGCTACACGAGGTATGGCAAGATGATTTTACTTACACATTGAGGGAAGAAACGGCAGAGATGCAGGGCGGGCGGTGAGAGATGATGTCATCTCTCTGCTCCCCCCCCTGCTCGCCTGCTCGTTAATTGGCCAGCACTCACCAAGCCAAACAGCTGCCCAGTACGCTCTCTCACCGGACACCCGTCATCCGCAGCTCTTTTAGCTGTCTGACGGCGGAGCCGCACGCTCTCCCTGCCCGTGGAGCGCTCTGTCACCCAAGCCACCCGCTCCCGAGGACCAGCTGCCCGCAGCGCAGCCCGCTCGCTCTCCCTGCCCTTGAAGCGCTCTGTCACCCGCCCACAGCACTCGCCCGAAGTGGACGGGCTGGCTTGCGGGCGGAAGTTCTGCCACTGCACATGGGCGGCAGTTTGCCGCTCCCCTGAAAGTGCCGCTTGGGACCCATGGTACCACTGGGTCCCATGGTGGGGCCGGCTCTGCCCCTAGGTATTCCCGCACCATGTAAAACAGACGCTGGCGATGATTGCTGGAACCGGTCATACCTTGAGGCTGCGGACTAAAAAATTGTCTGAACGCAACACGCTGTCCAGGACCAGGATTTGTAACCTCCCGGTCTCTGGGAACGTGTTGCACAGACCTTTCTGCAAAGCCTCCTGAAGATGTTTCATCTTCTGCTCCCTCTGCGCTGGCAAGATAAGGTCCGCAACCTTATCCTTGTGATGTGGATCAAGGAGGGTTGCCAGCCATTAATGATCCCACTCCTTGATAGCACGAATATGAGGATCCTTCCGCAGGCTTTGCAGGATCAGAGAGGCCATACATCGTAAGTTTGCTGAAGCATTCGGTGCAGAGTCCTCTGGATCACTGAGGACGACATGATCCTCCTCCTCCTCTTCTTGTGTGATAGGCGGGCAAGCAGGAACACTGTCTGGATAAAGGGGGCCTTGAGAGTTAAGGAAGTCCTTCTCTTCCTCCCTCTGTTCTGCCTCAAGGGCCCTGTCCATTATTCCATGCAGCGTGTGCTCCAACATGTGAATAAGAGGGACAGTCTCACTGATGCATGCACTGTCACTGCTCACCATCCTCATGGCCTCCTCAAATGGTGACAGGACAGTGCATGCATCCCTGATCATGGCCCACTGGCGTGGGAAAAAAAACAAGCTCCCCTGACCCTGTCCTGCTGCCATATTGTCACAGATACTCATTGATGTCCCTCTGCTGCGTGTGCAGCCGCTGCAGCATGGCCAATGTAGATTTCCACCTGGTGGGCATGTCACAGATTAGGCGGTTCTTGGGCAGGTTGTATTCCTTTTGGAGGTCTGCCAGCCGAGCACTGGCATTATATGACCGTCGGAAATGCACACAGACTTTCCTGGCCTGCTTCAGGACATCCTGTAAGCCCGGGTACCTGCCCAAGAACCGCTGCACCACCAAGTTAAGGACATGAACAAAACAGGGCACATGGGTCAGTTGTCCCTGTCGCAGGGCAGAGAGGAGGTTGGTGTCATTATCGCAAACCACCATTCCTGCCTTAAGCTGGTGTGGCGGCAATCACCTCTGAGTCTGCCCCTGCAGAGCTGACAGAACCTCTACACCAGTGTGGCTCCTGTGCCCCAAGCACAGCAGCTCAAGCACTGCATGGTATCTCTTTGCCTGCGTACCTGCGTAGCCCCTTAAATGCCTACGGAGCACAGCTAGTTCCGAGGACACATCAGCACAGGAAGAGGTCACAGAGGAAGAAGAAGAGGAGGGGGTGGAGGAGAGAGGTGTGTCACAACCATTAGTAGCATTTTGGAGGCGTGGTGGCAGAACAACCTCCAACACTACTGTACCTTGTCCTGCATCCTTCCCAGCTGCCAGCAGAGTCACCCAATGCGCGGTAAAAGGTAGGTAACGTCCCTGTCCATGCCCGCTGGACCATGAATCAGTGGTAATATACACCTTACCACTGACCGCCCTGTCCAGTGAGGCATGGACATTGCCTTCCACATGCCGGTAGAGAGCCGGAATCGCCTTCCGTGAGAAAAAGTTGTGTTTGGGAACTTGCCACTGAGGTACAGCACATTCCACAAACTCACTGAAGGGGGCAGAATCTGGGCTGGGAGAGAACTTCTTTTGGCGCTGCAGGTGTACCAATAGTAGATTGCCTGCAAGTACTTGACTGTGACACACCTAATTCTACACCTTCAGTCCCATCAGTGCAGGCTTCAGAGAGGACTGAGGGTCCAGTGGGGTTGGAGATCCCAGCTGATGAGGAGCAAGGAGAGGTCCGCTTTGTTCTTTGTTGTAGGTCTTTGAGGTACGCTTGCCAACGAACTGCATGGCAGGTCGACATATGTCTGGTCAAGCATGTGGTGCCCAAGCGGGTGATGTTTTGGCCACACGAGATACGCTTGCGACATATGTTGCAAATAGCAGTGGTGCAAACTGATGCACTCGTCTCAAAAAAGGCCCACACCAAAGAACTTTTGGAATAAGCGCCCTGCACATGCGGAGCTCTGCGTTGTGATGCAGTCGTTGTGCTGCCCTTAAGCTGCCCCCTGGAGGGCATCCTGCTCGTTGGAGATGTGCCTCCTCCTCCTGTCTCCTATCAGGCACCCACGTGGAGTCAGTGACCTCCTCATCCCCTCCCTTCTCATCACTGTAGAAAACCTGGCAGTATGCTGCAGCTGGGGGAACATGACTGCCAGATTGCTGTCCTTCTTGGGCACCTCCTCTCTCTGGGCTCACGTTACTGCCTTCCTCTAGCTGTGTACCATCATCAGGGCCTTCAGAACACTGCGCATTCTCCTGCAGCGTACCCAACACTGTGGTCAAGCAGTTCGGGGGACTCCTCAGGAAGACATGGTAGGGCTAGGGAAGGAGTGACTGATGCCATTGAGCAGAGGGAAGAGGCCGCGTTGGCAGCTGCTTTGCCAGACAAAGTACCCTGAGTCTAGGTAAGAGAGGATGAGAAGGATGAGGACGGCTTGGTCATCCACTCTACCAAGTCTTCTGCATTTTGCGGCTCAACAAGGCCAGCTGCTGAAAAAAAGGACCTTGTGCTGATGAGGATGCATCGTGTCCACGACCAGTACTGTTGCCTCTAGACGCAGAGCCTGCTTGCCCTCTTTTATCGGCTCATGACTCTCTGACTCTCTTTGTTGTCCTTTCAGACATACTAATGGCCTGCAGGGAGATGTAGATGCACAAATACTGACAATACCTGCTGATCCCTGCCTATGGTATTAATATGAGCAGATCTCTGCCTGTAGGAATTAATATGAGAACACCAGCTTTACGTAGCTTTAGGGCCACAATGTGCAGAGGACACAGACAGTACACACACCACGTAGCTTTAGGTGCACACTGTGCAGAGGACACAGGCAGTACACACACCACGTAGCTTTAGGTGCACACTGTGCAGAGGACACAGACAGTACACCACGTGAAAGTACTTGCAGAATGATCCCCTGCCTGTGGTATTAATATGAGCAGATCCCTGCCTGTAGTAATTAATATGAGAAACACCAGCAAATCTATTGACATAGCTTTAGGTGCACACTGTGCAGAGGACACAGACAGTACACCACATGAAAATACTGCAGCTAGCACAATCACCTGCCTGCCTGTCAGTATATTAGGAAGAGCGGATCTAGCTAAACTCAATACAATACTCAATAAATATATATACAACACCTGGGATGCATATATATCCTCTACACACTGTAACTCTAACTGACTAGCCTGCCTGCCTGCCTGCTCTCTCTCTCTCTGTCTCTCTCTGTAAACCACCGCAACACACTACACAAGGCTGCCATGGAGGCGGCCTTATATAGTGTGGGGCGTGTACTAAACCCCCTGAGCCATAATTGGCCAAAGCCACCCTGGCTTTGGACAATTATGGCTCTCGGTCTTTTGCAAGCTGTGATTTGCCAAGCATGCGGGTCATAGTGCATGCTTGGTAAATCATCAGCCAGCAATGCACTATGATGCCGTTGTGAATTATGAGCCGTGACACGACACTCGAATTTGGCGCGAATGCCCTTTAACGTTCGTATTTCGACATATGGTCACTGATCATCTGCTCCCTGTCGTGTTACTTGTAGCCCACCCCCACACAGTCCCTAGGACACATTTAACCCCCTGATCGCCCCCTGGTGTTTAACCCCTTCCCTGCCAGTGTCATTTATACAGTAATCAGAACTTAAAGGATCACTAAAGGAATTTTTTTTTTTAGCTAAATAGCTTCCTTTACCTTACTGCAGTACTGGTTTCATGTCCTTATTGTTCGTTTTTGCTTTGAAGTTGCTGTAATCCTGCTCTGTCCTCCACACTTCCTGCTTGTCTGTTTCCTTATAACCACAATGCTGGGAGCTTTCTCACGGTGTTCTGAGCTGTCATTACTGTGTGTCTAAAAACTTCCCACAACCAATCAGATTAATTTTAAAAACAAAACACTGCCCTGGATTTGTTTGTTTGTGTTCTGTGTGTCTATTTCTACATCACAGAAACATGAAGCCAGTTCAAAAGTGAAACTAACCTGCAGGCACATTATATGATTGATTTTTATCTATTTTTAATCATTTCAAAAAGAAATCAGTTAACTTTTATGTCTCTATACCCTGTAAACAGTCATTTCAGCAAAACATTTTTTTTCCTTTAGTGACCCTTTAAGGGATGATTACTGTATAAACTACACTGGCAAGGAAGGGGTTAAGGTTTCCCGTTGCATCAGAGGGGGACAGGGTCACCATCACATCACTGGGTAAGCCCGGGTTTCCCATTGCGTGAAAGGGGGACGGGGTCACATGATCAGTGGCTCTGTCCTCAGCTACATAAGAGACCTGTCAGGCTGCCAGGACATTATTCCCGGGGTTTCTCCGGTGGAGATAGGATGCTTGCTGTTCCTCGCTGCATTGGACACCTCATCGCTGGAGCCTGGACCTGGAGAGGAGAAATCATTCATCTCTGGACCCCAGAGAGGAGATCACCCATCGTAGGATACCGACAGCGTTGGAGTGGAGACCGAGAGTGAATTACCACGACTAGAATATTTTTTTTATTTTTAATAAAGAACTTACCCCAAGGATGTCTGTATGTTTTTTTTTTACAATTTTTTACACTTTCTTTGTGAAATGGTAGGTGTACAATGTACCCCTTACCAATTCACATGGGGGGGCTGGAATCTGGGGGTCCCTGGGCAAGGGTTGTAGGGATGAGGCCCTTGTCCCCATCAACTTGAGGACATAGGTCACAGACCCCCATAGCATCCTCCCCATGATTAGGGCATAAAGCTATCCTTTGTACTTCTGCTGCCCGCCTGTTGTTGACCCGGACTGGAATCTGACCCTGCCTGTACCGACCCTACCTGCTCCTGCACCTCAAGCCAGCCAGTGGACTTACCTACTGGGACCTGTTCCAGCTTGTACTACGGAACACCTCCCCCGCTTCTGCTGCAACTCCAGCTCCCAGCTGCCCTACAGTGAGCCTGAACCATCAACCTGCACAAGTACTTCTACGTGTCTCCAGGAACCACCGACTCTGCTCACGGGCCCAGCACCCGCCAGTACCAGGCGCTTGTGCGACTCTGTAGTCCCGAACCTCCTGTCTGCACTATCAGGGGTCCCGGGATCAGAGAAGCAAGGGCTGCCACTCCCTGCACGCCGGGCTCGTACCACCAGGTACGTGACAGTACAGGACAGCCATGACCGAGCCCACGCAGGGAGTGGATCCGATGCAGGAACTTTGCCGGCACCTTGATGGACTGACCCAAGCCGTCCGAACCTTACAAGAGGGCTACACCCGACTGGAGAACAGAGTTCAGGCTTTGTCAGCTCCAGCTGCTACCTCCGCCGCGTCAGGCGCATCCGCTTCACCCTCCGTAATTATGCTGCCGCCGGAGCCTAAGGTTCCCATGCCAGAAAGATTCGCTGGAGAGCGACGCAAATACCGAGCATTCCAGAACGCCTGCGACCTCTATTTCGCACTTCAACCACGTACTTTTTCTCTGGAGGCCACCAAAGTGGGGTTTGTTATTTAGCTTCTGTCCGGAGAGCCACAAGCCTGGGCCCACCGCCTGTTGGAGCGGAAAGACGCGTCCCTTGACAACCTGACTACTTTCTTCCAAGCCATGTCCCTACTGTATGAGGACCCTCACCAGACGGCCTGCGCAGAAGCCGCTCTACATGCCCTCCAACAGGGACGCAGACCAGCAGAGGACTACGTATCTGAATTTCGTAGATGGAGTTCGGATACGAACTGGAACGATGCGGCCCTTTGCTACCAGTTCCGCCTGGGACTCTCTGAACCCCTGAAAGACGAACTTGCTAGGGTGGGTGTCCCTGGAACTCTGGATGCCTTGATCAATCTAACGATCCAGATCGATAGGCGCTTAAGAGAACACAGAACTGAAAGGGCCACTGGTCCGTCTCGCCCCACTTGGGTGATGCCACGAGTACCTACCTTCTCGGACCCAGCTCCGCCGGCTCCCATGCCTCCGCTGCCTCATGACCTCTATGAACCCATGCAACTAGGCCTCCTCCGCCCTACTCTGACACCTGAAGAACGCCAACGTCGCCGGCTTAATAATCTATGCCTGTATTGTGGGGGATCCGGACACTATGTGAGGTCTTGCCCAGTAAAGATCCGTAAGTGCCTGTCCATGTCTACTGTTCGTACCCCGATAAGTCCACTCAAACCTATTCACCTGGCTATTTCCGTTCTTTTTCAGCTCCCAGGAGGGAACATCCAGGCCAGCGCTATACTTGATTCAGGAGCATGTAGCTGCTTCTTGGACCGAAACTTTGCCACCAGTCACCAGATCCCTCTTCGCCCTAGAGCTTCAGGACTTTCCGTGTACTTAGCGGACGGATCAATCTTGAGATCTGGACCGGTCACCCAAGAAACCCAGCCACTGGCCACGACTATTGCTGAAACCCACCACAAACTTTTATGCTTAGATGTGATTGAGTCCCCGCTATTCCCTATCATTCTGGGCATGCCATGGCTACACGCCCATAACCCTCAAATCAACTGGGTTACGGGGGAGATTAACTTCAACTCTCCTTACTGCCTGGAACATTGTCTGCAAGTGCCATCTTCAGCCCCCTCTCTGCTCTGTATGGACTCTGATGCTGAGACCCGTCAAGCCGTCCCAGAAGCCTACCATGGCTTCTTAGACGTTTTTAGCAAGAAGGGAGCTGAGACTCTTCCGCCACACAGAGCTTATTATTGCCCCATCGAACTTCTCCCGGGAGCAGAAATCCCCTTCGGCAGGATCTTCCCTTTGACGGAACTCGAGCTGGAAGCCCTAAAGACTTATATAGATGATAGTCTCCGGAAGGGGTTTATCCGTCCGTCCACCTCACCTGCAGGAGCGGGTATCTTCTTTGTCGAGAAAAAGGACCATTCCCTTCGCCCCTGTGTGGACTATCGGGAACTTAATAAAGTGACTATGAAAAACCGGTACCCGCTTCCCTTGGTACCTGAGTTGTTCCAACGACTAGGGTCTGCAGTCATTTTCACTAAACTGGATCTTCGTGGGGCTTATAACCTTGTGCGTATCAGAGACGGAGACGAGTGGAAGACCGCTTTTCGTACCCGCTTCGTTCACTTTGAATACTTGGTCATGACCTTTGGGCTCTGCAACGCCCCGGCCACCTTCCAGCACTTTGTGAACGATATCTTTAGGGACTATCTGGACCTCTTCGTTATCGTTTACTTAGACGACATCCTCATCTTCTCCCCTTCTTTGGAAAAACACCGGGAGCATGTCAAGAAGGTGCTCAGACGGCTTTGGATTCATGGACTCTATGCCAAACCCGAGAAGTGTGAATTCGAGCAACCAAGCATACAGTTTCTGGGACTCATAATTTCAGTAAAGGGTATCCAGATGGATCCCCAGAAAGTCTCCGCAATCCTTGACTGGCCAGCACCCACAGACAAGAAGGGCGTTCAGCGCTTCGTTGGTTTTGCCAACTTTTATAGGAAATTCATCAGGGGCTTTTCTACCATCATTGCCCCGATAATCGACCTTACTAAACAGACTGTCCGGTTTCGCTGGTCACCAGAAGCCCAAACGGCCTTTGAAACTCTTAAAGGACTGTTTACCTCTGCGTCTGTCCTCAGACATCCTGACGCGAGTTTACCATATATTTTAGAAGTTGACGCATCCGAAACAGCGGTGGGGGCAGTTCTTTCGCAAAGACAGGGTCCCAAGGCCCTCTTACACCCTGTCGCCTTTTTCTCCCGCAAGCTATCAGAGGCGGAAATAAATTATGACGTAGGGGACCGAGAACTATTAGCGATTAAGGCCGCTCTGGAAGAATGGCGGTATCTCTTGGAGGGCGCAGCACACCCAATCTTGATCTTTACTGATCATAAGAATCTTGAGTACTTGAAGGCCGCCAAGAGATTGAAGCCGCGCCAGGCCAGGTGGGCGCTATTCTTCACTAGGTTCTCGTTCCACATCACGTACAGGCCAGGGTCGAAGAACACCAAGCCTGATGCTCTCTCACGCATGTACGGGGGTTCGGAGATCCAGGCCTCCCCGGACACCATTCTGTCATCAGGAAACTTTCTATTACTTCAAGAAGATCTGCTGTCTCAAATCAGGCAAGCCTCGTCCAGAAATACCTCCTTGTCCAGCTCGGAATTACAATTCAAAGATGGCCTACTGTGGCACCAAGACAAAAATTTTGTGCCAGAAGATCTACGGGTCAGGGTCTTGAACTTGTGCCACGACCATGAGCTGGCCGGTCATTTTGGGGTGCATAAGACGTCCGAACTCCTACAGCGCACGTTTTGGTGGCCCCAACTTTCAAAAGATTGCAAGAAATATGTAGTCTTGCACCACCTGTATTCGGAACAAAGGGGGAAATTCAAGAGCCTGGGGGTTACTTAAGCCACTTCCGGTACCGGAGAAGCCATGGAGGATGATCTCCATGGACTTCATCGTGGAGCTCCCTCCTTCAGAGTGCTTTACCACTATCTTCGTGGTAGTGGACAGACTGTCAAAGATGGCACACTTCCTGCCCATGAAGGGCACACCTTCGGCCCCGGAGACGGCCAAGGTGTTTATTAAAGAAATCGTAAGGCTCCACGGCATCCCGGCAAATATTGTGTCTGATCGAGGAGTACAGTTTACCTCCAGATTCTGGAGAGCTCTCTGTGGATCCCTCAAGATCGGCCTGTCTTTCTCTTCGGCCTATCACCCACAATCTAATGGCCAGACGGAGAGAACCAACCAGACTCTGGAACAATACCTGCGTTGTTTTTCCTCATTCTCTCAAGAAGACTGGGTATCCCTGTTGCCGTTGGCCGAATTCACGTACAACAACTCCGTCCACTCAGCCACAATTGCATTTTTTCAGCACAAATAATAAGATCTTACAAGAGACAATGGCCAAAACTCAGGAATACAACAAGGAAATATTTGACAGGAGGAGGAGGGGAGAACTTAACCTGGAACCTGGAAATCAAGTATGGCTGTCTACTGCAAACCTGAAACTCGCCTGCCTGTCTAAGAAATTGGGCCCCCCCTTATTGGTATAGAGGTGGGAGGGCATGCATATGTGTTAGAGGGGGAGGACTGTTGCTGATGGGTGACGCGGGGGTCATGTATCTACTACTGTCTGATGTACGCCATGGAAGAATTAACCTCAGTCTGTGCACTGGAGAGCTGTACTGTTTGTTTGAATATGTCTTTGAAACAATAAAAACCTTTTTGATAAAAAAAAAAAAAAAGAAATTGGGCCCCAGATTTGTAGGCCCCTTCCCAATTAAGAGAAAAATTTATAACGTAGCCTACGAACTGGAATTACCTGAGACATTCCGCATTCACCCAGTCTTCCATGTCGCCCTCCTCAAGCCTGACGTTTCTGACCCTTTTCCTGGCCGGAACACTGGCCCCCCTGAACCAGTACTAATTGACGGAGAAGAGGAGTTCGAAGTCGAGTCCATCCTGGACTGCAGAAAGAGGCGCAACCAGGTTCAGTACTTAGTGAAATGGAGAGGTTATGGGCCTGAAGACAACTTGTGGGAGCCAGAGTGTAATATACACGCGGAGAAGTTGATCCAGTCTTTTAAAGACGCCCATCCACTCAAGTTGGCCCAGTTGGGCATCCGGAGGCTGCCCCTTGGGGGGGGGGCAATGTCATGGACAATCTGGCCCATCGGTGGGCACATCGGCGCGCACAGGCGCGCGCATGCGCGCGCATGCGCGGGAGCGGCGCATCGGCGCGCACGGGCGCGCGCATTCGCGGCACCATAGCGCGCACGGGAGCGCGCACTAGCGGCGGCGGTGCGCGTGCACGTGGGGACGCTGTTCTGGCGCCAAATCCAGCTTTAAAAGGGATCTGATCCCTGTGCTTCTTGCTGTCCTGTCTACAGCGTCTCTGTGAGCTACCAGCGTCTGTATCCCGATTGAAACTGATCCTGACTACCCGGCTTGAACCTGTTCTACCTGTCTGCTACCTGCCCTGATCTTGGCTTGCTCGACCATCCCTCGGATTATCGTTTGTACTTCTGCTGCCCGCCTGTTGTTGACCCGGACTGGAATCTGACCCTGCCTGTACCGACCCTACCTGCTCCTGCACCTCAAGCCAGCCAGTGGACTTACCTACTGGGACCTGTTCCAGCTTGTACTACGGAACACCTCCCCCGCTTCTGCTGCAACTCCAGCTCCCAGCTGCCCTACAGTGAGCCTGAACCATCAACCTGCACAAGTACTTCTATGTGTCTCCAGGGACCACCGACTCTGCTCACGGGCTCAGCACCCGCCAGTACCAGGCGCTTGTGCGACTCTGTAGTCCCGAACCTCCTGTCTGCACTATCAGGGGTCCCGGGATCAGAGAAGCAAGGGCTGCCACTCCCTGCATGCCGGGCTCGTACCACCAGGTACGTGACAGGAGGGGGCGCTCTCTCGCCCCCCCTCTTTTCCTGCAGCCGGCCAGGTTGCGTGCTTGGATAAAGGGTCTGGTATGGATTTCTGGGGGGAAGTCCACACCTTCCCGACCTGAAGAACCGGAGACGTCAGCCACCACACTAGGGAGGACCTGACCAGGCGGCTCACCTGGATTTGCCAATCCAGAGAAGAAGGGCCCTTGTCCCAACGGGCCAGAAAAGGAGGCCACCATGAGACCCAGGACTGCAAAAGCGAAGCGATGACCATTTTTGGGTTGTCAACCGCTGCACTGCAGCCCGCAGTGTTTGTAGTTTCTCCATGGGAAGAAAAACTCCAAGGAATCCAGGACCAGCCCCAGGTATTCCAGGTGTCGGGACGGTATCAACACCGACTTCTGAACATTTAGCACCCAACCGAAGTCCCGGAGGATCTGGCAGGTGATAGACACATCTTTCTCCAATTCTGAGCTTGAAGAGGCTCTCAGAAGGTCATCCAGGTATCCTACAATAGCGATTCCACGCTGCCTCAGCAGGGCCGGAATCGGGGCAAGCACCTTGGTGAAAAACCTTGGCACCGAAGCCAAGCCGAAAGGTAGGGGCCACAAATTAAAAGTGGTCTTCTTCGACCGCAAAGCATAGAAATCTGATGCTTTGCGCATATGGGGATATGCAAGTACGCGTCCTTGATATCCAAGGACACCAGGAAATCCCCCGGATGGAGCACCAACGAAGCGAACCGACTTCATCCTGAACTTTTGCACTCTGACAAAGCAGGGCCTTGAGAACCAGGATTGGACGGACCCCTTCCTTCTTGGAGACCACAAACAGATTGGAGAAAAACCCCGGAAACCTTTCCTGCAATGGGACCGGCACGATCACCCCCCTCACCAGCAGATTCTGAACAGCCCCAAACAGGGCCTCCCGACGACATGGAGGAAGCTGGATGTTGGAGGGAAAAAATCTTTTCGGTGGGCAAGAGAGAAACTCTATCTTGTACCCCGAGAAAACTACCTTGCAAACCCACCGGTTGGAAAGAAGAGACGTCCACCGAGCTGCGAATTCGGCCCCCACCCGAAAACGGACGCAGATTTCTCCGCAGGCTTGTTAGGCTTGCGGAACCAGGGACGCTTTTTCCCTTCAGTGGGTGTCTTAGCGGCCTGGGATTGCTTACCTGCAGCACCGGGTGGACAAAAAAAAATGCTTGTGGGTGGTAAAAGAGGGCCCCTGCCTATGGCAAGGCTCCTTACCCTTACTGGATTATGGGAGCAGAGTGCTCTTACCTCCCGTGGCATCTTTAATAATGTCATACAGAGAGGCCCCGAAAAGCCTTTCACCCTTAAAGGGCAAGTCCACCAAGGCCTTCGTATAAGACTGGTCTGCGGACCAACACTTCAGCCAGATCAGACGGAGCAACACCACTGCATAGACCGAGGCTTTGGAGAGCAAGGGAAGCGTATCCAGGGCTGACTCGCAGACAAATTTTAGGCCCTGTACCAACTGGTCGGCCAGCGCCACACAGTCCGGAGGAGCCTGAAGCTCCTCCAACCCCTGACACAACATCTTAGCCCATTCAGTAAGTGTCTAAGACACTAAGGCCCCGGCCTTGACCGGTCGCACTGCTGACCCCACAACCGTGAACATGGAGCGGGCCACAGTCACAGCCCTCCTATCTGCGGGGTCCTTGAAGGCAGGAGCCCCTTCCACAGGTAACGTGGTAGCCTTGTTCAGTCTGGACACAGGGAGGTCCACTGACGGAGGAGAGGTCCATTTTTTCAGGAAAGTCTCCTCAAACAGATAATGGACCGCCAAACATTTTGGGGCAGAAAAAAACGTTTGCGGCCAATCCCATTCCTTGTACAAAAGCTTTTCCAGACAAGGAACACAAGGAAACACCTTAGCAGTGCGTGCCGGCTTACGGAAGCCAAAAGGGACCGACATCTCTGCCGAATCCTCAATTTTTAGAGTATTCCACACCGCAGTGATAAGAGCTCCTACCAGCGCCCTATCATGCGCCAAACCTGATAAAGAGTCATCCTCACTGTCCGTGTGGACTAGGCCTGCATCCTCTGACACATCGGAACCAGGCCTGGGAGCAGTAGCTGGGCACGATTCTGCACCAGAGGCATCCCCTGAAGAAGATGGGGGAGGGGGCGCTTTTTAACCCCCCTCTTGTAGCTGGCCAGCTAGAACCTGTCCTAGGTCGCTAATATAACCTACATATATATACAGCTAAACCTGCTAAGAACCTAAATGTAGTGCACATGTGTATATGTGAGAGACAAAAGCAGAGTTATTCACTGAGATTTTATGCTTGGATGTCATATAACAGTTGTATATTGTGTTCACAGAAGCAAAAGAAAAAATATGCCTTTTAAGAATTATTTATTTATATGACAGAAGAGGTAAGCAATAACACAGTAGAATTCATACCAGAAAGTATAGAGTTAAGCCTTTGTAACTTATCAGAAGCCTTGGCCAATCACAGCAAATCTCACATTGAGCAGGAGTCTTGGCCAGCATTGCATCCATTCTGTCTGAAAAGTTCCCAGCACATGGGCTGGAAGTCATTCCACAGACAGAGAACAGAACAGAACAGACACAGAACCAGATTTCAGTTTTATGGAAGCAAAGGGGCCAAATAGGTATGTCATACAGTTATATAAATGTTCCTATTGTAAATAATGTGAATAGAACTGTATACTGAACTGGTTATGTGTTCACTTGTAGTTCCACCTCAAACTCAAACTCATCTAACGCATCTAATTCACAAACTCAATCAACCTCACCAAACCGTGCAAACCACAGAGTTATACCTTTCAGAGGAATTAGAGAATGCTTTAATAACTTACGGAGAGAGTATAAATACTGAAGAAAGAAATATATCCACCATCTTATGTTAAAGCGGAACTCCACCCTAAAATGAAGTTCCGCTGATCGTAACCCTCCCCCCTCCGGTGTCACATTTGACACCTTTCAGGGGGGAGGGGGGTGCAGATACCTGCCTAAAGACAGGTATTTGCACCCACTTCCGGCCCGCAGTCTCGGGTGTGTGCTGGGAACACTCGGAGCAAGCCGGAGCGATTCACTTAATGGTTCCCTCATCGTGGATGGAGGGGGGAGCAGTAGAGAGATGAGCGATCGCTCGTCCTCTGCTGCGGACGCCGCTGGACTCCAGGACAGGTAAGTGTCCTAATATTAAAAGTCAGCAGCTGAAGTATTTGTAGCTGCTAGCTTTTAATATTTTTTTTAAGGGGCCATCCGCTTTAAATGACAAGATTGAATATTTGAACCGTCATTTTCTGTTATACTTTATTCAACACATGTTTTTGTACATGGACAAAGCAGCAGTGTTATCTATGAAGTTAATAAAGAAGTTATTTTAAGCATTTGGTGTGCTCTTTAAACCTACTGCGTCCATAGAATGGCACTAGAGGAATTTCAGAGTAATAGACAGTGTTGTTGGATTGAAAAGTCAGAGATATCACAATTCTTCTAATGCCACAGCGCATGAGGCACTTCATAGTGCTGCGCCTGCCACACCTCTGACCACGCACCTCTTCCACCCTGGTGACAAACGCCTCCAGGACCGCTGCAATAGCGTCCACAGAGACCGCAGGTACAGGGGCGCTAAGGGTTAATTCAGGCATGTCTGGGGGACATGCGTCCGGTTCCGATGCCGTGTTGATCCACCCTTTGTCAACCTTAGGTATCTAAGGCAAGACCCACAGACCACCCTCTTGGCCGCAGCAGAGAGACAGGGGACCCCCCAGAGGACTCACCACTCCAACCAGGCCTGTACAGCTGCCGTCCGCCTCCTAGGTGCTTTCCGTTCCTCAGGAAGTGTGCAGAGCCGTTTGAGCCGATATTCCAGCCACTAGAGACAAAGTACATCTCCCAAAATGGCTGCTGACCTGCCGCTCTGTAAGCAGAGCATGCAGGCTACAAGAAAATGGCCGCGACACCAGATAAATAGAACCAGGCACCGCCAAAATGGTGGCCGCGAGTCCATACAAGAAAACACCCACACACAGCAGCGGATACCTGGGACCCCAATGCAGTCCCCCCTCGCACGCCTGGCAACAAAAGGACCCATCACACAGCCCCCAGTCCTAGGGTGGAACCCCTTAGGTAGACCCCCACCTCACGGCTGACCCAGCTACCCAGAGCCTAGGGAGGAGTGGAGAAAGGGAGAGAGGAAAAGGGCAGACCCTCTATCGACCTCCCCAAGAATGCCCAGCCGTACCACCCTGCCGGAGCAGGTGGACTGCTACTTACCCGTCTCGTGACGACCGACTGAAGGCATCCAAGACAGAACCAACGACTACGCGGTTATGGCATGGCGGTCGGTCCAGCACACTGTGACACGGACATAGAGCCCGGTCATATGTGTTCCCTGGAGCATATAGCTCACCGTCCACCTCTGGAGCAACGGGGCATGTCGTGGATGGCCGAACTTAGGGGACTACTAGGATCAAGGATCCAGCCTGTCACCCAGTCGGCAGTTAATCTCATTATCCAAAAATGCAGAAAAAAGCAACAAAAAAGCAAAACATTTCAAAAAATCCCCAGGCCACATGGGCCCACAGGGAGCCATGTCATTCTCCTGTGCTAGCCCCCTGCACATCTGGACCCCTTTACATTATACAGCCACCTGCACCTCTGGACCCCTTTACATTATACAGCCCCTGCACCCCTGAACCATGTTACATTACACAGCCCCCGCACCTCTGGACCCCTTTACATTACACAGCCCCCACACATCTGGACACCTTTACATTACACACCCCCTGCACCTCTGGACCCCTTTACATTACACAGCTCCCTGCACCTCTGGACCTCTTTACATTGCACATCCCCTGCACCTCTGGTTCCCTTTTACATTACACAGCCCCCTGTACCTCTGGACCCCTTTACATTACACAGCCCCCTGCACCTCTGGACCCCTTCACATTACACAGCCCCCTGCACCTCTGGACCCCTTTACATTACACAGCCCCCTGCACCTCTGAACCCCTTTACATTACACAGCCCCCTGCACCTCTGGACCCCTTCACATTACAAAGCCCCATGCACCTCTGGACCCCTTTACATTACACAGCCCCCCACACCTCTAGTTCCCTTTACATTACACAGCCCCCCACACCTCTGGCTCCCTTCACATTACACAGCCCTCCGCACTTCTGGTTCCCTTTACATTACACAGCCCCCTGCACCTCTGGTTCCCTTTACATTACACAGCCCCCTGCACCTCTGGATACCTTTACATTACACAGCCCCCGCACCTCTGGATCCCTTTACATTACACAGCCCCCCGCACCTCTGGACCCCTTTACATTACACAGCCCCCCTACCTCTGGTTCCCTTTACATTACACAGCCCCTGCACCTCTAGACCCCTTTACATGACACAACCCCCTGCACCCCTTTACATTGCACAGCCCCCTGCACCTCTGGACCCCTTTACATTATACAGCTCCCGCACCTCTGGACCCCTTTACATTATACAGCCCCCACACCTCTGGACCCCTTTTACATTACACAGCCCCTGCACCTCTGGTTCCCTTTACATTACACAGCCCCCCGCACCTCTAGTTCCCTTTACATTATACAGCCCCCACAGCTCTGGACCCCTTTACATTACACAGCCCCCTGCACCTCTGGACCCCTTTACATTACACAGCCCCCTGCACCTCTGGACCCCTTTACATTACACAGCCCCCGCACCTCTGGTTCCCTAATGCTAAGCAGGAACACAGATCTCTGCCTTCCCATAGTACAAGCACCTCCCCCGCAATTAGTAAACACTCCCTAGGAACACATTTAACCCGTTCATCATCCCTGATGTTAACCCCTCTAACTTAGTACAGTTTCAAATTTCACTGACCTCAGCTAAAAATAAATAGTTACAACCTTTTTTAGTTGGCCAAAATTAATGGGTACTTTAGAAAAAAAATGTCTGTTAGGCTTTATAAATATATATATAAAAAAAATATTTTATTTATAGATATTACACACATCTATATGGGTCCCTGAGGGTTCTGGAAACTTCTATTCTAGTTTTCAAGGCTCCCCCAAACAGGCAGTTACAAGGATCCCCCAAACAGGCAGTTACAAGGCCCCCCAAACAGGCAGTTACAAGCCCCCCCCAAACAGGCAGTTACAAGGATCCCCCAAACAGGCAGTTACAAGGCCCCCCCAAACAGGCAGTTACAAGGTCCCCCTAAACAGGCAGTTACAAGGATCCCCCAAACAGGCAGTTACAAGGCCCCCCCAAACAGGCAGTTACAAGGCCCCCCCAAACAGCCAGCTGCAGACCAACTGTCACAGTGACATCACTGATCACTGATTTGAAATAAATAGCTCTCAGGAAGGGCTGAGTGTCAGTTTGAGCTCAGCCTCTGAAGAGAACACATCTCTGTTCTGTTCTGCTCTGAGATTTTTAATTCGATTTACTAAGCGATCTTTCTGATTAGCTAAGAAAACAAATACTGTTTTATTAATTGTTTCCTCGTCACATTTCTATATTTTTAGTGACACATTTGGAAAATGAGCCTTTTTAAAGCTCTTGTGATTTTCTGCTTTCTGGCAGTTAGTGTAGAATTTTCTCTCGCCCGGCCATTGTACACCCGTCTGGATGCTACGGCCGGCTCTAAACTGGTGATCCCGTGTGTGGTCACCGCCGATCATCTCTCTGGTGCAAGCAGTGTTGGGATTGAGTGGGGAATGACTCCGGAAAAAGGAGACGCTCCCTACACACCTATCCTACTGTATAATAAGAAAAACCTGCAGAAGCACCAAAGTGAAAGGTTTCATTTGGGTCTGACCCATTCAGATAAGGAGGATTGCTCCTTAGTCATCAGCCCCGTCCTGCAAAGAGACAGCGGAACCTACGAGGTCCGCTTCACCCGGGACAACGTCCAACGTCAGCCATTCATGAAGGTCATCGTTCACGTGACTGGTAAGTGTTACAGGTTTTTTTTTTTTTGATCATTCTATTGGGGGAGTCTTCTCCTGCTGTGAGGGGGAGGGAGGTCTAGTGAGGACCAGGACCTGGCTGGGCAGGTCCAGCTCAGAGGACTTGACCATCATACTATACACCGATAGGGACCATCACAATATACACCTATAGGGATCATCACACTATACACCTATAGGGATCATCACACTATACACCCATAGGGATCATCACACTATACACCTATAGGGGCCATGACACTATACACCTATAGGGACCATTACACTATACATCTATAGGGACCATTACACTAAATGGTGACAGTTGATAGTTTTAATTTAATTTGCAGAATATTTGTACAACTGTTTATCAAATCTAAATTTTCAGTATTAAAAAAAAAATAGATTTAATAAACTCCAACACAATGAAATTTCCCCGTCTGATATAAAAGTCAATGTATACCAAATCTGTCATGGCTCACATAATGATCCATAGATACTATAAACACTTTATAAAACCTGTTCAGATTTGTTATTCACCATAAAAAATGGCGACAGAATCCCACGGCAATACCCCACGTGTTGTGCAATTGTACGGCTGTGTGTATGGGGGGGGCCATAAAAATTGTATTTCTTTTTTAACAACTTTTTAAAAATGTTTTACTTAACTTTATTACTATAACAAAAACGATACATGAACACCCTGTAGAAGTGGTGGGGCAGCTGTACAGCCGGGAGACGGCACTGACAGTGTAAACAAACTCTTGGCTGCTGTAGCGGCGGTGAGTTTGTTTTCATCCTAATAACAAAGCAGGGGCAGGCAAAAAGGTTTACGAAGAACACTATATCCTAGCGCCCAACTCCGGGAAAAGTAAAATTCCTCCCTTTCTGCTTCCTCACTGAAGTGTTAACTCGATATTTGTGTCATGAGGGACGAGAAAAGCAGTTTTACTTACTCGATCCTTCTATCCCCCATGTTCCTATAGTGGGCGGTTCCTTGGCAGAGGAAGGGAGGGGAAATGTATTCAGTTGAGACACAGAGAGCTAATTTTTTTTCAGTACAGTGGGGAAGAGTCTGATATTTTGTTTTATTTGTGTGTCCCCAATGGGGAGGTTTATCACCACTTCCTGTTTCTGTGGTTCTGGTCCCCAGTACAGGAAGTAAGAGGAAATGTACGGCTCTTACCCCACCCTGCTCTATCCAAAAATTTAAAAGACCTGAATTTGTTTTTGATTCATGACACATTGGACCCGGGTCATTTGGAGTAAATTTATAGTCATGAATGCTCAGCTCTACTGTTCATCATTTAAACATTTAAGATAATTTCCTTTGTTTTTGTTTCATCAGATTCTACTTTGGAGGCTGCTGATACCGAGACGGTCAAGAAGCAACATGAAGACCTACAAAAACCAAGCGAAACCCCATCAGTCACAGACAATGGGGGTTTCGGGATGTCCCCACCAACGACTGAGACCAGCAACTATGGTTCAGGGATTGTGTATACAGATAGCACACCCCCTTCAGTTACCGACACTGAGGGTTCCAGGATGTCTCCACCAACAATGATTAAGATCAGTGACTATGCTTACTACGATTCAGGAAGCCTAGATACAGATAGTGCAACCCATTCAGTCACTGGAACTGAGACCGATGGGATGTCTCCACCAACAATGACTAAGACCAGTGACCATGTTTACTACGATTCGGGAAGCCTAGATACAGATAGTGTGACCCATTCAGTCACTGACACTAAGACCGCTGGGATGTCTCCACCAACAATACCTAAGACCAGTGACTATGCTTACTACGATTCGGGAAGCCTAGATACAGATAGTGCGACCCATTCAGTCACTGGCACTGAGAGCGCTGGGATGTCTTTACCAACAATACCTAAGACCAGTGACCATGTTTACTACGATTTGGGAATCTTAGATACAGATAGTGCGACCCATTCAGTCACTGGCACTGAGACCGCTGGGATGTCTCCACCAACAATGACTAAGACCAGTGACTATTCTTACTACGATTTGGGAAGCCTAGATACAGATAGTGCGACCCTTTCAGTCACTGGCACTGAGACCGCTGGGATGTCTCCACCAACAATACCTAAGACCAGTGACCATGTTTACTACGAATCGGCAAGCCTAGATACAGATAGTGAGACCCATTCAATCACTGGCACTGAGGGCCCCACGATGTCTCCACCAACAATGCCTAAGACCAGTGACTACAATTCAGGAAGCCTAGATATAGAAAGCCCAACCCCTTCTTCAGTCACTGGCACTGAGGGCCCAAGTGTGTCTCCACCAACAATGACTAAGACCAGCGATTACAATTCGGGAAGCCTAGACAAAGATGGCTCAACCCATTTAGTCACTGGCACTAAGGGCTCCAGGATGCTTCCACCAATGACTGAGACTGGTGACTACGATTTGGGAACCCTAGACAAAGATGGTACAACCCCTTCAGCCACTGACACTGAAGGCTCCAGGATGCTTCCACCAATGACTGAGACCAGTGACTACGATTCGGAAAGCCTAGACAAAGATAGTACAACCCCTTCAGTCACTGACACTGAAGGCTCCAGGATGCTTCCACCAATGACTGAGACTAGTGACCATGGTTTGGGAAGCCTAGATATACATAGCACAACCCCTTCAGTCACTGCCACCGAGGGCTTCAGGATGTCTTCACCAACGACAACTGATACCAGAATCTATATTTTAGTATTCTCATTCATCCGTCTCGGTGTGAAATTAATCAACATAGAGGGCCACATTCTATTAGTAGTTGGACTCTTTCTTCTAATATTGATCATCAGTACAACAGGATGCATCATTGGGTAAGTAATTTTACATTCTTCATATATTTTCTCTATTTTCTACATTACATGTTTTCATGTTATCACCCACTGTCACTGAGCTCCCACCTCCTAATATTTACCTTTTCCCTGCCTGCAGACAGGCAGTGGATCAGACCAAGGTGGTAGGTTTTCTGTGTGCATTGCCCTGGGTTTAGCAGCACAAGCCCCCATAATGAAATTAACGCACCTCTAATATATGTTCTATGGGGGAGGGGTGAATAAACCAAGGCTGCTGTTAACGGTAACAAATGGGGTGATGGAGTGTGACTATTTTTTTTCTATCAAACAAAGATTTAGGCTGCTTGAGATATGAATTCTTTACATTTCAGCTGGTTTATGGACTTATTCTTATAACACTTCTTTCTTTATCTCCACAGAATTTGCTTCTGCAAGGGCAGACCAGAAGAGAGGGACAGGCTAAAGAGGATGGAAAAAGGACTCTTAGGGATAAAAGAAGGACTCACAGAGAAGAAAACACAAGAAGAGGAGGAAGAAGAGGAGGATGTACTTTGGAAAGTAGTTGTGATACAACCCTCCTCGGGGTCTGTTATCGCCACCAAAAGAACAGACAACTGTGAAGCAACCATGGGTGGCACTGGCACTGAGGGCCCCAGGATGTCTCCACCAACAATGACTGAGACCAGTGACTACAATACAGTTAGCCTAGATATAGATAGCAGAAATCCATCAGTCACTGGCACTGAGGGCCCCAGGATGTCTCCACCAACAATGACTGAGACCAGTGACTACAATACAGTTAGCCTAGATATAGATAGCACAACCCCTTCAGTCACTGGCACTGAGGGCCCCAGGATGTCTCCACCAACAATGACTGAGACCAGTGAGTACAATACAGTTAGCCTAGATATAGATAGTACAACCCCTTCAGTGACTGGCACTGAGGGCCCCGGGGTGTCTCCACCAACAATGACTGAGACCAGTGACTACAATACAGTTAGCCTAGATATAGATAGTGCAACCCCTTCAGTGACTGTCCCTGAGGGCCCCAGGGTGTCTCCACCAACAATGACTGAGACCAGTGACTACAATACAGTTAGCCTAGATATAGATAGCACAACCCCTTCAGTCACTGGCACTGAGGGCCTCAGGATGTCTCCACCAACAATGACTGAGACCAGTGACTACAATACAGTTAGCCTAGATATAGATAGTACAACCCCTTCAGTCACTGGCACTGAGGGCCCCAGGATGTCTCCACCAACAATGACTGAGACCAGTGAGTACAATACAGTTAGCCTAGATATAGATAGCACAACCCCTTCAGTCACTGGCACTGAGGGCCTCAGGATGTCTCCACCAACAATGACTGAGACCAGTGAGTACAATACAGTTAGCCTAGATATAGATAGTACAACCCCTTCAGTCACTGGCACTGTGGGCCCCAGGATGTCTCCACCAACAATGACTGAGACCAGTGAGTACAATACAGTTAGCCTAGATATAGATAGTACAACCCCTTCAGTCACTGGCAGGACAGGAAGCCTAGATATAGATAGCACAAACCCTTCAGTCACTGGCACTGAGGGCCCCGGGGTGTCTCCACCAACAATGAATGAGACCAGTGACTCTAAATTTAGGAAGCCTAAAAAAAGAAGATGGTACAAACTATTCCGACACTGAGGGCTTCAGGATGCTTCTACCAATGGGAGTAGAGGGTAAATGAGGGTAGGGTGGTGTGGTAGGGGGTAAGCTAGGGCAGGGCAGGGGGAATAGAGGGGATAAACTGAGGGCAGGGTGGGAGGAGTAGGGGGGTAAGTGAGGGCAGAATGAAGGGGGGTAAGCTAGGGCAGGGTGGGGATAGTAAGTGAGGGCAGGGTGGGGGTAAGCTAGGGCAGGGTGGGGGTAGTATGAGGGTAGGCGAGGGTAGGTTGAGGGGTAAGCTAGGGCAGCGCGGGGGGTAGTATGAGGGTAAGTAAGGGTAGGTTGGGGAGTAAGCTAGGGCAGGGCGGGGGAAGTAGGATGGTAAAGTGAGGGCAGGGTGGGAGGAGTAGGGGGTAAGTAAGGACAGGGTGTGGTTGTAGGAGGGTAAAGTGAGGGAAGAGTGGGAGGAGTAGAGGGGTAAGTGAGGGCAGGGTGTGGGTTGTATGAGGGTAAAAGAAGGCAGGGTACGGGAAAGTAGGGGTGTAAGTGAGGGCAGGGTTGAGGGAAGTAGGAAGGTTAGTGAGGGTAGGGTGTGGGGGGTAAGTGAGGGCTAGGGTGGTTGTGGCTGTGACGAGTGATGTGATTGGATGACTGCATCTCCTGATTGCAATCATTTGGCTGACAGAATGGACGCCCCATTATATACACAAAATACACACATCATCCACTGGAATCCCCACTGGAATCTCTACAGTTACAAATAAAAGTGTAAAAAAAAAAGAGAAATAAACATTAAAAAAAATAGTTGTCGTTTTATTGTTCTTACAGTTTTATGGTATTGTATTCAATACTGTAATGTTTTATTGTGTTTTCTTTGAAAGTATGTAAATTTACTGTTTTACTGTACTGTTACTGTGTTTTATTGTTAATTATTGTTTGCTTTGCATTTACACCATTCAGCTGCAGCACTCATTTGTTTATTTTGACAGCAACAGTGTTTGGTCTCACGATATGCAAATCCATGACTCCAGCGCTGTAGGAGGCGATTTCACCACCACAGTTCAAAAAAAGAGCATATATGCCGAAGCAGAGGGGCAGGGGTGGATATAAGGGGTGGATTGCCCCTATGCTTCGGCATATATTTTTATTTACTTTCCTTGGCAGAGATTTCTTCATCCACATCGATCAATGTGAATTGAGGAATCTGTTTGATTCTTTTTTTTTTCATTCAGCCCGTGTGTTGAAGGAAAAAAAAAAGAATGGTGCATGTATTGCCATCATTAGAAGTGGGTGGATGCAGGGCGGTAGTCTAATGGTGGGCATACCACCAATTGATCAATATGAATGGAGGAATCTGTTTGGTTATTTAATTTATCTTTTTGTAACACACAGGCTGCATAAAAAAAAATACAAAAAAAGAGCATATATGCCGAAGCATGGGGGCAGGGGTGGACATTAGGGGTGGATTGCCCCTATGCTTTGGCATATATTTTTATTTACTTTTCTTGGCAGGGATTTCTTCACCCACATTGATCAATGTGAATGGAGGAATCCATTTTATCATAGGCTGAACGAAAAACAAAAGAATGGTGCATGTATGGCCATCATTAGAAGTGGGTGGATGCAGGGCGGTATTCTAATGGTGGGCATATCACAGGCCAATATCATACCACAGATCAATATGAATGGAGGAATTTATTCTCCTTTTTCATGTAACCCACAGGCTGCATTAAAAAAAAAAAAAAAGCATATATGCCGAAGCATGGGGGCAGGGGTGGACATTAGGGGGGGATTGCTCCTATGCTTCGGCATAGATTTTTATTTACTTTTCTTGGCAGAGATTAATTTATCCACATTGATCAATGTGAATGGAGAAATCCGTTTGATCTTTTTTTTTTTCCTTCAGCCCATGGGCTGAAGAAAAAAAACAAAAAAAGAATGGTGCATGTATGGCCATCATTGGAAGTGGGTGGATGCAGGGCGGTATTCTAATGGTGGGCATACCACCAATTGATCAATATGAATGGAGGAATCTGTTTGGTTATCTTTTTGTAACACACAGGCTGCATTAAAAAAAAAAATACCAAAAAAGAGCATATATGCCGAAGCAGAGTGGCAGGGGTGGACATTAGGGGTGGATTGCCCCTATGCTTCGGCATATATTTTTATTTACATTTCTTGGCAGAGATTTCTTCATTCACATTGATCAATGTGAATTGAGGAATCCGTTTTATCATAGGCTGAACGAAAAAAAAAAAAAAAGAATGTTGCATGTATGGCCATCATTAGAAGTGGGTGGATGCAGGGCGGTATTCTAATGGTGGGCATACTACAGACCAATACCATACCACAGATCAATATGAATGGAGAAATCTGTTCTCCTTTTCATGTAACCCACAGGCTGCATTAAAAAAAAAAGAAAAAAAAGAGCATATATGCCGAAGCATGGGGGCAGGGGTGGACATTAGGGGCGGATTGCTCATATGCTTCGGCATATATTTTTATTTACTTTTCTTGGCAGAGATTTGTTTATCCACATTGATCAATGTGAATGAAGAAATCCGTTTGATCCTTTTTTTTCCCTTCAGCCCATGGGCTGAAGGAAAAAAATAAAAAAAGAATGGTGCATGTATGGCCATCATTAGAAGTGGGTGGATGCAGGGCAGTATTCTAATGGTGGGCATACCAACAATTGATTAATATGAATGGAGGAATCTGTTTGGTTATCTTTTTGTAACACACAGGCTGCATAAAAAAGAATACAAATAAAATAGCATATATGCCGGATCAGAGTGGCAGGGGTGGACATTAGGGGTGTATTGCCCCTATGCCTCGGCATATATTTTTATTTACTTTTCTTGGCAGAGATTTCTTCATCCACATTGATCAATGTGAATGGAGGAATCCGTTTTATCATAGGCTGAACGAAAAACAAAATAATGGTGCATGTATGGCCATCATTAGAAGTGGGTGGATGCAGGGCAGTATTCTAATGGTGGGCATATCACAGGCCAATATCATACCACAGATCAATATGAATGGAGGTATCTGTTCTCCTTTTTCATGTAACCCACAGGCTGCATTAAAAAAAAAAAAAAAAAAAAAAAAAAAGCATATATGCCGAAGCATGGGGGCAGGGGTGGACATTAGGGGGGGATTGCTCCAATGCTTCGGCATAGATTTTTATTTACTTTTCTTGGCAGAGATTAATTTATCCACATTGATCAATGTGAATGGAGAAATCCGTTTGATCCTTTTTTTTCCTTCAGCCCATGGGCTGAAGGAAAAAAACAAAAAAAGAATGGTGCATGTATGGCCATCATTGGAAGTGGGTGGATGCAGGGCGGTATTCTAATGGTGGGCATACCACCAATTGATCAATATGAATGGAGGAATCTGTTTGGTTATCTTTTTGTAACACACAGGCTGCATTAAAAAAAAAATACCAAAAAAAGAGCATATATGCCGAAGCAGAGTGGCAGGGGTGGACATTAGGGGTGGATTGCCCCTACGCTTCGGCATATATTTTTATTTACATTTCTTGGCAGAGATTTCTTCATCCACATTGATCAATGTGAATTGAGGAATCCGTTTTATCATAGGCTGAACGGAAAAAAAAAGAATGTTGCATGTATGGCCATCATTGGAAGTGGGTGGATGCAGGGCGGTATTCTAATGGTGGGCATACTACAGACCAATACCATACCACAGATCAATATGAATGGAGAAATCTGTTCTCCTTTTTCATGTAACCCACAGGCTCCATTAAAAAAAAATACAAAAAAAAGAGCATATATGCCGAAGCATGGGGGCAGGGGTGGACATTAGGGGCGGATTGCTCATATGCTTCGGCATATATTTTTATTTACTTTTCTTGGCAGAGATTTATTTATCCACATTGATCAATGTGAATGAAGAAATCTGTTTGATCCTTTTTTTCCCTTCAGCCCATGGGCTGAAGGAAAAAAAGAAAAAAAGAATGGTGCATGTATGGCCATCATTAGAAGTGGGTGGATGCAGGGCAGTATTCTAATGGTGGGCATACCACCAATTGATTAATATGAATGGAGGAATCTGTTTGGTTATCTTTTTGTAACACACAGGCTGCATAAAAAAAAATACAAATAAAATAGCATATATGCCGAAGCAGAGTGGCAGGGGTGGACATTAGGGGTGTATTGCTTCAGCATATATTTTTATTTACTTTTCTTGGCAGAGATTTCTTCATCCACATTGATCAATGTGAATGGAGGAATCCGTTTTATCATGAGCTGAACGAAAAAAAAAAAAAGAATGGTGCATGTATGCCCGTCATTAGAAGTGGGTGGATGCAGGGTGGTATTCTAATCAATCTTTTTTCATATTTTTAGCAAAAAATAAAAACCGCAGGGGTGATTAAATACCACCAAAATAAATCTCTATTTGTGGGAACAAAATGATAAAAATTCTGTTTGTGTGCAGTGTAGCATGACCACACAATTTTTATTTAAACAGTGACAGCGCAGAATGCTGAAAGTTGGCCTGGGCAGGAAGAGGGGAAAGTGCCCTGTATTGAAGTGGTTAAAAGACAAAAAAAAAAAAGCTGCACCACTACTGATGGACAAAATGTTCCTCCCCGCCCCCCCAGGTCAATTCTGACATTTCTCTCATACATGGAAAACTTCTGTTAGAGAAGTACTTAGAGCAACCATATGAGATATATATAGTATGTAGTATACCGACACCAACAGAGGACGTCCACATGTACATAAACTGACCGCTCCATGGTTTAGATAGATGTACACACACCCAAATTAGGAGAGAGTAGATCGCACACACAGATTATAGGATGAGGCCGTACTACAAACATACACCCAGCATTAGAAGAAGGATGACTAGCATCCGGTATGGTAGATTAGAGTAGTTAGTGTAGGTCCTGCCCTAGAAGAGTCTACCTTGCCGTGGTGGGCAGGCTTGGAATCTCTTGGTCAAAATTGTTGTCAGCGAATGGGCGAGACGATCGATAGATCTTCACTTCTGGCCAATTGATTTTACCAAATGACTCTTGATTTAATCATAGTATATATAGTGGGAAAAGAAAAATAAATGTGTATAGGTCCATAATTATACTTTCATAAACGCAACAAAAAAAATTGGTATATTTACATTTGAATGTCTTTTTTTTTTCAACCAGGGGGCACCCCGGGGTGTCTTCAGGTGTGCCTAGGCAAAAACCTAAATTTTTTCACAGTAATTTACACAGTGCATTTATATAGCACAGATGGCTGTATAAATGGTCACAATAGGGCTGGGGAAAAAATCGATTTGAATCATGAATCGAATTGCAAGGTCAATTCGAGTCATGTTTAAAAAAAATTGTTTTCGATTTTTTTTCCACCAGGACTGGCGCCGACACCGCGCCGGTCCCGAGGAGCTGTGGTCAGGAGTTCTTTTTTTTTTTTTTTTTCTTAAAGATTTTTATTTGACATATAAAGGTTACAAGTGACAGTATGAAAACAACAGACTACAAAACATGTGAGTACAGGTAACATGTCACTGATAACATACAGTCTAACTGCATTGCTGTGATGCGAAGGAGGATGGAGGGGACCTTCCCTCTACTGATCGGTATACCTGCGTAAACTGCAAACAAAAAACAATACAAAGCATAACAGCATTGAAACAGTTCAGGGAGGATGGGGGAGGAAGACAGTTGGGCGGGATATAACATATATCTGATGTATCGGGGGCTTCCGGATCATTGGGGTTCTACCCAGCATCCGCCCACCCCTAAAGGGGACACACTGTGGGCGGGAGGGTACTATCGTAAGAAGTGATTCATGGGGAGTCATGCTAGATCCGGAACAGCGTGCACTAGGAGGGGTGGGGTAGGGGAAGGGGCGTAAATGGGGGGGGGTACCTCGGCCAATGAGTTCAGGGGAGGCTCGTTCCAGACAGCCCGGACAGGAGAATAGGGGGCGTACAGGGGGACGGGGGTTGTAGGGATTCCCTATAGTGGGTCCAGCAAGACCAGGTGAGCCTGAACTTGTCATGCATGTCTTTAGATTGATGAATAATCCTTTCCATTTCCTCGATTTTAGATACTCTAGCCTGCCATTCTCCTATCGTGGGGGGAGCCGTGTCCTTCCAGTGTATAGGGATGCATTGAGTGGCTGCATTGATAAGGTGTAGCATCAGGGATTTCCGGTACGTTGAGAGGGGGATGGGGGTGTGATGGAGCAGATATTGTGCCGGCGAGAAGATAGGCGTGTAAGTAGTGATGTGGGAAATAAGTGAGTGAACTTCTTTCCAGAACAATTGGATACTCGGGCAATCCCACCATATGTGGAGGAAGGATCCTTCCTCGGAGTTGGTGGTCAGGAGTTCTTAGGCGAGGCCGCAGCTTCTGCCTAATCCGCAAGGCAGAACGCCGCGGACTAGGGCGAAGACACAGCCTCACCTAAAAACGCTGATTTTTTTAGGGGGTGGGGAATCGCCCAGCCCTGGGTCTCAAAATAGCATCAAAAGTGTCTGCCATAATGTCGCAGTCCCAATAAAAAATAAATAAAAAATCACAGATCACAGAGACTAAGGCTGCGGACATATTACAGGAGGTGGACAGAGGCTGCGGACATACTACAGGAGGTAGACAGAGACTGCAGACATACTACTGGAGGTGGACAGAGACTGCGGCCATACTGTTGTATGGCCGCAGCCTCTGTCCACCTCCTGCAGTATGGCCGCAGTCTCTGTCCACCTCCTGTAACATGTCCGCAGCCTGTCTCCACCTCCAGTAGTATGTCCGCAGCCTCTGTCCACCTCCAGTAGTATGTCCGCAGCCTGTCTCCACCTCCTGTAGTATGTCTGCAGTCTCTGTCCACCTCCAGTGGTATGTCTGCAGCCTCTGTCCACCTCCTGTAGAACGTCCGCAGTCTCTGTCCACCTCCTGTAGTATGTCCGCAGTCTCTGTCAACCTCCAGTAGTATGTCCGCAGTCTCTGTCCACCTCCTGTAGTATGTCTGCAGTCTCTGTCCACCTCCTGTAGTATGTCCGCAGTCTCTGTCCACCTCCTGCAGTATGTCCGCAGTCTCTGTCCACCTCCAGTAGTATTTCTGCAGTCTCTGTCCACCTCCAGTAGTATGGCCGCAGTCTCTGTCCACCTACTACAGGAGGTGGACAGAGACTGCGAACATACTACTGGAGGTGGACAGAGATTGCGGCCATACTACAGGAGGTGGACAGAGAGTGCGGAAGTCACTTGTGAGTGACGAATGCGCGCAAGAGTCCTGTTTAAAGAGGTACCGGATGTGATGCCAGCGAGTCCGCCACTCGTTTTTTATATGCTGTATTTTAAAACTACCTTTGTGAGTACCTAGTGTATAAGCTGTTTTTATATTATTAAATTGCCCCTACGTTATTACGCTATTGGTGCTTTCCTTTATCTTTTCGTGTGAGGACCATTGCCACCTCCAACGGCCTGAAATTTCGTTGCTGCACTTATCCATATAGAGTTCTTTTATGCTGTTACCTTACAGCAGTAAGGTAAGGGGACATCTGCACTACTTTTAAGGAAATTGGAACCCTTCCCCGGGAAGCACTACACCGTGTTCCAAATTAATATGCCAATGATATTTTTCTCATTTATCTAAATAATTGATGTAAACACCAGTCAGCATAATTTTCATGTTATCAACTATTAAGAGTAAAATTACAATTTTATTGAACAAACCTCCTAATCCTCTGTTCCAAATTATTACGCATAGTAAGTTTCAAAACACTTTAAAGGTTGTAAAGAACTGAAAATTGTCATTTGTTGTGTTTGCAGCATATTTACTGAAATCAAAAGCTATTTCAATCAAACTTTGAACAACATTTTAACTTTTTAAAGTTTTAACAGGTCACATTACAATTTAACATAGAACCCCTTATTTGATAGCAGCTTCACAAGTCTTGCATCCATTTAACTTGTGAGTTTTTGGACAGTTTTTGCTTGAATTTGTTTGCAAGATGTCAGAATAGCCTCCCAGAGATGCTGTTTGGATGTAAACTGCCTCCCACCCTCATTGATCTTTTGCTTGAGGATGCTCCAAAGGTTCGCAATAGAATTGAGGTCAGGGGAAGATGGAGGCCACACCATGACTTTCCCTCCTTTTTATCCCCAAAGCAGCCATTGACACAGAGGTATTCTTTGCAGCAAAAGATGGTGCATTGTCATACATGAAGTTGATTTTATTACTGAAAGCATAGTTCTTCCTTCTGTACCAGGGAAGGAAGTGGTCAGTCGGGAATTCCACATACTCTGCAGAGGTCATCTTTACACCTTTGGGGACCCTAAAGGGCCAACCAGCTCTCTTCCCATGATTCCGGCCCAAAACATGACTCCACCACCCTCTTGCTGACGTCGTAGCCTAATTGGAACAGGGTGACCGTCCACCAACCATCCATTACTTCATCCATCTGGACCATCCAGTATTGCAAGGCAATCATCAGTGAACATGATTGTTTGAAAATTAGACTTCATGTATTTTTCTGCCCAATGCAGTCGTTTCTGCTTGTGAGCATTGGTTTGTGGTGGCCGAATGGAAGGTTTATGCACAGTTGCAAGACTCTGGAGGACTCTACACCTTGATGTCTGTGGGACTCAAGAGGCACCAGCAGCTTCAAATATCTGTTTTCTGGCTATGTAATGGTGTTTTAGCAGCTGATCTCTTGATCTGATGGATGGATCTGGCAGAAATCTTCCTCAATGTGCCTTTATCTGTACAAAACCCGTCTGTGCTCTGAATCAGCCACAAATCTCTTAATAGTGCGATGATCACGCTTATGTTTTTGTAAAATATCTAATGTTTTCATACCTTGTCCAAGGCATTGAACTATTTCACTCTTTTTGGCAGCAGAGAGATGTCTTTTCTTCCCCATATTGCTTGAAAATAGTGCTCTGCTTAATAATGTGGCACACCCTTCTTTAGGGTCCTTTCACACGTCCGTTCCGGTCGTCCGTTTTTTGGACGTCCGGTAACGGACCTCAATGCTTCCCTATGGGAGCGGATCCGTTAGCGGATGATGCATCCGCTAACGTCCGCTAGATCCGCATCCGTTTTTGCGGACGGAAGAATGCCCTATTTTTCTTCCGTCCACCCAAACGGATCGGATGCAAACGGACAGACGGTCCGTTTCCATCCGACTCCCCATAGGGGAGAGCGGAGGAGAGACAGGGCGGTCCCTGCACAGTGTGCGGGGACCGCCCCGTCCACCGACAGCTGAGCGGAGACCCCCCCGCTGAGCTGACGGACACATGGAGCGGACCGAAAAACGGTCCGCTCCGTGTGAAAGGACCCTTAGTAGTTTTTCCTTTAATTGGGCTCACCTGGCAATGTAATTATCACAGGTGTCCAAGATTGTTTTCAGTGATCAAAAGAGCCCTGAGACACAATGACATCCATGAATTAAACTGAAATACAAAATATTTAATCTTTGTGACACTGAAATAGAATTTGCATAATAATTTGGAACAGGGTATATATGTTTGGACACTTGGCACCAGCACCAGCACTTTATTACATGCGTTTCAGTAGCGTTCAGCCTGCTGCTCCTGCATGAACACTTATGTTGTTTTCACTGTTTATATGTTTGCTATCACCCATGTGTATAGTTTTGTAGCCTTCTGGCTCAAGCAGCGCCCGCTGTCTTATTCACTTAGCACTATTGTGTCCACTTTGGATTTGTTACTATGCATCACTGAAGTCGTGTACTGTTATACTGTTTAGATGCATATACTTCAATTTTGGATCTAGTACTATACTTATGAGATTTAAATTATTATTTTTTATCCCTACAGTGCAGCACTATTTTTTATTTATATATTTTTGGGTTGTGATGCACTTGCAGTGCCGCAGCAGTTTCACCTTTTCTCCCCTTGTTTGTTCACTGTCCTTCCCCACTCCCCCATCCCCCCTCCCTTCCCTTTAGGTTTCCCTTCCACAAGTCCTTTGGTAGCGTGGTAATACCCCTTTTAACATTTACCAGACAGGGTATATTGCTGCAAGTACTTTCACGTGGTGTACTACTGTCTGTGTCCTCTGCAGGCCATTAGTATGTCTGGAAGGGACAACAAGGAGAGGCAGACAGTCACGAGCCGATAAAAGAGGGCAAGCAGGCTCTGCGTCTAGAGGCAACAGTGCTGGTTGTGGACACGGTGCATCCTAATCAGCACGTGGTCGTGGGACACACTCGTCCTTTTTTTCGGCAGCTGGCCGTTTCGAGCCACAACATGCCGAAGACTTGGTAGAGTGGATGACCAGACCGTCCTCATACTCCTCATTCTCTCTCACCCAGGCTCGGGGTACTTTGTCTGGCAAAGCAGCTGACAACGTGGCCTCTTTGAGGGAGCAGAGGTGCTCAATGGCATCAGTCACTCATTCCCTAGCCCCACCATGTCCTCCTGATGAGTCCCCCGAACTGTTTGACCACAGTGTTGGGTACATGCTGCAGGAGGATGCGCAGCGGTTTGAAGGCTCCAATGATGGTACACAGCTAGAGGAAGACAGTAATGTGAGCCCAGAGAGAGAGGGTGCCCAAGAAGGACAGCAATCTGGCAGTCAAGTTCCCCCAGCTGCAGCATACTGCCAGGTTTTCTACAGTGATGAGGAGGGAAGGGATGATGAGGTCACTGACTCTACGTGGGTGCCTGATAGGAGAGAGGAGGAGGAGGAGGAGGCACAGGCACATCTCCAACGAGACAGGATGCCCTCCAGGGGCCAGCTTAAGGGCAGCACACCGACTGCATCACAATGCAGAGCTAGTATGTGCAGGGTGCTGCTGTCTCTCAGCGTTATTCCAAAAGTTCTTTGGTGTTTTTGAGACGAGTGCATCAGATCGCACCACTGATATTTGCAACATATGTCTCTAGCATATCTCGGGTGGCCAAAACATCACCCGCTTGGGCACCACATGCTTGACCAGACATATGTCGACCTGCCATGCAGTTCGTTGGCAAGCGTACCTCAAAGACCCACACCAAAGAACAAAGCGGACCTCTCCTTGCTTATCATCAGCTGGGATCTCCAACCCCACTATACCCTCAGTCCTCTCTGAAGCCTGTACTGATAGGACTGAAGGTGTAGAATTAGGTGTGTCACAGCCAAGTACTATAACATTTTTATTTTTTTAGCAATTAGTGCGCAACCTATTTAGACCAAAAAATTAAAAGGTAATATTGATAAATATTAAATTAATGTGACCAGTGTCAAAAAGTCCAATAAAAAATAAGAAATCAACAGAGATTGATTCCTATGAGGGTTGAACATAAAGTCCCATAGGAGCTTCCAACATGTGTGTTATCTAGCAGGGGGCTAGCAGACAGGTTTCCAGCAGACAAAAGTTTTAAAGCACGCTTTAAAACTTGTCTGCTGGAAAGCCGTCTGTCGGATATGTCCGCTGGTTAGTACGCCTAAACAGCGGACCGAAATCTCCCGCATGCGTCGAATTGATTCGACACATGCGTGGAAGTATTTTACTTCCTGGTTCGGTGATGTGGCGGTGTCAACGTCACCGACACGTCACTGCGCTGTCTGTCAGCTGGGATTTTGGTTTGATCGTGTGTACACAGATCAAACCAAAATCTCCCAGGAGACATGTCCGATGAAAACGGTCCGTCGGACCGTTTTCATCGGATATATCTCCTCATGTGTATGGGGCCTTAGAAATGCCGTTGATGGAAAGAAAAGAAAGGCTTCATAGTGCAATGATGTAGTAAAAAAAGATGCACTTTATTCCACTTGATTGAAATAACTCACTGACATCAATAAAAAGCCTTTTACAACAAAGAAAAGGATCCCGGTAAAAAGATTCAAACCAGTGTCGGCTGCAACCGATCAGCTGGAGGTGTGGTGACGTCAGCTACTGATGCTCCACCCGACGTAACGTTTCTCCCTATTGGGCTTCAACTGGGAAAGGAGGCATAGAAGCAAACATCACACATTGATATACTCCTCGGCAGGTGAGCAACACCTGATGCACAGCACTCATTAAGAAGCCTCGCATAGCAGGGTTACTTAACTAATTGCCGACCGCCCGCCGTCATATTACGGCGGGACGGTGGCACTGCTACGCGGGAGCATGTAGCTCTACGTCCTCCCTTTAGCAGCTTGCAGGGCGCGCCCGGCGGGTACGATCGCCGCCGGGCACCCACGATTGCTCGTTACAGAGCGGGGAACGGGAGGTATGTGTGTAAACACATACCTCTTGTTCCTGTCAGCGGGGGAAACGCTGATCTTCTGTCCATACAATGTATGGACAGAAGATCAGTGATTTCCCCTAGTGAGGCCACCCCCCCCCCCCTATACAGTTAGAACACACCAGGACCACACTTAACCCCTTCCCTGCCCCCTAGTGTTAACACCTTCACTGCCAATGGCATTTTTATAGTAATCCAATGCATTTTTATAGCATTGATCGCTATAAAAATGCCAATGGTCCCAAAAATGTGTCAAAAGTGTCCGATGTGTCCGCCATAATATCGCAGTACCGAAAAAAAAACGCTGATCGCCGCCATTACTAGTAAAAAAATATAATAATAAGAATGCCATAAAACGACCCCCTTTTTTGTAAACGCTATAAATTTTGCGCAAACCAATTAATTAACGCTAATTGCGATTTTTTTTAACGAAAAATATGTAGAAGAATACGTATCGGCCTAAACTGAGGAAAAACAATTTTTTTTTATATCTTTTTTGGGATTTTTATTATAGCAAAATGTAAAAAATATTGCATTTTTTTCAAAATAGTCACTCTATTTTTGTTTATAGCGCAAAAAATAAAAACCGCAGAGATAATCAAATACCACCAAAAGAAAGCTCTATTTGTGGGAAAAAAAGGACACCAATTTTGTTTGGGAGCCACGTCGCACGACCGCGCAATTGTCAGTTAAAGCGATGCAGTGCCGAATCACAAAAAGTGCTCTGGTCTTTGGACAGCAATATGGTCCGGGGCTGAAGTGGTTAACATATAAATGGCATTGCTGAAATACTAACAAAATAATCTTTTGCCAAAAACAGAATTAATACATGAATACCTATGCTGTCAATACCTATTCAATATGATATAGGAAAGGCGTATCATAACAACACATCAATCCTATTACAATAATAAAACAATAAAAGAAGATTTATAGTTAAAAATGCAAATGAGATAGCACTTAGATATGCAGATGCGGGGTTCTGAACAGGCATGCACCATATTCCTGTGTACCCCGAGAATCAAAACGGGGGACCCACTGGACGAGAAGGTAGGAATGAGGCATATCAGAAACTACCCACGCATGTGCACATCCTATAAAAACCATAGTGGCCATAACTATGGCAACCAATTATATAAAAAAGTTTTAAAACATTACAGAGTGGGGTGAGTCCTCCAATGTACCCACACAAAAATAATGAACCTTTAATATATTAACCTATTAACATAAGCATACGGGACACAGATCGTATGACTCAAAAGTATAAAAAATTCCAGTAGACACTGGGATGATCTACTGGCCAACTCACAGGGGCCCAAAAAAGGGGGGGGGTGCATATGAACTGGAAAAAGGAGGGTACTGATGTTAAATTGGAGCACGGGAGCATATCCTTGTTGTAACACCCCTCAACTATTATTGATGTAACAATTGATGTCCCATTCAATGTTAAGTCCCCAGGGGGTATAACATTGCATGTCATATATCCACCGGGTCTCCCTACGTGAAATACTTTGCTTCAAATCGCTCCCTCTCCAATGTGGGGTATATTTCTCTATCTCCACAACTTCAAGCACAGAGGGATCTTTCATGTGATAGTTTCCGGAAGTGCAGGGAGACACTATGTTCTTTAAATCCCCTACGGATGCATGAGAGGTGTTCCCCAATTCTAACCTTGAGAGCCCTGGTGGTCCGCCCAATGTACTGGAGGCCACAAGGGCATTTGAGCAAATAAATGACCCCCTTCGTATCACAAGTAATGAACTCTGAGATAGTATACGTATGAGATGTAACTTGTGATGAAAATACAGAAGTTTTAATAGTCTTAGCTCTGGCACATACTTTGCACCTTCTGCACGGGTAAAAACCCTTGAGGTTCTCGAACATACGTATCTTGGGGGATCTAGCATACTAGGTGCCAGTACATCCTTGAGGTTTTGATTTCTTCTAAATAGAACTTTGGGGTTCTTAGGGATGATAGAGCCAAAAATGTTATCACTTTTCAGCACTGACCAATACTTCTGTATGACCCTTCTAACCCACCAAAATTCAGATGAAAAGGTGGTGAGAAATGACCATTCAAAATCCCCATTATTTTTCTTTTCCCCCCGGTCTCTGGGGGCCAACAGATTTTGTCTATCCAGGGAAGCTATTTCTTGTATGTTACTATCTAGGATAGAAGTCACATATCCTTTCTCTTCAAAGCGCGTTTTCAATATCTTAGCCTGAGTGTGGAAATCATCCATTTTGGAACAGTTTCTGCGAATACGCTGAAACTGTCCTTTGGATATAGCCTTAAGCCAAGTGGGATGATGGCCACTGCTTGTTGGGATATACCCATTTCTGTCAGTGCATTTGAAAAACGCTTTAGTGAGAAGGCTATCCTGTTCCTTGAAAATAACCAAATCCAAAAAATTAACATACTCAGTACTGCATTCATATGTGAACCTGATTCCCCAATTGTTTAAACTGAGATGAGTCATGAACACTTCTAGTGACTGCACGTCTCCCTTCCATAGGAAGAAGGCGTCATCGATATAGTGAAGGCGTGGCTCCTCCAAGGAGTAAAGTTGGTCGTTCTCCCACAGAGCCATAAACAGCCCGGCGAGACTGGGGGCAAATTTGGACCCCATTGCCATGCCGGTGCTCTGGAGGAAGAAACGGCCCCTATAGTAAAATAATTATGCTCCATGGCGAAGCTAAGAAGCTTCATCACAAAATCCAATGTAGAGGATTTAAAGGAAAGGTATTTTTTCAGGAAGAATTCGGCTGCCTTATACCCCAGCTCATGGGGTATAATGGTATACAAGGAGGCAACGTCTGCTGTTACCAGCAAAACATCCTCCATCACCTTAATCTCCGAAATCTCCCTGATGATCTGCATGGAATCTCTCAAAAATGCTGGAGTCTTAACAACCACCGGCTGGAGACCGTTTCAGCAGACAGATTCGATCGTGTGTACAGGCAAACAGACAGATTTGGCCACCCGACAAATTTCAAAGCATGCTTTGAAATCTGTCGGCTGGGAACCCGTCCGCCCGACATGTCTGCTGGTTAGTACGCTAACCAGCAGACATATCTGCTCGCACATGCTTCAAATGGATTTGATGCATGTGCGGAAGTGTTTTACTTCCGGGTGCGGTGACGTGGCGGCGTCCACGTCACTGCCACGTCAGCGCCACGTCAGCGTGCTGTCTGCCGGCGGGGATTTTGGTTTGATGGTGTCTAAACTGTCTGTCGGACAAGTTTGAGCGGACATATCTCATCGTGTGTAAGAGGTGTCTCTTGTCCCCTGATGCTTTATCACCAATCCTTGTTTCACTAAAAAACCCAAATTTTCAAAAAAACATTTGTAATTGGGACAGAAAGTGAATTGCAATCGTCTGAACAGATGCACACAGACAGCAAAACAAATGTTACAGGGGTGATAACCCTTCTCTATGTTTTCAGAAAAGCTTAAAAATAGATTTTATGGCTGGAGCTACACTTTAAAAAAGTACCAGTTCAAAATTACAAACAGATTCTACTAAACAAGAAACCTACAGTCCCTGTCTTGTTTGCACCGCCTGTATACTGCTGTTTAAAGCTTGTAATGACCTGGGGGGAGGAGGGGCAAACCCATGCTTTTTTTCTCAATGATTTTCATCCATATTGCAGGGACCAGACATTACATTAAAGCCGCAAGCAGTTTTAAATTACTTTTTTCCTATAGTAATTTTATTTTGTGCAGGGACAGTTCCAAACACGTGCCACTTCACAGGCATATTATAGACACCCAGCAGGTACGATATTTAAATTAATTTTTCAATTTTTTTTTTTACTTTAAGCATCATTAAAATCACTGCTCCAGAAAAAACGACCGTTTTTAAAACTTTTTTTTACATTGATACATGTTCTCTGGCAAGACCCGGATTCTCAAACCCGTTTTACGACAATAACTTGCATATTAGGCTTTAACCACTTAACCCCCGGACCATATTGCTGGTCAAAGACCAGAGCACTTTTTGTGATTCGGCACCGCGTCGCTTTAACTGACAATTGCGCGGTCGTGCGGTGTGGCTCCCAAACAAAATTGGCTTCCTTTTTTTCCCACAAATAGAGCTTTCTTTTGGTGGTATTTGATCATCTCTGCGGTTTTTATTTTTTGCGCTATAAACAAAAATAGAGCGACTATTTTGAAAAAAATGCAATATTTTTTACATTTTTCTATAATAAATATCCCCAAAAAAGATATAAAAAAAAACTTTTTTTTTTCCTCAGTTTAGGCTGATACGTATTCTTCTACATATTTTTCGTTAAAAAAAATCGCAATTAGCGTATATTGATTGGTTTGCGCAAAATTTATAGCGTTTACAAAAATGGGGGTAGTTTTATGGCATTTTTATTTTTTACTAGTAATGGCGGCGATCAGCGTTTTTTTTTCGGTACTGCGATATTATGGCGGAAACATCGGACACTTTTGACACATTTTTGGGACCATTGGCATTTTTATAGCAATCAATGCTATAAAAATGCATTGGATTACTATAAAAATGCCATTGGCAGTGAAAAGGTTAACACTAGGGGGCAGGGTAGGGGTTAAGTGTGTTCCTGGGTGTGTTCTAACTGTATGGGGGGGTGGCCTCACTAGGGGAAATCACTGATCTTCTGTTCATACATAGTATGAACAGAAGATCAGCGTTTCCCCCGCTGACAGGAACGAGAGCTATGTGTTTACACACATAGCTCTCGTTCCCCGCTCTCTAACGAACGAGCGCGCATGCCCGGCGGCGAACGTGCCCCCTAGAGGCCGCTAAAGGTAGGACGTAGAGCTACGTGCTCTCGCCCAGCAGTGCCACCGTCCCGCCGTATAACTGCAGTGGGCGGTCGGCAAGTAGTTAAAATGAGCACTTTTGAATTTGAACATTCCAGTCCCATAGACTTCAATGGAGTTCTAAATGTTCGTGCAAACGTTCGGTCCGTTCAAAGGTTCTGGTGCGAACCGAACGGAGGGGTGTTCGGCTCATCCCTAGCGATCAGATTGGCGCATTTTTCTGCAGAAAAGAAAATCCATTCATTGCAATGGATCCCATTTACTGCATTGTACTGCACTGCAACATGTTTTGTATCGGAATGCTGCATTTTCTCGATCCTCGATACTCAGGTGATTAAAATAATTAATAAATGAATGGGCCAGATTCAGATAGGAGAGCGGATATTTATTTTGGAGTAACGTTTGTTATTTACGTTACTCCGCCGAAATTTTAGGAGCGAGTACTGTTATTCACATAGCACTTGCTCCCAAAGTTGCGGCGGCGTAGCGAAAATGAGCCGGCGGAATTCAAATTGGGCGGGTAGGGGGCGTGTATTATTTAAACTAGGCACGATCCCGCGGCGAACGTACTGCGCATGCGTCGACTGTCAGTGCTCATGCTCCAAATTCTGTCAGTGAACGTCAATGATGTCAATCCCCATTCACGGACGTTTTACGCAAACGACGCTAAACTTTTTAAATTCGACGCGATGACGACGGCCATACTTAACATAGGATACTCCACCTAGGGGGCATGTTTTTCTTTACGCCGCATATTGCTTATGGAAACGTCGGAAAGTCACTGCGTCGGGCCAGCGTACGATCGTGAATTTCCGTCTCTCGCTGATTTACATATTCTTGGCGTAAATCAGCGGGAACGCCCCGAGCGCCCATTTTCAAATTGCAGTTCCGATACGACGGCAAAATACAATTACGCCGCTCGTATCTGAACTCAATCCCGGCGTATCTTGTTTTCTGACTACAGAAAACAGATAAGCCGGCTCAAAGTGTGAGTTATGCTGGCGAATCACTGATACTCCAGCGTAACTCTACCTGAATCTGGCCCAATGTATTTTTAGTGCATTTCGTTTATGGATTTCTGTTAGAGTGTAGTTCCATCCAAAATGGAATTGGGACAGATTCTCAAAAGAATAGAATGTAGATACACCGGCGTAATTCGAATATCCCTCTGGCATATCATTGTTTTGTATTCTCAAAACAAGATACGCCGGAATTAGGCTAGGATCCGACTGGCGTAAGTCACTTACACCGTCGGATCCTAAATGCAATAATACGCCGGCCGCTAGATGGCTTTTACGTCGATTTCAGCGTCGAACATGCAAATGAGCCGATACGCAGATTCCCGAACGTTTTTGCGCCGCTTTGCCGTAGTTTACGTTGTTTCCGTAAGCGTAAGGTTACTCCTGCTATATGAGGGGTAACCTTGCGTAGGTCCAGCGTACGCCATGTTAAGTATGGCCGTCGGGGCAGCGTCTGGTTTTTCCGTCGTTTACGTAACTCGTCGCGAATAGGGCTGTTACTTACAAGTCACTTACACCGTCGGATCCTAAATGCAATAATACGCCGGCCGTTAGGTGGTGTTTACGTCGATTTCAGCGTCGAACATGCAAATGAGCCGATACGCAGATTCCCGAACGTTTTTGCGCCGCTTTGCCGTAGTGTACGTCGTTTCCGTAAGCGTAAGGTTACTCCTGCTATATGAGGGGTAACCTTGCGTAGGTCCAGCGTACGCCATGTTAAGTATGGCCGTCGGGGCAGCGTCTGGTTTTTCCGTCGTTTACGTAACACGGCGCGAATAGGGCTGTTACTTACAAGTCACTTACACCGTCGAATCCTAAATGCAATAATACGCCGGCCGCTAGGTGGTGTTTACGTCGATTTCAGCGTCGAACATGCAAATGAGCCGATACGCAGATTCCCGAACGTTTTTGCGCCGCTTTGCCGTAGTTTACGTCGTTTCCGTAAGCGTAAGGTTACTCCTGCTATATGAGGGGTAACCTTGCGTAGGTCCAGCGTACGCCATGTTAAGTATGGCCGTCGGGGCAGCGTCTGGTTTTTCCGTCGTTTACGTAACTCGTCGCGAATAGGGCTGTGCGTTAATTACGTTCACGTCACAAGCAATGTAATTGCGGCGTACTACGGAGCATGCGCACTGGGGTACGTTTATGGCCGGCACATGCGCAGTTCAATCGGCACGGGGGTGCGCTTAATTTAAATACAAGCCGCCCCCTTTGATTTACGCAGGGATACGTCGGGCCATTTACACTACGCCGCCGCAAATTACGGAGCAAGTGCTAGGAGAATACTGCACTTGCTCCTGTAAGTTGCGGTGGCGTAGTGTAAATAGGATATGCTACGCCCCGCTCGTAGATGCGCCGATCTACGAGAATCTGGCCCTTTGGGGGGGGTAAAGTGGGGTAGGATAAATCCCTATTAAAGCTTTGGAAGAGACTGTCACAGTGACAACAGTGTCACCATTAAGGAAAATCTGCAGCTGGGACAAAGATAGGGTTGACCCTTCTTCTTTCAACAAACCCAAACACATTAGCAGTGCATGGTAATTTTTTTTTGTAGTATACAGCAGGGGTATACAGCAGGGGTCTCCAAACGTTCGAAATAAAGGGCCAATTTACTGTCCTTGAGGCTTTAGAAGGGTCAGACTGTGGCCAGTGAGATTAGAAAACACCATGGTGTCGTTGAGTACAAATATCATCCCATCATTGGTTTTAATGGAAGGAACATTGCCCTATAGTTGGTGTTCAGGGTAGGAATGGTACCACATCATTGGTGTCTGTGGGCGGAATGGTACCCCATTGATGTCTGGGGGAGGAATGGTGGACATCATTGGTGTCAGTTGATGGCATGGTGCACCGCAGGCGGGATAAAAGCAAGCAAAGAGCCACATCTGGCCCGTGGGCCGTAGTTTGGAAACCATTGCACTATAAGATTGTAAGAGACCTGGGACACATTTGAGTGCCCCAAGGAGAGTAGTAATGCAGCATGTGGTAAACGCTGCGGTAAACAGTGGGTGTGGCCAAATTGCATTAACAGTGGGAAGCATTTAAAGGTGCACGGTTAAATAAAACAAAAGCATTCTTGTACCCTAAAATATGCTTAGATTAATAAAACAAATTTCACTGTAAAAACAGGAACTAAGCCTACCATAAAAGCGGACAGTGTCAGTAAGGCAGAGCATTGTGTCAGTAGTGCAGTATATGGTGTCAATTTGGTGTCAGTAGGGCAGTATATGGTGTCAGTAGGGCAGTATATAGTGTCAGTAGGGCAGTATATAGTGTCAGTAGGGCAGTATATAGTGTCAGTAGGGCAGTATATGGCATCAGTCAGTAGAGCAGTGGAGGGTGTCAGTGTCAGAAGGGCAGTGAACTTAGTAGGGCAAAGGATGAAGTCAGTAGAGCAGAGGTTGGTGTCAGTATTGTACTGGATGGTGTAAGTTTTTTTTTTGTGGCAGACGCCTGAGAGAGGGGGAGACGTTCTACGCGGGGCCCGCGTTCCAGGTGCGGCATCCGCTTTCAGGGTGCGGGCATCCATGGGCCCCGCCACCGAGGCCTGCCTGGCCGAAGCTATGCACCAAGTGGAGCTTTGCTGTGACATCGAGAGGGGCCCCAGCGGCTTGCTAGGTCCCAGATTCTAAGCTGGGAGCTGTACGGTGGGGGATTGGCTCGGGAGACCCAAAGGCAGAGGCCTAGGCGAACCACCGGGGATTGGGTCATCACTTCACTTCAACACCTCACAACACTTCAACTGTCCTCTGATGACTCTAGAGAAGTGACTTACTGGGAGGATCCATTAGTTCTACCCCTTTGCAAAGTATAGAAATTCCTCCGGCCTGTGGCAGAGGCCCCAATTCCTCCCAGTGACTACTGCAAGTGACCTTTCGGCTGCCAGGCCCAAGTTAAACGCCTGTCCGGGGCAAAATGGATATAAATTCCCTGTTAAGGGATGGGGCATGGGACTGTACGAATGCTATTTGGGTATAGTTTGCTGATAGTCAAAAAATTTAGAAATATTGACTCTTGGAACCACAGAGATCAAGAAGTTACAGACAAAGGGCCAGATTCTCTAAGAAATTCGCCGGCGTAGCGCAAGCCATTTACACTACGCCGCCGCATCGTACTAGAGCAAGTGCCGTATTCCCTAAGCATTTGCTCCGTCGTTTGCGTTGGCGTAGCGAAAATGACCCAGCGTAAGCCCGCGTAATTCAAATGAGGCGGCTTGTATTTAAATGAAGCGCGCCCCCGCGTCAAACGAACTGCGCATGCGCCGGCCGGGGAAAAAGCCCAGTGCGCATGCTCCAGCTCACGTCGGAAAGCGTCGTTGAAACTGACGTCAAAACGACGTGAGCGTCATTTACGCAACTCCCTATTCGCGAACGAGTTAGTAAAACGACGTAAGCGACGGAAAAAGCCGACGCTGACCCGACGCAATACTTAACATGGCATCCGACGGCACCCGACAGCATCCGACGGAACTTCGTAAGATTACTCCACATAGAAGCTGGGGTAACCTTACGCGGACGAAAACGAGGTACGCGACGACGGGGCGGCGTAAAAGCGAACGGGAATCGGCGTACTAGCCTCATTTGCATAGGCAAATGAGAAAACAACGTAAAGGCCACCTAGTGGCCGGAGTTGTCATTACACCTACGATCCGCAAGTGTAATGGTTTTACACTTGTCGGATGTTGCAGCGTATCTATGCAAAAGCGATGCTAAGCATCACTCGCATAGATACGAGGCAAAAAAAAAGGCGATACGACGGGGTATCTGAGATACTCCGTCGTATCGCCGCTGAGAGTCTGGCCCAAAGCCTGTCCGGGGCACTTTACCCACTCTGACGGGAGTGGCGACGATTAAGTGTGACTGTACTGAGAGCAAGCTGCTCTCTATAATATCCAAGGCCTGATACTGCAGTTTTCTTCCGCTCATCAACCTTTTTCTATAGTGTGCCATGTTGATGTTGGCTATGTTGGGCCTTGGAATAAACCTTTGAAAAGTACTCTGATATCTGCACACTCGCTTTATTCACTTTCTACAAGTATTCACCCCTAGACAAGTTTAATTGGTAACTTAATACGCCGACCCCGAAATCAACCAGCGGCTCCTTCGGGGGTAAGCGCTACATTTGTTTTGTTTTTTATTTTTTTATTAAATTAACAGCCCTATTGGGTAGCTTTTGTGAAATCCAAATAGATCCCTGATGTCTCACTTTTAAGACAGAGAAAGAGACCGAGGACAGAGATTCCCCTTTCTGTGCAACATCAGCTGCACTGGAACGTAAATAAATGGAAATTACTCTGTGTTGGGAGGCTTCCTATTCATTCACAAATTTAAGCATATTAAATACAATTTAGTATGCTTCAGTTATGAATGGACACAGTAATCGGTACTGATCACTCACTGTATTCATTCAGAAAAGGAAGGGGCCAGTAAATGACATATTTATTGTCTTCTTCCTTACTCTCTATCCTAAAACATCTGTCAGCGGGAGAGGAGAGAAGGAAAGCCGGAAAGCACTGTGGTGGTGGTGGTGGGGGGGTGTTGTAAGGTTTTTTGGGCAACATCAGGGACTAAAACCCGGACACATGATTCTATACCCGGACTGTTTCGGTGAATCCCGGATTGGCAAGGACACATAGAAAAATTTAATACTTGGAGCTTATGAAGACACTACTCCACATCAGACAAACTCAAGGTTAGACTTTCGCCCAATGTAACCCTGTAGATCCTAGACTCAAGCCCGCAGGCGCTTATTCCCTAGGCGGGAATGGAGCACACCGTCTCCCCAACCCCCCCCCCCTCCCCCATCTTCCCCACCTTCCCCTACCCTCATTCTTAATATACCTCCCTCTTTCTCTCTACTGGTCTTCTTGGCCTCCCCTTGGGTCGCTCTTGAAGGCCGACTAGTTACTCACGGGCACTCTGTTAGTACACTGGGCCGAACACATTTTATGGAAGTGGTACCGTTCTTTGGCTGTTCGGTAGTTATCAGCACTCCAGCCCAGTTTTTCTCGCTCTTTGAGCTACTCAAACTTTCACTTCCTTGGATCTCGGGCGCAGCAGGATCCCGAAGGGGCGCCCGGATCGAGCTCGAGAAGTAGTTCCCTTTTTTATTTTATTTGTATGCTGGTTTGCTTTATTAATTTATCGATATATGTCCACCCACTATATCCATAATATGAATATTTGTGCAAGTTTGTGTGTGTGCTTTGGAGTGTCTATGTTTTTTCTTCTTATGGATCTGGCTGCCCTTTGTCGGGGGTCAGGTCCAATATGTTCATTTTGCCTATTTTCTCTGTCTGAAAACCTTTAATAAATACTTATTGAACCTAAAAGAGAGGGGAGAGACCTCTGTGTCCTGTGATATACTCAAAGAAATGTATTTTTCAGTTAAGTATGAAGAAAAAAAAAAATTTTCCTTTTTGTACATCATGGGACACAGAGCAGCCATATACATTACTACCTGGGACATCCCAGAGCAATCCCTTTGAGGGGAGGGAGACACACTGTATGAATACCACAATCAGATTTATACAGCAGCCTGTTTCTACGGCCAAAAGCAGAGTACTACGCTGCCCTAACATCCACCTAATAAAATCTTGTGAATCTATGAACCGAAGACCAGTTGACGGCCTTGCAAATCTGCACCAAAAGTAATACAAAAAGAAAACAACAATGCTGGCGCACACAGGAACTACTATGATTTTAAATTGTCCTCAGTGCAGAGTCCTATAAGCTATAAAAAGCTTTGTAATGAGTCACAGTTCTTTGATGAAAGGCAGCCTTGCGTGGGGAGCCGAAGCAATGCTCCAATGACATGTAAAAAACAAAACAAAAAAACAGGCGCCAATAAATAAACTGCTGGACTTTAATAAAAAAGTATCATAAAAGCACTCACATAAAGGTTGAAGTACACAGGCATAAGGTGAAGGTCTTCATGGATCGTCAAGACCAGCCGAGGATTGGTAGGGTCCCAGGAAAATCTTCATGCTGACGTCTGCTGTGCAGAGAGGACAAACAGTGCTGATTTCCGGGAACGTGCAGGTGTTGTGTGCGAGCGTGTCAGCGAAGGAAGCTGGAGCGCACTCTGGAACGCACGATGGGACGCTACGGTTGCGGCTTGGAAGGGGGGAATGACGTCATCACGCAGGACCTTCAAGGATACGACACGTTTCAATGCAAGTGCCGTGTGTTGAATCTCTGACACACGGCGCGCACCTTTTTCTAATCTGCACCACTGATGCCTGATGACGAAAAGCCCAAGAGGTTCCCACACCCCTGATAGAATGAGCTCTTACCCCAAAGGCAGGAAAGAGCTTTATCTTTCAGGTCATGAGTGATTAACCACTTAAGACCCGGACCAAAATGCAGGTAAAGGACCTTGCCCCTATTTGCGATTCGGCACTGCATCGTTTTAACTGACAATTGCGCGGTCGTGCAACGTGGCTCCCAAACAAAATTGGCATCCTTTTTTCCCCACAAATAGAGCTTTCTTTTGGTGGTATTTGATCACCTCTGCAGTTTTTATTTTTTGCGCTATAAACACATATAGAGCGACAATTTTAAAAAAAATTCAATATTTTTTACTTTTTGCTATAATAAATATCCCCCAAAAATATATAAAAAAACATATTTTTTCCTCAGTTTAGGCCGATACGTATTCTTCTACGTATTTTTAGTAAAAAAAATCACAATAAGCGTTTATCGGTTGGTTTTCGCAAAATTTATAGCGTTTACAAAATAAGGGATAGTTTTATTGCATTTTTATAATTTTTTTTTTTTTCTACTAATAGCGGCGATCAGCGATTTTTTTCGTGACTGTGACAATATGGCGGACACTTCGGACAATTTTTACACATTTTTGGGACAATTGTCATTTTCACAGCAAAAAATGCATTTAAATTGCATTGTTTACTGTGGAAATGACAGTTGCAGTTTGGGAGTTAACCACAGGGGGCGCTGTAGGGGATGTGTGACCTATGTGTGTGTTTACAACTGTAGGGGGGTGTGGCTGTAGGTGTGACGTCATCGATCGCGTCCCCCTATTACAGGGATGACGCGATCGATGCTACGGCCACAGAGAAGCACGGGGAAGCCGTGTTTACACACGGCTCTCCCCGTTCTTCCGCTCTAGGGACGGATCGCCGCACTGCAGCGGCGATCGGGTCTGCGAATCCCGCGGTCCCGGTCCTGGAGCTTCGGACCGGGTCACGGGTGCGCGCCGCGGGCGCGTGCCCGTGACCCACGGCTGGGTACTAAAATCAACGTATATATACGTTGATGTGCCCAGCTGTGCCATTCTGCCGACGTAAATGTGCAGTAGGCGGTCCTTAAGTGGTTAATTGGTGAATCCAAAGTGAAATGGATGCCTTCGAAGCCGCTTGCCCCTTCTTGGGGCCTTCAGGCAAAACAAAAAAATGCATCAGAACTTCTGATACTTGCTGATCTTTCCAGATAGACTCCCCACTCCACATCCAAAAAGGGGTTCTCTTTTGGCGAACCAGGTTGAGAGAAAAGGGTAGTACAATATCTTGATTTAAATGAAAGCCATCAACCACCTTAGACAGAAAGGATGGAAGAGGTTGTAGCACCACATTATCATGGTGCAAAATCAAATACAGCTCTTTGCAAGAAAGAGCCACCAATTCTGAAACCCTTCTAGCTGAAGAAAAAGCAAAAAGAAGGGCTAACTTCTGTGTCAAAAGGACTGACGGAATTTTGTTAATCGGTTCAACACCGACAGAACCAAATTCTAATCCCAAGGACAACGAGGAATCCTAACAGGAGGTGACAAACGAGTCATTCCCTGAAGAAAAGCTTGGACCAGGGAATATGAAGCCAAAGGCTTCTGGAAGTATACTGACAAGGCTGAAATGTGTCCTTTAACTGTTGCCAAGGCTAATTTATTGTCTGAAGAAAAGAGAGAATTCTCCCTACCAAATATTTGCAAATATTTGCAAGGATGCCAACCATTGGCCTCACTCCAAGCAATGTAAGCCTTCTAAACCCTGTGATAGATCTTCCTGGGATCTTCCTGGGAACCTTCCTGGCATTCACCAATGAAGATATCATTGGACCTGAGATACTACGATTTCCTAACACCCTAGCCTCAATTCAGCAAGCGTAAATTCAGGTGGCAGATAAGACCTTGTGACAGTAGATCGAGCCGGAGCGGAAATGTCCAAGGTTCGCCCACTGCCAACCTCACTATCTCCGAATACCAGGGCCTCCTGGTCCAGGCTGGAGCTACCAGGATGACAGAGGTAATCTCCTCCTGGATTCTGCACAAGAGATGTAGCAGGAGAGGAGTCTTGGGGAATGTATAGATTAGGGAGCACCGGGTCAAGGGAACTACCAGTGCATCCACCCCCATAACAAGGAGATCCCTTGCTCTGGTAACAAACTGCTGAATCTTGCAGTTGAACAATCTTGCAGAAATCCAGAGTCTGCATCTTCTTCTTCCATGCAGAAAGAATGTTCTGCTGTAATGCTCTGGAATGGAACTGGACATAAGGAATTGACTCGAATTAGGTCACCATCCTTCCCAGAACATAAATACTGATGTAGTGCCTGTGTACTTTCAGATACGGGGGATTTTAAGAGGGATGAGAGAGTTTTTTGGCTCTCATCCAGTGATTTGTCTAAATTGGGTCTCTGTTTCGGCTGGGCTGTGCTGTGGGCTCATTCTGTTGTCCCCGGGGTGTTGTTGCACCCCGGGGGAATAGGTGGCAGCAGTGGAGTCTAGGCTGGGGTGTCTCTTGCCAGCAGCCAATCAGGAGGGGTTTTCCCTCGCGGGGCATGCTGGGGGAGAGTACTTCTTGAGCAGCGGGGTGTTCTGGTTCCTGGTGCGGCACCCACCTTTAGGGTGACTGTACATTGGCCCGCCTCTAGTGTTATGGCCTACCTTGCCATAGGGGGGGGGGTGCAACGTGGAGATCCTAGTTCCGGTACCCTGTCAGTCCAGAGCAACTGAAGTTGTAGCGGGGCCCCCAGTGATCGACTGGGGTCCCAACTTGAAGATGCCAAGCGAGTTTATGCTGTTCGGTGGGGAGTCCAGTTGAGGACCACCAATGAGAGGCTGGTGACCCAACAGCACTGGAGCCAACCATCAGGGATCGAGGTGACCGGACACTGAGAGGTTGGATGTCAGCAACCTGTCAACTAAGAACTACCTAAGGTCAGATTCAGGCACTAAATTCACTAAGGAAGATTTACCTTCATGATCAACGTTCTAGGGAAGGGTCTGTGGCAGAGGCCCGTTTTCACACAAGTTTCTGAGTGATACCCTGGCTGCCAGGTTGGTGTGAGAGGCCTGTCCAGGTACACTACACCCACTCCGGCTGGAGTGGAGACGAAAGCAAAGTGTCGTTTGAAGCAGGACTGCTTCGGTTACTGTAGGCCTGAATCTGTTACTTTTCTCCTCATCCATCTTCTCTTATTCACTTCAAGTTTATTGTTTTACCGTGTTGGGTAAAATAAAGCACAAGAAAAGACATCTACTGTTTGGACATTCCATCACTGCTGCTCTCTTCTACTACCCTAGACATCTAAGCTATAGAGGTAACAGGCCGACCCAAATCTAACCAGCAGCTCCTTCTGGGGGTGTGCTACACTGAGTTGGACAAAGTGGTGTCTCTTTCCCTTTATTTGTTGCTCCCTTAGGGACTATGTCCATAACCAGATCCAAGTATTCCAGACTCTGAACTGGTTTCAAAGACAACTTCGACATTTTTTGATCCAACCAAGGTGTTCCAGGAATTGAACCGTTAAGGCCACATTCTGCAACAAAACCTGCAGCGATTGATCCCTGAGTAGGAGATCCTCTAGGTAGTCTGTAATCAAAATCCCCGAGACCTCAGAAGACCCAGCCCTGGCGCTAGGATCTTTGTGATGACTCGGGGGGAGGTTGCGAGCCCAAAGGGCAGAGCCACAAGCTGAAAGTGCTGCTCTTCTTTTACAAAGCGCAAAAGCCTTTGATGAGGCTGAAAAATTGGCACATGCAGGTATGCATCCTTGTAATCTATGGATGCCAGGAAATCAGTGGGGGTGTACCTTCACAAGGAAGGTTTGGCTGCAGTATTAGAGGGTTTTTGGATCAAAGGCCTCTTTTGGCCCTGGCCTTTGTTTGACCCTAGATCCCTGGTGCCGTCGAAACTGCCAAGGGCCTGAAAAACCTGAGGAAGTAGCGCATGGCCCAAGTGCGTATGCCTGTGGAAGGAGAAACACTGAACAGCAACTCCATGCTCTCTAGGGGGTATAACAACAGACAGCCTAGACTTAACAGTGTTGCAGGGAAATACATAATAATAAGGGGCAACTCGCCACTCCCGCCATAGGACTATGGCCTAAGCCAGAGGTCCAGCCTTCACCCATCACAGAGGGTATTGCCAGTCGCAGACCTTCAAGGACTGGGTACCCTTTCATGTTTTAGGGTCCACTCCCTCGAACCTGTATAGCACCCTGCAGGAATTCTCTATGGTGTCCAGGATTCCACTACGCAGGTTCCAGCACCCAGAGGTTGCATTACAGACAAAACCTCAAAGTTGCTTTAAATATTCTTTACGAGGCTTGGGTACCATTTATCTTAGGATAGTAGCTTTTTTAAATGGATCTGATTTGGAAAAGCTGCCCCTTGATTCACAAGAACATGTTTGGGATTACAGCATGGAAGCTCACAGAGAGCTTTAAGAGTGACCATCCACTTTCAAGACACTGGCGAAAAAACGGAAGTACTTCCTGTATGTGAGAGATTAAATAGAGGGGGACTTCCTGTCTTTTTTGTTCTGTCAGTATCCGTTCACCTATAGGTGGCGCATAACCCAGGTAGTAATGTATATGGCTGCTCTGTGTCCCATAATGTACGAAATATTAATTATTTTTATGTATGTGCCCTGTTCTCGCCATACATGTGTGCACTGCGTGTCTGCATTTTTATGCAGCACATCACAAAAAATGTGTGTCACAGGCAGCATAATGCAACATGCTGTTTTGCAGAGAGCTGAATAAAGTATCATTTTGTGACATCACAATACAGTATAAAGTGGAGTTGCCTGTCCAGGGCACCCGCAATATCAGCACCCAAAACCAATCTGTCCCTCAGCTCTCGGGTGCTGCTGCTGCTATCTTCGGTAAGGGAATCAGGAAGAGAAGCCTTGCGGCTTCAGTTCCTGGTTCACTACTGCGAATGCGTGAGTCGCGCTGCGCTATCTCACTGGTCCCTGCTGTCTCCTGGGAACTACGGACATGGCGTAGATCGCAGTGAATACTGCGGAGATCTATGTCTGGAAGTGGGAGCAAATACCTGTATTAGACAGGTATCTGCTCCCTCCTCCCCACTGAAAGGTGCCAAATGTGACATCGGAGGGGGGAGGATTAAAAAAAGCGGAAGTTCCATTTTTGGGGGGAACTCCGCTTTAAAAAGGAAACACTGTGATGCTTTGTAACAACACTGCCACTACATAAAGCACACAAGTGCCATAACAGACCACAGCGCATGCTCACGGGTTTGAACAAGCCCAGAAAGCTAAAGGCAGGGCCGATCCTAGGGTCACAGGCGCCTGGGTGCAGAAATTATTCTGGCGCCCCCACAAAGGGGGCGTGGTCATCTTACCAACTCCTCCCCTTTACAAATGTTTCTATGGCAATGACTCAAACACAGAGATGCTCCTCTAGGGCCTCGTACACACGAGGGGATATGTCCGCTGAAAACGGTCCGATGGACCGTTTCAGCAGACATCTCCGCTCGTGTGTATGGGCTAGCGGACAGATTTCTCCACCCGACAGATTTCAAAGCATGCTTTGAAATCCATCCGGTGGAATCTGTCCGCCCGACATGTCTGCTGGTTAGTACACTTACCAGCAGACATGTCGTGCCCCACCGCCGCCGCGCCGCCGCCGAATGGATTCGGCGCATGCGCGGAAGTGTTTAACTTCCTGGTGCGGTGACGTGGCGGTGACGTGGCGGCGTCAACGTCACCGCCGCGTCACCGCGGGGAATTTGATCCGATGGTGTGTGATCAAACTCCCGATCGGACATATCCGATGGAAATGGTCCGCGGACCGTTTTCATCGGATATGTCCGATCGTGTGTACGAGGCCTAAGAAGTATTTGTTGCCCTGGGATCCTCTCATGATCTTTTAACAATAAAGAAAATACTGGAAGAGCGTACACTAATGAGACCTAGAGGGGAACCTCTCTGATACTGTTAGAAAGTGTCCCAAAACATAGTACAGGAGATGGTCAGAGACTGCAATTATAGTACAGGAGATGGTCAGAGAGTGTAGACATATTACAGGAGACAGTCAGTGACTGGAGAAATAATACAGGAGACAGTCAGAGACTGCAGATATAATACAGGAGATGGTCAGAGACTGCAGATATAATACAGGAGATGGTCAGAGACTGCAGATATAATACAGGAGATAGTCAGAGACTGCAGATATAATACAGGAGATAGTCAGAGACTGCAGTTCCTATTGGCATAAGTAGATAATGGCCGATCGGCTCTCACCTGACCCAGCGATACAGCAACAACAGTTCTTCTGATCAGGAGTCAGCTCACTCTGAATTGCCCATGGATACTCCGCTGGGTAGAGCCCAGATCTGTATTCTGGCAATGACTCCATTCCTTTCTCCTCCAGGGATGGCACTAGGCTGTGTGGGCTGCGGGGTTCTCTCTCTGATGGTGTTCTCTCAACACTGTCCTCTCCCTCTAGAGTCCTGGGTGCATTTCCCATTGCGCGTAAAGAGAAGGAGGAGAGGGTGTGGAAGGAGGAATAAATAGCCGGCAGCTGCAGTGGCATCACTAGGCTTGTTGTCACCCGTTGAGGTAAAACATGGTGTCACCCCCTTCCTCCACCTATAGTTGCCCCTCAGTACAGACCCCCTCCACTAAGTATAGACCCCCTCCGTCAGTGCAGACTCCTAACTAAGTCTAAACCCCCTCCATCAGTACAGACCCCCCAGGACAAACCACCCCCCCATTAGTACAGACCCCCCAGGACAAACCATCCCCTTCAATTAGTACAGACCCCCAGGACAAAACAACCCCCATTAGTACAGACCCCCTCCATTAGTACAGACCCCCCTCAGGACAAACCACCCCCTCCATTAGTACAGATCCCCAGGACAAACCCCCCCATTAGTGCAGACCCCCCCCGACAACCCCCCTCCATTAATACAAACCCAACCAGGACAAACCCCCCCATTAGAACAGACCCCAGAACAAACCCCCCCATTAGTGCAGACCCTCCCTGAACAAACCCCCCAATTAGTACCGACACCCCAGGATAAACCCCCCATTAGTGCATACGCCCAGGACAAGCCCCCCCATTAGTACAGACCCCCCCCAGGACAAACCACCCCATTAATGCAGACCCCCCAGAACAAACCCCCCCATTAGTACAGACCCCCAGGATAAACCCCCCATTAGTATTGACCACCCAGGATAAACCCCCCCATTAGTGCATATCCCCAGGACAAGCCCCCCATTAGTAGACTCCTCCCATTAGTACAGACCCCCCCTCAGGACCAACCACCCCATTAGTGCAGACCCACCCAGGACAAACCCCCCATTAGTACAGACCCCCAGGACAAACCCCCCCATTAGTGCAGACCCACCCAGGACAACCCCCCCATTAGTACAGACCCCCAGGACAATCCCCCATTAGTACAGACCCCCAGGACAAACCCCTCCATTAGTACATATTCCCCCCATTAGTGCAGACCCCCCCCCCCCGACAACCCCCCTCCATTAGTACAGACCCAAATTAGAACAGACCCCAGAACAAACCCCCCCATTAGTGCAGACCCCCCCAGAACAAACCCCCCAATTAGTACCGACCCCCCAGGATAAACCCCCCCATTAGTGCATACGCCCAGGACAAGCCTCCCCATTAGTACAGACCCCCCCAGGACAAACCACCCCATTAATGCAGACCCCCCAGAACAAACCCCCCCATTAGTACAGACCCCCAAGGGTAAACCCCCCATTAGTACAGACCCCCCCAGGATAAACCCCCCATTAGTATTGACCACCCAGGATAAACCCCCCCATTAGTGCATATCCCCAGGACAAGCCCCCCATTAGTACAGACTCCCCCCATTAGTACAGACCCCCCCTCAGGACCAACCACCCCATTAGTGCAGATCCACCCAGGACAAACCCCCCATTAGTACAGACCCCCAGGACAAACCCCCCCCCATTAGTGCAGACCCACCCAGGATAACCCCCCCATTAGTACAGACCCCCAGGACAAACCCCCCATTAGTACAGACCCCTAGGACAAACCCCTCCATTAGTACAAATTCCCCCCATTAGTACAGACCCCCTGGGACAACCCCCCCTTATTAGTGCAGACCCCAGGGACAAACCCCCCCATTAGTACAGACTCCCCCCAGGGAAAAAACGCCCCCTACATTACTATAGACCCCCCCCCCAGGACAAACCCCTCCTCTCCATTACAGTACATAAAAACACATGCTCCTCTCTGTGTCATAAGAGGACTCCTGTCTGCGGCGATCTGTGATCCACCCGGGCGGCAGCTGCAGAGGAGGGGACAGTGTGCAGCTGCGCCGCCCGGGTGGATCACAGATCGCCGCAGACAGGAGTCCTCTAATGACACAGAGGAGAAGAATGTCCGGCATGATAGACCGCCCCCACAGACAGCCGCTCCGTTCTCCGGATTCTTCTAACAGGAGGAGGAAGGGGGGGGCACTGACAGCCATATATTACACACGCGGCGGCGGCGGCGGGGAGAGCCGCCGGCGCCGCGCTACATGAACAAGGAGAGGGATTTGAGGGAAGCACTCTGGCACTTCAGCGCCCCCAGCTCTGTGGCGCCTGGGTGCACTGCACCCTCTGCACCCCGGGTAGGATCGGCCCTGGCTAAAGGCTAAAAAAGAGAAAAGCTAGAACCTCGTCAGATTTTATTCTTGAGTCCCAGTTGCCGATTTTCCCTTAGTTCCAGTCTGGTACCACTGTTATCATTGGGACAATAAATTGGGGTGAAATCTTTGTAAAGAAGTCAGATAACAGTAAAAACCTACCAGGGGTTCTAAAATGTATCCACCCTATCCAAAACTAAATTAAAAAGCTTTTGGCTGAATAAAAATAATTAAAAATATATTTTTTTGGGGAGGGGTTGGACATACACTTCAACAAAAATACAAAACTTTCTGTACCTACACTTTAAATGTTCTTCCCCTATTGTACATAACACATGGACAAAACATGGCAGTTAATGTATTTACAGTGTGCAAAAAATGCTGAAAAATATTTATGAGCATGTGTGATAAAACATTCACTAAAGCGTTTCATGAAATGCATTTTAGCGTGAAATGGTCCCAACGCAGCTTTTTCATAGTTAGAATAGCAATGTGGTTAGCATGCTTTTCTTTGTGCATTGGTCCCAGAGCTAAATACATGTATATTAATAGTGGGTGACTATTGTGGGACATTAGAGTGCAAGCTCCTCCATTGCAGAGACTGATCTTTGTGTAGTGAGTGGATATTTCATTATTAATAAAAGAAGCCTTTTCCCGTCTACCTGGCGCCCAGATTCCAGTGCACCGTCTTTTTTTTTTATATATAATTAACAATGCCCCTCGGCAGATCTGCAGATGACTGGTAATGGTAATTATCCTGAGATGAACCCAGTAATTATAAATATTGCAAGTTCTTTTGTTGTTTAATATATTGGATTTCCACACAAAAAAAAGTCAGCAGCTACAAATATTGCAGCTGCTGACTTTTAATACATGGAGATTTACCTGTCCAGGGCACCCGCGATGTTGGTACCTGAAGCCGATCTGTCCCTCGGCTCTCGGGTGGAGGCGCCACCATCTTCGGTAAGGAAATCAGGAAGTGAAGCCTTGCGGCTTCACTTCCTGGTTACCTACTGCGCATGCGCGAGTCGCGCTGTGCAATTTCACTGGTCCCTGTGTGTCTCCCAGAAAACAGCAGGGGGACAGAGGTGGGGCCGGACATGGCGCAGATCGCTGCCGCCTTAATTATCATTGTGATGTTATTTTTACATATGTAGCCCCTGGCTGTTGTAAATTTAGAGGGTGGTCAGAGAATTAGTTGCCTCTGACCGTGTTTATTTTGCTAAATTTGCAGCTTCAGAGCTCTGTTCCAAATTTGGCTGTACTGTGTGTGTATACTGACGTTGTCTGGGGAGTTGGTCCCACCACAGGCCGACAGGTGGCAGCAGTAGAGTCAGCCAGGGTAGTGTGTATATTTCTCCTCGGCAGCCAATTAGGAGGGTTGATCGCCTCGGGGTATTTAGGGGGCGGACCCAATGAGTTTGGGGTCGTCTTCGCCGCCATCTGCCCGGGCAGTCGTTCCTGGCTCCGGGACCACGTTGGTCCGGAGCAAAGAATCTACCTGGCAGGCTCAATGTGTAGACTAAAGCCTCGTACAGACGCTCGGTTTACTCGGCAAGAACCAGCAAGAAAACTGCTGGCAGAGCTTTCTTGCCGAGTATATGCGTGTGTACAAGGCTTTCAGGTTTCTTGACAATAAAACTACCCAGAATCTAGACGAGAAAAATAGAGAACATTTCTCGTCGTTAGATTCTCGGCAGTTTACCTGCCGAGAAACCCCAGAGTTTGTATACTTACCTGGTCGCCGTGGAAACCCGTGCATGCTCGAAATGACTTTGACGCGTGCGCAGTAGCTTCCTAGGCATAGGTAGGATGCAGCAAGATGGCGGCGATGGCATCGAATGTGACGAGCGCATGCTTGTCATACGCGATGACGTCACAGCGTTCTTGTCTTTCAAGAGAACAGCGGTTCTTTTGAAAGAAGAGTCTGTACACTCGGGCGGCACAAGATTCTTGCCAAGAATCTTGTCGGAAAAAACAACGTTTTTTTCCTGACGAGATTCTTGCCCGTGTGTACAGGGCTTGAGTCTGCGGCTGCAGAGTTGTCCTGTGCTGTCCATCCCAAAGGAGGAAGCTGAACGATTGAGAACCTGTCTGGGAAATACCGAGCACGAGGCTGGTATCTCAAGAGAGGCCTACTGCTTCATCGAAGGACACTTTGTTTTTGAGAGGCTGGACAATGGTCGCCTATCAGTACGGAGATTACTAAACGCTGTTCCAGTGTTGAGAAGGATTTTGGACCGAGAATATCTCCACCTTTGGGAAGGTTTGTGGCAAAGACTTTGCTAAAGTTCCGAGTGACACTCTGGCTGCTAGTCCGGTGAGAGTGGCCTATCCAGAGGCACTATACCCACTCTGGCAAAAGTGGCGACGCAAGTTGTCGTTGGAAGCTTCTATCATCTCACCTACTACTACTTTTACCATTTTTACCCCGTTGGGTAATAAAGTACAGAAAGAGACACCTACAGTGTGGACATTGACTTTCTTACAGCGCTCATCCAGTACCCTAGACGGCGGAGAACATAAAGGTAACATGCAGCCAAAATCAAACCAGCAGCTCCTTCGGGGGTAGTGCTTCACATATCCTTGCTTTCAGTTCCATATTCTAATAAATATGTGTCATTCACTGATATCCAGTTGTGCCTCCTACTGGCCATCTTTATATTATTACAATCAGCATCCTTGCTGACTAACAGAAAATTGGTTTCAAATATACTGGCTGAAAGCATGACCGCCTAACACAGCTGGTGATCATGACTTTGGCTGATCACATGACCGTTCTTACACTGCAAGCTTTGTCTGTATTGGTTCTGAATGATCACATGTGCTGATCACACTGCAAGCTCTTACTGCATTGTCTCTTGTCATGAGACCTCATCACACTGACAGCTTTCAATGTGTAGCGCAGGATGTAAGCTCCAGAGTCAGGGGGTGAGCTAACATTCACCCCAGGGCTGAGTCCATGGCTATAATGGGGAGTTTTGAACAGAAATTTGTCACCAGTCACTTTTTATCTTATCAAAGCTTTAATGTGGAACTTGAAAGAAGGTAGTAGAAGAGAGGGTTAGGGGGCTAAGATACCAGTGGCAGATCACTTACAGATTCCTTGGATCCAGAAAAAGTCCAGCTTCACAGCACCAGAACCTTTAAGCCAACCTGGAGATACTGCAAACACGTTTCAGATTTGTAGAATAAGATCCAGCTTCACAGTGTCAGAACCTTTAAAGTGGAGTTCCAGTCCCCCAGTAAAATTTAATTTTTTTAAGACTCCACTCTAACTTGATTCACTCTATATGCAATCTTTAGATGGTGTTATTCTAGTACTCACTTTTTTTCAATTCAAACATAAATAAAAAGATCTGGATCTCGGAAGCTGGCAGGGTCCATCTCCACTGTGGGCAGCTGAAGCCCTCAGGAAAGGTTCCTCCCGCTGGTGGTACTGCCTGATATTTGGCGTGCAGTACTGTGGTCCACCACCAAGTGTCTCCTGGCAGTCTGGAGCTCTCCCCTGGTGGTATTATATGATCTTTGGGCCACAGTACTGGCATCCACCAGCGGGGGGTTCCTGGCAGTGTGGGGCCGACATCTCCTCGGATCAGGCGTCACCTGAGCCTGATTGCAGGAGATGTGTATAAATACCTGGCAGTGACAATTAGACCTGGCCTTGATATCTTTCTTGCGCCCTGAACCTGTACCTGTAATCCTGTGATCCTTACCCTGTGCTCTGTACCTATACCTGTTCCCCCTGTGATTCATCCATCCATCCCCTCCTTGTCCTGTTTGTGCTCCCTTTCCCCAGCTGCTGACCTCCCGTTCACGATCCTGGCCTGGCCCTGTTGTGATTCTGGCTTTTCCCTATTACTGGTACTTATTGGTCTATCACTGTTATTATTTGTGGTTTCTGTTGGTGTTGGTTGGTGTGGTATTGGAGGTTGTTATTTTAATATTATTTCACTATCCTTAATAAATTATATTTTCACTTAAAACATGTCTGGATTTCCTCTGTTGCAGTCCACACAATTCTGGTCTCACCAGATACGTGACACCTCTTCTATCCATTTCTGGGAATCGGTGCAGCTGGCTACTCAGCATGCACCTCCAGATCTTGCGCCTGTACAATAATGCCACCGTACGGTGCTCCTTTCTCGTGAGTCCTGACACATTGCCATAGCGGCGTCGGCGGACGTTCCCGTCAATCATTGCAACATTTTGTCACTAGGTGATTCGCAAGGAGTCCTGGGATACATGGTGCCAATATCCCAGGGGCCCTTGCGAATTGTCTAGTGATGGAATCGCCTAGGCAGGGACTGCTGGAAATGCAGGAGAAAAATATAATTAAGGTATTTCCTTAAAAAAAAAAAGAAGAATTTACAGGGGATATCAGAGTGAGGAAGTGTATAAAATGGGTGGAACTCCACTTTAAGTTGACCCGGCAACACTGTAAAACACATTTTAGATGTAGATGCATCCTCCACGAGGCCCTCCTAAGGGACCAGGCTTCATCTTAGCTCAATCCAGCAAGGGTCCTCCCCTGGATATTCTCAGTTTGGCTTGGCTTTTTCCACGTCAGGCAAGACAGCCTAAGGACCACCTCAGGATTAGTAGGCCCCAGACAGGCTTATGGGCCTATTTGCAGAGCTCACTTCAGCAGCACGTCCTCAGGCCAGGAGGGCCTGAGGCAAGAAAACAAGCACATGGCCCAGACCAAATATATATCCTCTGCCAGAATGCACCAGTGGCCAAGAACCTCCTACTGGGCTGACTGGAAGAAGAATACATCTTAATAACGTAACCTAGTTGTACTATCTTATACTGGCCTGTGGTACCAATGACACCTACTGGCGACAGTGAGAAATGCAGAACCTGATTGAGATTAGGGAAAGAACAGATAAACTGTACAATCAGTCTGAGCAGCCTACAGCCCGGACAAAAACTAAATTTACTAATGATAGCCCCAGTTTAGGACTAGGGGGCTACAAATGCATTGGCTCTGAGTGAACACATGACCTAGCAAACCCAGTGTTCACTACATTAAAGTGGATGTGAACCCCAAATTGTGACATCAAAATTTTTGATATCACAATATAGAGTATAAGATTTCCTATCATCTGTGTTCAGTCTTGCCACACAGAGTTAATCCAGATCTGAGTAATCCTCTTTTAATGTTCAGTGAAAATGAACAGCCTTCCAGATAAAAACCTGCCTAAATAAAAAGTCAGTTTTCTCTCTTCTTGCTTTGAGTGAGAGGTTATTTACAAATATAGCTAGGACATGTTTATCATATGTTATGTTATGTTTATCATAACATGAGGTATAAAAAGTGAGAAATCCACCCCTCCCCCACATAACACATCCTAGTAATATACAATGAACTTTGGATCACCTCATGTTATGATAAACATGTCCAAGCTAGATATGTAAATAACCGGTCACTGAAAGCAAGGAGAGAGAAACAGACTTTATAATTTGGCAAGTTTTTATCAGGAATTCTTTTAATTTGCACTGAACATTACAAGAGGATTACTCAGCGCTGGATTAACTCTGTGTGGCAAGACTGGGCATATAGGATGATAGATGATATAGATGATAGAAAATCTTATACTCTACATTGTGACTTTAAAGCAGTTGTAAACCCTCACGTTTTTTCACCTTAATGCATTCTATGCTTTGAGGTGAAAAACCTTTTGTACTGCAGCTCCCCTGACCCCCACTTTTTCTTACCTGAACTTGATCGTTCTAGTGAAGCGATGACCACAGCAGCTCCAGCTGCTGTCTTGGGTCCTAACTGGATAGATTAATAGCAGTGCAGCCATTGGCTCCCACTGCTGTCAATCAAATCCACTGACACGGGAGGCGGGGGCAGGGCCGAGTCTTGTTGTCTGTCTCAATAGACGCAGCAGCAGGACACTGGAGCACCAGTGCCCCCATCGAAAAAGGAGGACCCAGGAGTGCCGTGGGTCCTATATAACTATAATGGGTAAAGCTATTTGGCATGGAAAAAAAATGAATTGTACATTATAATTATTTATTTGCTTTTGTATCAAAAATACATCTCAGTGTCATAAATAAAACATAACGAGACCCTTACAAAACAGAAACGTAAATTGCAGACTAGTAATGGTGGCAATCGGCGACTTGCCCACGGCCGCCAACCGCCTCACAGCCTGTCAAGTCTTATTCTTCGGCCTTGGGAAGTGGAGGAAGAACACTCCACCAGGGAAGGCAAAGAGGAAAATAAGCAGGCAGGTGGCTGGCTGTGACTTGAGCAAAGGCAGAAGAACATGCAAGTGGAGCTGAATGGGCAGCTCCGACCAGCACATGATCATCAATAAGGGGCACAGATAATGGAAAAAATACACTCCGTAAGCTAGTAGGAGCGGCAGAGGGTGTGTAATTTAGAATTTTGTTTTTTTAATTCTACACTGACTGTCTTTGAAATTGCCCCAGCCCCTGTTTAAATCCAATCTGGGGACAAACCCGGGGACAGACTTGGTACGGAGACAGTGTCCTCAATCCTGGGACTGTCCCCGGAAACCGGGGATGTCTGATCACACTACCTTAAATAGGATTTGACATTTTGAATGAGCAGAGGTGGGGAGGATATTTGCTGGAAAAAAAAATATGATTCATCCAAAAGTAAATGTTGCGTTTAAGGCTAGGTTCACACCTATGCAAATTGGATGTATGTTTCCCTGCATCCAATTTGCATGCCGGGAGACTGTGACCGGCTCTCAATGGAGCCAATTGTCACATCTCCGGGGTGGCTGCGGAGTTCTGTGTGTCTTTGACTTTGTTTCAGGGCCGAATTTTCGCCTGTTTTTGGCTTTGTTCCGGAGATGGAAACCAGGGATGCACCGGACCCCTGCTGCGAGGTGTAAACCCAGCCTCAAGGGGAGATTTGTCTAAGGACTCTTTTACACATGCGACTGATGGGAGGGAAGGGTGGTAAAACTCAGTGGTTTAGCTGCATTTCAACCACCCAACAACTGCTCACCTTTTGCTGTGGAGACAGTGGTAGGGGGTGTACGCAGGTGGCTGCAGGAATAACATCTATTGTCGCGCTCAGAAAGCGGTACCGCAAGTGAATGGGGCTGCATTACAACCCCACATAACATGTGCGGTTGTTCCGGTATTAAGGAGGTTAAAGCAGGCGGCACCTCCTCACCTCCTGTCTAATTCTATTTGACAATGGATGGATGGGGCTCAAAATCTGCATCTATGGTGAGGACGCTGGGTGTCCACATTGATGAGGGCCTAACCCTGGGACCACGCGTGGACCAGGTGGTCAAAACTTGCCACTTTAAAATGCGGCTGCTTCACCGCTTTCTGCACTGACTGATAAGGCCAGGATCGCTGTGATGCGCACTCTCATGCTTCCGCATCTGGACTACCGTAACGGGCTGCTGGCTGGTTTACCTCTCTCCCAGATCAAACGGTAAAGTTAGCCCTCAATCTGAGAGGCCACTGCCCGATCTCTGGGCACCAGGCAGCCCTTCATTGGCTGCCTGTGGGGCAGCAGATCAGATTCAAGATTTTAACCTTAGTTTTTTAAGGCGTTCAATAAGTTAGGTCCTACTTACCTCCAGGCGAAATTGACAAGACATCTCACTGGCTGTCCATTGAGAGCGGCCACTCAATTCCGCCTGGAGGTCCCAAAGTTTAGATTAAAAAAGTGGGGGGGGGGGCAGAGCATTCTCGAGGTTGGGACCTAGAGAGTGGAACCTCCTGCCGTTGGCTCTTAGACAGACCTCAAACATGCTCCAGTTCAGGAGGGGACTGAAAACCCTTCTGTGGACTGAGGCTGGGTAGATTGCTGTGCGACAGGGGGTGGAAACTGACGGACTGATAGGGTTTTTTTTTTCTTCTCGGGGCTTTTTTTTTCTTTTACTGTCTTTTTTTTATATTTTTATTTGATTTATGTTATTGTTTTTTAATGTTTTTTTTGTTTTAACGGTTTTGATGTTTGTGATTTTATTGTTATTGTATGTACGGCGAATGGCACCTGGTCCTGTCGCCGGGTAGCGTTTTGATACTTATGTGATTTAGGCTCCATTCACACCTAGGCGTTTTGTCGTCTAAAGCGCGACGCTACAATAGGCCGTACCGTCGAATTTGCATTTTGTCTATGGAGACCGTTCACATCTCCTAACGCCGAACGCCGTACGCCGATAGAACGTTGAAGCCGATTTTGAAAAAAGTCCCGGACCCTTTTCCGACGCGCGTATCGGGCGGCTTTGGCGTTCCGCATAGCCGACAATGGCTATACAAAAAGCAGGATTTTAAAACTACGCATTTTGTTGCCGCAAATCGCGGGTACAAAACGCCTAAACTTTGTCGCCCAAATACGCCCAAAATCGCTAACGCATAGGTGTGAATGCAGCCTTAACGCTTAACAAAAATATTCAATAAACAATAAACAATATTTAATAAACAATGTGTACAGTAAGTGCGCCTGTAAGAGCAATCTTTGTTGGATCGGTTTTATAGATGGGATTTGCTGCAATTGCAGCGTGACTCCATTCACTTAAATGGGTCAAGTTTTTGGAGTGGTTTTGCCCACCGAACACAACAGCGAGAATATATTTTGCCACACTGTGATGCAAAGCAGCTTCCATTGCAGCTTGGAGGGTGCAATTGAGAGGGGGCAGCAAAAACGTGTCTCAGCCCCGTGCTTGTATCGCGCTCCAATCGCAAGTATAAAATAAGCAGAAATAGGCAATCTCTTGTCATGTTAGTGAGGTGGATTGTTTCCTGCAGTGAAATAGTTACAGCATTGCGTCTTCTCTGTCTGTCAGATATTTGTAGCGTGATGCTTGTATCAGCACATGGTGCTAATTAACCTCCCTGTGAAATGATAGCTGTGGCGCCCAATCCACTGGCGTCCTGGTGATGTCATTGTGCTGTCATGGCGATCTACAAGAGGGGCAGATGAGATCCAGAGCACTGTACGCACAAATCATCTCTGGGCCCCAGGGGTGGAGGTACCAGATACAAGGAAAGAGGGAGCGACAGAGGGAGAAAGAAGGAGAGAGAAAGAGAGGTATGGAGAAAAAGAAGGACAAGAGAGGGAATAATGAGAAAGGGAGAGAGAATGAGAGGCGCAGAGTCAAATGAGTTGTGGGAGAAAGAAGTGTCTGCTATGTATTAGCAGGCTTATGATAGCTGAAGAGGAGACCCATTGTGCTCTGTGTGGAAGCAGTGATCTCTCTGCAGAGATCCAGCACAACCCTTCAATTAGCTGGGAGCAGGAGTTTTGCTGATTTTAGAGCTATAAGTCTGATGCCTCGTATACACGTACAGGATTTCCGACGGGAAAAGTTCCCGTCGGAAATCCCGAGGGGAAAGCCGAGAACCTGCTTGGTTCAGTCTTTCCCCTACACACTGCCGGTTTTCCCCGACAGGAAAACTGCGATGGAGCTTTGGCCGGGAATCCTGTGCAGGGGCGGACTGACAACTCATGGGGCCCCCGGGAAATAGAAGATTATGGGGCCCCCGGGGCTTACAGATGGCCACCACGCCAGGAGGCAGTGCAGAGGCAGGGCAGCTAAAATCTGGGGTTTTTCACATCAAAAACATGTGAGTTTCGGACATATCAGGGACAGATGTAAAAGAAAATACAGATTTTTACATACTGTCCCTGTTTTTATTGAGCCTGGCAACCCTGATGGGGCCCCCTAGTGGCATGGGGTCCTCGGGCAGTGCCCGAAAACCCCAATGGTCAGTCCGCCCCTGTCCGTGTGTATGCTCCATCGCAGTTTTTCCCATAGAAAACTGCCAAGAAATGCCGGACAAAGGTCCGCCAGATCTCCCAGCGGGAAAAAGGAGAACTGGTTCTCTTTTTTTTCTGGCGTTTTTTGGGCAGTTTTCCCGTCGGAAAAACTTCAAGGAGCATACACACGGCCGGGATTCTCGGCCAAAAGCTCTCTTCACAGTTTTCCTGTCTGGAAAACTGATCGTGTGTACGAGGCTTCACGCAGAAGGAGGTATGCTGGACCTCTGCAGAGAGACTACTGCTTCCACACATAAAGAGAAAATTAAGAGGTTACTAAACTTACGAACAGAGGCGGCTCTTTAATTAGGCAAATTAGGCGGACGCCTAAGGCCTCACACTCACAGGGGCCTCACACCCCTAACTTACCCAGTGCATTACCCCAGTTTTGAGGCACAGGGGACCTTAACGCTGCTGTGCTCAGGCAGCGTTAAGAGCCCCTGACTCTAGAAAGGGGGCCGCCCTTGTTGTTATTGTATGTACTCCGTAAGCTAGTAGGAGTGGCAGAGGGTGTGTAATTTAGAATTTTGTTTTTTTAATTCTACACTGACTGTCTTTGAAATTGCCCCAGCCCCTGTTTAAATCCAATCTGGGGACAAACCCAGCGACCCTAACAACCAGTGGGTGCCATTAAGAACAGAGGCGGCTCTTTAATTAGGCAAATTAGGCGGACGCCTAAGGCCTCACACTCACAGGAGCCTCACGGCCGCCTAACTTACCCATTGCATTACCCCAGTTTTGAGGGACAGGGGACCTTAACGCTGCTGTGCTCAGGCAGCGTTAAGAGCCCCTGACTCTAGAAGCGGGGCCGCCATCGACCCTAACAACCAGTGAATATCGGTGACACCACCCCTTGTGACGTCAATGACCCAGCATGGCCTCAGTCAATGGCGTCACGAGGGGGTGGGTTCAGCAGGTGACATCACCGGGTGGCCCCTGCCTATTAGTTATTAAAGAGAAGGATCTGCCACACAAAGTTAATCCAGCGCTGAGTAATCCTCTTTTAAAGTCCAGTGCAAATTAACCGGACTTCAGATAAAAACTTGCCAAATTAGGTTAAGTCCGTTTCTCTGTTTTTGCTTTCAGTAACAGGTTATTTACAAATCTAGCTTGGGCATGTTTATCATAACAAGAGGTGATCCAAAGTTCATTGTATATTACTAGGATGTGTTATGATGTTATATCACCTCATATTATGATAAACAAAACATAACATATGATAAACATGTCCTAGCTAGATATGTAAATAACCTCTCACTCAAGGCAAGAAGAGAGAAAACTGACTTTTTATTTATGCAGGTTTTTATCTGGAAGGCTGTTCATTTTCACTGAACATTAAAAGAGGATTTCTCAGATCTGGATTAACTCTGTGTGGCAAGACTGGGCACAGATGATAGCAAATCTTATACTCTACATTGTTTACATCCACTTTAATGCCACAAAGTGTGAATACACACGTATTGGAAAAAAGAGCCAGGTATGTGTTTTTGTATGTGGGTGCTCATTGAAGACCTATAGGAAATTAATGAGCAGCTACAATGTAATCCCTGTCAATGTAAATAAATAAATAAATGCATGCTGTAATGTGCACATCAATGTGTAAATACGCCATACATTATAATTTTTTTTTTTATCAACTAACTTTTAAATGTACCTTCAACTATGTAGTGCAAGGTACTGTCTGATTGCATACACATTGAAAGTGTTTAGGTGTGACCTCATAATATGTAGTGAATCTAAAGCCTCATACACACGATTGGACTTCCACCAGACATTTTTGTGGATTTTGCTCCGAATGGGCATTGGCCGTAAACTTGTTCTGCATACACACGGCAGGACTTTTTAAGCCAACTTTCACCAAATCACGTGTTTTTTTTCAGCTCTTTACTGCCACCCTGTGGGCAACTTCTGCTATTGCTGTCTGATCTTTAGCATTGGTTCTGAGAATGCGTGTTTGTATTTGGACTTTTTTCCGATGGACTTGTGTACACATGATCGGATTAGCCTCTGACAGTTGTTGCCGGAAAGTTTGTCTGTTTGTACAGCGAACATTTGTCCGAAAAAAAACACAAAAAGTTTGTCCGATGGAGCGTACACACGGTCGGATTGTCCGATCAAACAGGTCCGTCGTACATTTGTTGTCAAAAAGTTAGATCGTGTGTATGGGCCTTAAGCCACAATTGGTTGTGGCTTAAACCACATCCAATTCGCATAACATTATAAAAATACATTGATTTCAATGAGGCTGGTTCACATATGTGCGATGCATTCGCACTGCGCATTGCTGAAAAAACGTGTGCGTTTTCTAGGCATTGCGGTGCGGCTCAGGTGCGAATTCAGGCCCATTATCTTCTATGGGCACGCATCTAATTTTCAGATGTGTTCATTTCTCATCAGGATTTCTCTCATTCACCTCAATACACTTCCCCCCTCCCCCTCCCCTCTCCCAGGTCTCCAATTCTCATCTAAAATGGAGATGATCTGCTGAACAGTTCTCTTATCTATCTGCAGAGATAAGAGAGCTGAAATTCGCACCACACAAGTGTGAATCCGGCCTAAAGGAAATTTGTACAAGTGAGGCCGTGTACACACGGCAGGGAACCTCGACGGGCAGAACACATCGTTCCGCCCGTCGAGGTTCCCTGCCGGCCGTCGAAATCGGCGACCCGCCCGTCGGGAATGGCAACCAGCCATTCTTCCAGGCGGGCCGTCGAGCAAATAGAGAGCGTGCTCTCTATTTCTGCTCGACGGGCTTCCCGACGGGAAGCTCGCCGAGAGCGTGCACACGGCCGAGGTCCTTGCTGGAATGCAGCTTACACGGCCTAAATGGTATAATGTATGGCCAGCCTTAATCCTCGTACACACGATCGGATTTTCTGCGGACAAATCGTAGGGCTTTTGTCCGAAGGGCGTTGGCCAGGAACTTGTATTGCATACAAACGGCAAAGAATTGTCGGCCAACAAACAGGAAACGACATGGTTTTTCATCTCTTTAGCACCACCCTTTGGGCAACTTCTGCTGATGTTGATGAGCATCGCTTCTGAGCATGCGTGTTTGTACTTGAATTTTCACAGACGGACTTGTGTACACACGATCAGATAATCCGACAACACACATTTGTTGGTGGACAATGCATGCTATAAAACATTTGTTGTCGGAAAATCAGACAACAATTGTCCGATGGAGCATACAAGGGGTCGGATTTTCCGATAAACGGCCTGTCATCACACAATTCTCGTCGGATAATCTGATCGTGTGTACAAGAATTTAGTTTGGTTTCACATCCAATGCAGGGTCCATTTCTAACCTGGGGACGGGGAGTATGGTACTTGGTGGTCCTCCATGCTGTTACTCAGAATAAGTGTAGAGACATCAGGCGAGAAGGAAATTGTCTGAAAATGACAATATAATGCGGTCGAATGTGCTTACTATTCTCCAGGGAATTCTGATCTCTGAGAGGCTTTAAATCAAAGTGTTGGCTGTCTAGTAAACATAATCTAATGAGATCATCGCCTAGTTAAAGCTAATTGTCTCCTAAATGCAGCAGGCGGGGGTCAGAGGATGTTTTAGGATAATACAGAACAATTGTCTGACTAATATGGGGTCGGTCTGAGCGTCCTATCATTTCCCCTCTAAATTTCTTCATAATTATTTCTCCATGACTCACTGAGCTGGAGCATGTCACGAAGAAAACATGTGTCATTTAACCCCATCAGTGCCAGAGGTAAGGCCCATCAGTCACCATAACTGCTCCCATGGGTGGTGAGGTCACATTGCTGCTGGGTAATTGTGCTGTGTTATCAGCTTTTATCTCCTCCCCAGAGACCCCTGACCATGTCATACAGCACTAGCCAACATTGGTCTGTCAGCGGAAAAGTAAAAGAAATAAAATAGAGTTGAGTTTATGTGTTTGAATGCTACTACTGGAGAGTGCTGTGAGAGCTGCACATTACTGGAGAGTGCTGTGAGAGCTGCACATTGCTGGAAATGGTTGTGGGAGATGCACATTACTGAAGGACATTACTTGAGAGTGCTGTGAGAGCTGCACATTGCTGGAGAGTGCTGTGAGAGCTGCACATTGCTGGAGAGTGCTGTGCGAGCTGCACATTGCTGGAAATAGTTGTGGGAGATGCACATTACTGAAGGACATTAATTGAGAGTGCTGTGAGAGCTGCACATTGCGGGAGAGTGCTGTGAGAGCTGCACATTGCTGGAAATGGTTGTGGGAGATGCACATTACTGAAGGACATTACTTGAGAGTGCTGTAAGAGCTGCACATTGCTGGAGAGTGCTGTGAGAGCTGCACATTGCTGGTAATGGTTGTGGGAGATGCACATTACTGAAGGACATTACTTGAGAGTGCTGTGAGAGCTGCACATTGCTGGAGAGTGCTGTGAGAGCTGCACATTGCTGGAGAGTGCTGTGAGAGCTGCACATTGCTGGAGAGTGCTGTGAGAGCTGCACATTGCTGGAAATGGTTGTGGGAGATGCACATTACTGAAGGACATTACTTGAGAGTGCTGTGAGAGTTGCACATTACTGGAGAGTGCTTTAAGAGCTGCACATTACTTAATAAAAATCTATTAATAAAAAAAAATAGCTGCACAGTACCCAGGGCCGATCAGCCCTGGGTACTATGCAAGCCGCTTAGGGCCCCGCAAAGTTGCGGAGGGCCCCTCAAATTACTAGAGGCCCCGTCTGTTGAGAAGTCATTTTCAGACCCTCACCCCGCTTCTCAACTGGCTTCTGGTTGAATCGGAGAAGAGGTAAGAAGTAATTTCCGACAGCAGAACACCCCCCTCCTCCCCCTTCTCAACTTTAACAACTTTAATGTCACTGTCGGCAGCTTAGGGCCCCAGGGAGGTCAGGATCGGCACTGACAGTACCAGATTGGAAACAGCACATTACAGGAGAGTGCCAAAAAAGCTGCATGGTTTCAGAGAGTTCTATGAGAGTTACACATTATTTGAAAGCATAGGCGTGTGCAGGGGGTTTGCTGGGTGTGCCTAGGCACACCCTAATCACCCTGTGTGGCACAGATTCCCCCCTGCTATCTGGTGCTGATATTTCACCAAAGCCCCCCAACGGGGCTTCTCAAAAATGTTTTAAAAATATTGTAAAAAAAAAAAAATAATAACAATAAAAAACTACTGACACAGTCCACTTCCCTACAGACTGACACCATCCTCTGCTCTACTAACTGACATCATCCTCTTCCTTACTGACATGTAAACTGCTTTACTGACTGACATCATATTCTGCCCTACTGACACTGTCCATGTTTTAATACATTTTAAAATTTGTTTAACCACTTCAGCCCCAGAAGGTTTTACCTCCTTCATGACCAGGCCATTTTTTGCAATACGGCACTGCATTGATTTAACTGACAATTGCGTGATCGTGCGACGCTGTACCCAAATAATGCCCTTTTTTCCCACAAATAGAGCTTTCTTTTGGTGTTATTTGATCACCCCTGCGGTTTTATTTTTTGCACTATAAACAAAATCTCATGGAATGGGGAGCAGTCAGTGATCAGCAGCCTGAAAAATGGGCGATTATCTCCGACAGTTTTAGGTTGCAGCCAGCACTGACTAAAGACTGATAAGGATTTATTTATAGAGTGGAGATATGGCTGCTCATTAGCCAGAGAGTCACTGGGATCATCTCATCTTCATATATGGACCAGAAAAATTCCCTCCACTTCATTGTGGTGATATCATGTTATCAGTATGTCACCCCCCAGCCAGCTTCACCCCCCAGGGATGCAGATTTGAACAGCTTGTCCATCTGCTTCATATTACCAGCGGCTAATTCTGATAAGTGCACTTTTGTAAGAATTTATCTCACTGACTATGGGGCTTAAAGCGTGCACCCGAAAAATGATCTCCTATTATCTGCATACCGCCTATCTTTTTTTTAAAGGGGCAGAATGTGGTGCCTGCAGCAAGTGTGACCATTGAAACGTGGGCGTGGTCATATGGGTGTGGTTAACAGATTCCACTTCCAAAAGAGACCTCCTCTCTTCCCACCGGTACAGACGCCACTCAAGTACAGACCTCCTCCCTTCCCTATCAGCACAGATACCCCCACCAGTACAGACCTCCTCCTTCCCCACCAGTGCACTCTCATACAGTACAATAGAGACCCCCCCCCCACCAGTACAGACCCCCCAGTACAGACCTCCTCCCTCCCCCCCAGTACACTCCCATACAGTACAGACCTCATCTCTTCCCACCAGTACATACCTGTCCTCCAGTGTAGACCACCTCCCTCCCCAGTAGTACAGACCCCACCCCTCCAGTACAGACCTACTCCCTCCCTATCAGTACAGACTTCCATATAGTATTCCTGGAAGTACAGACCTCCTCCCTTCCCATCAGTGCAGACCTCTCCCCTAGTACAGACATCCTCCCTCCCCACCAGTACAGACCTCTCCCCTAGTACAGACCTCCTCCCTCCCCATCAGTGCAGACCTGCTCCTAGTACAGACATCCTCCCTCGCCAGCAGTACAGACTTCTTCTCCAGTACAGACCTCCTCCCTCTCCACCAGTACAGACCTCTCCCCTAGTACAGACCTTCTCCCCAGCAGTACAGACCTACTCCCCAGCAGTACAGACCCCACCCCTCCAGTACAGACTTCCTCTCTCACCAGCAGCACAGACCTCTGCTCCAGTACAGACCTCCTCCCTCCCCACTAGTACAGAACTCTCCTCCAGTACAGACCTCCTCCCTCCCCAGCAGTACAGACCTCACCCCTCCAGTAGAGGCCACTTCCCTCCCCAGCAGTACAGACTCCAACCCTCCAGTACAGACCTCCTCCCTCCCTATGAGTACAGACCTCCTCCCTTCCCAGAAGTACAGACCCTCCCTCTAGTACAGACCTCCTCCCTCCCCACCAGTACAGATCACCCCCACCCCATCTCCAGTAAAGTCCTCCCCACCAGTATAGACCTCTCCCCTTGTACAGACCTCCTCACTCTCCGGCAGTACAAACTCCTCCCTCCCCAGCAGTACAAACCTCACCTTTAGTACAGACTTCCTCCCATTCCACCAGTACAGACCTCTCCTCCAGTACAGACCACCTTCCTCCCCAGCAGTACAGATCGCCTCCACCCCATCTCCAGTACAGACCTCTCCCCAAGTACAGACCTCCTCCCTCACCAGCAGTACAGACCTCTCCTCCAGTACAGACCACCTCCCTCCCCAGCAGTACAGATCGCCTCCACACCATCTCTAGTACAGACCTCCTCCCTCTCCCCTAGTACTGACCTTCTTCCTTTGCCAGCAGTACAGACCTCCTCCCTCTCCACCAGTACAGACCCCAACTCTTCAGTACAGACGTCCTCCCTCCCAGCAGTACAGGCCCCACCCCTCCAGTACAGACCTCCTCCCTCCCAGCAGTACAGACCTTCTCCCTCCCCACCAGTACAGATTGCCCCTACCCCATATCCAGTACAGATCTCCTCCCTCCCCACCAGTACAGCTCTCTCCCCTAGTACTGACCTTCTTCCTTTGCCAACAGTACAGACCTCCTCCCTCCCCACCAGTACAGACCCCAACTCTTCTGTACAGACCTCCTCCCTCCCCAGCAGTACAGGCCCAACCCCTCCAGTACAGACCTCCTCTCTTCCCAGCAGTACAGACCTCTCCTCCAGTACAGACCTGCTCCCTTCCCAGCAATACAGACCTCACCTCCAGTACAGACCTCCTCCCTCCCCACTAGTAAAGACCTCTCCACCAGTATAGACCTCCTCCCTCCCCAGCAGTACAGACCCCACCCCTCCAGTACAGACTTCCTCCCTCCCTATCAGCACAATCTTCCATACAGTATAGACCTCCTCCCTTTCTGGAAGTACAGACCCTTGCTCCAATACAGACCTCCTCCCTCTTCTCTAGTACAGACCACCTCCCTCGCCAGCTGTACAGACCTCTCTTCCAGTACAGACCTTCTCCCTCCCTACCAGTACAAACCCCCCCACCTCCAGTACAGATCTCCCCCTTCCCACCTAACAGACCATCCAACCCCCACCTCCAGTACATACCTCCTCCCTCCCCACCAGTGCAGATCGCCCCCATCCCATCTCCAGTACAGACCTACTTCCTCCCCACCAGTACAGATCCCCCCACCTCCAGTACAGATCACCTCCCTCCCCACCTGTACAGACTAACCCCACCCCGCCTGTATCCCTCCCCACCAGTACAGAACTCCCCTCTAGTACAGAGTCAGACCTCCTACCTCCCCCCAGTACAGACCCCCTCCCTTCCCACTAGTACAGACCTCCCTCCCTCCAAAATAGACCTCCCCCAGTATAGACCCCCCTTATGTACCAAACCCTCTCACTCGCCATTAGTACAGACCTCCCCCTGTATAGACCGCCCACCTCCTCCAGTATAGAGCGCCCCCTCAAGTACAGAACTCCTTCCCTCTCCTTCAGTACAGACCCCCCTTCCAGTACAGGCCCATCCTCCTCACTTAAAGCGGACCTCCAGTAATTTTTTAAACTTTCTATCTATTACTGTAAATCTTCTGCCCTTGTTGTTTTAAATTTGGATAGTAAAACATTTTTTTCTGCCAGTAAATACCTTATACAGCCCACTTCCTTATACCTTATAAAGCCTAGACTTATGACATCATAAACAGCTCTCTCTCTCACTCTTGTGAGAGATTTCCAGGAAGTGATGGGGGATGAGTCATTAGAGGGTCAATGAGAGCTGCAGGGCTGCGGAGCTGGAGGTGTGCCTTTGTGTGAATCCGAAAAAGTGAACAGGCAGCTGCCCACAGTTAAAATGGATGCAGCCAGACTCAGCGAAGGGAGATTTCTTCAACATATTTGGCAAGTACAGAATCACAGTATATATAAAATAATAAGCAAATAATAATAAGCAAAGTAGCTGGAGTGAAGCTTCAGAATGGCAGATGTTTTTATTACAAATTATGTGAGACGGCAGTTCCTCTTTAAGCTCACTCACCGGGAGAATGGTGGAATATAGCAATGCAGTGGAAACAGAAAGTCCTTCTCCTGGCTGGAGAAGAGGAAGAGCTTCACGTGCCATAAGAATGAGCTGCAGGGATATTTGCATATGAATGAGCGAGTAAAACTCATTCATTTGAAAATCCTGTGGTCAGTCATTTAGGTGCTTGTTCATTCATATGCAAATCTAATGTTAATTTGTATATTAATGCACTGTTGACATAATGTACAGAGGTAGAACTTTGCGGGTCCCCGTAAACAGGGAGTTGGGCCAAAATTTTGGTCTGTTTTATATTCCATTGAAAATGCTTTGTTTTTTCGGTTGGTAAGTGCAAAAATAAAAACCTGTTGATCCTGCCAGTAATATTGTGAGCTGATAACTTCTCATGATCTCTGCCTGTTATGTATTGTCATCAATTACATTGTTCCCAGCTATCATCATGTATAGAACACCTCTTTTGTATGTTTAGAAAGAGAAGGAGAGTTGTTCTGTATTCCTGTCCTAGGATGACATCATAGGTAAAGTTTGATGAGGAAGTGTGGTCACCCAATACAGGAAGTGTGTTATTGCAAGGCTTACCAGGTGAAAGAAAAGGCCGTAAAAGCCTAAAACAATAATAAATAAAAAAATGAGTGGTCAATTTTTCCTTGTTGTTTGGTCCTGTGCACAAATACATGCATAAATGCCTGCATGCACATGGCCATATTAAATTAATGGTCCATGTGCATGAGCCTTAACTGTTTAACTATTTAAATGTAAATGAAACCTGGAATTAGGCTTTAGAGAGGTTGTAAACTCGGGTGGGCAAAAAAACAAAACAAGAAAACAAAATACACTGTAAGACAAAGGCATAATGAACTAGTATGCATTGCATACTAGTACATTATGAAATGCTTACCTTAAAACTAAGCCCTGCAGTGCCGCCTGCACTCCGCTCACATGGCTGACATCTTTCCTGGAGTTACTTTGAGTTTTACGGGCTTCGGCGTTGTGATTGACCGCTGTTCATGTCACAAAGCTCGAAAGGAACGGCACCCGTGCCCCTTCATTCAGAGCGCATGCGCCAGTGATGTCACTGGCTGCATGCAATGCAAATATCTGCTAAACGGTACACATTTAGGAGATATTTTCACTACCTATAGGTAAGCCTTATTATAGACTTACCTATAGGTAAATGTCTGCAGAGGGAATTTACTTCCTCTTTAAGAGAAGTACTGATGCAGAGTGCTGTGATATTTTTAAGAAAGGTAAGTACACCACCCTGCTGGCCACCTACTATGATTTGCATATACGACGCTACTCAAACAAAAAATGACGTAACGACGTTATTTCGCGCAATGCACGGCGGGAAATTTCTGAACGGAGCATGCGCAGTTTGATCGCCGCGGGGACGCGCCTAATTTAAATGCTTCACGCCCCCTAATCGCGTATTTCGATTCCGTTGCGAGAAATACACTACACCGCCGTACCTTATGGGCCAAAATCTACTTGAATTCGTCGTAGAGCCAGGTAAAATACGGTGGCGTAGTGTATCTCTGATACTCTGTGCCAATGTAACTGAATCTGGCCCACAGTTTTTTCTCATGAAAAAAAAAACGATTTTAGTCTTGCAAACACCAAATCTGAAAAACACCTAAGGTCCTTAAGTGGTTAAGCAGCAATCAGATTCTATATGTAATGAGCAAATATGGCTGTATATACTACATATATGTACAATTATAAAAAATACACGCAAGACTTTTAAGACATGATCACAAGACTTTTAAGACACATTTCATGTACAATGAGCTGGTGCCATGACCAGATAATGAAAATAGATATTTTTTAATACATAGTATCAATATTTTATGCAGAACTATAAATAGCCTGTACACATGATGCAATATATCACAAGTATCACTTTTATTAAATGACATTCCATTATAGGCCCCCATGGGACACATTTTACAAACATACTTTAATTGATACATAGCTGTAAACCGTTTTGTGAACTTTGTTTTTCAAGTGTTTAGTCAGTTCTGAACGAGTAAAGTGCTCCTGTTATTGAAAAATGGCCATTGATAATTGATTGTACCAATTAAACTGTTAACAGACATTCATACACATTGCAGGTTGTGGGTGGAAGTAATAATAATAATAATATTAACAACAACAACAATACAATAATAATAAAGATAACACCACATAACTAAATAAACTATAATGTATCCTGAAAACTGTATGAACTGTGTGTGTGTGTTTTGTAGCTCTACTGCCATCTTGTGGCAAAACATGAACATTACCGCACAGAATGAAGTTGCAGTTATACATATATTTAACCATGTGTGCTCTCAGCCATGATCACCACAGGTAGGTCGCCGACAGCTTGTTTTTGCACTGTACAGGCTCAGAGACCACAGCTATCCACACACAGCCATCATTTGCAGCCACAGGATTCAGTGGACTTCTGCTGCTGGGGTTCGTCGCATGGATAAACAGCCATTCGAATGCAGCCTTATTGAATATTTCCTATGTGATTTAAAGCCCAAAACCAGTCAAAACTTTTTATTTTGTTTTGGGTGGAGTGAGAAAAGATTTGACATGTCAGGTTTTCATTGCTATTTGTGTCCCCATTGGGACTCTCCAGTGGAGTGAGGAAGGGTTAGAAATTCTGGTAATATTTGTATTTCCCTCTGTGCCTTCCCGTTCAGGTGACAACCACACTTCCTATTTTGTGTTTGGGTGTCACATGGACAGGAAGTGAGGAAAAATCTCCCCACTGACAGAAATAAAAACCCGACAGTGATTTTAATACTTCACAGTTTACATCTTCACAGCCAAAAATTGGTGCCCAATTTCACTTGTCCTATTTAGGGTGACCACATTTCCAAACTACCATTCAGGGACGCCCTTTCCAAAAATCATGCTCGTGCTGTAACGAACCACAGAACAGTAATTGGACACAAGAGGTGGGATTTATGATTTCTCCAATCACAAGCAGGGGGCGGGAATTGTGCTCCTCTAGGCATTCCTGGCCAGGGCAAGTACTGTCAGTGAGTAAAGCAGTGATGTGGCTGCCTATTTTGGGGGCATCAGATTGGCCTGGGGGGGTAGCTGTGTCAGTTTCATTCCGGGACACTGTATTTGCCCCAAATTAAGGTGCCCTGGACAGACCTGCATAATGTGGGACTGTCCCGGGGCAAACCGGGACACGTGGTCACCCTAGTCCTATTCCTTCTATATGACACTTTTTTTTTTATGAGCGGCATTGATGCCGCTCATAAACGATGTTGCATACACACCATCGTTTTTCCACAATGCTCTTGCAAAGCGCGGTTACGTAAGACACATTCGACGGCACTCTGTTCCATTGAAGCTCCGTCTCATAACTTGCTTCTAAGCATGCGCGGGTTTAAAAACGTCGTTTTAAACGACGTTTTGCCCACACACGGTCACTTTTTATGACACAAAAAACGACATTTTGAAAAACGACACAAAAAATTCAAGTATGGTGGAATTTTTTTTTGGTCGTTTTTTTGAAGACATAAAACTACGTTTTGCCCACACACGATCATTTTAAATGACGTTTTTTAAAACGTCGTTTTTTTTCATCACAAAAAGTGATCGTGTGTACGCGGCATTACAATCAGACATTTCTGCTCTACGACAGGAGAATTTTTTTTTTTTTTTTTTCAAAACTGTTACTAGCATGGACTCCAAGCTTGTGCCACATCCAAGAAAATTGGCACTACTTTGTCCCCATGGCTGGACCACAAGGCTAACCACTGAAATACAGGGCACAGAATTGTCATAGAAAACAGACTTGTGCAATGTCTCATTAGAAATGGCAGCAGTATACATTGGGGCTAATGTAACAGGAACTGTAACCTTTATAAAATCTTGGGCTTTCCAAGGAAGCATTGGTGCAGATCAGTGCTAGCTGCTGCCATAACCTTGGGATTTAGCTTCAAATTACCAACGTACGGGTACAGCGATTTGCGTGAAGTGGTTAAGCTACCTGCGGGAACCTTTTCTAGGCATTGCGGTGCGGCTCAGGTGCGAATTCAGGCCCATTATCTTCTATGGGCAGGCTACCTAAGAAAAAAAGAGTTATGCTCGGACAACAAATGTTCGATGGGAGCTTTTGCTCGGAAACTCCGACCGTGTATAGGCCCCATCGGACATTTTCTTTCGGAGTTCCCGACAACAAAAATTTGAGAGCTGGTTCACAAATTTTCCAACAACAAAATCTGTTCTCGTAAATTCCGATCGTGTGTGGAAAATTCCAATACACAAAATTCCACGCATGCTCTGAATCAAGTACGAGACTGAAGCGGTCGGTCTGGTAAAACTACCGTCCGAAATGGAGATGGCACATCCGTCATGCTGTAATGGACTGAAAAGCATGAAGCTGAAGCTGAGAATCGTCTCAAACCAAACTTCTACTAACATGAGATTAGCAGAAGGAGCCCAAAGGGTGGCGCAATTGGTATGGAACTTCCGTCATACGTGTTGTACGTCACTGTGTTCTTGACTTTAGCAATTTCCGACAACATTTGTGCGACCGTGAGTATGCAAGACAAGTTTGAGCTAACATCCTTCGGAAATGTATCCACGGTTTTGTTGTCGGAATGTCCGATCGTGTGTATGCGGCATTATTGTTTGGAGGATTACAAGCCCTTCCAACAGGGGTGGTCCATCTATTAAGGGCGCACAGCGATGCCCCCCCTATCCATCGCCGCCCCGCCCCCCATCCAATGCGTCGGCCCCTTTCAGGACATGGGCGCATTGATTCCAATGCAGGCAGGCTGCTTTTGTTGAAGCACCGATTAGAGCCAGAGGCTCTAATAGGCTTTAATATAGGGTGGGCTCAGGTCGCAGAGAGTGCGCTGTGATTCCACCCAGGTGAGTTACTACAGTGAATGTTGTTTTCTGCCCCCACACTCCAAAAAAAAATCCCCCCACTGCCTTCCAATATAGGCGCTTAACCCATTATGAGCTGTTGAGTGAGGGCACGTAAGAGGGGATCACAGCATGGCACTTTTTTGATAACACTGGCACTAGAAATTTTTTACCAACCACACTTTAAAGGACTAATGCCGCATACACACGATCACTTTTTGTGATGAAAAAAATCGTAATTTTTGTTCATGGAAAAAAATGTCATTTTTCCAGCTTCATCATTAAAAATGATGTTGCCTACACACCATCATTTTTGAAAAATGATGAACAAAACGACGGCACTCTAAAGGGGAAGTTCTATTTGCCTTGAGGCTGCTTTTAGCTGGTTACTTGTTAGTAAAAGACGATTCCTGCTTTTTTGTCTGTTACAGCGTGAAGAATGTGCTTACTCCATTATGAACGGTAGTTTTACCTCCCGTCTCCTAACTTGCTTCTGGGCATGTGCGGGTTTAGAACGTCATTTTTGCCCACACACGATCATTTTTTATGACACAAAAAATTACATTTTAAAAAATGATGCCGCGTACACACGATCACTTTATGTGATGAAAAAAAACGACGTTTTTAAAAAACGTCAATTTAAAGACCGTGTGTGTGGGAAAACGTTGTTTTATGTCTTGTGAAAAATGACAAAAAAAAATTGAAGCATGCTTAAATTTTTTGTGTCGTTTTTCAAAGCGTCGTTTTTTGTTTCACAAAAAATCACTGTGTGTAGCAAAAAACATTGTTTAAAACGACGTTTTTCAACCCGCGCATGCCCAGAAGCTAGTTATGAAGCGAGCTTCAATGGAAAAGAGTGGTGAACGTAACCTTGCTTTGCTAGAGCATTGTGAAAAAACAATGGTGTGTATGCAACATCGTCTTTGAAAAATGAAGTTTTAAAAACGTCGTTTTTTACTTCACAGAAAACGTCGTTTTTTTCATCACATAAAGTGATCGTGTGTATGCGGCATGACATCAAAAATTCAAGCATGTTCGAAAAAAAATTCGGTCGTTTTCAGAAGACATAAAATGACATTTTGCCCACATACGATCATTTTAAATGACATTTTTAAAAATGTCATTTTTTTCAAAAGTGATCGTGTGTACGCGGCATTATTGTCCATACAAAGGATTTTTTTTGCGCAAGCACTGATTGCATACAAAATATGTTATAAAGTTGTATATAATTTAATGTTGAGTATATCACATACACATTGCAGTGTGGGAATCACAGAATTTTGAAATTTTCTGAAATATGGTTGCTATGTGTTGGATGTTTGGCATACCTCCCAACATGCACGGATTCTCAACAGACAGCATCTTCCCGCTGTCCCACAAAAGGGTTAATTTTCCCGCACTGCAAGCAGGAGGAACCAGAGCGGTGCGAGGAGGACTATGGAGAGCCAACAGCCAGGCTAATGACAGTCTATGGCCGGCTGTTGGCACACAGATGAGAGGCGCTCCCCCCCTGCAATGTGCCCGCTCCCCCCCGCTCAACAAGCGCGACAGTAGGAGGAGAAGTAGTGGCGCATGGATTACTGGAGAAGGGAAGAGAGCCGACACAGCCAGACACAGATGAGAGGCACCCCCCCCCCCCCCCCGCTCAACAACTTCAATTCCCCCCCTCAACAACTTCAATTCCCTCCCCCAGCTCAACAACTTCAATTCCCCCCCCTCAACAACTGCTGTCCCGCAGTGGATTTTTAAAATGTTGGGAGGTATGTGTTTTGTACTAAAGCAGGCCATAGATGATGCAATTTTCTTTCCTGCCACAAAGGGTTGCAAGACAGAAAATCGCTTGATTCCCCTTTCAACACAGTCAGTGTTGATGGGGGAATTTCTTCCATGGAGCGATTGTGTTCTCCCGGTGGGGTGGGGGTGGAGCACAGGGAGCCATCCCTGGTGGGAGAACTCAGTGATTATTGATAACAGCTATAGCTGCTGGCAATAATTGCATGAAGAAATCCGACATGCTGGTTGTACCCAAATCGGTCGATAGATAAAATTGGGTACAATAAGCCTGCCCATATATGGTTCAAATCGCGACTGGTCCCTGCTGAACCAGCCAAGATTCGAACCATCTATGGCTGGCTTATGCCGCGTACACACGGCATTTAAATTGATCGTGTGTGGGCAAAACGTCGTTTTCTGTCTTCAAAAAAAACGACCAAAAAAAAAATTCCAACATGCTTGAATTTTTTGTGTCGTTTTTCAAAACGTCGTTTTTTGTTTCACAAAAAGTCACCGTGTGTAGCAAAAACGTCGTTTAAAACTACGTTTTTCAACCCGCGCATGCCCAGAAGCTAGTTATGAAGCGAGCTTCAATGGAAAAGAGTGGTGAACGTAACCTCACTTTTTGTGAAAAAAACGATGGTGTGTAGGCAACATCGTCTTTGAAAGTGACGTTTCAAAAACGTCGTTTTTTACTTCACAGAAAAAGTCGTTTTTTTTCATCACTAAAAACCACCGTGTGTACGCGGCATTAGGCTAACGATTCCCAGTACGGCTGGTTCTTACTGGTATGCTTCATCTTTATATTTGAAACCTTCTACCTGTTCTCGTGTAGGAGGTAGACTTTTTGGTTGTACCCTTGTCAGTTGCCCAGTTCTTGCTCTTGTCTGAGGATATTTTGTTTCCATAAAAATATGGAGACTTTCAAGCTGTCCCCATTATTTCCTAATGCACTTGCTTCTTTATTGGCATACCATTATTATCCATAGCTCTTTATTTCTTACATTGGAAAAACAAATAAAAGAGAAAAAATCAGTTTAGCTAGCAGCTGTCATTTAAGCCTCGTACACACGATTCGATTGTTGGCCAACCGAGTGTCTGCTTTTTGTCCAAAGGGCGTGTGCAAGGATCTTGTCTTGCATACTAACGGTACACAATTGTCGGCTAACAAACGTAGTGACGTACTACGAGGAATTTCAGCTCTTGAGCGCCACCCTTTGGGCCCCTTATGCTAATTTCTTGTTTGGTAAGCATCGATTCCGAGCATGCGTGTTTGTACTTTCGACTTTTGTGTGACAGAGTTGTGTACTGTCGATACGCAAATCAGAGAACAGACCGTTGTTCACTGAAAATTTGCTAGCCTGTCATCCAATATTTGTTAGCCGAAAGTTGGACATCAATTGTCAGGAGTGTACTAATGGTCAGATTTTAGGACAACAGTTTGTCAACAGACAGTCCCCTGCCACCAATCAGATCGTGTGTATGAGGTTAAAGGCTCCATGCACATTTGCTTATAAATTGCTGCTTCTACGGGAGTTTTGTGTTTTGCCTGTAGAAGCAACTTCATGTTATTCTATGTGTCCATGTACATTAGGATGATTACAGGCATTTTTTAAGCTCATCGTTTAAAGGCAGGAAAAAAAAAACTTCTGGTTTGCATCTCTGATTCGGCTTTCTGGCAGAAAATAATGATACATTCGCTTAAACTGTGTACAAAAACGCTCTATATAGAGCGCTGTTTTCTGTCAGGGGAACTTTTTTTTATTTAAAGTGTCACTAAAGGAAAAATTTTTTTTTTTTTTTTGCTGAAATGACTGTTTACAGGGTATAGAGACATAAAAGTTAACTGATTCCTTTTAAAACTGATTAAAATAGATAAAAATCAATCATATAATGTGTCTAAAGTTTTAGTTTCACTTTTAAACTGGTTTCATGTTTCTGTGAAGTAAAGAGACACACAGAACAAAAACAAACAAATACAGGGCAATGTTTGTTTTTAAAATGAATCTGATTGGTTCTGAGGAGTTTTAGATACATAGTAATCACACCTCTTTGATCATGGACCACAGTGAAAAGCTAGCATGAGTTTTTTCATAAGGAGCCAGACCAGCAGGAAGTGTGGAGATCAGAGAAGTATTACAGCTACTTCAAAGCAAAAATGAACAATGAGGACATGAAACCAGGACTGCAGTAAGGTAAAGGAAGCTATTTAGCTAAAACATTTTTTTCCTTTAGTGATCCTTTAAGCCCAGTGTGCATGGAGCCTTATGCCGCGTACACACGCTTGGAATTTCCGACAACAAATGTTCAATGGGAGCTTTTCTGAACGTGTGTGGGCCCCATCAGACATTTGTTGTCGGAATTTCGGTGTGTATGCAAGACAAGTTTGAGCCAACATCCGTCGGAAATGTATCCACGGTTTTGTCGGAATGTCCGATCATCTGTACGCGACATTAGAATGATGAGCAAGATGACATCTTCTCAACTTGAACCAAAGCAGGACCCGCGCCATTCAGTATGCCTAGGGAAGGTCAGGCTGGGTCCACAAATCAAGGTGTCCATAGACTAAACAGGCATTTCATTATGCAGGCACCTTCCTCCCTGAGGTATGTCTATTGTCTGCCCCCACCAGCCACCCACCTAAGAGTGATCAAACGGGTGGTTTCTTCTGCTACCCATGGGCATTAACCCAATCCACCATAAGTTTGCCACATTAGGGGGCTGTTATTGCACATTAATGGGCGGCTCGTGTTTATGACTTTTGGGTCAACTTGCTGCATTTTCCTCAATATGACAAGAAGTCATTCATATTCAAGAAGCAGAATGTCATTAAATGTACATTTCACTCTGCTTATGTCAGGAATTAAGATATAGCAGCCAAGATAGACAGAAATATTGCAATATACTATGATGGCTGGTAGAGTGCGCCTAGTCACGTGACATGGTCCCTACAGACTGTGCCGAGTGACTACACAGAGGACTGTCCATTGTATTACCATCCTGGGGTCACATGGGAGGTTGTGTGTCGTCTGTTGCAGCGTCTGATTGTACGTAGACCAATAGGCATGCCGTCACTCCCCTGCAGAAGAACAAAAGAGAAGTGAAACTCATTTTACAGCAATCTACAGCAGCACTAAAAGTGTTATGGCCTAAAAGGGAAACCCCAAGAAAAGAGCTGATTACGCAAAAAGAATTTGGTGAGACTTTACCTTTATGCAGGAGCTTCCTGTAATAAAGACCGGTCACTGCTGCTCTCTCTCTTTGTGCAGGGTGACTGGTCTTGTCTCCGCCCCCTCCTGCAGTTTTCTGCAGGCAGCCTGTAGTGGGTGGGGCCAGCTGGTGCAAAAAAAAACCTGAGGGCCTACTGATCTCAGTTATGGATGAGCACAAGGATTTGGTTGAAAATGATTTTACTGTGAAATTAATGTTTTCCCAGTCCGTGAAATTTGGTGTGGAAAAAAAAATTCCTTTTTTTAATTTTCTTTATTTAAAGGGCATGTTTTAAGGGGGGAATATTTAAGGTATTTTTATAAAAATGTATTTCATCTTCTTTATTTTTATGTTTTTTTTTTTTTTTCTTTCTTTGTCATTATTTTAAGTATTGCCACTTTACATTTTTTCACTTCTTTCTTTCTGTGAAAAAGACTCAAAGAAGGAACTGCATTCTGCTCACGTAATTTGTAATAAAAACTTCTTTGTCATTCTGAAGCTTCCCTCCAACTACTTTGCATATTATTTTACATATACTGCGATTCTGTACTTGCCAAATATGCTGCAGAAGATTTAACTTCTGTAACGCATTTTTTTTCCTTTTTTTTAGTTGTTGATCTGTAACTTTTTCCTTCTTTTTCTTAATAAAAACGTTTGTTAAAAAAATAAAATATGCTGCAGAAATCTCTCTCCACTGACCACGGCTGCAGCCATTTTAACTGTGGGCAGCTGAAGCTGCTGCCTGTTCACTTCCTGGATTTACACAGAGGCACAGCTCCACCTCTGCAGCCCTCATTGGCACTCTTATGACTCCCCCTCCCTTCCTGGCAAACTCTCACAAGAGTGAGAGAGAGAGCTGTGTATGATGTCAAAATCCTAGGCTAATGACCGGACAATAAACAGGAGGTGGGCTGTATAAGGTATTTACTGTCAGGAAAAAAAAAATACTATCCAAAGTTAAAACAACAAGGGCAGAAGATTTAATAGAAGGAAAGATGAAAAAATTACTGAAGATCCACTTTGAAATAATGTGGCTTAAAGGGGATGTTTCTTGGCAGTACATTAGAGGAAATTTAGGCGTCATTTAAAGCTCATTACACTCTCAAAGTTGAACTTGGCGCACAGAAAAATGATTTTAATTATATTTCCTAATAGATGCAAAGGATTTTTATTTTCATTTTATGAGCAACAAATGGCTTTGCAAAACCAGACATTACCTTGTAAAGGTACAGTTGACATAATGTGTGTGCTGTACACAACCTGTGTATAGAGCAGAACTGTGGGAGGGACCCAACAGGCTCCACCCTCTGCAGGCTGCCAGCAGAAAACTACAGGAGGGGGCGGAGGCAAGACCAGCCCGCCCCTCTACAAGCAGAGAGAGCAGCAGTGACCAGTCTTTATTTCAGAAAGTTTCTGCACAAAGAGAAAGTGTCACACTGGACTCCTGCACAGATCTGGAAGAAATACAAATAGTACATCAAGAGACATACAAGATAAATACAGTTGAGTACTGGTACTGTCCCTGGTACTTTTTTTATTGCAACATACAATTTTTCCGGACAAGCTTTCAGGGTGTACCCCTTCTTCATCAAGGTCCAAGCAGAACTAATACACAAAGTTTTAGGCCCCTTTCACACGGGCGGACCGCATGTCTGCTTTTTCATCCATCCGTGTACGGATGAAAAAGGGACTTACATTGGTCCCTATGAGATTGCGGGTGTGAGCGGATGAACATCCACTGACACCCGATCTCTCACGCTTCCGCATTCCTCCGATTCTGCAGACAGAGGAAAACCCTATTTTTCCTTTAGTCTGCGGATCAGATCGGATGAACACGGACAGACGTGGGGGAGATAGGGGAGAGCGGAGAAAAGACAGAGAGGTCCCCGCTGAGCAAGCGGAGGTTCACGGGCGGATCATTACTGATCCGCCCCGTGTGGAAGGGGCCTAAGACAATCTCTGAGGGGAACCCCCCTCCCCACAAACATACACAGCAATAATTAAATTTAGTGAGATAAGACCGAGAGAGTGCCATGAGTGTAACAGTCACAGAGGGGGTCATAAAACTGTAGGTTATAGATCAACCACTTCAGGTCCGCGTTATTGTCGAAAGACGTCAACAGCGCGGACCTGAGGCGCCGGGGTCAAGTCTTTGGACGTCAATGTTTTTGTAATTCCCCGCGCGCACCACTGGGTGGCGCGCATCGGGGAAAAACAGTGCCGTCGCATCGCCAAGGATTCGATGCGTGTATCCGGCGGCCGCGGTGTCCGTCAGGTACACGCGATCGGCGGTGACAGAGCAGGGACGTGGAGCTGTGTGTGTAAACACACAGCTCCACGTCCTGTCAGGGAGAGAGGAGACCGATCTGTGCCTCTTGGCATCTGTCAGCTCCCCCAGTCACCCCCCTCCCCCCACACAGTTAGAACACACCCAGGATATACATTTAACCCCTTCCTCACCCCCTAGTGTTAACCCCTTCAATGCCAGTCACATTTATACAGTAATTAGTGCATATTTATAGCACTGGTCGCTGTATAAATGTGAATGGCGCCAAAAGTGTCCGATGTGTCCGCCGTAATGTCGCAGTCCCAATAAAAATCGCAGATCGCAGCCATTACTAGTAAAAAAAAATATTTTTAAAAAAATCATAATTCTGTCCCCTATTTTGTAGGCGCTATAACTTTTGCGCAAAGCAGTCGCTTATTGCGATTTTTTTTTTTTACAAAAATACGTAGAAGAATACGTATCGGCCTTAACTGAGAAAAAAAAATAGTTTTTTTTAAAAAAAAATTGGGATATTTATTATAGCAACAAGTAAAAAATATATATATATATTTAAATTGTCGCTCTTTTTTTGTTTATAACGCAAAAAATAAAAACCGCACGGGCGATCAAATACCACCAAAAGAAAGCTCTATTTGTGGGGAAAAAAGTACGCCAATTTTGTTTGGGAGCCACGTCGCACGACCGCGCAAATGTCAGTTAAAGTGACGGAGTGCCGGAAGCTGAAATTTCGCCTGGGCACGAAGGGGGTTTATGTGCCCAGTAAGCAAGTGGTTGTAAACTCAACCACATAACTTGCACCTACAGGTAAGCCTAGATTAAGGCTTACCTGTAGGTGCAAGAAATATCTCCTAAACCTGCATGTTTTTTACATTAATTACATCGACGCAGGCGCACTGAAAGTGCAGTTTTTCACAATGGCATAACCTGGGAGGGACGTCATCGCCGCTCCGGCCAATCACAGTGCCCGGAGCGGCAAAACAAGGAAGTATCTGCGAAGGGACATGGCTGCAGCGGCGAACGAGGAGGACAACGGGGGCTTCGATTTCAGGTAAGTGACACATAATGAGCTAGTATGCTATGCATACTAGCTCATTATACCTTTCTCTTGCAGGATTAGGTTTTTCCCCATTTTTCACAGGGCGGTTTACTTCCTCTTTAAAGCCGGCCATAGACAGTTTGAATCTCGACTGGTTAATGCTGATTCTAACCACGTATGGGCAGTCTGAATGTACCCAATTTGATCAATCGGTTAACCACCCTGATGGATTTTACATGCGATCATCGCTAGGGGCTGGTATAGCCACTAGCAATAAACACTGTGTTCTGCTGTCAGCAGGTCCTGATGGAGGTGTCATGCCTTTGGCCTACAAGGAAATACAGTAATATCTTCTAGACTTGTAATTCAAATATTGTCCACTAGATGTCACTCTTAACAAAGGACTGTTGATGGGCAGTGTTCTATGGTAGTGTACACTTCCTGTCGTGTTACTGAAAACTGTCTTCACTTCCTATCCCAACTCTTTCATCTCTTTTCCACATGGAGTCAGCCAAGCCTGCATCACATGTTTCCTAGGTCCCTATCCTCCTAAGACAGCATCGCTGGTATGATAAAGACTATTTATCTATATGCCTAGTAGACATTTGTTTGTGTTCATATAATTCTTATATGTTCATTTATTTGTTTATCTCTAGTTTCATCATTATTCATACACATCTTATATGGCCACCTCCTGTTCATTGTAATAAAGATCCAAAGTTACAGACAGTCTGCATATTTAGGATGCAAGGTTTAAGCTGTATGTTGAGCTACATACATGCCAGGGGCAAACGTGTAGGGAGAACAGAACAGGAGGTATTGAGCAAATTTCTTTCCTGCAACCCGTGGTTGCAGATAGAGATTTGCTTTGTGTATAGCCAATTCGTAGATCCTCCAGACTGGCGGAGGCTGCTGGGGGGGCAGGTTTAGCGGATCTTCTATGTGCTTCCTTCCAGGCCCAGACACACAGGAAGTCAGATCGAGGCCTTGGATTAGCAGCAGGAGCTCCACACGGCGCACGTCTCCTAGGAGTAGGAACGTGTGTGCTATAGCTCCAGGCAGGTGTAGGAGGTAGACAGGCAGGCTAGGTCTCTCCCAGTCTCTCCCTGCTAGCTTCAGCCCCCAGCCCCAGCACTGCTCGTCCCCAACCTGGCTTTTCTCCTTCCATCACTCAGAACCACAGCGGTTCCAGGTAAGAAACTGCTGACGGCCGTCCTTGTCAGGACAGCCGTGGCAAACATTTCATGCCCCCTCGGCTTTCCCCGACCTCTATCTTCCTTCCCCTGTGCTCCCATACCATCATCGCCAATCGCAAATTTTTTAAGCACACCCGCGCCAGCCTGCATTGAATCGCGGGGCCGCGATCTAGGAAAGACCGCGGCTTTACCCGCGGCCTACTGCTGCGGCGCTCCCCGCACCTTCACTCTTATCCTCCACCCCCTATGCCCCCATACCGCCAGCTGAGACACCCTCCAACTACCCTCCAGCCACAATTCCGCCTTCCTAGGGCACTCTTTTTGACACCCGCGCCGGCCTGCACTGATTCGCAGGGCCGCGATCTAGGAAAGACCGCGGCTTCATCCGGGGCCTACCGGCGCGACGCCCCCCACTCCCTGTAACCCCCCCAAATCCTCCAGGAATTCCCCCCTTCCCTAATAGGACAGCCACTCTTTCCCTGGCTTACCTTTTGTGCCCCCTGTACTTCCATCCGTTTGAGCTGTCAGCTCCAGGCTGCATTCTGCTGCCTGATCAGGCAGCTCTCCTACTATACCAAGCAATAAGCTCACCCCTCACCCCCAGCCACTGCTCCTATCAACACAACAGAAGCTTGATCCAGGGCTCATCCGATCGCCTTTTCACAGGGGTCAGGAAGGAATTTTTTTACCCCACCGGAGCACATTGGCCCAGCACTGCTAGGGTTTTTTTTGCCTTCCTCTGGACCAAGCCAGGAGAGAGGAATCAGCCAATTCTTCTCCCCATCGCCCCGAAAGTTCCCCCCCCCCGGTGCTTGGCGACCATGGCATATCAGCAATATTCTGCAGAAACCATTTGGAGTTTGAGGCAATCCGCCGCAATACTACCAGCCATCACCAAAAAAGCCCTAAAAATTGAGCGAATATGGAGAGTCGATCAACGACCGACCGTCAGGTATTTCAGCCATTCACCCCAACCTAAGCACATATCTTGTGCTTTGATCAATACAAGATCGGCAGTAAAACACCGACTGGAAATCCGGGACCTCATTCTACAATTCGATCTAGATTGCCTCTTTATTACAGAGAGCTGGCTTACAGCCGACTGTAACACCATTCTAGGAGAACTGGTGCCAGAAAACTACCGTATCATAACGGAAAACAGAATAGGGCAAAGAGGGGGAGGACTGGCAGTAATCCACAAGACGCACCTTGCGGTCACTAAACCAGCCCTTCAAAACCCTCTTCCATTCATGGAAACCCTTACTCTGCAATTGCAAACAAATTCCAAGGAGATCGTCCACATTCTTCTCTGCTATAGGCCTCCTGGCCCAAAATCGCAGCTGCTATCATCACTAACGGAGTTTGTCTCCACTTACACCCTCAACAGCAAACATGTTTTGCTGCTCGGGGACTTCAATCTCTGGGCCAACTCCGCACAAGACCCCGTCGCCGACGCCTGTATCGACCACCTGGAAGGATTAGGCTTTCAGCAACTAGTATGTGGGCCCACACATGCTTCTGGTCACACGCTCGATCTTATTTTCAGACAAGATCTGGAAATAAAAATCTTGGAAAATGAATCATTGCCATGGACTGATCACCATGCAATTAAATTCATTATTTCCGAATTCCCCCCCTTAACAAAAACATCAAATCCAGTGACAACACACTGGACCAGATGTCAGAAGAAGCTCCATTCGGAACTCTTCAAAGCAACGTTAGGGGAAAAAATAAACACAATTCAGCCGCACCTAACAGCAGAAGAAACACTAGAGGCCATAAACACAGCACTATTGCAGTCAGCTGACTTGATAGCGCCGAAACGAAAGACCCAGATCAGGAAAAATAACTCCAGCTGGTTCAACAACCAGCTGGCGTTACTGAAGCAAGAGCGCAGAAGGGCAGAAGCAGCCTGGAAAATAAATTCTTCAGATGAGAACTTCTCGATCTACAAGGCAATACCCAGAAAATACTCCAAGCAAATCTTCGAAGCCAAGAAAAAATATTTTTCTGAGGCTATCAACGGTGCCCTAAATCGCCCCCGCGAACTCTTCAAGATGGTCACTCAGACCATGAATCCAGGATGTCTTGAAGCCCCCAACTTGGATACACAAGAATTTTGCAATGAGTTATCGGATTGCTTCATTAACAAAATTGAGGCTATCCGGCAAAGCATTCAACAAAACAACGCCGCTCCTAGCCCCCCCCCGTAGTCAGTTACACAGCACCGGCAGCAATTCACCACAATTAGGTGAGTTCACGCTGGAACCCATCTCCATTCAGACAACTAAAAATATCATTGGCACTCTGCGCAACAGCACTGCGCCAAACGATATTATCCCCACCAAACTGCTGAAGGAATGCGCCGACATCCTGGCACCTCCTGTCACGCAGCTTATCAACCAATCCTTCAGGGAGGGCATAATGCCCTCCCAGCTGAAGGAGGGCTTTATTCAACCCATTTTGAAGAAAGCCACCCTGGATCCGAAGGATCCACTCAATTGGCGCCCCATAACAGGCCTAAATGTTCTCTCCAAGGTAATGGAGAAAGCAGTGGTACAGCAGCTGCAACAGCATCTAGATACCCACAACCTACTCGACCCATTTCAATCAGGATTCCGTCCCGGACACGGGACGGAAACAGCATTGCTTAAGATATGGGACGACGTTCTCGAGGCCGCAGACGTAGGAGAATCTTCTCTTCTGGTGCTGTTGGACCTAAGCGCAGCCTTTGATACAGTAGATCACAAGCTATTAGTGACTCGGCTGGCTAAAATAGCCAAAGTCGCAGAAAGCGATCTATCCTGGTTCTCCTCTTTTTTGGATAACCGATCGCAAATAGTGAAGCTAGGCCCCTTCACTTCTGAACAACGCACATTATCGTGCGGGGTCCCTCAAGGATCTCCCCTGTCGCCGATGTTATTCAACATCTATGTGCGTCCTCTTTTCGAAATCATCAGCAGCCAAAAACTGCTATATCACTCATATGCAGACGACACGCAACTGTACTTCCGCATTTGCAATAAAAAGGATCACCACCTCAATCTAGAGACATGCCTCTCTTTGATAGAGGACTGGATGACAAAGAGTTATCTCAACTCAACGGAGCGAAAACAGAACTTCTTCTGTTTCACGCCAAGCGCAGGAATCAACCGGCAACAACCTGGATCCCCCCGCCCATTCTGGGCAAAATCATCTCCCCTAGCGCCAAAGTCAAAAGTCTTGGGGTCATCTTTGACTCCGACATGACAATGAACGCACAAATAGGGTCAGTAGTCAGCGGATCTCACCATCTGCTGCGCCTACTACGCAGACTCATTCCTTTCATTCCCAAGAAAGACGTAGCGGTCGTGGTGGGAGCAGTTGTAAACTCCAGATTGGACTATGCAAATGCCCTGTACCTCGGACTCCCCAAGTACCAAATCGCTCGTCTTCAAGTCGTTCAAAATACGGCCGCCAGACTTGTGACTGGGAAAAAACCCTGGGAATCAATCTCGCCTTCACTGAGATTCCTTCACTGGCTACCAGTTAAAGACAGAATCACCTTTAAAGCTCTCTGTCTAACGCATAGATGTATCCATGGGAATGCTCCCCATTATCTATGCGAAAAATTAAAAATTCAGAATCCCAATCGTATTCTACGATCCACCAACCAAAATCGGCTTCAGATACCGAAAGCCAGATACAAGTCTAAAGGGGACAGAAGATTCGCTGTCCAAGGTCCCAGACTATGGAACGCGTTACCAGCCACCATTCGGCTGGAGGAGAACTACTTGGTCTTCAGGAGAAAGATTAAGACTCATCTCTTTTGATCTCAAAGGAGACAGGAACAACAAGCGCCCAGAGGCGATTTACTTTGCATGTGCTGCGCTATATAAGTTTTCATTCATTCATTCTAAGAAAACCCAGGTCTAAATCTGGCCCATTATCTTTTGTGTTAAAAATAAATTTCATTCTTAGTTCAAAAGTTTTTTTTTTTCTTTTGAAAGAACTAAAACATTAAGATCTTATATAGTGTGGTCCAGACCGTCCAGTGGTGAGAAATTATGCCTTGCAGGTGTGCAGAAATCATCTTTCTTATATTTTTTGATGGTATGTCTGTGCAAATTCATCCTTGTTGGTAAAGGCGGACATACAGGGTTTGAATTTCGAAATAATTTTCTTACGAATTTCGCACTGTTAGGCCTCGTACACACGAGGCAATTCATTTGTTCTAATCGGTCGGACCGACCGATTTGAACAAATCTGTCTCTTTGGATTTTGGTTTGCTCGCGTGTACACACGAGCAAACCAAAATCCCCGCCAGCAGACGGCGCGCTGACGTGTCGGTGACGTGGCGGTGACGTTGACGCCGCCACGTCACTGCACCAGGAAGTAAAACACTTCCGCGCATGCGCCGAATCCATTCGGCGCCGGTGCGAGACGACATGTCTGCTGGTAAGTGTACTAACCAGCAGACATGTCGGGCGGACGGGTTCCCACCCGATAGATTTCAAAGCATGCTTTGAAATCTGTCGGGTGGCCAAATCCGTCGGCTCGCCGTACACACGATCGAATCTGTCTGCTGGGACGGTCTAGCAGACCGTTTCCAGCAGACAGATTTGATCGTGTGTACGCGGCCTTAGTGAGCAGCAGCAACAGCCGGTTTTCGTGCGGCAAACAAATTTGAGAAATCCGACATGTTGGAAAGTTTTTTAAAAATAAACAATTTTCTGATCAATGATGAGAGAATCGTGCGAGAAATGTAATAAAAAAAAATGCGCCTGTGCAAGAAAAGAATATTCCCGGAGAGAAACGAATATTCCCGGAGAGAAACGAATATTCCCGGAGAGAAACGAATATTCCCGGAGAGAAAAGAATATTCCCGGAGAGAAACGAATATTCCCGGAGAGAAACGAATATTCCCGGAGAGAAACGAATATTCCCGGAGAGAAAAGAATATTCCCGGCAACATGAAGGTTTGGTCGGCTGAATTCCGAAAATCAATGGTGGCAAATAACGGATCACAAAAAAACGAACTTTTTGATTTTTGAAGTTGGCCTACTTAACTTTTGTTCTGTTTCGTCAACATAAGATCCTTTGCTGATTTTTTTTGCATTGGATGAGGTACACAACATTACTGGAGGTGCAGCTGTATGATACCGTGATATTGAAGGTCCTTTTGTGTGTGACACTTTTTGATAGAATAATTTGGTTGCATATTTTTCATAGTTTTTTTTTTTTTTTGCAGGGCCTACTTCCTAGTTTCTCTGTCTTATCTCATTAACTATTCTAGTTCAACCACTTGCTGACCGCGCTGAATGATGGCTTCAGTGGCTAGTTTTGGGAGGTCGTCATATGAATGACCACGTCCACTGCAGGGTGCAGGCAGCGTGCTCTGTGATCAGTGTCAGAAGGACGCTGCTGATCACAGATTGAGGTAAACAGCCAATCATTGTGATTGATGTGATTGGACACAGCTGATCACGGATGTAAATAGAAGCCTGTTATCACCACTCCTTTCCTGATGCTCATCAGTGCCCAACAGTACAGCCTATCAGTGCCCATCAATGCCGCCTCATCAATGCTGCCTCATCATTGTCATTTCATCAGTGCAGCCTATCAGTGCCCATCAGTGCAGCTTCATCAGCGCCCATCAGTGAAGGAGAAAAATGACCTGACCTGAAAATGTTTTAAAACAAACTATGACATTTTTTTTTCAAAATATTCAGCCTTATTTGTTTATTTAGCAAAAAATACAAAAAAAAAAAACACTGATGTTTAACCACGTGCTTACTGGGCACATATACCCCCTTCCTGCCTAAGTGAAATTTCAGCTTTCAGCACTGCGTCGATTTAAATTAAAATTGTGCGATGTGCCTCCCAAACAAAATTGACGTCCTTTTTTTCCCACAAATAAAGCTTTCTTTTGGTGGTATTTGATCACCTCTGCGGTTTAATTTTTTGCGCTATAAACAAAAAAAGAGCGACAATTTTGAAAAAAAAATCACAACATTTTTTACTTTTTGCTATAATAAATATCCAATTTTTTCTAAAAAAAACATTTTTTTTTCTCAGTTTAGCTCAGTTTTTGTTAAAAAAATAAAAATAAAATAAAAAAAAACCCCGCAATAAGTGTATAGTGATTGGTTTGCGCAAAAGTTATAGTGGCTACAAAATAGGGGATAGAATTCTGACTTATTTTTTTTGTTTTACTAGTAATTCGGCGATCTGTGAATTTTGTCAGGACTGCAATATTATGGCGGACACATCGGACACTTTTGACACATTTTTGGGACCATTCACATAAATACAGCGAACAGTGCTATAAAAATGCACTGATTACTGTATTAATGGGACTGGCAGGGAAGGGGTTAACATTAGGGGGTGGGAAAGGGGTTAAATGTGTGTCCTGGGAGTGATTCTTACTGTGGGGGGTGACTGGGGGAAGGTGACCGATGCTGTGTCCCTATGTACAAGGGACAGAGCATCAGTCTCCTCTCCCTGACAGGACATGGAGCTCTGTGTTTACACACAGAGCTCCATGTCCCTGCTCTAAAACTGCCGATCGCATGTACCTGACGGACATCGCGGCCGCCAGGCACGCGCATCAGTGGCCAGGGGGAGCCAAGGCCGTAATTTATAGAGCCACCTGGAGGCCGTCTTTTTACTATGGCCTCGGACTGAAGTAGTTAAATACCACCAAAAGAAAGCTCTATTTGTGTGAATTGTGTGATAAAAATTTTGTTTCGGTACAGTGTTGCATGATAATTGTCACGCAATTGTCATTCAAACTGCGACATCGCTGAAAGCTGAAAATTGGCATGGGCAGGAAGGGAATAAACGTGCCCAGTAGGCAAATGGTTAATTACCATTGTTGTGTACTGTACGTTTGTGTTTTATTTTTTTCCTCAGAGATTGTCTCACTTCAACATTCTACTAAAACTTTGTGTATTAGTACAGCTTGGACCTCGATGAAGGGGACATACCATAAAAGCTTCTCCTGAAAAATTGTACGAACAGTACACAATCCACTAATACGGCTACGATCATCTCAGGCAAGAGGGGAGATATTGCATATAGCCGGATGAAGAAGCTTAACCAACCTAATCACAAAGGAAACAGATCAACAGTGACAGATCTCAGGATACATAAATATTAATCTCATACCACAAGGTTTCCGGATTAAAAATCCTTGTGCAAAGACACTGAACTCTCCTGACACAAAATGACTTTGCAGACATTCCAGTGAAAGATTAACACCTTGCCAACCAGCCGCCGTCTTTACACACCGTAGCTGTACGGCGGCCAGATAAGGGGTGCGCCCTCAGCATGACGCTGGAGCCGATGTGCGTGGCTGCAATGTCCGTCGGCAACCCACGATCCCTATAGAGAATGGGGAATCTGTCAATGTAAACAGACAGATCCCCATTCTGTCAGGGAAGCAGAGAGAGATATGCTGGTCCTATTGATCAGGAACAGCGATCTCTCTGTACTCCCTGCATGTACAGTTACAAACACCTCCCTAGGACACACCTAACCCCTTGATCGCCCCCCAGTGTTAACCCCTTCCCTGCCAGTGACATCTATACAGTAATCAGCTCTGATCGCTGTATAACTGTCAATGCTCCCAAAAAAGTGTACTATCTGTCCGCCGCAATGTCGCAGTCTCACTAAATATCATTGATCACTGTCATTACTAGTAAAAAAAAAAAAAGTTATTATTAAAAATGCCATAAATATAGCCCCTATTTTGTAGATGCTATAACTTTTGCATAAACCAATCAATGTATACTTATTGCAATATTTTTATTTTTTTTTACCAAAAATATGTAGATGAATACATATTGGCTTAAACTGATGAAGATTTTAATTTTTTTGGGGATATTTTTTATAGCAAAAACGTTTTTTTTCAAAGTTGCCGCTCTGTTTTTTGTTTATAGAGCAAAAAAATAGGTGATCAGATACTACCAAAAGAAAGCTCTGTTTGTGGGGAATTTTTTTTTTGTTTGGGTACAGTGTCGCACGACTATGCAATTGTCAGTTAAAATGGAAGTGGGTAAATCCTTCCGAGGCTGAAGTGGTTATGGAACAACCTGATACACAAACTATAACCAAAATAAAAATTAAAGACTTGCCATGAATAAAGCACAAAAAAAAAAAAAACAAGAGTAGACCTTTTGGTTACAACTCAAACTACAAAAAACCAACACAACATGTACACCTCTTTCTATCAGTGACCTGGAATCCAATCCATAATCCAAAGTTATCCCTTGTGTACCAGAGGATAAAGGGGGAGCAGTTGCTGTGATGGATTCAAACAAATACACACAAGAGGGTCAAAGGCAACTGGCAAATGCCATTTACTATAAAAAAAAAAATGGATTATAATCCAACCCAGGATTTTAATCAGCAATTAAATGGTCTCATTTAAACACTTCCAACCCACCTAAATTCAAAACTTATGAGTGTGATTGCAAATTAACTTCTACATGCTGCCCACGATTAGGGTGACCAGATGTCCCCGTTACCAGGGATGTCCCCGTCTGTCCCCTGATTAGAGAGGTGGTGGGGGATGCTCGTGCCTTGTGGGATCTCCCTGGGGCTAGTAGTTCTCTGTCCGAGTATATACAGGGAAGAGGGGAGGGACCCGGGCATGTATTGGAAAGAGTGTACAAGCAGAACGACTCACTTGTACACTGAAGAGTGAAGCTGATACATGCTTGGGTCAGAGGCCCCTCCCCTATCCACTGTATACACTCGGGAAGAGTATATTCAGTGGCAGGATGATGATCCATGCAGCAAAGTCCTGGATCTCTCAAATTGCATGACAAATCGCTCCAATGTGAACCTAGGCTAATAGAGAATAAAACCTCAATACTGGCTTTCAGACAACCACCCAATCTCAGACATAAACTAATCAGCAGGAAACTTCATTCTGATTATGAAGTCACAGATTAAAGCGGAGGTCTGGTTATAAAAAATAAATAGATAAAAGTCAGCAGCTACTAACACTGTAGCTGCTGACTTTTACTAAGGAGACTTACCTGTCCAGGGTGCCTGCGATGACGGTAGCCGAAGCCGAGCAAACGCTCGGGTCTCGGCTGCCCCGCCACCATCCTCGGTGAGGGAATCAGGAAGTGAAGCCTTGCGGCTTCACCGCCCGATTCCCTACTGCGCAAGCCGCGCGGCGCAACGTGAATGGATAATGTGTCCTGGGACACACACAATGTCCCAGAAGACACCGCTCCACCATTCCACAGGAGGCAGCTGAGGAACAGAAGAATGAAGACGGACCGCGGATCAGGAAGTAGCAGATTAGGACGATCTGCCTAGCAACAGGCACTCGGGTATGTGTATAAAAAAAAAATATTTACAAAAAACAATGTAAATGTATTTTACAAAAAACAATGTAAACTGAGCAACACATGAATATATTCAATAAGTGTCACACACACAAAAGGGACCTTTAATACCCCAGGATCATACAACTGCACCTCCAGTAATGTTGTGTACCTCATCCAATGGGAAAGATGTAGCAAAGAATCTTATGTTGGGGGAAAAAGGACAGATTTTGCAAACAAGGATGAATTTGCACAGACACACCATCAAGGAACATAAGGAAGATAATTTCTGCACACCTGTGGGAAATCATTTCTCACAACTAGACCACACTATTCAGTACAATAATCACTGTCTACACCTGCCCCCCCTTTCCCTGCCCCCCCCCTTTCCCTGCCAGGAGAACACAATGGCTTCATAGGAGGGATTCCCTTATCAACACTGATTTTCTTTCCTGCACCCATTAGCTTGTCTATGGCTAGTCTTATCTCACTAACTATCCTAGTTTAATTATCATTGCTGTGTATGTTTGTTTGTGTTTTTCCCCCTCAGGCAAGGTTCACACTGCTGCGAATTTGAGCCTTTGCAACTTCTCAAATTCGCAAGTCATTTAAATTACATAGTTTAATATTAGTGCCGTTCACATTAGTGCCGTTCACATCAGTGCGCTACCAATATAAGCTGTCGGAAAAAAGGGTCCTGTGTGAGTTTGATCCATGTGCGATGGGAATTCAGCTCTATAGACTGGCATTCCCTGAAATCGCGGCAAAATCGCAGCCGCAAAATCGTGAGATTTTAAATTTGCAGCAGTGTGATCCTAGCCTCAAAGAGTGCCTTACTTCGACATTCTGCTAAAACTAGTGTATTGGTACTGCTTGGACCTTGAAGATGGCTTGTCCTGAAAAATTATATTTTAGTACAAATAAAAAAAGTATCACGGACAGTACTCAATTGTATAGATCAGCTCTCTTGAAAGTATTATTGTGGAAGTGGCCGTCCAACTGAGGATGATTTTGAAGTGCTGCTATCATTTTAGAATGAATGTTCCCTACCATACTCGCTATGGGGTCTTCCCATCCCTTATATACGCACCAGCGGAAGGTTGTGTTCCCGTATGTACATATGACATCATCCCAGGACACCTAGAAGAGAGGCAACTATTAAACTTGTGTCTAAAGAACTAGTTTAAAAATAAAACAGCAATCCACCAATAAAAGTTTGACCATCAGCATCCAAAACACAACAATGTCATGTTTAAAAACGTAATTTTACTCAAAAATTATATTCCAGTTTTGTGAGGTTAGTTGTCAGAGATCCAAACTACTGCAGGAAATCTCACAATTTCCCCAAGCACAAATATTTTTTCCGTTGTTATCAATTTTTTTCTTTGGCTCTGCCCCCTACCACTATTCTGGCCTAGGCCACAATGTTGTGTCTGTGGTTCTGAAGCATTCTGGGATACATCACCCCAAGAGGCTGCAGGATCAGGCACATCCTCAGTAGCTGACCACCTGCACCCAGAAAAGGCCTCCAGCTGAGGAGGACCAGGATGGTGGTGTGGGACCCACTGTATAACACCCAAACAGTGGATCTCAGCAAGACAAGTTTGGATTCGCTGTGTGGGTGAGTTTGTTTTTTAAAAAGAACCCAGGAAAATAGCTATGATGGAAAAAAAAGAACTAGGTGGTGGCAGGTTTGGTTGGCAGTTGAGTACAGTGTTAAATATATATTATATAGTTTTAAGCTTGCTAAAATGTGTACGCATCAATCATTAAATATTAAAGAGGTTCTACAGGCTGAAGTTTTTTTTTTACCTTCATGCATTCTATGCATTAGACATGTGCAGACTGGAATATTTTGTTTCGTTTTTTCGTTTTCGTTTGGAAAATACATTTATTTAGTTACTCCCGAAAATCGTTTTGATTTATTTTGTTTTTCGTTGGGGAATAGCTTTCGTCCAAAAATCCAATAATACTTGGTTTCTGTCGAATGGTCAAAAGAATATTCGACGGAACGTCGAATCTTTACATCGAATCGTACATTTCCGTTTCGAAAATTCCGCCTACAAGAATTCTAATGTTGTATGACTAGTAATAATGTCAAATCTATTCTCTATAATGTCGAATCTATTTTCTCATAAATCGAAATCTATTCTCTGTAATGTCGAATCTATTATTTCTATGATGTCGAATCTTTTCCCTATAATGTCGAATCTCTCTAAATCGAATTTTTACCGCAACGAAAACGAAAATAAAGCATTTTTTATGTCGGATGTTTTCGGTTTTTGTTTCTTGCACTTTCGGACGAAAATGCATTCTAACGAAAACGAATGCACATGTCTACTATGCATGAAGGTAAAAAACCTGTGTGCAGCGGCTCCCTCCAGCCCCCCCAATTCTTACCTGAGCCCCCTCCAATCCAGCGATGTTCATGAATACCTCGGCTGTATAAGGACTCTTTCTCCTCCATTGGCTCCCACTGATGTCAATCAAAGCCAGTGAGCCAATTGGAAGGCCGCAGGGCCAAGCTGCAGCTCTATGTGTCTTATGGATGCATAGAGCAGCGGCTTTGGAGTGAGCATGCATCGGTGCCCCCAGGACATGCGACTTTCTCTGGGGAGGAACCAGGAGCACCGTTGGGGGACCTCAAAAGAAGAGGATCAGGGCTGATGTGTGCAAAACCATTATACAGACCAGGTAAGTATAACATGTTTGTTATTTTAAAAAAAACGCAAAAGCGTTGATATCACTTTGAGGTCATATTTCCATATATTGAAGAGTAATTCATGTTTATAACTCCTCTACTTTTCAAGGACAAGTATAGTGAATTGTCAGAGCACATTCCATGAAGACTGCCTCACCCTGCACACGCTGGAGTCATTGAAGAAGTACCATCTGCCATCTTTGTGACTGTTGATGTAACAGCAGAAGTGACCGAGTCCACCAGTGCCAGAATGTGCCACGACGGCAAACAGGCGATAATTATAGCAAGGCTGAAAGACAACAAAACAAGGCAGGTGAGTATAAATGTACCTTGGGAGGCCCCAGGGGATCCCAGCAATAGGGTTGCACAGGGGAATCAATGAGCACAGAGACATATTTACTGCTGAACTCCAGAATCACAGAAATGTCTGGGCGAAAAACAAAAATACAGCGCATCCCTACAATAATGCATATTTCCTTATGTTTTATCCCTTTAAAAACATTGCAATGCACACAAATACCTGTTGATTTTCCCAGAAATTAAGCCTATTGTAACAATATAATTACATTGTAATTTTAAAGGAAGGCCACAGAAGGCCCCCCCCCTGCTCAACAACTCAGATCCACAGACCCCCCCCGCTCAACATCTGTGATCTGCGGACCGACCCCCCCCCCCGCGCTCAACAACTCAGATCCGCTGACCCCCCCCCTGCTCAGGGCTGGACTGGGACAAAAATTTGGCCCTGGACTTCATCCAGACTGGCCCACTTTGACATGTCTCCCCTATGGCGGCTGGACAACTCCCGCCCCCCCCCCCCTGGCCACCCAAGCCCCCTCTCCCCCGTCACTAGCCACTAGCCGTTCTACTTTATTAGAGTAGAATGGCTGGTACTGGTACTCTTATAGGCAGTACCAGTGGGGAAGATAGACATTATTTCACCCGGGGCAAAGAATCAATTCGGTGCCCCCCCCCCTTATGGGACAGGTTTAGGCAGAATTGAGAAACTCCCAGGCCATAGCTGTTGAGTCAGCTGTCTGTCCCCTCCCCATGCTCCTCTGTCATCCCCCCTGCTCCTCTGGTCCTCCCCCTGATTCACTGTTCCCCCCAGGGGAGGGAGAGGAGGTGAGCTCTGCGGGGGGCGAGAAAGAAGAGCAGAGGGGGGCGGCCGTCTGCTGTCACTGAAGCCAGCCCATTGAGCCATCGGCCCACCGGGAAAATCCCTGTAGTCCCAATGGCCAGTCCATCCCTGCCCCCGCTCAACAACTCAGATCCCCCGCTCAACAACTCAGATCCCCCGCTCAACAACTCCGAACATTGGAACCCCCCCCCCAGTGCACAGTGGCCAATGTGAATGCTCTGCATAGCAATTTATGAACCCAAATGAAATGGTGGTTTCAAAAACTGGACAGATCCACAGGAGAGAGTGACACCTTTAGAAGGTCTCCAAGGAACTGTTATGCTTTCTGATTGCCTGGGAAATATAACAGTGGCAAATCAATTCAGCAACTTAAAATAAATGATCTCATTTAGGTAGAGTTGGCTTTTTACATAGTAACATTTTTATCGTAGTCATCCAAATGTAACAAAGAAAATAACAAAGACAATGGCTTTTGACATGGCGGGATACATTCAAGAGTAGTTACAATGGATTAAGAAGAATTGTTCTTACCAGGGCTTTTTTTCTCAAACAATAGGTGCTGGAACTTAACCACGGCCCCACAAACCGGAGGGGTTTGTGGGGCTGTGGTTAAGTTCCAGCACCTATTGTGCTGGAGGGGAGGGGAGGGAGGGGTGGCCTACACACACCCTCCAACTCACATCAGATTTCACGAAAACAGTAAGAGGGCCTTAAAGGGGCATTAAATACCAGGATTGCATTACATACAGAGTGTAGAGCTGCCACTTGTAAACACAGAAACCAGACATCTGTTTTTACATGTGATAGTGGTGAGCAGGCACCAAAGGGTCTGAGCCAGAGGTGGTGGAACTGAGTTCCACCAAGTTCCCCCTGAAAAAAAGCCCTGGTTCTTACAACAGAGGTAGTGAGACAGTCAACAGTAAATAACTTCAAACATGCTTGGGACAAACATAGATCTATAGTCTGACAATAAAGTTAACTAACCTAAAAAATGGGCAGACTCTATAGACTACTTCTGTCTTTTTCTGCCGTCACTTTTCTACATTTCTATTGTACATAAGACCATAAGGCCGCGTACACACAATCGAATTTATCTGCTGAAAACGGTCCGATGGACCGTTTAAGCAGACAAATCCGATCGTGTGTACGGGCTAGCGGACAGGTTTGTCTATCGGACAAATTTCAAAGCATGCTTTGAAATTTGTCCGATACAAACCTGTCCGTCGGATCCGTCCGCTTGGTTAGTACACTAACCAGCGGACATATCTTCCCGCACGTGCGTCGAATGGATTCGACGCATGCGCCAAAGCATTTTACTTCTGGGTTCAGTGACGTGGCGGCGTCAACGTCACCGCCACGTCACCGGGCTGTCTGCCGGCGGGGATTTTGATCCGATGGTGTGTACACGCCATCGGATCAAAATAGCCCGGCGGACAGATCCGATGGAAAAGGTCCGAGGACCGTTTCCATCGGATAAATTTGTACGTGTGTACGCGGCCTAAGAACTGGCTTCTAATCTTTGCAGTGAGAAGAACCTACCCGCAAGCACAGCCTGAATCAAAAGACAACAGTCCATGATGGCTATATATGTTACTGGTCGCCCTTTCATAATGTTTTTTGATTCATCAATTTGCACTGATAGCTGACAAACTAAATACAACTGTATGCACATTGGATAAACATGGGTATGGTTATCCTGTACTCGGAAGCCTTTCCAAGCATGGTGTCACCCCGATTATTTAAAGTGGTTACAAAGTCAGTGTTCACAATTACTACCAGCCCTTCTGTTATAACAAGCTATACTACACAGTGTGTGTGTGTTTTTTTTCTTCTGCTGCTAAATACCTTTTTTTTACATTGCCGATGTGCGGCCACGTGAGCGCCCACCGCTCTCCTATCCTGATCTAAGGACTACAGTGGGAGGGGCTGAGATGTCAGCTCGGGCAGTCACGTGACCACACATCGGCAGTGTGGAATAAGGTGTTTAGCTGCAGATTTTTTTCTAAATGCATACACTGTGTAGTATATCTTGTTATAACAGAGGGTCTGGCAGTAATTGTAAAAACTAACATTACTGCCACACAGAATAGTAACAGGCGGAGAGGGGCAGCTTAAACACAGGAGCTGACAGGCAAAGAGGGGGAGAGTGCGGACTGGCGAAGGGGCGTAAACTGACCAAGGTATCATGGATCAGCAGCCATGATTACCGTGGTCAGTGCACCATGGGGGCACAGGAACAGGCAGGTTCCACCAGGTTTTTTACAGCATACAAAGGGAAAAATAACTGCACAAGCACTATGCAGTTTAACATGTTTTAAAGGAACACAATTTTTTTTAAAGATTATAATCTCTTTAAACTATCTTCTTCGCCCCTACCATAAGCCACACCCCTTATGCACACTGCATATCGTAGATGGTGCTGAATAATATATTGTCTCACCATAGAATATTCCTCTTGCGGTAGGTGTTCTGGATCCAGAACGTCATTTAGTTTAAGGACTTGCGGGAAGGACAGCGTTCTATTGATCTTCTGCAACGGATTTTTTTTGCTCAGGCGTTTCAGGTGAATGTTTAGTGTACGTGGCAACGATCTTAAGTGTGTCACCTGTAATACAAGGATTATTTTCTATTATTAATAATAATAATATTTTTTCTGTTCCAATAATGTTTATTAAGGAGGTAGTAAACACCAATAAGAGAAAAAAACAACAACCTGTAAGACATAGGCATAATGAGCTAGTATGCATCGCATACTAGCTCATTATGAAATACTTACCTTAGAACAAAGCCCTCCAGTGGTGCCCACATACTGCTGAGACAGCTGTCATCTTCCCCAGTGTTTCTTCTGGGTTCACGCTGTGAATGGTCAGAGCTGCAATGCCGATGATGTCACTCCCGCGCATATGCGCGGGAGCGGCTGGTCCATGGCACATGGCTCTGAAGCAACGTCACAGGCAGCCGTTCCTTCAAAGCGCATGCGCCGATGATGTCATCGGTAGTGTTCATAGTAAATATCTCCTAAATGGTGTAAGTTTAGGAGATATTTACAGCACCTATAGGTAAGCCTTATTATAGGCTTACCTATAGGTACAAACAATCTAGGGGAGTTTACTTCCTCTTTCATTTCAAACAAAGAAGAATGAGCCGGCTTACGTTACATCCACGCATGGGCCAAGGTGTACACATACATGCAAAATAATCAAGCTGAAGTTATTTGAACAACAGAATCATCACAAAATAGTAACCAAGATGCAGGAGGGCTAATACTGAGAATAGGATGCATCAGTTTTCCAAGGCAGAAATGCTGCCCCCCCAGAGGCGATAACACTCTTGAGGGTGTGGGCCACCCACAGATAAGAGAACACGCACGCAAGACAAAAAGGGAAAAAAAGAAAACAAAAGAGAAAAATAAGGTGGGAGGGAGTGGAGGGGCGAGATGGGGTAGTAGCACTCTACAGACAATAATATTATTTTTTAATCAGTTTCTCATATGTGTTCAAATATAAAACTCTGAGGTATAAATATATATTTTTTCTTTATTGGAATATTCATGCTAATAAATCATTTCTTTATTGTGTTGGATTATGGTATATTATTTTAAAGGGCAGGGTTTGACAAATTTGCTTGGAATCTAGGAGCCAGCTAAAAAAGTTAGGAGCCCCGTCCCGCGAGCTCACATGCAGAGGCGAACACATACATAAGTAGCACCCGCATATGTAAATGGTATTCAGACCACACGTAAGGTATCGCCGCGATCGTTAGAGCGAGAGCAATAATTCTAGCCCTAGACCTCCTCTGTAACACAAAACATGCAACCTGTAGTTTTTTTTAAACGTCGCCTATGGAGATTTTAAAGGGTAAAAGTTTGTTGCCATTCCACGAGCGGACGCAATTTTGAAGCGTGACATGTTGGGTATTAATTTACTCGGCTTAACATTATCTTTCACAGTATAAAAAAAAATTGAAATAACTTTACTGTTATCTCACTGTTATTTTTTAATTAAAAAAAGTGTTTGTTTTTTTCCCAACAAATTCCACTTATAAGACCGCTGCGCAAATACGGCGTGACAGAAAGTATTGCAACGATCGCTATTTTATTTTCTAGGGTGTAAGAATCAAAAATTAATATAATGTTTGGGGGTTTAAATGTGAGGAAAGGAGATGGCAGTGAAAAATGAAATTTTTCACTCAGAATTGCTGTTTAACGTGTAATGCCAACATCCACCACCAGAATGCGCCACTCACAGAAGGGAGAGCTTGGGACTTCACAAGGCCGCAAATCCGGGGTCTCAATTACCAGCCGTTGCGGGCCTGCCGCGATCGCGCGGCGGGGGAGGTGGGGGCGCATGGAGACACAGGATCCTGTGCCTCAGTGCTCCCCCACCTCCCCTCGCCGTGCGATCGCGGCAGGCCCGTGGTGGCCGGTAATTGAGGCCCCGGCTTCGCGGCCTTTCTTGTCGCAATTGCGACCTGGTGCCCGGATATTGTCGACCCCTGTCAAAGGGCAGTGTGGCCATTTCTTTAATACATTACAAAGGATTCCCAGCACACTCATGCCGCGTACACACAACTGTTTTTAATGGACTCATAACTTGCTTCTGAGCATGCACGGTTTTTTTCACGTCATTAAAGCCCACACACAACCATTTTTCACAACGTTAAAAATGACGACGTGAAAATTTAGAGCATGTACTAAATTTTTAATAGACAATTTTTTCGTCGTGAAAAATGCTCTGGAGCCCACACATCCCGAAAAACGGTTGTGTGTACGCGGCATAAGAGTTACCTAAAGAGACAGGGGTTGCCGTCTGCCTCAAGACTAGATTTACCGGACTGAAACCCTGAATGGAGCCGTCTTATAAGGTCAGGGTGTGTGTATATTTTAGCTTAAGCTATTGAGCTCTGTACATATCGGGTGATAATAAGATGGAGTAAAACACATGAAATAGAGACTATGGCTAGACAAACATACATAATACTGACCACAATAAATTATAAAAAAATAAATAAATACCTCTATACATTCCCATTTACTTGTGTCTGGGTGGGCTCTTAGACATTCAGTAAATGGTGACTTTTAAAGGCCATGGCCTGGTTTTAGGTACCGTAAATATAAAGAAGCATCAAGTACCTTCACTATTTTGTTATTTTTACATTTGGAGCACAAGTTTCTGTTGTCATTCGTTTCATGTGACCGAAAGTATCTCCTCAGTGTGCGCTCCTGTTAAAGACACAAACATGGCATTTACATTAATATGGAAAAAAAGGAAAATAGCTTTACAAAGTTTACAGACCAATCACATCAGTTCCTGCCCTCAGAATTTATTTTCTCTCACAGAACTCCTGATTATGGGCCAGATTCAGGTAGTCCAGAGCATCTTTGCTCTGGAGTAACGCTTCTCATTTGCGTTGCGCTGCAGAAATTTTAGGAGCAAGTGCTGTCATTCACGAAGCACTTGCTCCTAAAGTTGCGGCAGCGCATCGCAAATGAGCCGGCGGAATTCAAATTGGGCGGGTACGGGGCGTGTAGTATGCTAACTAAGTGCGTTCCCGCCGCGAACGTACTGCGCATGCGTCGAGTGTCAAAACATCCCCATGCGCATGCTCCAAAATCTGTGAATGAACGTCAATGACGTCACATTCCCATTCATGACCGTTTTACGCAAGCGACGTTTTTTTTTTTTTTCCGACGTGATGACGACGCCTATACCTAACATAGGATACTCCAACCCCATGTAGGTATATCTATGCGCCGCGTATCCCGTCCGGAAACGTCGTATCGTCATTGCGTCGCGCCGGAATTCGATCGTGAATTGCCGATTTCCGCTCATTAACATATTTTTTGAGCGTAAATCGGTGGGAACGCCCCCGGCGCCATTTTTAAGTTGAAGTAACGATGCGATGGCGAAACTCAGTTACGCTCATCGCATCGGACCTTCAACCCGGCGTTTCTTGTTTTCTGGTTACAGAAAACAGAAACGCCGGCTCAAAGTCAGTTAGGCTGGCGGATCACTGGATCCGCCAGCCTAACTGTTCGTGAATCTGGCCCAATGTGTTCATTTGCTTTTCTCTCCAGAAGGCTGAAACCATCTGTGTTCAGGCAAATCTAAGGTCACCAACTTCTTCCTGGACTCGGATGCAGACTTCAAGATGACAAAATCATGTACATCCTGGAGCCTGCGCAGTTCTTGGCTGTTTTCACAAAAATTTATTGGACAAATTAGTCCCTGTTGCAGCTTCTCACCTTGCGACAGTCACAGTACTGCAACCTGATTGAGAGGGAAAGGGAGACAGTGGAAATTCTTCCTCCTGCCTGCAGAAGACTAATGAAATTATCTCAGCCTAGGCAAAATCACTGGACTGGAGGTTAAAGCGGATCTCCACCATAAAGTGAAGATCCGCTGATCGGAACCCTCCCCCCCTCCGGTGTCACAATTGACACCTTTCAGGGGGGAGGGGGGTGCAGATACCTGTCTAAAGACAGGTATCTGCAACCACTTCCGGCCCGCAGTCTCGGGCAAAAGACGGGTTTTTTGGCGACATCCCGTCGCCCCCCCGTTGTGTGCTGGGAACTCTCAGCTCCCAGCACACAGCGGGAGCCAATCGCGGGCGCAGCGCGACTCGCGCATGCGCCGTAGGGAACCGGGCAGTGAAGCCGCAGCGCTTCACTTCCTGGTTCCCTCACCGTGGATGGAGGGGGAAGCAGCAGGGTGACGAGCGATCGCTCATCCTCTGCTGCGGACGCCGCTGGACTCCAGGACAGGTAAGTGTCCTAATATTAAAAGTCAGCAGCTGCAGTATTTGTTGCTGCTGGCTTTTAATATTTTTTTCTAGTGAACCATCCGCTTTAAAGTGATTATAAAGCTTTGTTTTTATTAGATATATTTTTATAAAAATAACAAACATGCCTATACCTACCTGCTTTGTGCAATGGTTTTGCCCAGAGCAGCCCCGATCCTCCTCTTCTGGGGTCCCCCGCCGGTGCTCCAAGCTTAAGCAAAGGCAAAGGGTATATACAAATTCCATGCACACAAGTGAGAACTGAACCCAGAAACCCAGCTTTGTGAGGACACACCATCATATTTTTGGGTTGTGGGAAGAAACACAAACATTGAAACAGCCTGCAAACTTGGATGTAAACCCCCCCCCCAATTTTTTTTTTTTTTTGATGTCACAATGTAGAGTATAAGATTTCCTATCATCTGTGCCCAGTCTTGCCACACAGAGTTAATCCAGATCTGAGAAATCCTCTGTTGTTCAGTGAAAATGAACAGCCTTCCAGATAAAAACCTGCCTAAATAAAAAGTCAGTTTTCTCTCTTCTTGCTTTGAGTGAGAGGTTATTTACATATCTAGCTAGGACATGTTTATTATATGTTATGTTTTGTTTATCATAACATGAGGTGATAAAACATCATAACACATCCTAGTAATATACTATGAACTTTGGGTCACCTCTTGTTATGATAAACATGTCCAAGCTAGATATGTAAATAACCCGTTACTGAAAGCAATAACAGAAAAACAGACTTTATAATTTGGCAAGTTTTTATCTGGAATTCTGTTAATTTTCACTGAACATTAAAAGAGGATTACTCAGTGCTGGATTAACGCTGTGTGACAAGACTGGGCACAGATGATAGGAAATCTTATACTCTACATTGTGACATAAAATGGGTTTACATCTACTTTAAGGTGATGCCCAATGGAAATCCTGGATCAAAGCAACATAAGAGAAGAGTACAATATGAATTACGTGTATATACTTTGAAAAATCGGTGCTCCCCAGCCGTAGGTCACCCAGACAGACTACAAACTTTACACACTTGTAGAGGAGAAATGGGGCTACATGTGTGCCAAGTTCCGGGTCCAGGGGACCTAAGACTTGCTGGTACCGGGTCCTCAAAGTCACCAAGGAAATTACCGTCTATGGAACGGGTGCCTAGTTTTGAAAAATCTGTGCTCTCCGGTTGTAGGTCCCCTGGACAACAAACTTTGCACACTTGTAGGGGAAAAGTGGAGCCGGCCGGTACCGGGTCCCCAAAGTCCGGGAGATCAGGGGCAAAAAGGTGACTTGAGTATAAGCCAAGGGGGGCATTTTCGGCACAAAAAAATGTGCTGAAAAACTTGGCGTATCCCCCATGTTTGGTCAATCTCCATTACATATAGGAAGATCTTAATAAAAGGAATCTGGTCCAGTTTTGGCACGTATGGTAACGCAACCCCCCAGGCCTGTTGACCCCCACCCACTTCTCCCCTACTACTTACCAATGTTAGTTTTTTGAGGAACTTAGAGTAGGAGATTCGGAGTGGAATAGCTAGGAGGTCGCTGTTGGTGGTCCTCTGCTGGGAACACCTCTGACATGTGATACGTTCCCCCAATTGAATGGTATACAATGCTCTCATCTTCTCTGTCTGCCACAAAAAAAAGAACAGTAGGAGTAATTCCACCAAAACCCATGCTTTCTCAACAGATATTTTAGTGTAAGATGGAGCTTGTTAAGTTAGCTCACCTGCATGTATAACTGTCTTATACTCCAGTTCTTAATTAAAACCCTATTATTATTATTATTACTGTTACTTATATAGTGCTGTCAATTTACACAGCACTTGAGTTCTTTACATCAGTCCCTGCCCTCAAGGACCTTACAGCCTACTTACATTCATACATACACATACTAAGGCCAATTTAGACAGGAACCAATTAACCTACCAGCTTTGGAGTGTAAGAGGAACCCCACACAGGCACAGAGAGACCATGCAAACTCCAGGCAGGTCAAATCAAAGGCCCTAGTACTGCTTGGCAGAAGTGCTAACCACTTAGCCCACCTGAGACCTTAATGTAATGGTTCTTTCAAGAAGGTGTTGAGAGCTCCCTCTGCTTGGATCCTTGTAAAAATCTGACTCAAGACATCAACCCAGAACTGAAACTTAAATTTTCTCTGGCGAGGACTAAGAGCCGGTTCAAACTGGGGCAGCACGACTTGCCGAGCAACTCGGCAAGGCAATCTGCACATGACTTCAGAGGCGACTTGCAAAATGACTTCTGTATTGAAGTCAATGCAAGTCGCCCTGAAGTTGTCCCAAAGTCATACAGAAACGACTTGAGTCGCTCCTATTAGAACGGTTCCATAGTACAGAACGGAGCGCGACTTGTCAGGCGGCTAAGTCACCTGACGAGTCACCCCTGTGTGAACCAGCTCTGAATCTTTAAATCTAAATGACAGGATGTATACGAACACTGTTCAAGATAATAGAAAAAAAATATTACTTACAGATAATGCATATTTCGGGCTGATTTTGTTTAAGTGCCCCCTTCTTATAAAAACATTTAATCTGCCCATTCAAAATACAATGTGATTTGATCATCTGCTGCATTTTGGCTAATTTGTAAAAGTAATATATGCAGTACAAGGAAAGCCCAATCCAATTAAAAAGGTATGTAAAAGAGAGAGAGATGGAAACATTTTCTTTACATCAGGCAGATGCTACATTGTTCACTTGGTTGGCTTAGAATAAAGTTCTTCCCCGTATCCCCTTCTCCATATCTGCAACACCTACCAGTTGAGTGTTGGGTGTTGTCCGAAGTAGAAGGCTCAGTAGGGTAGAAAAGACTTCAGCAACATCATTCTGGGTATATACTGCAAGATAGGACAATCAGAACTCAAGAACTTCACCCACTTGTAATCCCCTCCCCCCAAAACAATGACCTTCAGTGATTTCTCCTTGTGACCCACTACCATCTCCAAGAAGTGAAGCTACCCAAATGAATTTTTTGCACACCCACATGGTTGTATGATGAGCTGCATGACATAACTTGGACTTTGTGATAGTCTATGCGCAGGTTTCTTCCCCTCGATCAACTATACTGCCCCTGAGGGTTGGGTGCTGTTGAGGGAGAAGGCCTAGTAGGTTATAAAAGACCTCATCTTCATAATGCTGGGCAGATACTGCAAGATAGGACAATCAGAACCTAAGTACACCACCCACTTGTAATCTCCACCCCCCCAGACTTATGACCCTAGTAATTTCCCCTTGTGACCCACTACCCCCTTCCTGAAGTAAGGCTACCTCTATTTACTTTTCTTTGCATGCCTACATGTATGGTTCTATTTTTCCTGTCATATTCACTGTTCAATCATTTACAGTATGCCATGTAGACACGTGTATTCGTTTTCGTTAGAATGCATTTTCATCCGAAAATCTGTTTTTTTCGTTATCGTTTTAACAAACGATAACTAAAGTGCAAAAAACGAAAACCGAAAGATCCGACATAAAAAATGCTTTATTTTCATTTTCGTTGCGGTAAAAATTCGATATAGAGAGATTCGACATTATAGGGAAAAGATTCGACATCATAGAGAAAAGATTCGACATTATAGAGAAAAGATTCGACACTATAGAAATAATAGATTCGACATTACAGAGAATAGATTTTGATTTATGAGAAAATAGATTCGACATTATAGAGAATAGATTCGACATTATTACTAGTCATACAACATTAGAATTCTTGTAGGCGGAGTATTTGAACGGAAATGTACGATTCGACGTAAAGATTCCACGTTCCATCGAATATTCTTTGACCATTCGACATAAACCAAAAATATTTGACGTTTCGTTGAATATTCTTTTGACCATCCCTATCGGTTATCCTTGCCCTGTGACCCACTATCCCCCCCAAAACTCCACCCCAAACTATAATTACCCCTAATGTTATTGTTACAGCCCATTTATTTTGTTAATACCTATCCTTCATTTATGATAATGATCTGTGTTTCATAGGTGGCTTAATTTGTAATGGTCTATCTACAGCAGGCATGTCCAAAGTCCGGCCCGCCTGGTTATCTAAGCATGTATATCTTTTGTGGCCCCCGACAATCTCCCAGCGCCGGGGCCACAAAAGATATATAGGCTGGCTGCCTTGGAGGGGACAGGGAGGAGTAGTATTTCCTGTGTTCACGGCAGCCTCTGTAATAGAAAGTTCAGTCTCCAGCGCTGCCATTGGACGACTGTTCTGTACATCAAAGGAGGCTGGACTTTCTCTTTAAGAGGCCGCTGTGTAAACAGGAGATTCTCCTGTAGGCTACCTTTGGCACTCGTCCTGCCACCTCCATGTCCCCTCCAAGGCTGCACTGATGGCAATGATGAGTGCATTCCTGGCAATGGTGAGTGCAATCCTGGCAATGGTGGGCGCTGCCTTCCTGGCAATGGTGGGCGCTGCCTTCCTGGCAATGGTGGGCGCCGCCTTCCTGGAAATGGTGGGCGCTGCCTTCCTGGAAATGGTGGGTGCATTCCCGGCAATGGTGGGTGCATTCCTGGCAATGGTGGGTGCCTTCACGGCAATGGTGGGTGTTGCATTCCTGGCAATGATAGGTGCTGCATTCCTGGCAATGGTGGGTCCTGCATTCATGGCAATTGGGGGTCTGAAGATGGGCACTGACCCTTATTTTTCTTCACCGTTCTCTCTTAAAAATTTAAAGTTTTTTTTTCCTGAAACTTCCCTCCTAAAGTGAAGGTGCGTGTTATCTGCCAATAAATACGGTATATCCAAATAATAAGCCTGAGCTCATCTCTTCACCACACACAGCCACAAAAAGGTAAGAGAATTCTTGTTGGGCCGTGTATTAGTGCTCGGATGAACACACTAAGGCCGCGTACACACGGTCTGAGGGACCGTTTTTATCAGACAAAACCGATCACGTGTGGGCGCCATTGGTTATTTATCCATCGGTTAAAAAAATTGAAACTTTTTTTAAATTTAACCGATAAAAAAAAAATGATCGTTAGTAGGCACGACCATCGGTTAAAAATCCACGCATGCTCAGAATCAAGTCGACGCATGCTTGGAAGCATTGAACTTCATTTTTTTCAGCAGGTCGTTGTGTTTTACGTCACCACGTTCTGACATGAACGTTTTTTTAGCCAATGGTGTGTAGGCACGACTGACCATCAGTCAGCTTCATCGGTTAATCGATGGAAAAATCGATCAGACCGTTTTCTTCGGTTTGACCGATCGTGTGTACAGGGCATTAGACCGAATTTTAATGGTTCAATGAATGTCAGGTAGAATGGTCGGCCCTCAAAAAGTTTGGACACTCCTAATCTACAGGCTTATCTTCCTCTGTCTGTCAATCTAGCCCTGTGGTCAAATACCCCCGGGCCCCGCCCTAAGACTTTACAATTATCGCGCTACCACAAATATATTATTGCGGTAGTTTTACTGTCATATTCACATCTCATTTACTTATTACATTATATTATTTACACATTAATAAGCTGCATGACATAACTTGGCCTTTGGTACAGTCTAGCCGCAGGCATCTCCCCCTCCATCTGTCATAACTCCCAGTGATGCACCTCATTAAAAGCAAGATTAAACTCTGTCAATCAACATTAACTTTTTTAATCCTTATGCTACTAGTAATAATAAAAATAGGTCGGAATGTATATTATATTTACTTGTTTTTTACATTGCTTCCTGGCCTAGGCCAAAAATTATGTCATATATACCAGGAGTCTTCATGGGCATTTGTTTCCTTTAGGGTTGTCCCGATACCACTTTTTTAGTACAAGTACCGATACTTTTTTTCAAGTAGTCGCCGATACCGAATACCGATACTTTTTTTTAAATGTGTCCCCAAAGGCAGCCATGTCCCCCCACATATTGCAGCCATGATGTCCCCCCACATATTGCAGCCATGATGTCCCCCCACATATTGCAGCCATGATGTCCCCCCACATATTGCAGCCATGATGTCCCCCCACATATTGCAGCCATGATGTCCCCCACATATTGCAGCCATGATGTCCCCCACATATTGCAGCCATGATGTCCCCTACATATTGCAGCCATGATGTCCCCCACATATTGCAGCCATGATGTCCCCCATATATTACAGCCATGATGTCCCCCATATATTACAGCCATGATGTCCCCCACATATTACAGCCATGATGTCCCCCATATACAGCCATGATGTCCCCCTACCTGATGATGATGCCGCCGTATATACAAAGCTGCCGTCGCAAACGTTACACGACCTTTCGTTTTTCAATAGCTGTTTTCCCTATCACGCGCCCTGTGTAGAGGACACTCCCTCTTGCTCGGGATTGGACAGATCCGTCCAATCGCTAGCAAGGGGGGTGTCCTTTACACAGGGCGCGCGATAGGGAAAACAGCTATTGAAAAACGAAAGGTGCGTGTAATGTTCGCGGCGGCTTTGTATATACGGCGGCGGGGGGGGGGGGGGACGCGAAGTATTCTATTTGGGTATCGGGGGCATTTGCGGGAGTACAAGTACTCCCGCAAATACTCGGAATCGGTCCCGATACCGATACTGGTATCAGTATCGGGACAACCCTAGTTTCCTTTTATCTGAAGGAGGGGAGGGAGGAGGGTCTTTCTCATCTAAGCACGCCCTCCCGCCTGCATGCCTGAGCTAGGGGCAGATGAATTTCAGGAAGTACATGCTACATGAATCATTTGCCCTTAAGCAAGATGGCCAAAAATGCTAGGGGGGGGCGTTTTTCAAAGTGATTTTTCAACATAAAAAAGCTCGGAGACATGAAGGGATGGGTGAGTTGGCTTTGAATATTAAAAATTAATTTAATGGTGTTTTAAGTTTGTGATGCTCAGATACAGTTATGTTCCACTTTAAATCCCCTAATTACAGCCCCAACATTCACCAGTTGCTCTGAGGATCTGCAGGTAGTGTAGGAAGCGGTATGGGGCCACTGCATCTTCTTTGCTGTTCTGCATTTCTTCAAAGAGTGCCAGGAGCTCATAGGGTAGTCGGCTGTCTGGTGGCATATTCTCATCTGGGTCACCAATCCTGTGGGTAGGACACAGGAAGGATTTTATTAAATGAAATGTAAAAAAGTCAATCATTTATTAACAGCCTCTGTGCCACCTCTAACCAATGGAGTCTGTCTCCTGGGAACATCACTGAGCCTAAAACAGGGACTGTGGATACAGCTAGGTCTATGGAATACACCGCTAATGGCTTTTATGTTTCACCTATATCCTGCATTCCATAGACGTGGCTGTGCCTGCAATACTCATCTGCATGCAAAAAAATGATTCGATTCTGTTAGGTGCCACATCTCTGGGATTTGAACACAAAAGGTGGGAGTTCCCCTGTTAGTGGGACTTTATAGGCACTACTAAATTATATACCAGGTGAGAAATGAAATTCATAAAAACTAATAGTTTTATTAATACATCACTGGATAAAAGAAACACAAGAATAGTGTATACATTATACGAACAGCTATTGATACCAACTGTGAAAGTGGCAATGATACAGTATAGCTTCCTCCACCCTGGCCGTTCGGACAAATTTCGATCCATCTATGGTCAGTTTAAAGTGTTACTAAAACCACAACAATAAAATCATTCTGTATATGCAGTAAAGCATGCTTGTTATACTCACTGTGGAACCTAAGTGGTAAATGAATGAATGAATGAATGAATGAAAACTTATATAGCGCGGCACATGCGAACTGAATCGCCTCTGGGCGCTTGTTGTTCCTGTCTCCTTTGTTATCAAAAGAGAAAAGTCTTGACCTTTTTCCTAAATGCTAGGTGGTTCTCCTCCAACCGAATGCTGGTTGGTAAAGCGTTCCATAGTCTTGGACCCTGGATCGCAAATCCTCTGCATTGTGTAAAAAGGCTGTTTGATCCTGTCATCTCTGATCCTCCCCTTTTTCCACTGTCCCCAATCTATCTCCTGATTAAACAGAGCTTTGCAGTCACTCTGAACATGCTCAGTTTGGTGTGTATTGCTAGAGTTTTTTTTTTCTTGGGAGGGTGCATGTGATCAGCACAGGGCCAATAAGCACTGTCCAGACAGAGGGCCAGGAATCATGCAGCCTCATAGGACAGTCAGAGGAGAATTAAAACTCCTCCTACAGGCTCTAACCAGACAATGATAGAAGTCACAAGACTTTCACATCAAAAGCATTGAGGTTTTGGACATATCAAGGACAGATGTAAAAAAAAAACACAGATTTTTACATACTGTCCCTGGTTTTAATGAGCCTGGCAACTCTGATGGGGCCCCCTAGTGGCATGGGGCCCTCGGGCAGTGCCCGAGTTCCTTAATGGTCAGTCCGCCCCTGGTATTTAGCAATTTATATTTACTAAAATAATTGCATATTCATGTTCTGTATACTGTGGGAGACCAGATATATTAAATTGCGGGGGTTTAGTAACACTTTAAGAATACTAGCCCATGATTGGTTACTGTTAGTCTCAGTATATCAATGTAATTGTGATATGAAATAAAATAATGTATTTCTTTGTTGGGTATGAATGCTGATAGTGTATCGCAGAATGCAGTATGGAGGGGTGTGGAATATGTGTGGGGTTGGCAGCTGAAGAAACCCTTGTTCTATCACACTCAGCCATTGTTACATATCAGAACCAGAAACTTATCAAACTATCAGTATAAAATATTAGGCCCCTACTGTTATTTTGTATGTGTAAACCCAGCCAGCATATTTTTTTATGTTTTAGTTATGGATAGAGCAGGGAAAGGGAGAACATTTGTCAGATTTATATTTTAATTCTGTCCATCAGATTCTGCAATTTACACAGCATTACCAGGTGGGTGACACCACACACAGGAATACAGTGGTGACTTCTTTTCACCCCCAGCCTGCTTATTGGACAGTAAAGGAGCAGCAGGAGCCTATCATCTCTTTGCTCACTTTGCTTTCTTTTTATATGACCATGTTCCTTATCAGGACATTTGCATGAAGCATACCACAACCGATTTGCTCCCTTTCCGGTGATCTGACAATATGGTTCCGGCTATCGAGATGGTTCCTGTAAGGACTGCGCAGGCGCAATCCTTGCCGACAGAAATCTCCGAACCTCGGCCGGCATCCAGGGCGATGTGAACGCCACCTGCTGTCACAGAAAGAAGTCTCTGGTGGTGGGAGACAGTTGATTGGGAGCATATTACATTACACCCTAAATACGGATGTAATGTATTCCTACTGTTGAACCTAGCCTTTAATATTAGGGTTGTCCCGATACCACTTTTTTAGGGCCGAGTACAAGTACCGATACTTTTTTTCATGTACTCGCCGATACCGAATACCGATACTTTTTTTAAATGTCATGTGACAGTTTTCAAACCACAATCCAGACTAAGGATATTTTCTTTAGAATTATGAAGAACTCTAACTCAAGACATTATAAAAGAATAAAAATGAGTAAAAATTAATAAAAATGTTTTATTTGCTTGTCACGCAGTAGTAAAAAACTCAAAGAATTTTCACAGAACATGTTGATAAATACAAAAAAAGTATTCTATTTAGGTATCGGGAGTACTCCCGCAAATACTTGGTATCGGTCCCGATACCGATACTAGTATCGGTATCTGGACAACCCTATTTAATATGATGGGGGAATTTACACTGGCCACTGGCACCCCCAACCACACACCTGGTGCTGTCCCTTGATAATGCTAATGCACATGGGGTGATTAGGGTGTGCTCAGGCACACCTGGCACACCCTGTGCGCACGCCTATGGAACAATCAATTTTACTCCATTTGCAAAGAATACATTTACATGCAATTTCAATGTCTGAACAGCTTTGCAAATCTGTTATAATCACACCCCTTAGCATCATTTTAAACATAACAGATAGAAAAAAATTATGCATTTGATCTATAGTAATATTCTTTTTGCAAACTAATATTGATTACAAGTAGGAAAAAGCGTGTTTTTCTTGTTTTGTTACTTTTATCTGTCTATGGATTGCAATACAATAACCCCAAAAGAAAGCATTGTTTGTCGGTAAATACTGTGTATACAGTGTTAGATTTGTATCTTGACTGATGACAAAGGTCTTGCCAACATAAACAGGCCCATACCAGAAATGTAACAATTACTCTGGTCCATGGGAGGGGGGGGGGGGGGGGTTGTAGAGGTGTGAGAGCTAAACTGCTTATGATGTACATATTAAAGCGGAGCTCCACCCATATAAACAACATTTTGCCATGTTGTTTAAAAAAATAAAAATAAAAAAACCTGAAAAAAAAAAAAAAAAATACTCACCCGAGATAGCTGTTGCTATGCGGAAGTCCGTAATCTGCCTCTTCCACTCCGCGGTTTGATTTCTTCTTCTCCTTCTCCTTGTGAATGGGCGCGCTGCTTTCTGGGAACTGTGTGTGTTCTCAGAGAGCAGCGCGCCCATTCACAAGCCAGCGTGAGACTCGCGCAGGCACAGTAGGAAACGGGCAGTGAAGCCGTACGGCTTCACTGCCTGTTTCCCATAGTGTGAATGGCGGCGCGGGACTCGGAGCGATCGCGGGACCGGCATCGGGGGGGCCATCAGCGCGGGTGCCTAGGACAGGTAAGTGTCCTTATTTAAAGTCAGCAGCTACACTGTTAGTAGCTGCTGACTTTAAAAAAAAAAATTTTCGCGGCTGGAGCTCCGCTTTAATGAATGCAGAGCTGCATTTATTTGCATCTCTTAACCATTTCCATTCCCAACTTTATCCAAGGAAAAAGTCTTTACTGCAGATATATTTTAAAATATAAATTTATTTTGTTCTCTGCATCCTCCACTCAGGCACGTTGCGACAGGACAGGCAAACCAAGCAAGTGCTTGGGGCCCGTGCTGGCCTGGGGCCCCTCCCTCTCAACTTGCTCGCTGCACTGGAGAAGGAAGGAGGATGTGGAAAGAATTAAGAACCAAGAAGCCATCTTCAGCAGTGGCCTAACCCCCTCCCCCGCGCTTATCATCTTAAATTAAGCCCCCCGGGAACACCCCTGCTTGAATAAATTCAGCAGCAAACCCTCCCTTCTCAACTTGAAAACAAATGTCGCTGTTCATTTTGCTTGGGGCCCCCAAATTCCTTCAAACGGCCCTGCCTCCACTGAGGAAGTTCAGAACCTCAGAATTACAGACACCACTCAAACGCCTTAAAACGCGTTGATGCGGACAAGGCCTTTAGCAAACATTGCAGCACCATAAACACCAAATGCAGCATTTCTCACCTGCACAGGATCCCTGTAAACTCCTTATTCATATAGAGTGTCTGTAGCAGCGGATTAAGGCAGCTTGTCGTCCCGATGTTGCAGAGTCCAGTGGCTCCTATAAGGTGGAGATCACAGTGGTTGGGGACACCTTAGTCAATACACTTAGGAGATTAAAAGGATCTAAACCCATTTTATTATTTATTTACATTTGTTTCAGTATTGTAGACAATATGAAAGTAAAACTCAGGTAAAAAAAAATATGTTATTCAGTGTTGGACAAAGTAGGAAAAGGTTAAAAACTCTTAGGTATTTAATATTTTATTGGGATTTTTTTCTCACCTATTGTTATGGTGACAATTTTCCCAGGACAGCAAATATGAAATCCAAACATTTATAGCTGTCATCAGTATAGGAATGTAGGGGAAACCTCCCAATGATGACACCTGCCCCCTCACCTTGGAGTGATTTCCTTAATTTTGCTCTGGTGTCACCAGGACAGGTAGAAGGAAGAAATTTCAAAATCCAGACAGAGGTTCTAACCCTCACCTCCTACTCGATCCAGAAAAAAATGTCAGATTGAGCCGCCTCCTTCCTGGCTGGGGGATGTCTAGTCTCATGTAGCCCTTTCCTCTCCAGATTTATCCAGATCCAAATTTTTCATGGGGGCTCAGCTGTATATGTAGGCGTTATCTAAGGTGGTCTACACAGCCTACCTATGAATGTCCGCTCATCCAGACTGACATCCACTCAAAGCATTTTGTTATTTGCATAATTCCTCAAGAACCAGCCCAGTTGTTGCATCAGGGCCAAGGGCTCTTGGGATTAGTACTTAGACAGGGTGGTTTGATGTTTCCATCCAGGGGAAAGCAAAATATAAGCAGGTTAAACTGCAACATTTATTATAAGTATGAATGGAGAAATATAGAACAGTGTCCTTTTTCTAAAAGTGCTAATCCAAAATTGGCCGTGTATATATTTATTTAATTCAGGGCTTAACGTGGATGTAAACCCGATTCATGAAATTTTAGCTGGGCTATATCTGCAGTGTTTTCTTATCTCTCTTCAAAGCTCTATGTCCCATAGCTTTTTCCTGCTCAGTTCTTCTGTTATCATCCTGATAACTTCTGACAAGTTCTCTGTCACATAAGATAAAAGCAACCCGAGTTTTGTGTTGGGAAGGAAAAGCGACTAGTCGCCCGGTATGGGGCTTTAAAGGCAACAGTAATTAAAGTAAGAAAAATATATACAAAATGATTTTATTTATCAAATAGAAAACAGATACACAACTTGTTCATCAGGGGTGTTGGCAACTAATTAAGATCATATACCAAAGATGTTCCATTCATACATGAGTTTTGTGTTGGGAAGGAGTCCTGAACCGTTCAACAATCGGCTTCTGATAGCCTCTACCTATGAGGAGAGGGGGTGTGTGCCTTTCCTCCAACCAGCTGTCTTTGCCGTATGCCCAGGCTTCACTGCAGTGCTAACCAGGAAGAGAAAATCTCTTAACACGATCTAGAACTTTCTAAGCAGTATATAAAGTTGAAGACAGCAGATATACATGTAAAACTTATGTAGGGAGATTTGTTTCATCTCTGTGTCTCATCTGAGGCTGTTCACTTCACTGGGTATATGTGAGGGTTTATATCAACTTTAATGAAAGAAGTTGAACAGATTTCTCCATCCCTGCTAACAGTGTGGAAGGACGAATATCCCACTGTGGGCTGACAGCTGGTGCCTCTGCCTATCAGATTACCCAAACATACCTCCCAACTGGTTCTGATTTAAAGGAACTGTCCCTGATTTGGAACAAAGTCCCTCTTTCCTCATTTGTCCCTCATTTTGGTCTGATCTATATAGTTGTATATAAAATGCACTACTTATCTATCAAAATATGTTTTTCAGAAAACTGACTATGTTGTGCTCTCATGCCTAGTGTAGTCAGGTGTAGTGTTGAGCGGAATACGCCATATTCGATTTCACGATGTTTCACGAAAAAGTGTAGCTGCTGGCTTTTAATAAACACTCACTTACCTGCTCCTGCGTTCCAGCGACGCGCCGACCGGGGCTTCGCTCCTCTCCCCCCCTCCCCAGCCGGCGTCTCCATCTCGACTGTGGGCACCCAGCCGTGACAGCCTTCGGCTTCACGGCCGGGCACCCACTGCGCATGCGCGAGCCGCACTGCGCATGCGCGCGCGGCGTGGCTCGCCGCTGATTGGAGAGGCGATTGCATGGGACCTGTCAGTGTCCCATGTGATCGCCTACAGGGAGGGGCTGGTGTAGGCGATTAAGGCTTAATCACCTAACCAGCCCCTCGGCGGAAGCAGGAAGTGGGACAGGAAGTCCCACTCCTACTGAAGCCCCCACTCCCCCCCAAAAAAAATTACATGCCAAATGTGGCATGTAAGGGGGAGGGGAGTGGATTAAAAAAAAGTAAAAATTTAGGGTGGAACTCCTCTTTAATATCGAATATTCGTGATATTTTATCAAAAAAAAAATTTTGCAAAATTTTGCTAATGCGAATGCGAAATTCTCGTCAACACGCGAAAACGGAGATCATTTCCTGGATTACTAAACTAATATGTACTAAACACTAACTCTACTTACACAAACTTATATTACTAAACTAAAGCTAATTTTTTTTTATACACAAAACACAGAAGGGCAGAGAAAGTATTCGCGAATATTTGTAATACGAATATTCGCATTGCGAATATTCGGCAACATAAAAGGATCGCCTCAGCTACTCGGCCCAGGGTCTCTAATCATACCAGCAATGCTTTTAGACGTCGATGGAGATCACTAGGATGTGATCTGTTTTAAAAATAAATTTGAAAAAATACGAATATTCGCAATAGCGAATATTCACCGCGATATTAGATTTATTCGCGAATACTCGAATATGCAATATTCGTAACGAATATTCGCAATGCGAATATTCGTGAGCAACACTAGTCAGGTGTTAATAGGAAAGCACATAAACTGGAGGAAAACCATGGATTTCACACAAAAGACACATACAAAGAGAAGAGGATACTTTTGCATACAAGTACATGGAACAGCAGGTGAGTTGTCATATTTGGCTCCCTATCGTACAATGCTCCGGAAGTCAAGTGGCGGCCAACTGCGCATGCATGATGCTTTCCAAACGCAATTGCGAAGCGTTCCAATGACTTCCGGAGCATTGTACGATAGGGAGCAGAATATGGCAACACAGGCAAATATCAGGAATATGAAAAGTTGGGTTTACATATTCTATAAAGGCTCATATACCCGATGAGAATATCAGACAAATGATCGTTTGTTTTTGCTGCATGCTAGTTTCATATTAAAAAATTAAGAGGTTACTCAACTTACGAAAATATAACTTCAAAAGTGATGTGTTATATTGTATTGTAATATATTTGGTAGTTTCCGAGCATGCGTGGTGGTCTTGCTCTTCCAATTTTTTTTTCACGAATACCGTTACTGATGAAATGAAAACCGTACAATCTGGTATCGTACGAGGAAAATGTTGATGTTTGTCCCTTCGGATGAACTGTTGTGATCAGCTCTCGAATGCTTTGTACTGACGATCAGAATATCGTACGATTGCTTAGAAATCGGTATTTTTCGCCCAGTTTTCTGATCGTGTGTACTAGGCTTAAAGAGGAACTGCAGTCTGCTCACATAATTTCTAATAACATTTTTTTTTTTACATTAGATACACTTTCAGCTGATTTGGGAAACAAATCTGAAACTGAAAATGCAGCAGTTGTTCCCTATCTGTACAGTAGGAGGCAGCACAGGGTCATGTGCAGTTAGAGGCCCTTGGGAAAGCCTGCTGAATGTGGCTGCAATTACATCTGTAAAATCTAAACTAAAGGTATTGTGATTGGCCTTTCAGTGAAGGCTTAAAGTAGCAGTTGCCCATAACTAGTTTTAGGTTTTCTGTATATTATAATTGGCCATGCTGTTAGATTGTCCATCCCTCCTGAAAGCCGCAATCTTTACTCCTAGCATGAGCATTGGATCAAGCAAAAGTAGTCACTCACCATTTCTAAACCTCCCTGTGGAATAGGACAGGCACTTACTGGGGGGCTGCACCCCACTAACAGCTTGCAGTGTTTCTTCAGGCTCCAGTACAAGGATATTTACGTAGCTTTCCTCCTGCATCCTGCTCCATAGGTCATGGCAGGCTCTGCCTAGATCAAAAGATATGTCATTATATTTCTATGTAAGACGTGTCATTTCATAATACACACACACCATATCTTATAATACAGAGCGGCTCAAGATGAAAGCAATACATTCTATGCTGCATATACTAAAACTGCCTTTTATCCCTCCGTGCAGACTCTGCAAACCTGTATGAGGAATCCTATAATAACAATATGGAACAGCAAACAAGTAACATTCAAAATTCACATTAAAAAAATGACTATGGAGGTGACAAAGGGCTATGTTGTACATTGTAATCACACAAAGCATACCATGAATATAACTCTCGGAGTATGGAGAGTCATCAGCTGTCATTTTTAGGGTTGTACCAATACTTTTTTTTTACATACTTGCCGATACCAATTACCGTATATTCTTGAGTATTTCAGCACATTTGTGTGTGCTGAAAATGCACCCCTCGGCTTATACTGGAGTCACCTTTTTGCGCCTGATCTTCCGGACTTTAGGGAACATGTAGCCCCACTCTTCCTCTACAAATGTGCAAAGTTTGTTGTCCGGAGAAGCTACGGCCGGGGAGCACCGGTTTTTCAAAGCCAGGCACCCCTTCCATAGACTCCCATGTTAAACGGTAATTTCTCTGGTGAATTTGGGGACCCGATACCAGCCGATCATAGGTCCCCTGGACCCGGACCTTGGCACACATGTAGCCCCATTTCTCCTCTACAAGTGTGAAAGGTTTGTTGTCTGGTGGACCTACGGCCGGGGAGCACCAATTTTTCAAAGCCGGGCACCCCTTCCATAGACTCCCATGTTAAATGTCAGTCTAGTCATGGACACAGTGAGGCATGGACACAGTGAGGCATGCAGATGAACACCCTAGGCTTATACTCAAGTATATACGGTACTGATACTTTTTTTTAATGTCATGTGACAGTGGCACTAATATTCAGTTTCTGACGACGCGTGGACTGTACCAGTATTTTTTTTATTTTATTTATTTTTTACAATGCTTACTTTTTTTTGGGGGGGGGGGACGGTGTCAGTGTGTTTTTTATTTTATATTTTTTATTATTTTTACAATTTTACCTTTTAAATATTTATTAAAAAAAAAATATTTTCATTTTTTTTTATCAGCCCTGTTGCCCTCAACAGGGCTGATAAAAAAAGGAAAAAATAAAAAATAAGAATTGTAATAAATAAATAAATATGATATCGTGAGATTTCAGGGATCTTAAAGGGGTTGTAAAGGTTAGTTTTTTATTTTCTAAATAGGTTCCTTTAAGCTAGTGCATTGTTGGTTCACTTACCTTTTCCTTCGATTTCCCTTTTAAATGTTTATTTTCTTTGTTTTCTTTGTCTGAATTTCTCACTTCCTGTTCCTTTTCAGTAAGCTGTTCTGGCTGACTAACCCCCAGCCAGAACAGCTCGGATAATGGGGGAAAGCTTACTGAGAAGAAATAGGAAGTGAGAAATTCAGACAAAGAAAATTTTTAGAAGGGAAATCTAAGAAAAAGGTAAGTGAACCAACAATGCACTAGTTTAACCACTTGGAGCCCTGGCCACTGTAAAATGCCGACCACAAGGTGGCTATACAATGCAGGGAGAATGTCTATCGACGTCTTTGGCTCCTCTAGCCACTGGGGGGGCGGGCACTGAGGTGCCAATGCGCGTGCCTGGCGGCTGCAATGTCCGCCTGGTGCCTGGGAACGGCCGTTACACAGACAAGGATCTGAGTGTATAAATACAGAGAACCACATCCTGTCAGGAATAGGAGACCGATGCTGTGTTCCTTGTACATAGGGACACAGATCGGTTACCTCCCCCAGTCAGTCCCCCTCCCCCCACAGTTAGAATCACTCTTAGGGAACACATTTAACCCCTTCCTTGCCCCCTAGTGTTAACCCCTTTTTTGCCCCCTAGTGTTAACCCCTTCCCTGCCAGTCACATATATACAGTAATCAGTGCATATTTATAGCACTGTACGCTGTATAAATGTGAATGGTCCCAAAAATTTGTCAAAAGTGTCCGATGTGTCTGCCATAATGTCGCAGTCCCAATAAAATTTGCAGATCGCCGCCATTACTATTGAAACAAAATTATAAAAAAAATGTCATAATTCTGTCCCCTATACTGTAGACGCTATGGCCCAGATTTAGAAAGCAATTATGCCTGTCTAACTGGTGTTAGACAGGAGTAATTTCAAATTTCGCGCGCCGTATCACTAGTTTGAATCCTCAAACCATGATACGGCGGCTTCGGGCTTCGATCCGAGAGGCTTACGTCTTCGTAAGCCTTCGGATCTACGCTGCGATATATTTGCGGCCGCTGGGAGGAGTTTGCGTCGTTTTCATGCGTCGGGATATGCAAATGTGTTTTTACGGCGATCCACGAAGATACGAGTGGTCTTCGCAATCGCTTTCGTCTATTTTTTTTTACGTACTGTTAGACCAGCTTTTTGCTGGTCTAACGGTGCGTAGCCCATGTTAAGTATGGCCGTCGTTCACGCGTCGATTTTTTATTTTATTTTATTTTTTTACGTAACTCGTTCGGGACGAGGATTGTGCGTAAACGACGCTACTCAAACAACGAATGACGTAACGACGTGTTTTCGCGCAATGCACGGCGGGAAATTTGCGAACGGAGCATGCGCAGTTCGATCGCCGCGGGAACGCGCCTATTTTAAATCCTTCACGCCCCCTACTCGTCTAGATGGATTGCGACGGGAGAAATACACTACGCCGCCGTCGTTTACTGGACAAAATCTACCTGGATTCCACGTAGAGCCAGGTAAGAAACGGCGGCGTAGTGTATTTCTGATACTCTACACGAATCTAATTCTCTGTGAATCTGGGCCTATAACTTTTGCGCAAACAAATCACTATACGCTTATTGCGGGTTTTTATTTTCCCAAAAATATGTAGAAGAATATGTATCAGCCTAAACTGAGAAAAAAAATATGTTTTTTTGGGGGGGGATATTTATTATAGCAAAAAGTAAAAAATTGTGTTTTTTTTTCCAAAATTTTCGCATTTTTTTGTTTATAGTGCAAAAAATAAAAACCGCAGAGATGATCAAATACCACAAAGAGAAAGCTCTATTTGTGGGGAAAAAAAAGGAAGTACATTTTGTTTGGCAGCCACGTCGCACGACCGCGCAAATGTCAGTCAAAGTGACGCAGTGTCGAAAGCTTTCGCCTGGGCAGGAAGGGGGTGTGCCCAGTAACCGAGTGGTTAAAGGAACCTATTTAGAAAATAAAAAACGACCCCTGACATGTCTATGTCTGATTTATGACATGTTAGGATGCCTTGGCAGCTCATTATTTCAATAGGCTCCGTTAATGAAATTCACATTTTTGTGCGACATAATGTGTGTCAACACAGCGTCAATGCACTAACACACCACAAAAATGTTTCTTGCAGTCCCTGTACAGCAAAGATCAGACTGGGAGAGGGAGAAATACTTATGTGCTAATATGAGAGATGCTGATAGGAGGAGAGAGCAGAATGACCCTCATTAGTCTGCTGCTTCTCCTTTCACTTTCCAGGTAAGGGCCAATTCACACCCCATGCAGATCTGTGTGTGTTAGGTTATATGGTTTCAATGGCATAGCTCAGACCAGTGCTTGCAATTCTAGTTCCAGAAAAAAAAGTAGAACATGCCGCATTTTTCCTGCACTGGACTGGAACGCTGTAAAACGCGTCAAATCCACTGGAACGCAACCTAAATGCACCAAAAATGCACTGAAACGTACATGTCCTTATTTAAGGCTAAGAAAGAAGAGGGGGGGGGGATGCACTGGAACGTACATGTCCTTATTTAACCACTTCCCCACCGCGCCATAAGCATTTTACTGCTACGGCGCGGTGGAGTTACTTTGACACGACGTCCCTGGGACGTCGTCGTGCACTTCCGCGATTGCGCGTCCCCTGGGACGCGCTCGCGAAAGTGTCCGTGCTCGCCGGGTCTAGAAGACCCGGCGCATCACGGATCACGGTAAATTGCCGCTGATAGCGGCCGTTTACCACGTGATCGCGCCGTTGAATGACGGCGCGATCACTTGTAAACAAACCGGCGTCATTTGATGACGCCGGTTCCTCCCTCTCCTGCGTCTCCTCTCTGTACAGTGTGCGAGGAGAGGGGGGGGGAGCGGGGTGTCAGCAGCTGAGCTGTGGCTGGATCTGTGACAAATGCAGTCACAGATCCAGCCATCCCTCAATCCATCCCAGCTCTGCAATCCCCTAGTACCCTGCAATCCCCAAGTACCCAGCAATTCCCCAGTACCCCACAATCCTCCAGTACCCCACAATCCCCCAGTACCCAACAATACCCCAGTACCCAACAATACCCCGCAATACCCCAGTACCCAACAATACCCCAGTACCCAACAATACCCCAGTACCCAACAATACCCCACAATACCCCAGTACCCAACAATACCCCAGTACCCAACAATACCCCAGTACCCAACAATACCCAACAATACCCCAGTACCCCACAATACCCCAGTACCCAACAATACCCCAGTACCCAACAATACCCCAGTACCCAACAATACCCCAGTACCCAACAATACCCCACAATACCCCAGTACCCAACAATACCCCACAATACCCCAGTACCCAACAATACCCCACAATACCCCAGTACCCAACAATACCCCAGTACCCAACAATACCCCAATACTCGGCAATACCCCAGTACCCGGCAATACCCCAGTACTCGGCAATGCCCCAGTACCCAACAATACCCCAGTACCCAACAATACCCCAGTACCCAACAATACCCCACAATACCCCAGTACCCAACAATACCCCAGTACCCAACAATACCCCAGTACCCAACAATGCCCCAGTACCCAACAATGCCCCAGTACCCAACAATGCCCCAGTACCCAACAATACCCCACAATACCCCAGTACCCAACAATACCCCAGTACCCAACAATACCCCAGTACCCAACAATACCCCAGTACCCAACAATACCCCAGTACCCAACAATACCCCAGTACCCAACAATACCCCACAATACCCCAGTACCCAACAATACCCCAGTACCCAACAATAACCCAGTACCCAACAATACCCCAATACCCCAGTACTCGGCAATACCCCAGTACTCGGCAATACCCCAGTACTCGGCAATGCCCCAGTACCCAACAATACCCCAGTACCCAACAATACCCGGCAATACCCCAATACTCGGCAATACCCCAATACTCGGCAATACCCCAATACTCGGCAATACCCCAATACCCTGCATGATACTTTGCAATACCCCAATACTCTGCAATACCGCCTATGGGGATTTTTAAGTAGCGAGGTTTGGCGCCATTCCACGAGTGTGCGCAATTTTGAAGTGTGACATGTTGGGTATCTATTTACTCGGCGTAACTTCATCTTTCACATTTTGAAAAAAAATTGGGCTAACTTTACTGTTTTGTTTTGTTTTAAGCACAAAACAGTTTTTTTTTTAAAAACACGTGTTCAATAAATTTCTGCGAAAATACCGTGCGAGATAAAAAGTTGTAACGGCCGCCATTGTATTCTCTAGGGTCTTTGCTAAAAAAGCATATATAATGTTTTGGGGTTCTATGTAATTTTCTAGCAAATAAATTATGATTTTTCCATGTAGGAGAGAAATGTCAGAATTGGTCTGGGTGTTCCAGAACGCCTGATGGCGCTCCCTGCATGTTGGGCCTCTGTATGTGGCCACGCTGTGTAAAAGTCTCACACATGGGGTATCGCCATACTCGGGAGGAATAGCAGAATGTGTTTTGGGGTGTAATTTGTGGTATGCATATGCTGTGTGTGAGAAATAACCCACTAATATGACAGAAACAAGTTTTTTTTTTTTTTTTTTTTACAGAATTTTCAGTCGTTTTTCTTTTATAGCGCAAAAAATAAAAAACCCAGAGGTGATCAAATACCACCAAAAGAAAGCTCTATTTGTGTGAAAAAAAGGACAAAAATTTCAAATGGGTACAATGTTGTATGACTGAGTAATTGTCATTCAAATTGTGAGAGCACCGAAAGCTGAAAATTGGTCTGGTTAGGAAGGGGGTTTAAGTGCCCAGTGGTCAAGTGGTTAAGGATAAGAAAGAAGAGGGGGGGGGGATGCACTGGAACGTACATGTCCTTATTTAAGGCTAAGAAAGAAGAGGGGGGAATGCAATGGACACATCAAAAACACACCAAAAACGCACCATAACGCATCAAAAACACGTCAACATTGCGCATGGAGAAAAGCATATGGAACACATCCGGACTGCGTTTCTATGGTGTGAACTGGCCCTAAGTGTTGCATTGCTCTCCGAAGAGCGATCCATGTTCAGATCACTCTTCAGAGGGCGTTTGACAGGTGATGAAAAGGCGATTTATAGCCTTCTTACCCTCCATTTTAACCCCTTACACCCAGCACACCGTAGCCATGTAATTTGCACGCAGTTGAGGAAAGGCTGCAAGGCACCCCCTATCATTTTAACAGGTCATGTACGTCAGGTGGTACAGCCCACCAACAGTGAGGGTCATTTTTGCAGAACATCACAGCTGTGAAATATGTACAGTTCCCTTTTCAGATAAGATGGGGAGGTTAAGGGGTGGTAATACCGCGGCTCAAGCTCACATATTTGTTTATTTTTTTACTGTCCCCCAAACACAAGTATAGACGAGTCCTAAGACTAAGACGGCTCACACGTGAAGGTTGGCCATCCTCTTCTGTGGGATGACAGGAAATGAAGGCATTGCAAGAAACCTCTCCCAACTTTCTTTTTCTGTATAGATTTCCTAAGACTGGTTCAATACTATAAAAATCTCTTTCCGTCATTTCCGTCCCGTGTCCCTTTATGAATATCTTGGCGCACTGACTGATTCCCGCCAGTCAAACAGTCCTTATCTCTAGACCAATAAATGCCGTTCACCTGATTAGAACTCAGGATGTAGGAAATGTTTCATTTTAAATTTGTCACACGCATTAAAGTCAAACTGACGTTTGTATTGTTCTCTGTGTCAAATAGATTAGCAAAGGAACATTTCTTCCTGGAAAATTAGGAAGTAAATACTAAAAGGGCAAATTTAGAAAGCAGTGAAGGTGAGGCCACTGGCCAGACATTCACTGGTGGTGAATCAATGAATCGCTGCCATTGAAAACCACATGCACCATGACGATTCACCTGCAGTGAATGTCAGGTTAAAGTACAATAGAGCTGCACAATTAATCGTAAAAAAAAACAAAAAACGCAATCTCGATTCAACCCCCCTCACGATCTTAATCTGGCATTTCCACGATTCATGTAACAAGTACAGAGCCGTTCTCTGCTCAGAGCTGTCAAAGAAAAGAAAAAAAAATGACAGAAAAAAAAAAAATCGAAAAAACAGACAGTCGGTTAGACAGAACGAAAAAAAAAAATTGTTTTATTTAGTTTCCATTCGTTATTTATATACATTTATTTAGTTAAATTTGTTAATCCCTTCAATTTGTTTTCGGAATTATTTTTGTTTATACGTATTTGAATCGATTTCGAATTTTCGGAATTTGAATCGTTTTTGAATCAATTGTTTTCGAATTCGAATACTTTTTCAAAGAGAATAAATAATAGAATACAAAATAAATAAATAGAATAGAAAAAAATATAATGAAATAGAAAAGAATATTAAAGTGGAGTTCCACCCATTTTTTTTTGTTTGTCTGTGCTGCATGCCCTAATCTCATAGTGTTCAGAATGAACAATTTTTATTTATTTTGTTGCTTGTAAATACCTTTATTTTGTAGTCCTTCATTACTTCCTCCTCCTTATTAGCCTAGGCTATTAAGTCACAAGACTATTTGCAAGGGTTTCTGGGATAGGCATCATGTTTCCCAGTAGTCTTTGCAAACCTGACTGAAACCTATTACATTGCTTGTGCAGCACTGAGCATGTGCGAGATATGCAAAGCTAAAATCCAGGAAGTCATACAGTCTGGCTTCATGATGCCCATACTTAAGATGGCCACGGTCTATTTCTAGATTATAATCTAAATGCTGTAACAACCTAACAAACGGACCTTAGTTTACAGACTAACTTTACTAGAATACATTAAGCTTGTGTATTACAGGGGTATTTATATTTAAAAAGTGAAATTGTGGGTGGAACTCCCCTTTAAAGAGCAGCCGTTCTCTGCTCAGAGCTGTCAAAGAAAAAAAAAAAAGACAGCCGGTTAGACATGTGCAAAACAAAAAAATGTGCTTTGTTCCGATTCGTTGTTTACATAAATTTGTTTGGTCTAATTTGTTTTAATCCTTTTAATTTGTTTTCAGAATTAGTTTTGTTTATTTGTATTCAAATTTTCGTAATTCGAATAGTTTTCAAATCAATTTCGAATGGTTTTCGAATTCAAATCGTTTTCCATTTTCCAAAGAGAATAAAATAGAATAGAAAATAAAGGAATAGAATAGAAAAAATATATAATAATAGAAAAGAATATACCAGAAAATAAAAAAATAGAATATAATGGAATAGAAATGAATAGAATAGAATAAAATAGAATGTAACCATCTTTCAAAATTCAAATAGAAAAGAATATCATTTAAAAAAAATTGAATAAAATAGAAATAATAGAACCATTTCCCAAAATTCAAATAGAATCAATTCAAATTTGAATAGAATAGAAAATAACAGAATAGTATAGAAAAAACATGGAATATAATAGAATGAATATAACCAGCTTCCTTTTCTAATCTATTATTTTCTATTCTATTCAAATCCAAATTGATTCTATTGGTTATATTCTTTCTATTCTATAGTTTTTTCAATTCTATTATTTTTCTATTTGTTTATTCTAGGGCTGCAACTAAAGTAATATTTACAGTAGCGATTTGCTTTTTTGTACTATAAGGGGCTAATTTTTTTTTTTAACCTCATTATGTTACTGGCAGATTAATCGATTATGAAAATTGTAATCGATTCATTTCATAATCGATTCGTTGTTTCGGCCCTAGTTTATTGTATTCTTTTCTATTCAAATTTGAATTTATTCTATTCAAATTTCGGAAAATGGTTATAAACTTTCTATTCTATTCTGTTGTTTTCTATTCTTGAATTATGGGAAATGGTTATATTCTATTCTTTCGTTTTTTTTAATTCTATTCTTTTCTCTTCTATTATAGTCAATTCTATTCTTTTTTTTCTATCCTATTCTTTTTTTATGTATTCGAATTTAAATTTATTCTATTCAAAATTCGAATTTCAGAAGATAGTTATATTCTTTCTATTTTTTCTATTATATTTGTTTATTTTCCATTCTATTGGAATAATTCTATTTTTCTATTCAATTTTTTTCTATTTCATTCTTTCATTTTCTATTTTATTTTACTCTCTTTGGAAATGGGAAAACTATTCGAATTTGAAAGCTATTCAAATTGAATACGAATTTCGTCCGATTTTTTCCTCTTTATTTCGGATTCGCTTTAAGTTCGGTACTATTGTAAGCAAAAATTTGTCAGAATTTCAATCCGTAACAAAACAAACTGCACATGTCTACAGCCAGTGTTTTGTCAAAACGCAGACTCATCGAAATCTCCAACCACGTCACTTCTGGTGACTCTCCAGCATTAGTAATTGTATATTTGGACAAGTTTGCTGTTTTGAAACAACACCGGCAGTGTATACACAACGGTGCATGCTATAATAAGTGGACATTGTTAGTCTGCCAACAACATGGTCGCCTCCCAGGCGGCAACAACTTTTTCTTCCTTAGCCACTACTCTGTCAAACAGCCAATTATTGATGCTGGAGAGTAACCGGAAGTGACGTGCTGACGAGATTTCGACTAGTTGGCTATTTTGACAGAACACCGGCAAAGTTCATCACAAAATTGCTCAGCACTGAGATAAAAAGGTGCATTGAATCTTTTGGGTCTGCAAATGAGGGCAGTTTAACCCCTTCCTGCCTAAGCCCTTTTCTGATACTTGTTGCTTACAAGTTTAAATCTGTATTTTTTGCTAGAAAATTACATAAAACCCCCAAACAATATATTTATATTAATTTAGCAGAGAGCCTAGAGAATAAAATGGCGGTTGTTGCAATATTTTATGTCACACTGTATTTGCGCAGCGGCCTTTCAAACACAATTTTTCTGGGAGAAAATACACTTTAATGAATTAAAAGAAAAAAGGAAACCGTAAAGTTAGCCCAATTTTTCATGATCTTTATTCTAAGCATAAAAATCGTGATTCTCATTTTATCCAGAAGCGTTGTTGTGTTGGTACGAATATTCATACGACAATTTTCAGTACATTTGATGACTTGTCAAATGTACTTTAAAATTTTATTTTTAACATTCGATTTTGGTTCAAAAGGACTTTTCCGAAAATAAATAATACACACTATTAGAAATTTGTTTGTTCGAGAAAGTTTCCATCCTGCTCCATTGAATTTTCTTATCACTGCAGTCGAAAGAACATCGATTTGAACCCAATAACATTTTTAGTTTTTAGAACCTTTGTCCTACTGTATGGCCGGCTTAGGGGAGAATTATAGCAAGTCCGTTTTTTGTCTAAATAAAAAGTCTATTTCTCTCTTCTTGCTTTGAGTGACAGGTTATTTACATATCTAGCTTGGACATGTTTATCATATGTTATGTTATGTTTATCATAATATGAGGTGATCCACAGTATAACAAGTGAGAAATCCACCCCTCCCCTACATAACACATCCTGGTAATATACAATGAACTTTGGATCACCTCATATTATGATAAACATAACATATAATAAACATGTCCTAGCTAGATATGTAAATAACCTGTCACTCAAAGCAAGAAGAGAGAAACATACTTTTTATTTAGACAGGTTTTTATCTGGAAGTCTATTCATTTTCACTGAACAATAAAAGAGGATTGCTCAGAGCTGGATTAACTCTGTGTGGCAAGACTGGGCACAGATGAAAGAAAATCTTATACTCTACATTGTGACATAAAAATAAAAAAATGGGTTTACATCCACTTTTAATAGGATAAAAAAAAAAAAAGTCACAACTAAACTTGTAAAAATAAATAATGTGCAATCCAAACATAAATGTGCAAATCAATCACAACTGCCTGACCCCACACTCAACACACTCAGGAGCTTAGAGACAGAATGTGACAAAAGGCATCTGACGGGGCAGCAATGGCCTCAGCAATGACATATTCTCATTGTGGTAGCATGTCAATTCTAAAACTCAGCATGGAAATACATTAAGGGAACATATCTGCCCAGTTTCCATTCCAAAAAATCCAATAGTAATCTGGAATTTATGAAAAACTTAATCCACAACATGTGGTTCTGATGGCCCTGAATTCCTTCCTCCTGCTGGTGATAACTAAAGATCTATATAAAGTAGAGGAATCAGGATCTCCTTCCTCCTGATGATGATCCCATTAGTGTTGACTAAAGATCTAAATAGGGGTATCTGGTCCTCCTTCCTCCTGATGATGATGGCTCTAGTGATGACTAAAGATCTATATAGGGGTATCCAGATTTATATAGTTCTGGTCAACACTTTACTCCCAGTATTGTACTCCTTTATAGCTCTAGTGTTGACAGAAGATCTATATAGGGGTATTCAGACCCAGAGGTGTATCTAGTGACAATAGCGCCTATGGCAAGCACTGAAACTGCGCCCCTGTCGAAACATTTTTAACCCATCTTTCAGATAACCTTAACAAAAAAAACAGCTAACAAAAATAGTGATATTTATCATCCCTTGTGATACCTTGGGTAGTGACATATCCTCTTTATGGAGAAATCTGGGGTTTATTAGACCCCTGATCCCTCCTCTGCCCACCAAGGCTAGGTAAATGCAGAACCAATACTGGAAGTGATGAAATCTTCATCACTTAAGGCCTCATTTTTTACAGAGGAGAGGAGAAACTGATGTTCCTCCTTCTACTTTGTGCGCCGCCAATCCGACCAGATGGAATGGGAGAACAGGGGAGGGCTGTGGCTGAACACCAGGACCTCTTTCCTCCTGCTGGTGATACCTAAAGATCTATATAGAGGGATCAGGATCTCATTCATGGTAATCCCTCCAGTAATTTCCTACACAATTTATTTGTCTTACCCACTACAACACTGCTGGTTTTGCAGGCATCTGAAATAAGCACTCTCAAAACATTTTCTTCAGTTGTTCTTGTTTATTTTACTCCCAGTATTGTACTCTATGAGACGATTCTCCTAGGGGTAAGGTGACCTGTATAATTGAACAATACAGATCAGTAAAGGTTTTCTAAACTGCTCATTCGAATGTACGTCCCCAACTTTGCTAACAGTCATCAGTGGGCAGCCTAAGAGGCAGCTCACCAGAACCTCTAATAGATAGAAACAGGTTTAAAGTGGTTGTAAACCCTTTAGAACCACTTTATGCTACAGGTAAGCCTATATTAAGGCGTATCTGTAGCTACCCAGGATATCTCCTAAACTTGCACGGTTTAGGAGATATCCCCTGTCCCCTGCATGTGCCAATGTCATCGGCACATGCGCACTGGGCAAACTGAAGCAATGAATGAATGAATGACTTGTATAGCGCAACGCATGCGAACTGAATCACCTCTGGGCGCTTTTTCCAGCCAGTGTCTGCTTGGCTGGTGCGGTCATTTTTACCCCGTAGGATCTTGACACGCTAGGGACTCACAGTCATACACACATATACTGGGCCAATTTTGGATGAGATCCAATTTACCTACCAGCATGTCTTTGGAGAGTGGGAGGAAACTGGAGTACCCGGAGGAAACCCATGCAGAACACAGGGAGAACATGCAAACTCCAGGCAGATGGTGTCGTGGTTGGGATTCGAACCAGCGACCCTTTTGCTGCTAGGCGAAAGTGCTGCTCACTGCACCACTGTGCTGCCCTATGTGCTGTCGCTTCAGTCTGTGTGCTGTTACCGGCGTCTCCCACGCATGACATCATCGCAGCTTCGGCCAATCACAGTGCCGAAGCCGCGATACCCAGAAGTAACCTTCAGGAGAGATGTCGTCTCCGGAGGGGGGACAAGGACTGCTGCGGGGGCTTCGATCTAAGGTAAGTAATTCATAATGAGCTAGTATGCTATGCATACTAGCTCATTATGCCTTTATCTTGCAGGGTTTTTTTTTGGGGGGGGGGGGGGTTACAACCACTTTAACTCTCCATCATTCATCAAGCACTGAGATATACATTTTTTACACTCCTGACCTTAAACAAAAATATAGGAGAAAAAAAATTTTGATACAAAAGACTGTTAGGCTGCATTCACACCTGAGGGTTTTTTCGCCTGAAGCTATAAAACGCCAGAGGGGAAAAAATACATTATTCTCTATGGCAGGAATGGGCAAACTACGGCCCGCTGGCCGTATACGGCCCGGCGGACCTTTTAATCCGGCCCCCATACACGATCCCATCGTGCCGCGATCGCCGCTAATTGAGGCCGCGGCTTTGCGGCCTATGCTTCGATGCTATTAGTCGGGGCTATTATCCATCTCCATTGATTGCCACTGCAGTTTGAGCCTTATCCATGCCCTGCACTAGTCTCATCTTTGCCTCTCCAGGCTCACGTCAGCGTTGCTATCAACGCCATGTCTGTGCCTCCCATTGGTCCAATCATTGTTTTGGTTGACATCATTGGAGTGCGCCCTGCCTCCTATTGGACGGCTTCCCGGCACCGCTGCACGTGCGTCAGGGACCCTCTCGCTGAAGCGCGGCTCCGTTCATCGGGCATTGATGCAGGTTTGCCTGTCAGTACCTGCATCCGTGCGTGTTTTGCTCATCTCCTTCTGGATCACCCCATCATCTTCGGGTCCCTCAGGCTACGACCCTATAACATCTTGCTGCAGTAGGACAGCTGCCCATTCTAACAGGTACTCTTGAGCTGTTTAAACTACACTTGCATCTCCTATTTGGTTCCTGATGGTTACTGTGATGCAAGTGTGACAAGACAACTCAGATGACTCAGGATTGATGTTAACCCCTCCATCACAGACTCCTCAGTGGCATTCCATTGGATTATCTATTTAATTCACTATTAACTCTATATTGACTTTTTACCATTACATTGTAAGCAATCACTGTGCCATCAATTGTCACCACTGTGCCATGCCAAATTCAGCCACTGTGCCATGCCATCAAACGCAGCCACTGTGCCATCAATTGACACCAATGTGCCATGCCATCAAAAGCAATCACTGTGCCATCAATTGTCACCACTGTGCCATGCCAAATTCAGCCACTGTGCCATGCCATCAAACGCAGCCACTGTGCCATCAATTGTCACCACTGTGCCATGCCATCAAAAGCAATCACTGTACCATCAATTGTCACCACTGTGCCATGCCATCAAAAGCAATCACTGTGCCATCAATTGTCACCACTGTGCCATGCCAAATTCAGCCACTGTGCCATGCCATCAAACGCAGCCACTGTGCCATCAATTGTCACCACTGTGCCATGCCATCAAAAGCAATCACTGTACCATCAATTGTCGCCACTGTGCCATGCCATCAAAAGCAATCACTGTGCCATCAATTGTCACCACTGTGCCATGCCAAATTCAGCCACTGTGCCATGCCATCAAACGCAGCCACTGTGCCATGCCATCAAAAGCAATCACTGTGCCATCAATTGTCACCACTGTGCCATACCAAATTCAGCCACTGTGCCATGCCATCAAACGCAACCACTGTGCCATCAATTGTCACCACTGTGCCATGCCATCAAAAGCAATCACTGTGCCATCAATTGTCACCACTGTGCCATCAATTGTCACCACTGTGCCATGCCAAATTCAGCCACTGTGCCATGCCATCAAACGCAGCCACTGTGCCATCAATTGTCACCACTGTGCCATGCCATCAAAAGCAATCACTGTACCATCAATTGTCACCACTGTGCCATGCCATCAAAAGCAATCACTGTGCCATCAATTGTCACCACTGTGCCATGCCAAATTCAGCCACTGTGCCATGCCATCAAACGCAGCCACTGTACCATCAATTGTCACCACTGTGCCATGCCATCAAAAGCAATCACTGTACCATCAATTGTCACCACTGTGCCATGCCATCAAAATCAATCACTGTGCCATCAATTGTCACCACTGTGCCATGCCAAATTCAGCCACTGTGCCATGCCATCAAATGCAGCCACTGTGCCATCAATTGTAGTTTTGTAACATAACTCTTTTTATGCTTTTCTACCTTAAATTAATCTTATCATTTAATGTTACAAATTTAAATTACATTTATATTACTTCACACATACACACCGTCCATCTACTCTTGGTCTGGCCCCCGGGTCCAATATATGAACCAATTGCGGCCCTCAAGTCAAAAAGTTTGCCCACCCCTGCTCTATGGAGATGGTTCACATCTTCACTCCAAAACGCCGAACACCTGAAGCTCAAACAAGTTCCGGACCGCGAATTGGGCGCATTTGGGCGTTTTAGAACGTTTCCCATAGAAAGTAATGGAAACGCTTGATTCAACCGTCTAGCGCGACAATGAGCGTTTCTATGGGCGTTTTGTCGCTTTAGTTAATAGAACATTTCACCCAGGCAGAAGATAAAAAAAATCTACAAACATAGCAACAAGTGATGAAGGGGATGATCATTTTTCCTATTGGCTAAAATAAAAAAAACGTTGAAGTTCAAAAACGTCGGATAACGCTGTATGCAAACGCGCGAATACGTGTAAATACGCGCAACAAAACGTCATAAAAAAACAACCGAAAATGCTAAGCTCAGGTGTGAATGCAGCCTAATGCCGCGTACACACGATCATTTTTCAGGTTATAAAAAACGAAGTTTTAAAAAAATGTAATTTAACTTCTTAAAGACCGCCTCCTGCACATATACGTCGGCAGAATGGCACGGCTAGGCACATCCACGAGGTAAGTACCAATCAAAAGAATTTTGATCGATCAAAAAAATTAAAGATTAATCGATTAATTAAAAGTTAATTTGCACAGCCCTAATTTTTTTCAAAATTGTCGCTCTATTTTTGTTTATAGCGCAAAAAATAAAAACCGCAGAGGTGATCAAATACCACCAAAAGAAAGCTCTATTTGTGGGGAAAAAAGGACGCCAATTTTGTTTGGGAGCCACGTCGCACGACCACGCAATTGTCAGTTAAAACGACGCAGTCCTTTACCTGCATTTTGGTCCGGGTCTTAAGTGGTTACAACGATCGTGTGTGTGGGCTTCAGAGCATTTTTCGGCTTCTGAAAAACTGGCAATTTTTTTTTCGAACATGCTCTATTTTTCCATGACGTTTTAACCTATGTCGTTTTTCGGGTTGTAAAAAATGATCGTGTGTGGGCTAAAACGACGTGAAAAACCTGCGCATGCTCAGAAGCAAGTTATGAGACGGGAGCGCTCGTTCTGGTAAAACTACCGTTAGTAATGGAGTAAGCACATTCATCACGCTGTAACAGACAGAAAAGCGCGAATCGTCTTTTATTAACACAAAATCAGCTACAGCAGCCCAAAGGGTGATGTCATCTGAATGGAACTTCCCCTTTATAGTGCCGTTGTACGTGTTGTACGTCACCGCGAGTGTTTGGGCAACGCCGTTTTAATAATGAAGTTAAAAAAAACTTTGTTTTTTCTAGGGCCTGAAAAACTTTGTTTTTTACAACCCGAAAAATGATCGTGTGTACGCGGCATTAGTCATTCAACTCTCCAGCCTTCACAAAATCCAACAGGCATGCAGACCTTGAACTCCAGCGTCCACCTAAGGGTGCCCTCACACTGGGCACTGTTAAACTGAACCGTGCCTAAGTTTTAATGTACCCTTTCCCCACTTCCTTCCTATAAGCAAGTGTTCCCGTACATACTTACATCGTCACCTTTGCCAACCCGACCACAATGATCTTTGCTTCTGTGCGCAGTCATCTATGGAGAGCTTTGAGATCTGGCACAGTTTGCAAATTTTGCAGTCACACCGAAGCAAATTATACCGGATCACAAGTGAACTGGGACTTTTTCCAAGAGGAGAGCACGGTACACTTAACTGTTCCTAGGCACAGTTTGTAGCACTCAAGGCCTCGTACACACGACCGGTTTCCTCGACAGAATCCATCAGGAAACTCGGTGGGAGAGCTTTTTTGCCGAGGAAACCGGTCGTGTGTATGCTTTTCCTCGAGTAAACTGTCGAGGAACTTGACGAGGAAAAAAGAGAGCAAGTTCTCTTTTTCGACGAGAGTCTCAATTTCCTCGTCGAGCTGGTTTTCGATGAGAAACACGTTGGTGTGTATGCTTAGAAACCCGCGCACCTTCGGTAAAAGTAGCGTTTGTAATAGAAATAGCACATTCGTCACGCTGTAACAGACTGAAAAGTGCAAATGTCTCTTACCAAACTTTTACCTAACACGCAGTAACATGAGATTAGCAAAAGCAGCCCCAAGGGTTGTGCCAGTGGAATCGAACTTCACCTGCCGTTGTATGTGTTGTACGTCACCGCGTTTGAGAACGAGGAGATTTGGCCTTGACTGTGTGTACGCAAAGACAGCTTGTCAAGTTTCTCGACAAGCCTAACAAGAAACTCGTCAAGGAAAACGATGTGTCTTTTCCGACGAGTTCCTCGGTCGTGTGTACGAGGCCTCACACTACACACATGAACTGGACCAAGGGGGTGAACTTTTCCTGGGATCAGTTAAAACTGGCAATGTAAGAGCACCCATACATTTTCCATTTAATAATTTTTGTTACTAACATTCAAAATAAAAAAACAAAATGTTTATCTATTTCTTATGGCACAGGTATCCAATCAGGCAATCATGCTCTACAGAGTTGGTAGATCTGGTCGTACGAGAATTTTCGTGAGTTTAATAACCTATTTTATTTTACTTGTGATTATTAAGCGAAAAAAGTCGTACGATCCATCGGCCGATATTCGGATCGTGTGTACGGGCCATAAGTCTATGTTTAAATACCTTTGGGGTGCACACTCTAATGCAATAGGCTGCGCACACCTATGGAAACTGATAAGAATGAATATAAGTTACTAAAGAATTAATTGGAAAAAATACATTTACATAAAATCTAAGAAAAAAAGCGTATGGCTTTAGGGTTTCTTCAGCAACTTCTTTGTAGGGGGAAAAAAACAGATCTAGCGCTCATTAACCCTTCCTCTCCTTTGCTTTTTTTTTGCCAATTACGTTTTTCCTTTTTATTGTTCATATTGAATTTTTTTGTGTTTTCCTTCATTTTCTTCTATTTTTTTTTTGTGTGATGTGTAATCATTAAACAAAATGCATGCACAAAATTTGCATTTTTCATAAACATTTAATTTGAAAATATTGTCATGCTTCATTTTATGAACTTTATTTTGGGGTCCAAATAAATAGTAACTGCTCGGGCCAGCATCCCACCTCTTTGGAAGCAACAGTTTGCGCCAACGGTAGCCCAATGGTTCGCAAGAGTGAGGGACATTGAGCAAATGGAAGATCTGACCTCCGCGTTGCGAGATAAGTCAGAGGAACATAAGTCCAGATGGATTCACTGGAACATCTTTTCGCTTTTCTGACGAATTCCCCCAATACATGGCAGGATCCACTGTTTAGGATCCCCATTGCCAGTTTAGCGTTACCGATCTGGGCTCCCTGGGGGTAATTGCCCCTATCTCCTTATCTTTAAATAATAATAAAAAAACATTTTATGTCTGATGTAATAACAAAATAGGGCTTATGGATGGATTGTGAAAATGTCTCCGGAGACAAACTGGTTAAAAAGAAATTGCAAGAGCCGTGTCTCCTATGTTAGAATATATATATAATGTGTATATATTAATATATATAGATCCTATATATATATCTATATATATATATATATCTATATATATAGATAGATATATATATATCTATATATATGTCTATATATAGATATATAGATAAATATATATATATCTATACATATATATATATATATATATATATATATATATATCCATATATATAACTATCATAGGCATGCGCGCAGGGTGTGCCATACATTCCCCCTATTTTGGAAAAATGGTAAAATAAATAAATAAATAAACAAATAAAATTGTAAAAAAGAATACAAAATAAAATAATAAAAATAAAAACTACTGACACTATCCACTACCCTACTGACACCAATTTCTACCCTACTGACACTGTCCACGGCTCTAATGACACCGTCAGTATATTTACACGTATACATGAATATGTGTTTGAGGTTTGGGGTGCACACCCTAATGCAATGGGCTGCGCACACCTATGAGGTCTATATAGATATCGATATCTAGATAGATATAGAGATATCTATCTAGATAGATAGATAGATAGATAGATAGATATCTCTATATCTATCTATCTATCTATCTATATATATATATATATATATATATATATATATATATAAATTGTATATACACACTACATGCAAACAGTAGATATGGATATACCCAAATGTACACATACACACATTTATATTCATGCATTCAGTATCAGTATCAATAAACTCAATGTCGCCTTACAGATTTGTTGCATGCCAACAGAGAACAGCATCATTATGCCCCTTGTATGGTTTGCTATGACCAATGTTTAGATCTTTCCATGCAGATGTATGTATTGTTCCATACTTACAGATCACACAGAAGAGTCAGGAGGCTGCAGAGTGGGTATTGGAGTGGAGTTCATATTCCTTCTTATATACAGCTCCAGAAACACACCCGCTCACACGCTCTCACACACATTGGCTGATCTCTCTCGCTTAGTTTCATTTCTCTCTCCTGTTCCAGGAAAATGAAACTCAGTGCAGAGGAGATGAGGGGCCCCCAGCTTCCTCAGAGGACAATACGGTGCCAGTTCAGGTGCCCATGGCTGCACCACAGTTGGCCTTGCCTTGACCGTTAACCCTTCTTGCCCCCACCTTAGACAATATTCTACTCAACTGTCACGATCTGCTGTTCTCAGCGACAGTCCTGGGTTTTAAGCTGCATTTGCACCTATGCAAGGCAATGCGTTTTATTTCACGCTATATTTTATGCATTTGCATAGTGAATGTGCTGACTTAAGCCCCATACACACCATCAGATTATCTGCAGATTTTTGTCTTCAGATTTACCAAAACCGTGTAGTACAAGAGCCTGCCTGATTGCATACAAATTGAAACTCTAATGCCGCATACACACGATCACTTTTTGTGATAAAAAAAAAAAACTACGTTTTATGTGACGAAACAAAACAACGTTTTTCAAACTTCATTTTCCAAAAGACGTTGCCTATACACCATCGTTTTCCCAAAAAGCTCTAGCAAAGCGCGGTGACATACACCACGTTCGACGGCACTCTGTTCCATTGAAGCTCCCGTCTCATAACTTGCTTCTGAGCATGCACGGGTTTAAAAACGTCGCTTTAAACGTCGTTTTGACCACACACGATCATTTTTTATGACACCAAAAATGACATTTTAAAAAAACGACACCAAAAATTCAAGCATGTTCAAATTTTTTTTTTTGGACGTTTTTTTGAAGACCACACACGATCATTTAAAATTACTTTTTCTAAAACAAAGTTTTTTTTTTCATCACAAAAAGTGATCGTGTGTACGCGGCCGCGTACACACGATCACTTTTTGTGATGAAAGAAAAACGTTGTTTTATCTCACGAAACAAAACAACGTTTTTCAAACTTCATTTTAAATAACGACGTTGCCTACACACCATCGTTTTCTGAAAATGCTCTTGCAAAGCGCGGTTACGTACACCACATTCGACGGCACTCTTTATCATTGAAGCTCTCGTCTCATAACTTGCTTCTGAGCATGCGCGAGTTTAAAAACGTTGTATTAAACGTAGTTTTGCCCACACACGATCATTTTAAATGACACAAAAAACGACATTTTGAAAAACGACTCAAAAAATTCAAGCATTTTTCGAATTTTTTTTTTGGTCGTTTTTCAGAAGACATAAAACAACGTTTTGCCCACACACAATCATTTTAAATGACGTTTCTTAAAACGCAAAAAACGACCGTGTGTACGCGGCATTAAAGCGGAGTTTCACCCTAAATATAAGATCTCCCATATGATCCAGCATACTGGCGTCAGCGCCAGTATGCTGTCTTTTTTTTTTTTTTTAATCCCACACTTACTGTATTATCCTGGAATTTCATTTTTTTCCCCCGCGGTGGACGGCGCCAGTATAGCGCGTCACATCTTCCGAAAATACCCAATATGGACTCGGGTAATCTCGGCGAAAATGCGGCGCCTGCGCACAGACCTAGGAGCTGACTGCGCAGGCGCCGTATTTCTCCGAGTCCTACGGCTATGGCGCGTCACGCCCTCCGAAATAGGACTCGGAGAAATACGGCGCCTGCGCAGTCAGCTCCTAGGTCTGTGCGCAGGCGCCGCATTTTCGCCGAGATTACCCGAGTCCATATTGGGTATTTTCGGAAGATGTGACGCGCTATACTGGCGCCGTCCACCGCGGGGGAAAAAAATGAAATTCCAGGATAATACAGTAAGTGTGGGATTAAAAAAAAAAAAACAGCATACTGGCGCTGACGCCAGTATGCTGGATCACATGGGAGATCTTATATTTAGGGTGAAACTCCGCTTTAAGGTTTGACCTCATATTAGATGGTTTTGGTAAATCTGAAGACAAAAATCTTCAGATAATCTGATGGTGTGTATGGGGCTTTAGGCTCAACAAATGTGCCAAAGTAGCTCCTGCACCTTTTTTTTGAAGCAGTAAGGCTGCATTCACACCTTGCGTTTTTAATCGCTGGGCATATTTGACACTATACTGCCCATGATTTCAACGCGCCGAGGTGTGAAGGAGAAATCGCAGAACGCACATGTGAGGTGCCATTTAGTTCCGGTTCAGACTAGTGCGATGCGGGAACCAGCGCGATCCCAGTGCCGGTTTCCGCATTCGCTTCTCTCCCGCAGGCAGTTCACACTGCCCTCTGCAAACTGATGTGGTTGTCAATACATTGTTAATGACACCCCCAGATCGGTTCACAAATCGCAGTGCGAACTGTGGATTCGTACAGGAATCGGATATCATAGGCGAGAACACCCATGCGTTTCAATTCAGTGCGGGGAAAACAAGTCCCTGCACCTTTTTCTGTGCAAATCCAATGCCAGTTCAGCCATACAACTATATGGCAGAACTTCCATTGCTCAGACATCGCATGTAATCGGCACTTGCGGTGCGGGTGCGAATCACATGCGTTGTCTGAAATTGCACTAGTCTGCACCTAAGCTCAAATAGCACCTAAAATTGCGGTGCGGTTCTGCCGCGACTGTCACATGATAAATAGCGCTGTAGTGGCTGCAACCCGCATCGTGTGAGGCTTGTCACCCCAAAAAAGTTCAGGGGCTACTTCTGGGCAATGTGCTTCACACAATGCGGGTTTCCACAATTGCAGCGCATAAATCGTGGCAGAACCGCACTGCGATTTTAGGTGCCATTTAAATTAATGTCATATCAAATGTGTATTCTGCAATTTGTCATTCACATCTCTGCGCTTTGAAATTGTGGGCAGAATCCTGCAATTCAAAACGCAGAAGTGTGAATTCAGTCTAAGCCTCCTGCATTTTTGCAAGGCACGCTTTGGTGTAATTTTGCGCCTTTTGTCGCACAACTGCTACCTGCATTTGGAAGGCAAAAATAATACCATGGCAAGCACGAGGAATGTAGGCAGAAACGATTGGTTCTGCCCACGTTCCTGGAATACAAAGGTGTGAATGCAACCTTAAAGATGAAGTAAACCCTGATTGGTTTTTATGTCCTTTTTTTCCCCCTGCAAAGTAAAAGCATAATGGGCTAGTATGCATCACATACTAGCCCATTATGTGCCACTTACCTGCAAACAAAGCCTGCAATGTCCCCCTAGTGGTCGCATCCATCTGCACCCCACTTCTTTCGGGGCCGTGGACTCTGTGACTGGCCCGAGCCACTTAGAAACGGCCCGATCATGCCCTTTGCATGTCAGCGCAAGCGTATATGGTAAATATCTCCTGTCACTTTAAAAGCTCCTGGTTATCAAATCTGATGCACCCCGGCTTCAATATTCTTTATTTCCACCATGTAACCACATACATCTGTTAAAGAGGAACTTCAGACAAACAGACCGCATCACTAGTTTGTACAGTTATGTAATCATTTCAATTATTGATATTTCAATATTTATATTAAAAAGTCTAAAATCTTTCATATTGAAGTGTAGTTTTAGCACTGGTATTTGTGGTTCACCGACTGCGCTAGCTGCCTGGAGTAACTCCAATTCAGTGTTTGCAGCTCTCACTAATGGCTGGTTTCCTAGTTTCAATATTTACCAAAAAGATTTAAAATAAAGAACACTTTTGTCATTAACCACTTAAGACCCGGACCATTATGCAGGTTAAGGATTAACCACTTGCTTACCATAAACTGTGGCGAGGTGGCTCTCCTGCGCTGGATCACGTACGTACCTAGTATGTGATCCAGCACTTCCAGGTCTGGGGCGCGCGTGTGCTGTCAGCTGCCCTCTTCCGCTGTGATTAGACACAGCGGGAGCTAATTGGTGGGTATGGCAGACTCGATGCTACGGTACAGAGACAGAACGGTGGTCTGTAAACAAGGCAAATTGCCATTCTGTCAGTCAGGGCTCAAGTCCTGTGAGAACGCGTGGGAACGGAGTTCCTGCACTTTTTTCACAGCAGGAACTCAGTTCCCTTTGCAGGACTAGAGCAGCCGAGCCGCCCGAGCCAATCCTTCACTAAGCGGCGATGCCCAGCTCACGTCACTGTCAGGGGCCGGCGAACCGCAGACCTCCACAATGTCTCCTGGGAACAATGACAAAAGCTCCCAGGAGACATTGCGGCATCAGGGAAGTGACAGAATAACCGCACACTACCCGATGAATCCATATACAGGAAGCGGCCAGTAACATAAAGGATTTCTAAGGTACAGTGGATTGGAAAAAAAAACATGCGGTTTAGTAATTATGCATATGAGCGTATCATTTTTTTTTTTTTGGTGGGGGAGTGGATCTTGGGTGGGAGTTCCCACACTTTTTTTCCCCAGGACTTGACCCCTGCTGTCAGTACAGAAGACATGGATCCTGTGTCTCTGCTAAGCAGGGGCACTGATTGATATCTTCTCTTAGTACAAGCACCTCCTCCACAGTAGTAAAGCACTGGCCAGGCACACATTTAAAGGGGTTGTAAAGGTAAAAGTTTTTTTACCTTAATGCATCCTATGCATTAAGGTAAAAAAACATCTGACAGCACCGCCCCCCTCCCCCTGAGCCCCCGTTGTACTTACCTGACTGTTCGAAACTCCCGGGCGCGTCCACGTCATCCTCTTCGGTTCCCAGCCTGGCCGTTGATTGGTGCAGCCATTGGCTGGCGCTGCTGTCAATCACAGCGGATGACGCGGCGCGCCGGGGGGCGAAGCCGAGTGATACAGTCGGCGGCTATGGCCGCCGCTGTATCATGGGAGCGTGCTCGCAAAAGCTTTCCACCGTGCGAGCTCCCTCGCATGAAGGTAGAAAGCTTTTGTGAGGAGGAGCCCAGACAGCCGCCGAGGGACCCCAGAAGACAGCTTTCCGGGACACTCTCAGCAAAAACGAGCTGCACAGTGAATGAATGAATGAATGAAAAACTTATATAGCGCGGCACATGCGAACTAAATCGCCTCTGGGCGCTTGTTGTTCCTGTCTCCTTTGGAATCAAAAGAGATGAGTCTTGATCTTTCTCCTGAATGCTAGGTGGTTCTCCTCCAACCGAATGCTGGTTGGTAAAGCGTTCCATAGTCTGGGACCTTGGACCGCGAATCTTCTATCTCCTTTGGACTTGTAGCTGGCTTTCGGTATCTGGAGTAGATTTTGGTTGGTGGATCGCAAGATGCGATTGGGATTATGAACTTTTATTTTTTCGCACAGATATCGGGGAGCATTCCCATGGATACATCTATGCGTTAGACAGAGGTAAGTATAACATGTTTGTTATTTTAAGAAAAAAAAATGCTGACTTTTGTGTTGCTTTAACCCTTTGATTGCCCCTGATGTTAACCCCTTCCCAGCCAGTGTCATTAGTACAGTGACAGTGCATATTTTTAGTACTGATCACTGTATTGGTGTCACTGGTTTCCAAAAAGTGTAAGTGTCCCGACTGTCCACTGAAATATCGCAGTCCTGCTATAAGTCACTGATCGCCGCCATTACTAAAAAAAATTTTTTTAAATAAAGAAAAATATCCCATAGTTTGTAGACCCTTTAACTTCCTACCCACTCCCAGTGTCAGCTCCACCCCTACATGTTTTGTCTGTTCTGACTCCATCGAGGGGGATGTAATGAAGTCAGACTCAGAACAGACGAAACATGTAGGGGTGGAGGCTGACACTATGAGTGAGTTTAGGGGGTTTATATTTATTCATAGCTGCTGGTTATTGATAGAAGAATAAGTTATTAGTTTTACAGTTTTGCAATATAATTTTTTCACAATTATACCCATCAGCGTGGAAGCGTTTATGCAGTTATACGTTTTCCTGCATCTGGGGAGACCACAGGTGCAGCAAACAGCCTGCTATAGAAGTGAATGGCTGTATGCCCCTGTGCTCATGTAAAGACCAATTCTTCATTACATTGGCATTCACCTGCACATACATGTATTGGAAATTTTTGGCGCTTGCAACCCTTCTGTGTAACACTTCTGAAAAGTATGCCATACGTACATGCTTGCTTAAATGCGGTGCAATGAGTTGTACACACAGGGATGTACATATTTATTCACTTCTATAACAGGCTTCCCAGCCTCCAAGGAAAATGCAGTTTGTTTTTACTTAAAGCATATTTAAATGCCCATATATATCTGTGTACATTTACCCTACAGCCCCGGTGAAGCCACAGCCAGATGCCCACAGTAGTGATGCCGGCACTGGGGGAGAGGAGCGGGGCTTAGTTCGCCTGCATCGCTGGACCATGGGACAGGTAAGTCGTAAGTGTCTGATTATTAAATGTTCAATATATGTTTAAAGCGGAGTTTCATCCATATAAAAGTCAGCAGCTACAAAAAGTGTAGCTGCTGACTTTTATATGGATGAAACTCCGCTTTAAACATATATTGAACATTGTATGATACAAATAATGATGCAGCACAACTAAAACAGTGTCTATTAAATAAATAAGTCCCAAGTGATGAAACAAAAAACAAAAAGTCCATAAATATGTATATGTGGCCAACCACCAGTAAATTCCAGAAATCAGTCTTCACTTCAGCGTATCACCCACGTGTCACATGCATAATACCCTGCGACCTATATGCAGGGCTGTCTTTAATATGGTTTGGGCCCTGGGCAAACATTTTTTTTGGGCCCCCCTCCAGATTATTTTGGGCCTGACTGGTTCACATGTATGTGTTTTGGCGGCCCTCATTTGTGCAAGCACAGCAGCCCATTGATTTGATTTGCATACAGAAAACTTCTATTTACAATATAGATTAGCAAACAGTGACATACCTTGAGGAGCAGGACATGAAGAAGTCAGCCTCGGGAAGAGCAAACTGGAGATGTTATAAAATCACATTCTAATTCACTTTTATATACAAGCAGCACCCAGTGGCAGGAAGGGAGAAGTGCACGTCTAAAGGGAAGCCAGGGGTGCTGTACATTTTAGCAGTACTGTCACTGGCTGCGTGCTGCTGATGATTTTCAGCCTGAATTGTGGGCAGCACAGGGGCTTAAACGGGTGACAGGGCCACCATCAGGAATTATGGGGCCCCTTACACAGCTTCAGGCATGGGCCCCCTGGAGCAGAGAACCGGGGGGGGGTGCTGCCGCCTGAAATTGAGAAGTGGGGGGGGGCTGCCGCGAATTTATAAGCGGGGGCCCTTTACAAAAAAAGAAGAAATAAAGAAAACTATATATAAAAAAAGGGGTGTAGCCATCTGGGGCCCTGGGGACCTCTGGGCCCTTTAATAAAAAAATAAACATTTATAAAAAAAATAAAAAAAAGGGTGTTTGCCACATGGGGCCCTCTGAGCCCTTTTAATAATAAAAAAATATATATATATTTATATATATATATATATGAAATATATAAAAACTGTTTTTTTTTTATATAACAAGTTTTTTTTAATAAAAAAAGGGGGTTGCCATCTGGGGCCCTGGGGGCCTCCGGGCCCCTGGGGACCTCCGGACCCTTAAAAAAGGGGGTTGCTTTGGGCCCCCAACAGTGACAGGGCCCTGGGCAGCTGCCCCTGGTTGCCCTATGGTAAAGACGGCCCTGCCTATATGCGCCCACCTTCTGAATTGGATCAAGGTCATCAAGGTCAAACACACTTTTGCCCTTTTAGGGTTATACTCCAGCTGGCTTTAGCTTTTAATAAATTTGTTCTATAAGGTATGGAGACCACTATTGGTTTAAATCCTTTCGTTTGGGTACACAGGAAGACAAGGAGGTCAAACAGAAGCTCCAGTCCATGTGTCTGTGCCTATGATTGTTATTGGGAGCCAGAAGCCAGAGGGAATATAGTCCTAGAGGGGCAAAAGTGCGTTTGACCTTCATTATTGATTATGGTCCAATCTAGGAGGTGAGCACATATGGTTCACAGGGTGTTATGCATGGATGTAACAGGCACTTCATGCGCCTGTTACTACTTCTAGTGATGGGCGCTTTCAGCGCTGTAATGCGTTCCATGCTGGGACACATATGGCGCTCACACGATGACGTCATCGCCCCGGCGCCATGATGCGTTCCAGCCTGGAACGCGGAAGTACGCCGTAACACGTCGGTTACCTGATTCAGTGCTTTTGCACTGCACCTGCATGTTACTATTCACTGCCTTTATAGGCACTCACATTTCAAACAATCCTTGTTCTATTATTGTCGGCCGTAGCTAGGCTACCAGCCTTTCTAGGCTTTGGAGGCATCCACTATTACCACTACAGAGGTACTACAGCTACCAGCAATCCCTGGAGAGCATTGCTTCCCATGCTGCAACACCGCTCCTGGTATCAACTACTCCTTTAGTCAGAGCTTTTTTTCTCAGAAAATAGGTGCAGGAACTCAACCATGACCCTGTTCAGATTTCAAAAACAGTAGGAGGATCTTGAAGGGGCATTAAATACCAGGATTGCATTACATACAGAGTGTAGAGTTCAGGGGGTTACACACAGAGTGCAGAGCTGTCACTTGCAAACACAGAAACCAGACTTCTGTGTTTACAAGTGATTATGGTAAGCAGGCATCAAAGGGTCTGAGCCAGAGGTGGTGGAACTGAGTTCCCCCAAGTTCCCCCTGAAAAAAAGCCCTGCCTTTAGTGCTGTTGCACTTACTACAACCTTGAGCCCTTGCTGAACATCCTTCACCACAGGATCCTTAGTACCTATACTGAAGCCAGCAAAATGAATAAGTTGTTATTCTGTTACTTGTAGTGCTATAGCAAACCTGCTACTTATATACCAACTATACAATTGCTATTGCTTATCATGTCTACTGCTGCTCTACATATCTGGGATATACTGTTGTGTTATAGGACTGTCTGCTATGGAATATGTTAAAGGCACATCTACACTCAAAGTACCTGATCTATATTGCCTCTCATATGCAATTAATACTTGTTACTACAAATACTATATGTACTCTCAAAGTACCTGATCTATATTGCCTCTCATATGCAATTAATACTTGTTACTACAAATACTATATGTACTCTCAAAGTACCTGATCTATATTGCCTCACATATGCAATTAATACTTGTTACTACAAATACTATATGTACTCTCAAAGTACCTGATCTATATTGCCTCACATACGTTACTATTAGTTGCCAGTACAACTCGTGTATTACTACGTATAACCTCAAAGTACCTGAACTATATTACCTTTCTTATGCAACTATCAGTTGTCGCTACAACGCATATTTACTACGTGCTGACATAAGTGCTACTTGTATATGGGCACATGTCCTAAAGTTGTGGAACATGTTCGCCTAAACTTCCTATGCTAAGGGTTGACGTATTGCATACCTCCTCCCTTAAATCGCCTAATGCACAATGCTATGTATTACTCATAATCACTAGCGTACAAGTGTGCATAGCAATCTCTTGGAACATAATATAATTTTAAATGCTAAGCCTTGGTCGCATGTTGTAATGCATCCATGCTTAGTAGCTCAACACCTTTCTGTATGTGACACAGAGATGATGTATAGATCCCCCTAACTCCTGTTGCGAGGAGTGACGCCCGGGGGGGCCCAATACTGAGTTGTCGCATAGAGAATCGCATTAATTCCCTTGCTAACCGTAGTTGTGGTTCACTCCGTTCACCAGTGCCGTTACAAAGGGACACGTCCGTGGGTGATACGTGAAAGTTAAGAGCATGGTTGGCCACATATTTATGGACTTTATTTGTTTCATCATTTGGGACCTATTTGGGGTCAATTCGCGAAAGGTTACTGCGTGTGAAATTAAGGTCATGTGACCCTTTTTTTGGAAATATTGCATGAGATAATAAAAGAGTCAATTCAAATATAATTCAGTAAAATATTGAATGTGAGGTAAATACTGCAGATTTGTTAAAAATGTGAGATAAATACCAAAAAAAAAAAAAAAAAAAAAAGAAGAAAAGATAAATCATTAAAGTCAATTCACTAAAGAACACACACACGTTCATTATTTATCACCTGGCAGTAGGCAGTTGGTATTTTTGCAAAGTACAAAATAACAATTAGGGGAATTCTGCACTGGCCAATAAATTAAAAGTAAACAATGTATCAGTGTAGAAATGTTTTGCCTTGAGCTCAGTAATTAAAATAAATTGGGGACATCTCACTAAGAGATAAATACCGCATGAATTTTTGAGTTAAAATAACTAATCTCAAAAATAGTCAATTAGCTAAAAAAACAAGTGTTATTTACCGAATACGGTAACTATTTATGTTTAGCAATATTTAGCGCTTACATTTTGTGTTATTTTTGGCGCTGTTAATTCGCAATTTTTTTTCAATTCATTTTTTTGCAGGCTAACGCTGCACCAGCACACACGCGGCAGTATTGTGAAACTTTAAAAAATGTTCCAGGGTTTTATTCACAAAACGGTCTCCCTCCCATGAAATGTTATTTTCATTCCTGAGCTCAGATTACAGAATTTTCACACCGATACATTGTATACTTTTCACTTCCTAGCCAGTGCAGAGTTCCATGAATTGTTATTTTGTACATTTCTAAACTACGTCAGCAGCAAAGACCAGGTGATAAATAACGAATGTGTGTGTTTTTAGTGAATTAAAATGATTTATCTATTTATTTATTTTTAATGCAGTATTTATCTCACATTTTTAACAAAAATGCAGTATTTACCTCACATGCAATATTTTGGGGCAGATTCACAAAACAATTACGCCTGTCTAACTGGGGTTAGACACGAGTAATTTCAAATTTCGCGCGGCGTATCACTAGTTTGAATCCTCAAACCATGATACGCCGGCTTCGGGCTTCGATCCGAGAGGCTTACGTCTTCGTAAGCCTTCGGATCTACGCTGCCATCTATTTTCGGCCGCTGGGAGGAGTTCGCGTCGTTTTGATGCGTCGGGATATGCAAATGTGTTTTTACGGGGATTCACGAACATACGAGCGGGCGTCGCAATCGTTTTCGTCTATTTTTTTATACGTAATGTTAGAGCAGCTTTTTGCTGCTCTAACTTTACGTAGCCCATGTTAAGTATGGCCGTCGTTCCCGCTTCGAATTTATTTAAAAAATTTTTTTGTTTACGTAACTCGTCGGGACGTGGATCGCCCGTAAAGTACGCTACATAAACAACGAATGACGTCACGACGTGATTTCGCGCAATGCACGGCGGGAAATTTGCGAACGGAGCATGCGCAGATCGATCGCCGCGGGAACGCGCCTAATTTAAATGTTTCACGCCCCCTACTCGCGCAGATGGATTGCGACGGGAGAAATACACTACGCCGCCGTCATTTACCGTAGAAAATCTACCTGAATTCCACGTAGAGCAAGGTAAAAAACGGCGGCGTAGTGTATTTCTGATACGCTACGATAATCCATTTCTCTGTGAATCTGCCCCTTTATTTTTATGAATTTACTCTTACCATTACTATTATTACTATTTTTATTATCTAATGTGATATTTCCGATATATGAGTCACGTGACCTTCATACCGCATGCGGTAACATTTCGTGAATTGACCCCATTGTAACATTTCACCAAAGGAAGATTGTTCTGTGAGCGAAATCACACTGGAATATTTTCTTAGTTTTATACTATTTCTGTGTGCATTTATTTCTTCCTCTGGTGCAATGTTAGCACGTAAAAAACAAATGCCAAAAATAACGCAAAATTTATAAATATCACAAAATATAAATATTGAACACATTTAGTAAATTACGCATTTTTTTTTAAAGTGAATTGAATAAGTACCACATTTATTTAATTATTGTAGAATTTATCTCCTAGGCCGGTTTTCTGTTGAGAAGTGCTCACTATCGAGAAGTGCCTGTGATGCCAATCAGCTGGGCTGACATAACCATGTCACATGCATACATCATAGGGGGTATCTCTCTATAGGAGATAACATTTCACAGGCACAATTTAAACCTATACAAACAGTGGGGGAGGGGGGAGACAGTAGTTCTCAGATTGTGCATAGCTGTTGCTAAAGGGCGGCTAGTGGCTGTGTTGAAGGGTTGGTATTATCAGTGGTGCAACCGCCCTTTGACACAGGAAAAACCGGCCATTCAACACAGCAAACCCACCCTGCAACACAGACAAAAGCGGACCATCAGCACACTGTAAAGCCGCCCTGTAACATTGAGGCACAATCTGAGAACAATCTGAGAACTATGGTCCCCCCCTCGCTGTTTGTATAGGTTTCAATTGTGCTTGTGAAATGGTATCTACCATCGAGAGATACCTCCTACGATGTGCGCTTGCGACATGGTTACATCAGGCCAGCTGATCGACAAATCAGCTGTTGTGCAGTCCCGCCTGGCGCATGCGCCATACATCCCGGGCACTTCTTGATAGCGGGCACTTCTCGACAGAACACCCACTATACACAGTTCGAATCTCGACCGGTTCAGCAGGAACCAGCCGTGATTCGAACCATTAATGGGCAGGCTAAATGTACCAAGTTGATCGATCAAAGAACTTGGGTACAACCAGCCTGCCGGATTATCTTGCGGTTGTCGCTAGCAGTTGCTATAGCTACTAGCGATAATCACTGTGGGGGTGGCTTCCCCCACTCGCCCCAGTCACCCCACCAGGAGAAGACAATAGCTTGGCAGGAGGGAATCCCCCATCAACAGCGAAATTTCTTTCCTGCAACCCATGGTTGCAGGAAAGGAATTTATTCCGGGTATGGCCGGCCTTTGTGAATTGCCATTTACTGTAGTTACACTGCATCATTATTTGTATCATATTTTGATGGAGTGAAATGAAAACAGTTCTGAGTGGCACAGATTTGTGAGATAATTTATAGTATTTTGCATTAATAGTGACTCCGCTGATTGGCTTTCACTTTTCTGTACTGAACATTATGTGTGCCCCTTGGATATTAGGGACTGCATTTGAGGCCCTCTTTAACTCATATGTTGACAACTACTGCCCTAGAGCAAGCCCATCTCTCCTGTACATAACAATGTTTTATATAGGAAAATAAATATTTACATTGAATTATTTTATGTGATACACTATTAGGCTACATGCACGCGTATGGTTTTGTCCTTGTGCCTCAAATAACAGCATTTTTGGCCACCCGAGAGGCACACGCAGGGCTGGGACAAGGAGTGGGCAGGAGAGGCGGCTGTTCTGGGCACTGTGGTATAATGAGAGTTTGGGGGGCGCCACAAGGAGATTGGGGGAAAGGAATTTTTGTTGGGAGAGGGAATTTGGGGGGCAGCAGGGGGGTATGAATTGTTTTGGGAGGTGCTAGGAGTTGTGATTTGGGGGAATTGTGTTGAGAGGGGGGACGGGGCAGAGGATTTGTGCTAGAAGGGGGAATTTGGAAGGTTTGTGGTAGAAGAGGTGATGTGGTGGAGGGGAATTGTGCTAGAAGGGGAATTTTTTTTTGGGGGGGGGGGGTGAGATTAGTGTAGGGATACTTGAGGGGAAATTTGGGGGAGATGATAAGGTTTTGAGCTGGGAGGGGAAAGATTTGTGCTGAGAATAGGGGAGATTTCAGCAGGGGGTGGATTTGTTCTGGGAGGAGCAAAAAGTTTTCAAACAAAGGGCCAGTTTACTGTCCTTTAGACTTTAAGGGGCCAGATTGTGGCCAGTAGGGGTAGTAAATGCCTCGAGGCCAGCATCAGTAAGAATAAACACAGTGGGGGTCAGTAGGAGGGGGAGTAGTGCCCCATCATTGGTATTAGTAGGAGGAACAGTACCACATCATTGGTATCAGTGAAAAAAATGGTACCCCATTGTTGGTGTTGGTGGGAATGGTGTCTTATATCATTGGGAGGAATAGTGCCCCGAGGGCCGGATAAAAGCTAGCAAAGGGCCGCATCTTTTATTTTGAAAGTTTTTTTTTTTTTGCTGACATATAATGCTTATACATCTGGGGGGTCAGTATGGCATGTTCACCCTGAGCTCTAGATGGCTTTATCCTGGCACTGGGCACAGGTGCAACGTCAAGCCCATTGCAGCAGCCTGTCAAAATCCATGCGTTTAGGGATGTATTCCTGGAATGAAAGCGAAGGGAGCTGTTTTAAGCCCCCCGAGCCCATGGGAGTGCTTGCAGAGGGCAGTTTCCAGGCTCCCCCCTCTCAGCAGCGGGCTCGCCTTCAGGCAGCAGGGGGGCGGGGTTTCCCCTCCCCTTTGCTCACACCTGTAAGGTAAGGGCATCAGGTGAGGTAGCTAGGGACCAATCAGGTTCAGGGATCAGGTCACCTGGGTAAGGAACATGCTAGAAGCCAGGTAGGCTATATAGGGAAGGTGCAGCAGCTGAGGTGACCAGCCTACCTGGAAGCCTGACCGGCGAACTTCTGCAGCGTCACTTGCGGTTCCCTGGTAACGCCATGAAGAGCTTGGTCCGGCGCCTACTAGAGAGGGCGGGTGCCGAGGACGGGGAGGCCTGGATGCAGCAATGCCTGTCGCTGTCTCCCAGCCAGGACCTCCAGCCATTGCAGACCTCCACGGAGCGGGACGAGTCGGCTGCCTCTGCCTCTATCCCAGCGCCCGCATCAGAGACTGCCTCCGCACTCCCGCCAGCGCTGCCATCCCCTCGTTTCTACCCCCCCCTCACACTGGACCCGGATGCTTCCTCCTCATGGGGGCTGTCCGTCCCCCTTGTCAATCATGGAGCCTTTTCTCCCACTGGCAGCTTGGTGGAGGCGGCGCCCTGTGTGTTCCCAGCCATGGTCCCAGAGCCCCCCCCTCAGAAGCGGAGGAAGTCCAATAGGTTTCCCCCTGTCACACCAGAGGACGTGCCTGCAAAGAAGAAAAAGGGCAGCGGTCAGCAAGGGGGACGCGGCAAGGCGCCAGGCCCCTCTCTTAACAGCCGTCAGGCAGCTTCTCCCTTTTTGTCTCCACAGGTACCATTAAGGGGGTCCCCTGCTGCGAGCATGGGTAGACCCGGGACGCTGGCTGATATCAGCAGCAACGCCAGGAACAAGAACACAGCTGGGGCCAGGGAAGACGCGCATCCCCCCGGCACCCAGACACCTATGGTGGCGCAACAGATTCCAGTGGTATGCTCCCAGGCAGCATCGCCAGTGGACCCAGGTAATGACAATCCATCCCAGTTACAGTTATTATCCTCCCTTACTGCTTCCCTGTCCTCCCTTATTGCTAGCATGGCCCCCATGCCGCCTGTCAATCAAGCGGTACTAGGTTCAGCAGCCACAGTCTGGGCTAGCCAGGATGAGGTGCGGCTGGGTAAAGGTGGAACTTTGGTACAGCCTTTACCCCCGCAGGTAGATAACAGTGGGGAAATACCTGTCAATGTCCCTGAAACTTGTGCCAGAGAGGCGCTTCCATGCACATTATCACCCCTAGGCTATCATCTGTCCGCATCCGTTAAGGACAAGATTATTAAAGGGGAATTTGTGGATTTGCTGTCTTTGTTACCCTCAGCAAAAGAGTCATTATTTAAAGAAAAAAGGGAGGAGAGAGGCGAGGAGGATAGGCGTAGGCAGGTGCCCAAAAGTTTTAACAACTGGTTACAGGCGTTCTTGATTTATTCCAGCATTATTTGCGAGAAGCATCCCGAGAAGAGCGTAGGGTTGTTGCAACATTTGGACATTGTGTTAGAGGCTTATAAAAATTTTGGGGGTGTCGCTTGGTTCTCATACGATGAATCATTTAGGCAGAAATTATCTGTACACCCCAATCTGACATGGGGTTCAAAAGACATCGGGCTATGGCTCAACCTTTTTCTCCCACAGAGAACGTTTAATCCCAGGCCTCAGCCCGCAACCCCGGGTCCCCCTACCGCTGCCTACAGAAGAGGCATTTGTTTCTCATTTAATGACGCCCAGTGCAAGTTCCCGGGCTCATGTAGGTACAGGCACGAGTGCGCATTTTGCGCAGGGGCACACCCCGTGGCGAAATGCTTTAAAAAAATGGCCGTCGCCAACCAGCCACAGTACAAGGAATCCTTTCCTAAAAGCACGATCCCCGGTGAGTTTGCAAAAAATGCTCCCGTGGCTCCAAATCTACTCAGACAGACAGATGGCACAGCTGCTTTATGAGGGTTTCTATGAAGGTTTTCTGCTCCCTCCTTTTGAAGGTCAGGGCTGCATAGTTGGTAAAAATCTGAAGTCAGTCCTAGACTTCCCGGAGGTAGTTAGAGAAAAACTTTTTAGAGAGCTTCAGGAAGATAGGATTTCAGGCCCCTTTTTGCAACCCCCTTTCAAAAATTTTAGGGTTTCCCCCCTTGGGGTAGTTCCAAAAAAAGAGAAGGGATCCTTTCGGCTCATACACCACCTGTCCTCCCCCCAGGGGGACTCCCTAAATGATCAGATTAGCGAGGAGATGTCCTCAGTGAATTATTTAACCTTTGATGATGCGCTGAAAAAGATACGCATGCTCGGCAGGGGATCTTTTCTCGCTAAAGCTGATATCCAATCTGCTTTCCGTTTGTTACCAATTAATCCCCTATCTTTCAACTCCTTAGGTTTTGTTTTCGAAGATTGTTTTTTCTTTGACCGGTGCCTCCCAATGGGCTGTTCGCTTTCCTGCAGATATTTTGAGGCTTTTGCCACTTTCATCGAGTGGGTGGTAAACAAACGCTCGGGGTCATCCTTTTTGGTACACTACTTAGATGACTTCCTGTTTTTGGGCCTGTCTTCGGCTGATTGCTCAAAGTTGTTGACTTCCTTTCTCGAGGTCTGCCGGGCGTTTAACATTCCACTAGCCCATGAGAAGACTTTGTTTCCCACAACGCGCCTAATATTCTTGGGCATTACCATTGACACTGTAGCAATGGAATTTGAGCTGCCAGCTGAGAAGGTTTCCCAATTAAGGGACAGTCTGTACACCTTGATCAGAAGAAGAAAGGCCACTTTAAAAGAGGTACAGAAGCTACTCGGCCTGTTGGCCTTTGCTTCAAGAGTACTTCCGGTCGGGCGTATTTTTTCGAGACGGCTTTATTTGGCCATCGCGGGTTTTAAATCTCCCACGTCACACATCAGAATCACGGTCGAGATTAAGGAGGACTTGCTTGTATGGTCCCAATTTTTGTTGAATTTCAACGGCAGAGCAATTTTCCAATCGGATTTTGTGTCGGATCGGGATTTTTGTTTGTCCACGGACGCAGCTGGGTCAGTGGGTTTCGCAGCCTTATGGGGAACTCACTGGTGCGCATCGCTGTGGCACCCTCGTTGGCGCAAGGAAGGATACGTCAAGAATATTGTAGTTCTTGAACTCTTTCCTATCCTGGTTGCATTGGAAATATGGGGTGAGTATTTCAAAAACAGGAGAATACTCTTCAGCACAGACAATAAGGGGGTGCTTTTCGCGATAAATTGCTTGTCGTCAAAATCACCCCCGGTAATTTGCTTGATCCGTTACCTGGTATTTAAATGTTTAAGCTTAAATGTTTGGATAAAGGCTCGTCATATTCCGGGTAAACAAAATGACATTGCGGACTCTCTTTCACGGTTACAGATGAGGAGGTTCAAGTCCCTGTTCCCAGCGGCGGACGAAACGGGAATCCAGTGTCCGACACACTTATGGGACCTGATCTAGACCTTGTATGGGAAAACATTAGGAATTCCATCTCCCCCGCCACTATGGCAGCTTATTCTTCAGCATGGAGGATGTGGGTGTCCCATTTGGTTTCTTCAGGGGAACACCAATTTGCGTTTTCTGAAAAATTGGTTCTATCATTTCTAAACAAATTACTGGCTAGCTCAGTGTCCCCGGCCCAGGTCAATAAGGTTTTGGCCGGGGTCTCCTTTTTTGGTAAATTGAGAAACCTCCCCTCGTGCTCCTCCTTCTACCTAGTGCACCAGGCATTGAAGGGGTATAGGAGAGGCGCACGGGGCAGGGACAATAGGATGGCATTGACGCCAGCAATTCTTGAAAAATTATGCGCGGTGGTCGATTCGGTATGTTTTTCTCAGTACGAAGCAACTCTTTTTCGGGCGGTTTTTTCATTATTGTTCTTCGGGGCTTTTAGGATATCAGAGCTTATCTCCCCCAATAAGAAAACCGAGTCAAATTTTAAGTTGAAACACATACTTTGGCAGAAATCAAGCTGCTCTATTTTCATCCCAAGGTCAAAAACAGACCAATTCGGGAAAGGGACTTGGTTGACACTGCGCGTTTTACCAAACTCCCCAATTTGCCCAGTCAGTTTAGTGGGTCAGTTCTTAAAGGTAAGGGGTCCGGGGGAGGAGTCGTTCTTTACTCACAGGAGCGGCTTCCCCTTGACCACTTATCAGTTCAACACCGTTTTTCGGAAATGCTTGGCCGACCTGGGCTTAAGCGGGTTGCCCCTTTCGTCGCACTCTTTCCGGATAGGGGCTGCGACGGAGGCGGCTAGGCTTGGTTTAGACTCTATCAGCATTAAACGCATTGGTAGATGGCAGTCGGATGCCTATAAGCTATACATTCGTCCTCACTGTTTATTTTGATTTGCAGGACAAGCCCTATCCGTATGGATTATAGGGCACTCATTCATATACTGGGCAGAAAGGAGAGCTTTGCGAAGAGTTTATACCGGAAGCTTGAATTTTGATCCAAACCTGGTGAACATTTGTTGGCACGGAAGGAGGGGTATGGTATGGGAAAATCTGTTTGATGAGCTAAAAGTAATGTTCCAAGCCATGCCAATTCCCGAAGTTTTGATTCTCCACTTGGGTGGTAATGATATAGGGCATAGAAAAACCCTGGACCTGATAATTCAGATCAAATATGATTTAAGTCAGTTTAATCTTTCATTCCCTGGGGTGCGTTTGGTTTTTTCAGAAATAGCCCCAAGGCTAATATGGAAAAACACTCCATTAGAAAAAGTCAGGAAGAGAATAAATAGGGCTATAGCTAAATTCATGCCAGGGGTCGGAGGCTTTTCCTTTCGCCATGAAGACCTAGAAGGGGGTTTAGTCGGGCTATTTAGGTTAGATGGAGTCCATCTGTCGGACATCGGGCTGGACATTCTTAATAATGATTTGCAAAGCATGGTAGAATTGGCCGCGAGGCTGGGTGGTTGGGCCGGTCTTGGTTCAGGAAGGGTGGGTCGGAACAAGCCCGGCTAGTGGGGTTTTGGTTAAATAAGACTTAAATTCAACCTGAGTCTGAATGACTGGGTTTTGAGGACTGTTGGTGTTTTGTAAGTTTAAATGAGTAATGTGTTTATGCATTATATTGCAATGGATTGATTAATAAAGTTCCGATGGTTTATTATTAATTACAATACCAGTAATAAAGGCCTGCGGCCAAGTTTAACCCATTTCCATGCTTTGTGGTCGTTATTCATATTATCTGCATTTTCTGCATACAATCCCATGAAAGCGAAGGGAGCTGTTTTAAGCCCCCCGAGCCCATGGGAGTGCTTGCAGAGGGCAGTTTCCAGGCTCCCCCCTCTCAGCAGCGGGCTCGCCTTCAGGCAGCAGGGGGGCGGGGTTTCCCCTCCCCTTTGCTCACACCTGTAAGGTAAGGGCATCAGGTGAGGTAGCTAGGGACCAATCAGGTTCAGGGATCAGGTCACCTGGGTAAGGAACATGCTAGAAGCCAGGTAGGCTATATAGGGAAGGTGCAGCAGCTGAGGTGACCAGCCTACCTGGAAGCCTGACCGGCGAACTTCCCCTCCCCCCCCTCCCTTGTCGCGGCCTAATATTACGTGGTACCCCCTTTTGGTTTTGTGAATAAACATCAGGGGTTTTGGTTAAATAAGACTTAAATTCAACCTGAGTCTGAATGACTGGGTTTTGAGGACTGTTGGTGTTTTGTAAGTTTAAATGAGTAATGTGTTTATGCATTATATTGCAATGGATTGATTAATAAAGTTCCGATGGTTTATTATTAATTACAATACCAGTAATAAAGGCCTGCGGCCAAGTTTAACCCATTTCCATGCTTTGTGGTCGTTATTCATATTATCTGCATTTTCTGCATACAATCCCATGTAGAATTCCTGATAGTTGGTGAGTGACTGAATTTTTTTTATCATAAATAAGATCCGTATTTAGACACGGCAAACCATTTTGTAACCTCCAGAAAAGGTCTGCTGGGACATATAGTTCTCCAGTGACTACACAGCTGCGTGGCTCCAACTCCTGAGCAGTGCCAACCAGATACAACTGTGTTAATCATGAAAGCATAATAAAAACAGATGCTCCGGAACCCTAGCTTTGCGGGCCCTCTGACCACGATTTCAGGATGTTTTTTGCTTCCGTACTCCTTGAAAAATAATCATTGGTCTCATCTGATAGAATAGGCTTTATCTGGGTTTGCAAAAGAATTTGGTGCTTACAAAGTGGATTTATTTCCTTCGTGGCTAATGAGGAATATATTTATTTTTGCTCGGAGTTCAGCTTAAATGTATGTATATCCAAAGCCATCCCTTCCTATCTTAGTGACACTTCCACATTCAATTTATAACTAAAAAAAATAAGGTTTGGGTTTAGATAAACTTAAAGAATAATAAATAAGTGGAAACGGTTAACATATTGTAACAGATCTGTGCAGGAAAGCTGCCAGGGCCTCTTAGGGCACTGAGAGATTCAGTTACACTCAGGCAGGGGCGGTCTGTCAGGAGACGAAGCTCTTCTGCAGAATAGTCGTACTTTCTAGTTTCATTTCCTCCACTAGAAACAGGCGCTCTCCTTTTCTGTAGTCCCATCACTTCCAGAGAAGTGAAAAAACTGGATAGAGCAGATGTTTCTACAATGATACTATTCACTGCAATGGTTTCTAGGAGTTGTGTAGGTCAGGGGTCTCCAAACTTTTCAAACAAAGGGCCAGTTTATTGTTCTTAAGCCTTTAGGAGGGCCGGATTGTGGCCAGCGGTGGCAGAAAAAGCCCCAGGCCCAGCATTGTTTGCGATGAGTAGGATAAGGAGTAGTGCCCCTCAGTGGCGGCCCGTCCATAGGGATGCACGGACGCCGCCCCCCCTCCCGCAGTCACAAAAAAAAAAAAACGGCCCTTTAAGAACTTTTATTTGGCTAAAATTTCATTTTGACATTTTAGCCGAAGTTCTGGCGGCCGTCTATAGAGGGCGCTGCAGAGCCACCCCCTCTCGCAAATAACACACATTCAATGCAATGCATTGTATGTGAGTTATCATTGTTGCCAGCTGCCTGGTCTATTCATATAACCGGACATGGGTCGCCGGTTACCTGAATAGCGGCAGCTGGTTGGCTGAGGGGAACTGCCTATCAAAGCCAGCGGCTCTGATAGGCTTTTCCAGTACCGCCCTCCGGCTCTCGGAAGTCTATACTCGGAGCGCAGGCAACCTGCGTTCCTTGCATAAGACTGACGGCCGTTTCAGCCAATCAGGTTCCCGGATTCTGGTTATCAGGAACCTGATTGGCTGAAGCTTCTCCATGGCGGCAGAAGACATCGAGGGAGGACATGGAAGCTTCAGGTAAGTGCTTTTTACAGGGAAAGGGGGACAATGGGCACAGTGGCATCATGGGGCACAGTGGTGACAATTAAAGGGCACAGTGGTGACAATTGATGGCACAGTGACTGCATTTGATGGCATGGCACAGTGGTGACACTTGATGGCACAGTGACTGCATTTGATGGCATGGCACAGTGGTGACACTTGATGGCACAGTGACTGCATTTGATGGCATGGCACAGTGGTGACAATTGATGGCACAGTGACTGCATTTGATGGCATAGCACAGTGGTGACAATTGATGGGCACAGTAGCTGTGTTTGATGGCATGGCACAGTGGTGACAATTGATGGCACAGTGGTGGCGTTTGATGGCATGGCACAGTGGTGGCAATTGATGGCACAGTGACTGCATTTGATGGCATGGCACAGTGGTGACAATTGATGGCACAGTTGCTGTGTTTGATGGCATGGCACAGTGGCTGCATTTGGTGGCATGGCACAGTGGTGACAATTGATGGTACAGTTGCTGTGTTGCATGGCACAGTGGTGACAATTGATGGCACAGTGGCTGCATTTGATGGCATGGCACAGTGGTGACAATTGATGGCACAGTGGTGGCGTTTGATGGCATGGCACAGTGGTGACAATTGATGGCACAGTGACTGCATTTGATGGCATGGCACAGTGGTGACAATTGATGGGCACAGTAGCTGTGTTTGATGGCATGGCACAGTGGTGACAATTGATGGCACAGTGGTGGCGTTTGATGGCATGGCACAGTGGTGACAATTGATGGCACAGTGGTGGCGTTTGATGGCATGGCACAGTGGTGACAATTGATGGCACAGTGGTGGCGTTTGATGGCATGGCACAGTGGTGACAATTAATGGCACAGTGGTGGCGTTTGATGGCATGGCACAGTGGTGACAATTGATGGCACAGTGGTGGCGTTTGATGGCATGGCACAGTGGTGACAATTGATGGCACAGTGACTGCATTTGATGGCATGGCACAGTGGTGACAATTGATGGCACACTTGCTGTGTTTGATGGCATGGCACAGTGATGACAATTGATGGCATAGTGGCTGCATTTGGTGGCATGGCACAGTGCTGATAATTGATGGCACAGTTGCTGTGTTGCATGGCACAGTGGGGACAATTGATGGCATAGTGGCTGCATTTGATGGCATGACACAGTGGTGACAATTGATGGCACAGTTGCTGTGTTTGATGGCATGGCACAGTGGTGACAATTGATGGCACAGTGGCTGCATTTAGTGGCATGGCACAGTGGTGACAATTGATGGCACAGTTGCTGTGTTGCATGGCACAGTGGTGATAATTGATGGCACAGTGGCTGCATTTGATGGCATGGCACAGTGGTGACAATTGATGGCACAGTTGCTGTGTTTGATGGCATGGCACAGTGGTGACAATTGATGGCACAGTGGCTGCATTTGGAGGCATGGCACAGTGGTAACAATTGATGGCACAGTTGCTGTGTTGCATGGCACAGTGGTGACAATTGATGGCACAGTGGCTGCATTTGATGGCATGGCACAGTGGCTGCATTTGGTGGCATGGCACAGTGGTGACAATTGATTTCACAGTTGCTGTGTTGCATGGCACAGTGGTGACAATTGATGGCACAGTGGCTGCATTTGATGGCATGGCACAGTGGTGACAATTGATGGTACAGTTGCTGTGTTTGATGGCATGGCACAGTGGTGACAATTGATGGCACAGTGGCTGCATTTGGTGGCATGGCACAGTGGTGACAATTGATGGCACAGTGGCTGCATTTGGTGGCATGGCACAGTGGTGACAATTGATTGCACAGTTGCTGTGTTGCATGGCACAGTGGTGACAATTGATGGCACAGTGGCTGCGTTTGATGGCATGGCACAGTGGTGACAATTGATGGCACAGTGGCTGCATTTGGTGGCATGGCACAGTGGCTGCGTTTGATGGCACAGTGGCTGCATGTGATGGGCACAGTGAGGCTGCAATATTTTTTTTTTTCGTTTGCGCCCCCCCCCCCAAAATTTTGAGCACCAGCCGCCACTGTTGCCCCTATTAGTTAGGAGTAATTGTATCCCATCATTGGTATCAGTTGAAGAAACAGTGCCCCGTTGTTGGAGTCAGTGGGAAGAATAGTGCCTCATATCAGTGGGAGGAATAAAGCCTTGAGGGCCGGATAAAGGCTAGCAAAGGGCCACATCTGGCCCTCAGGCCGCAGTTTGGAGACCCCTGGTGTAGGTGGAGTGAATGTTGCCTAAGAGGAAACTGTAAATTCTCTGTGAATTTAGCCTATACTGAAAAGATAAAGCACCTGTAAACCCAATCAGGAAAATCTCATAAAAGTTGGGTGACAACGCTCTCTCCCTGTCCTCCTGTTGTGCGCTTGCGTTGTCACCTTGTCACACAAGTGTCCAGCAGTGGCTGTTTAAAGCGGTAGTGAACCGCTGAAAAAAAACAAACATGCAAGACAATGGCATAATGTGCTAGTATGCATCGCATACTTTACTGGTTGCAAAAGTGAAAGTGAATAAATGTAGCGCTTTGTGTATAAACCTATTAATATCAAATAAAATAAAAGTGCATATAATCATGAATCATAACAGGGGGGGGGTAAATAGTCCAGAAATGTACTTAAATAAATAAAGGCTCTTCTTACGATCAGTGTTTCAACGCTAATCCACCACTGCGATCGTTCGTCCTCAAAAGGAGTGTACATCACCACAGATAAAATTGCGCGCTCCCCTCCCAGATGAGTTAAAACTCATGAACACGTCTCCCTTCGAGTTCACACGATCCCCTCCTTTAGACCCCTTTGACAATGAAGCGTTTTTACAGCGTTTTAGCGTTAAAAATAATGCTATTAAAACGCTCATAAAACACTCTCCATGCATCTCAATGGACCCTTTCACACTGAGTCCTGCAAGTAGCATCTTTGGAGCAGCTTTTGGGCGCTGAAAAAAACGGTCCAAAAACGCCCCTCTGCATTGAAATTAATTGAAAGCGCTGTAAAAACGCCTTACCCTTTCACACTGAGGTACTGCAAAAACGCCCTAAGACCCCTTATACACTGAGGAGTTTTTCCAGGCGGTACAGCGCGAAAAATAGCGCTGCTATACCGCCTGAAAAACTCCTGCACTGCATACTCTCAATGTGAAAGCCTGAGGGCTTTCACACTGAGGCGATGCGCTGGCGGGAGAGAAAAAAATCTCCTGTCAGCAGCGGTGAGAGGAGCGGCGTGTATAACGCTCCTTCCTATTTAAAACAATGGGAAACCGTGGCAATACCGCCCACAATGAGCCTCTGCAGAGGCGCATTGCGGGCGGTATTAACCGTTTATCGGCCGCTAGCAGGGGTTAATACCGCACCGCTAGCGGCCGATTCCCGCGGCAATTCCGGCAGTTTAGCGCCGCTATTTTTAGCGGCGCTATACCGCCACCGCGGCTCCTGTCCTAGTGTGAAAGGGGCCTAAAGCGTTAGGGTCTTAGCGGTGATTTACCAGCACATTGGAATTGCAAAAGAAAAGAAAAGAAAAGAAATCACCGCTCCAGGTGAGACCTGTAGACGATCAAGGATAATTAGATTACCAAGGTGCTGGCGATGCAAATGGCAATGATGATGAAGAAAAGAGGGAAGGACGGCCGCACTCCAAGGATTTTCAAACGAAAAAAGTTGTCTTTATTGTAAATCCAAAAACATGTACAGTCACAGCAATCACAGAAAACAGGACAGCCGACGCGTTTCGCACTCGATCAGTGCTTAGTCATGGCTTGACATTGGAATTGCAGATGAGGCTTTTCTCCAATAACGCTCCAATAACGCTCGAAAAACGCCCCAGTGTGAAAGGGGCCTTAAACAATCAATGGCAGGTAATCCAGCTATTTCCTATTGGCAACTCAGCACACTTGCTTCCAGGGAAGCAAGCAACCTCTCAGCTTTTGCTCAAGATTCCAGAGATTTCAGGGCATGTAATGATAAATAGAGAGACCATGGTGTTCTCTGTATACAGAATTTATTTAAAGCCCCCCCCCCACAAAAAAAAAAATCACACTTACAGGATAAAAACTTTAAAACCACGTGTAAAAAATCCACAGTAGGGCCGCCGTCTTACACACTCACGGTGCCTGGCTAGATGTCACGTTATCAGCTCCTTCCATCTAGACGCGTATCAGCCAATCACAGGCCTTCCTGGTTAACACTAGGATTTAGTAGCACAATATTTATAGCAATTTTTGGCGCTGATTGTTTTCATTTGTATGCATTGCATACTAGCACATTGGAAAATACTTACCTTAAAATGAAGCCCCTGCAGCGGCGCCGGGTCACTGCTGAGGGGACTGACATGTTTTCCCGGCGTTTCTTCCAGTTTCGCGGGCCGGAGCCGCGATGACGTCACTCCCGCGTGTGCGCACGCGCGGGAGCCATTCATTCTGGCAAAAATTTCTGAAGTTTCAGCATGATACGCCGGACCTTCAGAGCGAATGCGCCACTGATGTCAGCGGCTGCACGCAGGGTAAATATCTCCTAAACAGTGTGGGCCAGATTCTCAGAAGAGATACGACGGCGTATCTCCAGATACACCGTCGTATCTCTGTTTCTGAGGCGTCCTATCAATGCGACTGATTCTTAGAATCAGTTATGCATAGATTTGGCGTAGATCCGACTGGCGTAAGTCACTTACATCGTCGTATCTAAGTTGCAATGTTACGCTGGCCGCTAGGTGGCGTTTGCAAATTTGAATATGCAAATGAGCTAGATACGCGTATTCCCGAACGTATTTGCGTCCTGTCGACGTAGTTTACGTTGTTTGCGTAAGCGTAAGGTTACCCCTGCTATATGAGGGGTAACCTTGTGTAGGTTTGGCGTACGCCATGTTAAGTATGGACGTCGGGACAGCGTCGTGTTTTTCCGTCGTTTGCGTAACTCGTTCTCGAAAAGGGCTTTGCGTAAGTGACGTTCACGTCGGTTTCATTGACTTTTTGCGACGTGATTTGGAGCATGCGTACTGGGCTACGTTTACAGCCAGCGAATGCACAGTTCGTTTGGTGCGGGGGCGCGCTTAATTTAAATACAAGACGCCCCCTACATTCCCAATTTGAATTATGCGGGGATACGCCGGGCCATTTACACTACGCCGCCGCAAATTACGGAGCAAGTGCTTTGAGAATACGGCACTTGCGTCTGTAAGTTGCGGTGGCGTAGTGTAAATAGGATACGCCGCCAGGTACGTGAATATGGCCCTGTATGTTTAGGAGATATTCATTTTACCTACAGGTAAGCCTTCTTTCCAGCAGCATGCTCCCCCGCCACTGCAAGTATTTCTTACAAAGGCCCCTTTCACACAGGGTGGACTTAGATACACCCGCCGATCCATAGGGATGCATGGACGGTCCGATGAGGTCCACCTGAAAAACTGACAGACAGACCTGATCGGAATGGTCATGAAAAGGAGCATTATGGGTGTGCGAATAATCACTGCATTTCCCCTCACCAACTTGTATGTTGCTACAGGACATACAAACCAGTAGGAACCACTGCATGCAGAAGGGGGAAGCAGTATTTAAACCAGTATTTATTAATAGTCTATAGCCATTAGATTACACAAGTGAGTTGCACCAAATAGAAATGCAAATTTCCCCTTCTGACCACAGTGAATTACGTTTTTCCCACAGAGACTATAAACTCACAGCAGCAGTCAACAGACATTTTCCAGTCTGCCGGTTGATGTACGTGTAGCTGCTGTTAGGTGGGGGCGCACAGAGACACAGGATGGGGTATTCTGTGTCTCCGTGCACCCCCACGATCGCACGGCAGGCCAGCGCCGGGCTGGTAATTGAGGCCGCGGCTTTGCGTCCTTCTGCAGGCCTAAGCTTCGGGTGCCCGGATTTTGTCGAGCCCTGGTGTAGCACTACCCCCAGCTGCTGGTTAGTTTTGGTTTGCCATTACCCCACTGTATTTCGTGTTAGCTCAAAGTCTAGGGTTGAAAGTTGCATAAACACGGTTGCCAGTCATTGAGTCTTTTTCCAATGCTTTCTTTATCCAGTCACTGAGTCTTTTTCCAATGCTTTCTTTATCAAACACAACGTTAGCAGAAGAGGGATGGAGGGTTAGGGGAAGTTCAGGTACCTTGCGCAGATCACTGATAACTTGAGATCCTGGAGAGAGGTACACTTGCTGTCGCTGGATCTTGCTCACCCGGACAGGCTTCTCTCACTGACCTAGCAGCTGGAATGATGCACAAACAAAAATAAGTCTCTGCCACAGACTTGTTAATACTAATAATCACCGTAAAACAATCCTCTGCCACAGGATTCGGTAGTCAAAGCGAACACCTCAGCACAGTATAGGAAAAGTCCTTTAAGCCGACCCGGCAATACTGTGAGGTACAAAAGGCCAGGATGCATCCTCCAATTGAGGCATCAAGCTCCTCTCGAGATACCAGCCTTCCGCTGCGTCTTCTCCAAGATGAGTCCTCCCCTGGTCCCTTCAATTGCTGGACTTCTTCCCGCTGGACAGACAGCACAGTACCACCCTCAAACCAGTAGGCCTCAAAAAACTTCTGGGCCTACCTCCAGTAGTGAAGCCTCGAGCCAGCAGGCCCTGAGGCGGGAGAGGAGCTGTTACAATCACATACCTCAGGCCAGGGTGACCACAAGGTGAGACCCCCCCTCCCAAAAATGGCGTCCGCCCCTTAAGTACCCCTTCCCAGCATGCCCAGCGGTGAAAAACCTCCAGAGGTGACAACGACACCTACTGGTTTTAATGGAAACACACCCAACTCAGCCAGAGCTGGAACAGATGCCAATTTAGCACAAACAGTGAATCTGAACCACCTACAGTTAAGACATCCCGCTAAATTTAGGTAATAGCACCTGGTCGACAGGAGCAGGGCGCTACATACACCTACCATAACACGTCAAGGCATGGACTCTACTAGATATCTAAAGGTATGCTGTGGTATCTGACACCAAGCTGTCAGTAGCAGATCCTTTAAAGGGGTTGTAAAGGTTCGTTTTTTATTTTCTAAATAAGTTCCTTTAAGCTAGTGCATTGTTGGTTCACTTACCTTTTCCTTCAATTTACCTTCTAAATTAGGGTGACCAGACATCCCCGGTTTCAGGGGACAGTCCCCGAATTGAGGACACTGTCCCCGGATCAAGTCTGTCCCTGGTTTTGTCCCCGGATTGGATTTGAACAGGGCCTGGGGCAAATTCAAACACAGTCAATGCAGAATTAAAAAAAGTATTCTGAATTACACACCCCTGCTTCACCGCACCTACTAGCTTAGGGGGTGTATTTCTTAAATTATCTGTGCCCCTTTCTGATGATCATGTGCTGGTTGGAGCTGAGGGACAATTTCTTCAGTTTCAGGCACATGCCCATTTAGTTCCGCTCGCATGTTCTTCTGCCTTGGCTCAAGTCCCAGACACCCACCTGCCTGTTTTATCTCTTTGTCTTCCCTGGTGTAGTGATCTTCCTCCGCTCCCCACTCAGTAGTAGCCGGGGCCCGGAGAGTGAGACTTAAGAGGCTGTGAGGCGGGCAGGGAGCGACAGCAGTGATGGGCAGAGAGAGGCAGCTAGGCTCAGCTGACGGTGTCCAACAGCAGCAACAGAGGGGAAGCAGATCCGATAGTGGGGATCCCAGCACCTTCAAGGCTTCAACACAGGAGTGCTTTGGGGTGAATGCAAATAAACTACATTGCACTATGTCTGTCTCTCTGGCATCATGGATGGTATCATAACTTACAGGCAGCAGGCACTCTATCGTGGCTCTGGCACAGTGTGTCACATAACATGCCTGCTGGTTGCTGATTTTGGCAACTTATTGGTCATATGTATCAGCACCCAGCAGCTATGTTAAGTGACACACTGTGACAGAGCCAGCCAGAGCCATGATAGAGTGTCTGCTTCCCTGTGAGTTACCATAATGCTGATGATGTTGACCAGTTGCTAATCGCCTGATAGCAGATCTACTACTACAGGACGGCTGCGCTGCGCAAGATCACGTATATACGTAATCTGGCATTTCTGGGTATGGGAGTAAATCAGCAGATCGGGCAGACTCGATGTCCACTGGTACCCGCTGATCGTTATGTTCAAAGACAGAACTGTGGTCTGCCTATGTAAACACGGCAGATTGCCATTCTGTCAGTATTGAAGACATTGATCCGGTGTTCCTGCAAAGCAGGTACAGGGATCCATGCCTTCCCTTAGCACCTCCCCACACATTTAACCCATTGATTGCCCTAGATGTTATCCCCTTCCCAGCCAGTGTCATTAGTACAGTGACAGTGCATATGTTTATCACTGATCACTGTGTTAGTGTCACTGGTTCCCACAAAGTGTCATTAGAGTCTGATTTCTCCACTGCAATATCGCAGTCCCGCTATGAGTCACTGATCACTACCATTACTAGTAAAAAAAAAAATGTCCCCGGATTTCATTTAAAAAATCTGGTCACCTTATTCTAAATGTTTTTTTTCTTTGTCTGAATTTCACTTCCTGTTTCTCCTCAGTAAGCTTGCCCCCATCATCCAATGGCTGGAGGTTTGTCAGCGTGCTTGCTCCCACCTTGGGACTACATGTTGCTGTGTCTCCCTGCAGGGATGTAGACACAGCGACATGTAGTCCCAAGGGAGAGGGGGGGGGGGGAACGCTGACAAACCTCCAGCCAGAACGGCTCGGATGATGGGGGCAAGCTTACTGAGGAGAAACAGGAAGTAAGAAATTCAGACAAAGAAAAAAAAACATTTAGAAGGGAAATGGAAGGAAAAGGTAAGTGACCCAACAATGCACTAGCTTAAAGGAACCTATTTAGAAAATAAAAAACAACCCCTTTTAAGTCCTATAAGTTGTGGGGTGGGACCTCCATGGATCGGACCTGTTTTTCCAGCACATCCTACAGATGCTCGATTGGAGTGAGATCTGGAGAATTTTGAGGCCGAGTCAATACCCTGTACTCATTTGCGTTTCTCAAACCATTCTTATACTCATCAGACCAGGCCATCGTCTTCCATTGCTCCATGGTCCAGTTCTGGTGCTCGCGTGCCCATTGTAGGCACTTTTGGCTGTGGACATGGGTCAGCAGGGACATCCTGACCATTGTGTGGCTACACAGCACCAAACACAACAAACTGGGATACACTGGGTGTGTTTTTTTCTACCAGAACCAGCATGAACTTTTTCAGCAATTCAGCTACAGTAGCTCTTCTACTGGATCAGACTACACAGGCCAGCCTTTGCTCCCCGTGTGCATCAGTGAGCCTTGGCCGTCCATGACCCTGTCCCTGGTTCACCAGTTTTTCATCCTTGGACCACTTTTGGTAAGTCCTGACAAGAGCAGACCTGAAATATCCCACAAGAGCTGTAGTTTTGGAGATGCTCTGACCCAGTCGTCTAGCCATTACAATTTGACCCTTATTAAAGTCGCTTGCCCATGGTTTCTGATTTCAACTTCAGGGGCAACATGTTCACTTGGTGCCTAATATATGCCATTCACTTTCAGGTGCCATTGTAATGAGATAATCAATGTTTTGCTCTTTAGTTGTTATTGTTTCTAATGTTAGACCACCCTAGGTAACACCCATATGTGATGCTTAGCCTTCATGATAGAAAGATAGAAATCCAATGAATGAAAGATGCAGGCCTGGGACAGGCAGGCTGGGGAGAAAAGCGCTGGATGATGCTGGACGTCATTCAGCTAAGAAATGAATTGTGAAGCCCACAGTGTGCAGTGAAATCAGAGTAAACAAGTTCAGTACAGGAGAGGATCCTGTACATCTGTGCAAGGCTATAGGGAAGGCTGGAGTTCAGCTTCAATAACTGCCACATCCTGTTCATTAACCACTTAAGACCCGGACCATTATGCAGGTAAAGGACCTGGCCAGTTTTTGCGATTGAGCACTGCGTCGCTTTAACTGACAATTGCACAGTCGTGCGATGCGGCTCCCAAACAAAATTGGAGTCCTTTTTTTCTTTTGTTGGTATTTGATCACCTCTGCGGTTTTAATTTTTTGCGCTATAAACAAAAATAGAGCGACAATTTAAAAAAAAATGCAATATTATTTACTTTTTGCTATAATAAATATCCCCAAAAAATATGTTTTTCCTCCGTTTAGGCCGATACGTATTCTTCTACATATTTTTGGTAAAAAACATTGCAATAAGCGTTTATTGATTGGTTTGCGCAAAAGTTATAGCGTTTACAAAATAGGGGATAGTTTTATGCCATTTTTATTTATATTTTTATTTTTTTACTAGTAATGGCGGCGATCAGCGTTTTTTTTCATGACTGCGACATTATGGTGGACACATCGGACACTTTTGACACATTTTTGGGACCATTGTCATTTTCACAGCAAAAAGTGCTATAAAAATGCACTGATTGCTGTGAAAATGTCAATGGCAGTGAAAGAGTTGAGCCCTAAGGGAGTAATTCTTACTGTAGGGGGCGTGGCTGTAGGTGTGACGTCACTGATGGTCATTCCCTATATCAGGGAACAGACGATCAGTGTCACTGCCACACAGAAGAACGGGAAAGGTGTGTTTACACTCACCTCTCCCCATTCTTCAGCTAATGTGACTGATCGTGGGACACCGGCAGCGATCGGGTGCCGCCGGCGCGGTCACAGAGCTTCGGACCCGGTTGCGTTTGGGTGCCGGCGGCGCGCGCGATCCATGGCTGGGCTCTTAAAGGCAACGTACCTGTACGTGCCTGTGCCCAAGCCGTTCCATTCTGCTGACGTATATCATCGGTAGGGGGTCCTTAAGTGGTTAATGTAGTTCGCACCTGTAAAAATTTAATGAAACTACTATATTCCTTTTATACAAAATGTATAGTGTTGGTAATAAAAGTGCAATAAAAGAGAAAACGTAGCACAAGACAGGGAAACAGATCCAGTAAATGGGCAGGAAGTGACCACGTCATCTAATGCAATCTGATAATAGACAAGTAATAACAGAAGGTACTACACATGTGAGTGTGTTCTGTCATCACTTGCAAAATAAAAAGCCAAAAGTTTGGTGGTTAAGGTACGTCTTATTGCTGATGACACAATGGTGTGCAATAGAGTTGATATTTCTGAAGGTTTCGTAACATGAAACATGATTTGGCATTGCTGGAAGATTGGTCAGAGGGATAACCAGTAGCAGGACGGAGATCCTAATACCCTTATAAAGATATTTAGTTATCACTAGAAGGATCATCAGCAGGAGGAAGGAGGTCCCGACTCCTCTATATAGATCTTTGTTTATCACTAAACGGATCATCAGCAGGAGGAAGGAGGTCCCGATTCCTTTATATAGATGTTTAGTTATCACTAGAGGGATCACTAGAGGGATTACCGGCAGGAGGAAGGAGGTCCCGATTCCCTTATATAGATGTTTAGTTATCACTAGAGGGATCACTAGAGGGATTACCGGCAGGAGGAAGGAGGTCCCGATTCCCTTATATAGATGTTTAGTTATCACTAGAAGGATCATCAGCAGGGGGAAGGAGGTCCTGAGTCCTCTATATAGATCTTTGGGTATCACTAGAGGGATCACAAGCAGAAGGAAGGAGGTCCCCATTCCCCTATATAGATCTTTAGGTATCACTAGAGGGATCACCAGCAGGAGGAAAGAAGTTCCAATTCCCCTATATAGATCTTTGGGTATCACTAGAGGCAGGGCTGTCTTAATAGCATCATGGGCCCCTGGGCAAAGTAATGCTCTGGGGCCCCTACAATGATGACAGTTCAGGTAAACAAACATCAAGTAGGTAGGAGGCAGACTGCCTCCCCTGTGTATCTATCACTCTTAGTGCCATAATGGGGCCCCCAATTTCAGGGCAGCATGGGTTCAAGAACCAGCTGCTTTGGGGAGAGTGCAGGGGCCCCCCATGCAGCTGGGGCCCCTGGGCAGTGCCCAGGTGTGCCCTCTCATTAAGACACCCCTGACTAGAGGGATCATCAGCAGGAGGAAGGAGGTCCAGATTCCCCATTACAGTGGAATCTTGGATTGCGAGTAACGTGATTAACAAGCGTATTTGCAATACGAGCAATTAAAAAAAAAATCCTGTGTACAGTACGGCATTTGACCAGAGGTGCGGGGGGCGCCGGAGCTGTTCGGAGCGGAAATACTCAAAAACACTTAAAAATACTCAGTTCCCGAGCCTTTCCGACAGTTTCCGAATGCAGCCGTATGGTCTCCCAGTATTTCCGAGTCTCTCCGACTCCCCCCCTTCGGGCCACATGCGGTATTACATGCCATAGAAGTCAATGTGGAACAGTTTTTTTTCGTTTCCATTGAATTCTATGGGAAAACTAGCTTTGATATGCAAGTGCTTTGGATTACAAGCAATCTCCTGGAACGTATTATGCTCGTAATCCAAGGTTCTACTGTATAGATGTTTGGTTATCATCACTAGAGGGATCACCAGCAGGAGGAAGGAGGACCTGGTTCCTCTATGTAAATCTTTAGTGTATCACTAGATGGATCACCAGCAGGAGGAGGAAGGTCCTAATTCCCCTATATAGAGCTTTGGTTTTCACTAGAGGGATCACAGCAGGAAGGAGGTCCCAAATCCCCTATATAGATCTTTAGTTATCACTAGAGGGATCACAGCAGGAAGGAGGTCCCAAATCCCCTATATAGATCTTTAGTTATCACTAGAGGGATCACAGCAGGAAGGAGGTCCCAAATCCCCTATATAGATCTTTAGTTATCACTAGAGGGATCACAGCAGGAAGGAGGAGGTCCCAAATCCCCTATATAGATCTTTAGTTATCACTAGAGGGATCACAGCAGGAAGGAGGTCCCAAATCCCCTATATAGATCTTTAGTTATCACTAGAGGGATCACAGCAGGAAGGAGGAGGTCCCAAATCCCCTATATAGATCTTTAGTTATCACTAGAGGGATCACAGCAGGAAGGAGGAGGTCCCAAATCCCCTATATAGATCTTTAGTTATCACTAGAGGGGGCACCAGCAGGAGGATAGAGGTCCTGATTCCTCCATGTACAGTGCTCAGCATAAATGAGTACACCCCAACAGAAATTGTTTAATTTCCTTTCAGAATCAACATTTTCTATGGGATACTCTACTACAAAATACCCTCCCACAAATGCGGGCCATTGGCTCCCGCTGCTGTCAATCAAATCCAATGACGCGGCCGGGGGGCATTACATATGTGTGCGTGACTTACATCTGTGTTTGCTTCTGTGCACGAGCATGGAGATGGGGACGCTTAAAAATAGTTAATTTTTTCTTATTTATTTTTTAATTGTTCACTGTCCCTTTTATTTTTTTATTTTCTCCTTTACTTTAAAAGCAAAAACATTTTTTTTGCTGTAAAAAAAGAAAAAATTGATGCCAAGACGTTGCTCCTGTTCGCCTCCTTGACCAACCGGCCGCACCGTCAGATTGTTTCTTGGGGGGCGCTGGTGAAACCGGTAAGCCAGAGAAACACCGGAGAGCAGTGTAATTTAGGGGGGGGGGGGTGGTGTCCCCTCCCGCAGCTTTGGGACAGTAAAAGAAGGGGAGGATCAGAGAATACAGGCTAAAACAGCTTTTTTACACAATGCACAGGATTAACCCCTTAGGTTCCACAGTGAGTATAACAAGCATGCGTTGCTGCAAATACACACCGATTTTACTGTTGTGGTATTAGTAAAACTTTAAAGCGGAGTTCCACCCATAAAAAGAACTTTACAGTATTGTGCAGCAAATAACCTAACCAACGACCTTTGGGCACATTTTTATTTTTTGTTCTTTCTATCTCATGCATGTTGCTACGTGGTCCCTTCTAATCTTCCCCTTCCTCACCGCGGCACCTGACGTCATTTCCCTCGGCGCCTCTGCTCGCTACTGCTCCTGGGAGATGTGTGTCATCATTTCCCAGGAGTCAGTGGGCAGCGCCAAGGGCTAGAATCGCGGTATTTAGGCATCACACTAGGCCTGGCACCTCGGCCGCCGCCGTCCGTTGTGATGGCAACCTGTGTAGTTTTCTGCGCCGCTACGTGCTTTTACTGCGCATGCGCAAGAACAGACGGGGGAATACAGCAGCATTGTATCGTGGAACAATATGATTGTCGGCTTCGCCTGCCCACATGTAAGATGGGAATGCACGAGGAGGCTGAATCTAAGGTCATTTTTATAATAAAATAAGAAGAAATGCAGCGATAATGACAAGAGTAACAATTGTTTAATATATTCTGCAATAGTGAGAGTTTGTTTTAAAAAAATAAAAAATATCAGATCTGTTGTCTTGGCAGGAAACTTATTTTATCACATAAAAACAAGAACATCAACTGAAAAACCCCAAACTCTTTGCTTCACTGCTTAATGATCACCATTTATGTGCCGATAGGATAGGGCCTTTCCAGAGCAGGGAGTGGCTGTATGTTCTGTGCCATGCATTTATTTTTATAGAACCCAATCGTCCTCATTCAGTTTGTTTTATTTATATGCAGGGGAAATATAAGCAAGCTTTATACTTCCCAGATCATTTCCTCCTGTGTTTCAATGCACATTCACACGAGGGGCGCTGAGCTGTTTCATCCGAGTTGATTAGCACAGGCTCAGGGCACAACAACAATATTTACTGTCTATGTACCTCATACACACCGCATAGGTGCGTGTCGCAGCGCGCTATTGTGCATGGAGTTAAATCAGCCCAAGAAGGTTTTACCCCCTTAACCACTTCAGCCCCGGAGGAATTCACCCCCTTCCTGACCAGAGCGCTTTTTGCGATTCGGCACTGCGTCGCTTTAACTGACAATTGCGCAGTCGTGCGACGTGGCTCCCAAACAAAATTGGTGTCCTTTTTTTCCCACAAATAGAGCTTTCTTTTGGTGGTATTTGATCATCTCTGCGGTTTTTATTTTTTGCGCTATAAACAAAAATAGAGCGACAATTTTGAAAAAAATTCAATATTTTTAACTTTTTGCTGTAATAAATATTCCCCAAAAATATATAAAAAAAAAAAACATTTTTTTTTCCTCAGTTTAGGCCGATACGTATTCTTCTACATATTTTTCATTAAAAAAAATCATAATAAGCGTTTATTGATTGGTTTGCGCAAAAGTTATAGCATTTACAAAATAGGGGGTAGTTTTATGGCATTTTTATTATTATTTTTTTACTAGTAATGGTGGCGATCAGCGTCTTTTTTTTCAGTACTGCGACATTATGGCGGGCACTTCGCACACTTTTGACACATTTTTGGGACCATTGGCATTTTTTTAGCGATCAGTGCTATAAAAATGCATTGGATTACTATAAAAATGCCATTGGCAGTGAAGGGGTTAACACTAGGGGGCAGGGAGGGGGGTTAAGTGTGTTCCTGGTGTGTTCTAACTGTATGGGGGGGGGGGGTGGCCTCACTAGGGGCAATCACTGATCTTCCGTTCATACATTGTATGAACAGAGGATCAGCATTTCCCCCGCTGACAGGACCGAGAGCTTTGTGTTTACACACAAAGCTCCCAGTCCCCGCTCTGTAACGAGCGATCATGTGTGCCCGGCGATCGTACCCGCCGGGCACGCGCGGGACTCGGGGGCGAGCGGGGACACGCGCACGCGCCCCCTAGTGGCCACTTTAATGCGGACATATAGCTACGGGCTCTCGCCCAGGAGAGCCACCGTCCAGCAGTAATATGACGGCGGGCGGTCGGCAACTGGTTAATAACCAGGCCATTTTTTTGCGATACGGCACTGTGTCACTTTAACTGACAATTGCCTGGTCCTGCGACGCTGGACCCAAACAAAATTAACGTCCTTTTTTCCCCACAAATAGAGCTTTCTTTTGGTGGCATTTGATCACCTCTGTGTTTTTTTTTTTTTGCGCTATTAATAACATATATTTTTTACTTTCTGCTAAATACATATCCAAAAAAATATATATTACCACTTCAGCCCCGGACCATTTTGCTGGTCAATGACCGGGCCACTTTTTGCGATTCGGCAATGTGTCGCTTTAACTGACAATTGCGCGGTCGTGCGACATGGCTCCCAAACAAAATTGGCGTCCTTTTTTTCCCACAAATAGAGCTTTCATTTGGTGGTATTTGATCACCTCTGCGGTTTTTAGTTTTTGCGCTATAAACAAAAATAGAGCGACAATTTTGAAAAAAAATGCAATATTTTACTTTTTGCTATAATAAATATCCCCCCAAAAAATATATAAAAAAACATATTTTTCCCTCAGTTTAGGCCGATACGTATTCTTCTACATATTTTTGGTAAACAAAAAAAATCGCAATAAGCGTTTATTGATTGGTTTGCGCAAAATTTTTAGCGTCTACCAAATAGGGGATAGTTTTATTGCATTTTTATAAATATATTTTTTTTCTAGTAATAGCGGCGATCAGTGATTTTTATCGTGACTGCGACATTATAGCGGACACATCGGACACTTTTGACACTATAATAGGAACAATTGTAATTTTTACAGCAAACTATAAAAATGCAATGGTTACTGTAAAAATAACACTGGCAGTGAAGGAGTTAACCAGGAGGGGGCGCTGTAGGGGCTAAGTGTGCCCTAAGGGAGTGATTCTTACTGTGGGGGGGCGTGGTTGTGCATGTGACATTACTGATCGTCGTTTCCTATGACAGGGAACAGACGATCAGTGACTTTACTAGGAAGCACGGGGGGGGGGGGGTTTGTTTACAGTTACCTCTCCCCGTTCTTCCTCTCTGTGACGCGATAGCAGGACACCGGCGGCGATCCGGTCCTCTGTTCCTGCGGGAAAGGTCATGGAGAGGAGCACTGGGTCACGAGAGTGCTGCCGGCGACACGTTCGTGACCCAAGCTGGGATTGTAAAGAGAGTTTTAACAGAGTTTTATTGAAGCATGGGCAATTTCAGTCCTGCTGTTGTAGATGCTCTTTTTTTGCTTGCATGTTTACAATTTTGGGAGATCATGTGACTTTTCTACAGCTCAGAGCGGATTATAGGCGCTATTCAGGCGTTTTTACAGCGCTTTCAATTCATTTCAATGGAGAAGGGCGTTTTTGGAACGCCCAAAAGCTGCTCCAAAGATGCTGCTTGCAGGACTTTTCTCAGTGCACCGCCAGCGCAACGCCTCAGTGTAAAAGGGTTCATTGAGATGCATGGAGAGCGTTTTATGAGCGCTATTTTTAACGCTAAAATTTTTTTTTTATAATAATGGCAGCTATCAGCGATTTTTTGGTGGGACTGAAACAATTATGGCGGACAGATCGGACACCTAACAGAATTTTTTTTGGAAACCAGTGACATTATACAGTGATCAGTGCTAAAAAATATGCACTGACATTATACTAATGACACTGGCAGAGAAGGGGTTCACATCAGGAGCGATCAAGGGGTTAAATGTGTTCCCTGTTTGTTTACTAAAGGCCCATACACAGGATCGGATTATCCAATGGGAATTGTGTGCTGGTAGGCTGTTGTCGGATAATCCGACCGTTTGTACGCTCCATCGGACAATCGTTGTCGGATTTTCCACCAACAAATGTGGGATAACACGTTTTAAAATTGTCCGACAACAAATGTGTGTTGTCAGATTATCCAATGGTGTGTACAAAAGTCCGTCGGACAAAACTCCAAAGTACAAACACGCATGCTCAGAAGCAATGATCACCATACTAACAAAACATTAGCAGAAGTTTCCCAAAGGGTGGAGCTAAAGAGCTGAAAAAACACGTTGTTTTGTGTTTGTTGGCTGACAATTCCTCGCCGTTTGCATGCAAAACAAGTTCAAGTCCTACGCGTTGTCCGCAGAAAATCCGATCGTGTGTATGAGGCTTAACTGTATGGAGGAATATGTGACGGAGGAAACACCTACAATGCACACAAGAATGAATGCATTATGCACACCATAAGGCGCTCCCAGTGGTGTGAATGAGCCTTTACATGCTTCTGATTCGTTCAAACTTCAGAGTATCTAACCAATCCTAGGATGCACAGATTTTTATTTTTTTCCAAATGCAGCTCAATTGCATGCAGCTGAACGCATGTTCATGTACAGTGTGCAGCTCACTATTTAGACCCCTTTCACACTGAGGTGCTTTTACGCTAAAAACAGCACCTGAAAAGCACCTGAAATCTGCTTCCCATTCATTTTAAAGGGGGGTTTCACACTGGGGCGGTGCAGGAGAGTCAGGACGCTCTCTACATTGCAGATAGAGAAAGGAGCTGTGTGTTAGTCCTGACTCTCCTGTAGTCCAAGGGAGCGGCGAGCATGACTCTCCACACCAGGGAGAAAGCCTTGCATTACTGTGTGGAGTTACAGACAGAAGAACAGGAAGTGAGGATTTCTCAGAAGAAATAAGGACATTTAAAAGCAAAATGGAAGGATGAGGTAAGTGAAGGAGGACTGCACTAAGGTAAAGGAAGCTATTTAGGGAAAGAAAATTTTATTCAGATGGATTTGTTATGATAATTGCAGCATTTTCATTAATGTGTCATTGTAACCCATCCAGGTATTTATTACCTCTCACGCAGATCACAGTTCTCCCACTTACAACACTTTATTCTGCTTTTCTCTCCAGAAGGACAGAGTCATGTTTGATCAGGTATCACAGATGACACGATCCTGTAAATCCTGGTGCCTGTTCAGTCCTTGTGTTCACAAATGTCAAACACAGATCAGCCTCCACTGCAGCCTCTCATCTTGTGACTTGCTACAAAGTTATAATTGTTTTTGTGTCACCCCTGGGGGGAGAGGAGACAGAGGAAATGTGTCCTCCTGTCTGCAACAGACTTGTGATGAAAGGTGGAGGTGGAGCTTTTCAGGAAAATGAAACTGATGTCTATTGTGTCATGTCAGGATCAGAATTACATTCATGCAGACTTGTAAATACTGAAAGGTCCACTTTAACCACTTCAATACCAGGCTTTTATACCCACCTCCATACCGGGCCTATTCTGGCACTTCTCGCCTACATGTACAAATCATCATTCTTTTGCTAGAAAATTACTCAGAACCCCCAAACATTATATATGTTTTTTTTTTAGCAGAAAATGGCGGTCATTGCAACTTTTTATCTTGTACAGTATTTACGCAATAATTTTTCAAAGCCTTTTTTTGGGAAAAAAAATGGTTTCATTAATTAAAAAATAACAAAATGGTAAAGTTAGCCCAATTTTTTTTTTAAATATGAAAGATGATGTTACGCCGAGTAAATATATACCCAACATGTCACGCTTTAAAATTGCGCACACTCATGGAATGGCACGAAACTTTGTTACTTAAAAGTCTCCATAGGCGACGCTTTGAAAAAATGTACAGGTTACCAATTTAGAGTTACAGAGGTTACATTGTTGCACATGCTCTAACGCACACGGCGATACCTCACATATGTGGTTTGAATTACGTTTACATACGTGGGCGGGACTTATGCGTGCGTTCGCTTCTGAGCGCGAGCTACCGATGACAGGGGCGTTTTTTTTTTTTTTATTGTTTATTTATATCAGGAAACCGGTCCCATCTGACCAAAAACAGGGTAAGAAAACATCACTGTGTGGTACCACGCAGGGCACATAATCATGAGATACAGGAAACACTGGGTTACTGTTACAAAATAACGTTTCAAAGTGTACATAGCTGTGGGCGTGTGTCACAATGATAATAGAAATAACATGCCCTAACTCCCAGGTCCTCATGGGCAACTCGTATGACTAGCAAAACCGGTAAGGAGATCAGGGCCTCGAGGGCTGGATGGGCCCGGCGTCCCGTGTTTTCTACTTTTTATAAGAAATAGAAAGTAAATACAGGGTGGAGAGATAGAATAGAGAGTGGAAAGGGGCCCCCATTGGGGATGGGGGACCTTAGGGAGGGTAGACCGAAGTTGGGTCCCCAGGAGGGGGAGAGAGGGAAGATGTGGCGTTGGGACAGGGTGGATTAAGGGTGGGGGGGAGGGAATTGCGAGCATGTCAAAGTCTCTACTTTTTCCAATAATGAATCATGTCTGATCGGGGAGGGGGGTGCTAGGGGTGATCCCATCCCCCCATCTACTGAAGTCATGAGACGTGGTCAGGCATCTCCTCTGGGGGCCTGGCCTTCTGATGAGTATTTAAAGATGTTCCAAAGTTGCCATGTCTCTGTATAGGTCTCATTCCTGTCTTGGCTCGAGAGGACAAGATCCTCCATTAGGTTGATCTCTTCAACCTTTTTTAGCCACATAGCAACGGTCGGGGGGCACTGAGACTTCCACAAACGAGGAATGCAGGCCTTAGCTGCGTCCAGTAGGTGTCTGATCACCGATTTTTTGTATACGCGGGTCGGGATGTCAGTAGCGTGTAGTAGAAAGTATTCTGGCTTATTCGGGACCTGGCGGTCCGTGAATTTCTGCACTATTTCGCAGACCTCTCTCCAGTACGTCTGCAATTCCGGACAAGACCAGAAAATGTGCAGTAACGTGCCCTTCTCTTTTTGGCATCTCCAACAGATGTCTGTAGTATCGGGGAAAAATTCATGCAGAAGGGCAGGAGTCCTGTACCAGCGCATAAGGATTTTGTAATTAGTCTCCTGGATCTTAGAGCACAAGGACGACTCGTGCGTAAATGTGATGATAGATTGACGTTGGCTGGCAGAGAGGTGGCAGTCCAGGTCCCTTTCCCATTTAACAAAGCTTGGGAAGTGGAAGTCTCCAGTCGGGGTTACGAGCATATTATACACCTGCGAGAGTGCGTGTGGCAGTACCCCTGCGTCTGTGCATAGTGCCTCAAGCGGTGTAATGAGGTGGGAGTCCGGGGACGGGGGTGTCTGTTGTGTGAGATAGTGTCTAAGTTGTGATCTCCTCAAAAAGTCCAGTCGGTACTGTCCGTCGGGTTCTAACAATTCGCCAGTCATTCTCCACCCTCCTCTACTGCAAAAATGAATGGCCTGGCATAGTCCCACCTCCCTAAGTGCCCAAAATCGCTTATCGCTGATGCCCGGGTCAAATTGGGGGTTTCCCAAGACGGGGCGCAGTCCTGAGTGTCGGGAGAAAAGGGAGCAGTTAGATGTCAATTGTGCGCAGGTCTTAGCAGTTGTCCCAGTCAAGGGCTGTCGCTTTAGGTCCGGGGGAAGGTCTGCATAGCACCATGGCGTCCCCTGGAGCAGTACCCCTGTCTGATCTTGTTCTAAGTTCGGCCAGAGCTTAGTGGCCTTGTGTCTACACCAGTCCAAGAGTCTGTTGAGGTGGACCGAGTAGTAGTAGGAATGGATATCCGGCATTGCCAGGCCCCGTAACGTTTGGGGAGTGAGAGAATTTTTCTTTGTATGCAAGGTCTCTTTCCAGCCCAAAGGAATTTTATAAAGGCCGAATGGATTTGTCTGAAATAGTCAGTCGGGATCTGTACTGGGAGGGCCTGGAGCAGATAGAGAAATTTGGGTAATATCAACATTTTGAGTATGTTGCAGCGGCCGGACCACGAGTGGAGTCCTCTGCTCCATTGGTCCAAGAGTTTTTGTACCTCTTTCAGCAGGGGGGGAAATTGAGTTGGTAAAGATGATTAAATCTGGGAGGGATCAATGTGCCAAGGTATTTCAAAGCTGTATCAGTCCATTTTAAGTTAAAACTGTCTCGGAGGTGGGCGAGTCGAGGCTGTGGGATGTTCACCCCCATCGCCATGGATTTAGTGAAGTTTATTTTAAGGTTGGACAACCGTCTGTATTTTTCAAATTCTCGCATCAGGTTAGGAAGTGATACTGTGGGGTTGGTGAGGGAGAACAGGAGGTCATCCGCGTATGCAGACACCTTATGTTGCGAGCTACCGATCCGCACTCCGGTGATATCTGGGTTTTGCCTGACGTGACACAAGAAGGGTTCCAGGGAAAGGGCAAAGAGTAACGGTGACAGTGGGCAGCCCTGTCTGGTGCCGTTGGTTATCTGAAACGGATCGGAAAACACCCCATTCACCCTGACTCTTGCCGAAGGGGCATGATAGGCAGCCGAGATCCAATGGAGCATGTTGCGACCCACCCCTATATGGTCTAAGGTGGCGAACATAAATTTCCAACTCATGCGATCAAACGCTTTCTCGGCGTCGGTCCCGAGGAAAACGCATGGCATTCTTTCGCTATTGACCACATGGAGTAGGTTCAACACCTGATTGGTGTTATCCCTAGCCTCCCTGGTTGGAACAAATCCTACCTGGTCCCAGTGAACCAAGTGCGTCAGGTGTGTTTGCAGTCTCGTGGCAATTATTTTGGTGAACATTTTCAGGTCGACATTTAGGAGGGAAATCGGGCGGTAGCTTCCACATTGAGAGGGGTCTTTGTCCGCCTTTGGGATTACCGAAATGTGGGCTTGGGTAGTGGAGGGGTGGAAGGTTTTCCCTGTGCTAAAGCTGTTGTATAGGTTGGCCATGTGGCTGCCCAGGCTCGGCAACAGTGTCTTATAGTAAGGGATGGTGAGACCATCCGGTTCCGGGGCCTTCCCAGGTTTAGAGCTGCCGAGAGCTAACTGAATCTCCGGAATCGTGATGGGTTCTTCTAGAACCTCTTTGGCGCCGGTGGGGAGAGTAGGCATGGAGGAAGAGGCGATATATTCCGACGTAGTGTCACGGTTCGGCCGCGTCTCAGGCAGGTTGTAGAGGGAAGTGTAGAATGTTTTAAATTCTTGGGCTATTTGTTGTGGGAGGGAGAGCCGTTGGCCTATGTGGAATGTACGTCGCAAACCTCTGTTCTCTCAGTGTTTGGGCCAGCCATCTACCGCACTTGTTCCCTGACTCATAAATTTTCCTGCGACATATCTGCAGGGCCGCCTTGGCTTTAAATTGCAGGAGCTCCATCGCGCGAACCCGGGCCTCGTCGAGGTTCCATCCCTAGCTGTCTAGTAGGTGACAATTTGTGGGCTGTTTCCAGCGTCTGCAACTTCTGCAGGCAGAGGTTTAATCGTTCTGTCCTAAGTTTTTTTATTCTCGAGCCATGTTTAATCAGAACCCCGCGGATCACCGCTTTATGAGCCTCCCACACTACGCCGGGATCGATGTCAGGAGTGTTATTGGAGGCGAAATAGTGTCCCAATTCCGTATTCACGTCTGCCAGGACCTCCGGGTCCCGTAGCAGGCTTTCGTTCAGTCTCCAGGGTGTACGCGGTAGTGTGCGAATGCCTGAGAGAGCATAGCGCAAAGTGATCGGGGCATGGTCAGACCAAGTGATGGAACCGATGGTGGTATCCTCGACTGCCTGTAGGCATCTATGGGGAACCAGGAAGCAGTCAATAGGCCTGATGTGGCCTTGAAAAAAAAGTGTAGTCTCTCTCTCCAGAGTGGAGGAGTCGCCATACATCAATCATCTGTGCCGTGTGAAGTGCAGTGCATATCCGTTTGCGCATGTCTCGCGAAGTCGAGGATGTACCCGTGGAGGTGTCTTCGTGGGGTGCAAAGGGGATGTAAAGATCGCCGCCTATTATCAATTGGCCCTCTGAGAACCGTGAGATTTGAGTGAGGTGACGTTGTATGAACGCGTCCTGTCGGTCGTGGGGTGCGTAAAGATTGGCGGACAGGGGCGTTTTAAATTTTTTTTAATTTTACTTATTTATTTATTTATTTTTTACAAAAAAAAAAGATCACTTTTATTCCTATTACAAGGAATGTAAACATCCCTTGTAATAGGAAAGGTGTGTGACAGGTCCTCTTTAAGGAGAGATGGGGGGTCAATAAGACATGCTGGAAGGCATGAGATTGTGAAATAAAATTCACTGATTTCATACTTACTTACATTGCGCCGGGCCGACGGTCATAGAGATGACTGGTGAAGTACCTGAATGTACTGGGGATAGAGAAGCAGCACAAGGATCTAAGCAGTTGTGCTACAGTGCAAAGATTATACTGGTAGAAGGAGAGAGCAGAGTGATGAGAAATTAGCTCAGTCTGCTACTTCTCCTACAGGTCCGTCTGAGGTTTGTTGATCGTGTGTACTGGCCTTAAAGGGGTTGTAAAGGTACAATTTTCTTTCCCTAAATAGCTTCCTTTACCTTAGTGCAGTCCTCCTTCACTTACCTCTTCCTTCATTTTGCTTTTAAATGTCCTTATTTCTTCTGAGAAATCCTCACTTCCTGTTCTTCTGTCTGTAACTCGACACAGTAATGCAAGGCTTTCTCCCTGGTGTGGAGTGTCGTGCTCGCCCCCTCCCTTTGGACTACAATAGAGTCAGGACGCCCACTAACACAGAGCTCCTTCCTCTATCTGCAATGTAGAGAGCATCCTGACTCTCCTGTCGTCCAAGGGAGGGGCAAGCACGACACTCCACACCAGGGAGAAAGCCTTGCATTACTGTATGGAGTTACAGACAGAAGAACAGGAAGTGAGGATTTCTCAGAAGAAATAAGGATATTTAAAAGCAAAATGGAAGGATGAGGTAAGTGAAGGAGGCATGCACTAAGGTAAAGGAAACTATTTAGGAAAAAATAAATTTACCTTTACAACCCCTGTAAGGCCCGTACACACGATCAACAAACCTCCGACGGACCTTGCAAACAATCCGACAGTGTGTACGCTCCATTGAACAAACTTTTTTGTTTTTTTCTCGGAACAGACGAACTTTCCGGCAACAAATGTCCTACGTTGGCTAATCCGATCGTGTGTACACAAGTCCATCGCACTAAAGTCCAAAGTACAACACGCATGCTCAGAACCAATGCTAAAGATCAGACAATAATAGCAGAAGTTTCCCAAAGGGAAAGATCAGAAAAACGATGTAGTGCATCTATTACGTCACTACGTTCGTGTTTGAAAAAGTCCTATCGTGTGTATGCAAACCAAGTTCACGGAAAACGCCCTTCACGGAAAAGTCAGTTGGAAGTTCGATCGTGTGTATGAGGCTTAACAGGCCTCGAGAAGGACAAGACCTGTACGTGTTAAGCCTGGTACACACGATCGGATTTTCGGCAGACAAAGCGTAGGACTTTTGTCCGAAGGGCGTTGGCTAAGAATTTGCCTTCCATACAAACCGCATACAATTGTTGGCCAGCAAACACAAAACAATGTGGTTTTTCTACTCTTTAGTGCCACCCCTTGGGCAACTTATGCTAATGCTGTGTTATGATGAAGCACCACCCCTTGAGCTACTTATGCTAATGTTGTTTTATGGTGAAGCGCCACCCCTTGGGCAACTTATGCCAATGTGGTGTTATGGTGAAGCACCACCCCTTGGGCAACTTATGCTAATGTTGTTTTATGGTGAAGCGCCACCCCTTGGGCAACTTATGCTAATGTTGTGTTATGGTGAAGCACCACCCCTTGGGCAACTTATGCTAATGTTGTTTTATGGTGAAGCACCACCCCTTGGGCAACTTATGCTAATGTTGTTTTATGGTGAAGCGCCACCCCTTGGGCAACTTATGCTAATGTTGTTTTATGGTGAAGCGCCACCCCTTGGGCAACTTATGCTAATGTTGTTTTATGGTGAAGCGCCACCCCTTGGGCAACTTATGCTAATGTTGTTTTATGGTGAAGCGCCACCCCTTGGGCAACTTATGCTAATGTTGTGTTATGGTGAAGCGCCACCCCTTGGGCAACTTATGCTAATGTTGTGTTATGGTGAAGCGCCACCACTTGGGCAACTCATGCTAATGTGGTGTTATGGTGAAGCGCCACCCCTTGGGCAACTCATGCTAATGTTGTGTTATGGTGAAGCACCACCCCTTGGGCAACTCATGCTAATGTTGTGTTATGGTGAAGCACCACCCCTTGGGCAACTCATGCTAATGCAGTGTTATGGTGAAGCGCCACCACTTGGGCAACTCATGCTAATGTGGTGTTATGGTGAAGCACCACCCCTTGGGCAACTTATGCTAATGTTGTTGTGTTATGGTGAAGCGCCACCCCTTGGGCAACTCATGCTAATGTTGTGTTATGGTGAAGCGCCACCCCTTGGGCAACTCATGCTAATGTTGTGTTATGATGAAGTACCACCCCTTGGGCAACTTATGCTAATGTGGTGTGTTGGTGAAGCACCACACCTTGGGCAACTTATGCTAATGTTGTGTTATGATGAAGTACCACCCCTTGGGCAACTTATGCTAATGTTGTGTTATGGTGAAGCACCACCCCTTGGGCAACTTATGCTAATGTTGTGTTATGGTGAAGCGCCACCCCTTGGGCAACTTATGCTAATGTTGTGTTATGGTGAAGCACCACCCCTTGGGCAACTTATGCTAATGTTGTGTTATGGTGAAGCGCCACCCCTTGGGCAACTTATGCTAATGTTGTGTTATGGTGAAGCGCCACCCCTTGGGCAACTTATGCTAATGTTGTGTTATGGTGAAGCACCACCCCTTGGGCAACTTATGCTAATGTTGTGTTATGGCTAAGCAACACCCCTTGGGCAACTTATGCTAATGTTGTGTTATGGTGAGCATTGCTTCTGAGCATGCATGTTTGTACTTTGGAGTTTTATCCAAAGGGCTTCTGTACACACGATCGGATAATCCGACAAGACACATTTGTTGTCGGAAAATTTTAAAGCATGCTATTCTACATTTTTTGGATTCGACGCATGCACGGAAGTGTTTTACTTCCTGGTGCGGTGACGTGGCGGCGTCAACGTCATCGCCACTTCACCGCGCTGTCTGCCGGCAGGGATTTTGGTTTGATTGTGTGTACAGTGATCAAACCAAAACAGCCCAGCAGACAAATCTGATCAAATCGGTCTGTCAGACCGATTTGAACAGATTTATTTGGTTGTGTGTATGGGGCCTGAGGAGTAATCATCAATTGGACAAGTAACAAAACCAATCCAAATACTACTTTCCTACAGAGAAATACATGGCAGGATGAGCAAGAACCATTCCCTAACCCCTCCCAGATCTGCACAGGAATAAACATAAATGTCTGGCTGGGAGACATAGGACTAAGAGTGAATGCACGTCTGATCACCAAACAATAGGCTCTTTATTTACCCTGATAACATTGTTACAACTAGGGTTGCCACTTTTTCTTCAAGCCAAACCCGAACACTTTTCTGGCGCACTCCGATTTTTTTGTAGCATACATTATGGCCCAGATTCAGAGAGAATTGGATTCTCGTAGCGTATCAGAAATACACTACGCCACCGTTTTTTACCTGGCTCTACGTGGAATCCAGGTAGATTTTGTCCAGTAAACGACGGCGGCGTAGTGTATTTCTCCCGTCGCAATCCATCTACACGAGTAGGGGGCGTGAAGGATTTAAAATAGGCGTGTTCCCGTGGCGATCGAACTGCGCATGCTCCGTTCGCAAATTTCCCGCCGTGCATTGCGCGAAATCACGTCGTTACGTCATTCGTTGTTTGAGTAGCGTCGTTTACGGACATTTCTATTCCCGAACGAGTTACGTAAAAAAAAAAAAAAAAAAATTAAATTCGACGTGGGAACGACAGCCATACTTAACATGGGCTACGCACCGTTAGACCAGCAAAAAGCTGGTCTAACAGTACGTAAAAAAAAACAGACGTAAGCGATTGCGAAGACCGCTCGTAATTTGAAATTACTCCTGTCTAACACCAGTTAGACAGGCGTAATTGCTTTATGAATCTGGGCCTATATATATAGAAAAAAGGATTGTAAAAGATCTCGGACACCTTTGTGTGGCTTAAAGGGTCACTAAAGGACAAAGAAAAAAAAAAATGTTCCTTTTAAAATAACAAACATGTTATACTTACCTCCACTGTGCAGTTTGTTTTGCACAGAGTGCCCCCGATCCACGTCTTCTGGGGCCCCTCGGCGGCTGTCTCTGTCCTCCCCGCAAGTACTGACCACAGTCATGCGAGAGCTTGCATGGTGGTCAGTAATTGCGGGCGTGCTCCGGTGATACATAGCCGCTCACTGTATTACTCGGCCCCACCGCATCACTGAATGTGATCGACAGCCGCTCTAGCCAATCAGCAGCCAGGTTGAGCAGGGAAGAGAATATCGGGACCGCGCGGGACTTTTGACGGGTCAGGTAAGTATAACGGGGGCTCGAGGGGGTGCCGGCAACACCAGATGTTTTTTCACCTTAATGCATAGATTGCATTAAGGTGTAAACATTTTTTTCATTTACAACTCCTTTAACCACTTAAGGACCGCCTACTGCACATTTACGTTGGCAGAATGGCACGGCTGGGCACATGAACGTATATATACGTTGGTTTTAGTACCCAGCCGTGGGTCCCGGGACCGCGGGATTCGCGGACCCGATCGCCGCTGCAGTGCGGCGATCCGTCCCTGGAGCGGAAGAACGGGGAGAGCCGTGTGTAAACACGGCTTCCCCGTGCTTCTCTGTGGCTGTAGCATCGATCGCGTCATCCCTGTAATAGGGGGACGCGATCGATGACGTCACACCTACAGCCACACCCCCCTACAGTAGTAAACAAAACACATAGGCACACATCCCCTACAGCGCCACCTGTGGTTAACTCCCAAACTGCAACTGTCATTTCCACAGTAAACAATGCAAATTTAAATGCATTTTTTGCTGTGAAAATGACAATTGTCCCAAAAATGTGTCAAAATTGTCCGAAGTGTCCACCATATTGTCGCAGTCACGAAAAAAAAACGCTGATCGCCGCTATTAGTAGTAAAAGAAAAATAATTAATAAAAATGCAATAAAACTATTCCTTATTTTGTAAACGCTATAAATTTTGCGAAAACCAACCGATAAACGCTAATTGCGATTTTTTTTACCAAAAATACGTAGAAAAATACGTATCGGCCTAAACTGAGGAAAAAATATGTTTTTTTATATATTTTTGGGGGATTTTTATTATAGCAAAAAGTAAAAAATATTGCATTTTTTTTTAAATTGTCGCTCTATTTTTGTTTATAGCGCAAAAAATAAAAACCGCAGAGGTGATCAAATAACACCAAAAGAAAGCTCTATTTGTGGGGAAAAAAGGACGTCAATTTTGTTTGGGAGCCACGTCGCACGACCGCGCAATTGTCAGTTAAAGCGACGCAGTGCCGAATCGCAAAAAGGGGCAAGGTCCTTTACCTGCATTTTGGTCCGGGTCTTAAGTGGTTACAGAGAGTAGTAATACAGTGTGCTGTGTACACCACGATGAACAGAGGGTGTGGCCACATTGCGTTAACTGTGGAAGGGGCCTAAATTAAACCCACCCTACCTAAATCCACTGCACCCAAACCTTCCACCGACCTAGCCCACCCTACAACAACCCCCTTACTATCCACTGCACCCAAACCTTCCACCGACAGTTCAAAGTAGCCCACCCTACCTATAGCAACCCACACTATCAACACCACACCAAGGTGGCCCATTCTATCTCAGGAGATGGAACACTCCAAATCAGTGGACGGGGGGACAGCAGGAGATGGATCGGGGGGACAGCAGGAGATATCTAAGGCCCATGGGAGGAACGGGGTGACTGTGGGATGGACAGGAGACAGTGGGATGGATGGGGGGACAGGAGGAGATGGACGGGGTGACCCAGGAGGAGATGGAGACCGTGGTGAGATGAGATGGACGGGGGGACAGGAGATGGAGACACAGGAGATGGACGGGGGACAGCAGGAGATGGACGGGGGGACAGGAGGAGATGGACGGGGGGACAGGGATGGACGGGGGGACAGGAGGGGATGGGCGGGGGATCGGGATGGACGGGGGGACAGGAGGAGATGGACGGGGGGACAGGAGGAGATGGACAGGAGGAGGATGGACGTGGGTGGATGGGAGGACAGGAGGAGATGGACGGGGTGACCGTGGGATGGATGGGGGACAGGAGGAGATGGACGGGGGGACAGGAGGAGATGGACGGGAGACAGTGGGATGGATGGGAGGACAGAAGGAGATGGACGGGGTGACCGTGAGGTGGATGGGGGACAGGAGGAGATGGACGGGGTGACCGTGAGATGGATGGGGGACAGCAGGAGATGGACGGGGGGACAGCAGGAGATGGACGGGGGGACAGCAGGAGATGGACGGGGGGACAGCAGGAGATGGACGGGGGGACAGCAGGAGATGGACGAGACAGCAGGAGATGGACGGGGGGACAGCAGGAGATGGGCGGGGGATCGTGGGATGGATTGGGGGGGACAGGAGGAGATGGACGGGGTGACCGTGGGATGGACGGGGGACAGGAGGAGATGGACGGGGTGACCGTGAGATGGACGGGGAGACAGGAGGAGATGGACAGGAGACAGGAGGAGATGGACAGGAGACAGGAGGAGATGGACGGGGGACAGGAGGAGATGGACGGGGGGACAGGAGGAGATGGACGGGGTGACCGTGGGATGGACGGGGGGACAGGAGGAGATGGACAGGAGACAGTGGGATGGATGGGAGGGACAGGAGGAGATGGACGGGGTGACCGTGGTGGTGGGGGACAGGAGGAGATGGACGGGGGACCGTGGACGACGGGGGGACAGCAAGAGATGGACGGGGGACAGCAGAGATGGACGGGGGGACAGCAGGAGATGGACGGGGGGACAGCAGGAGATGGACGGGGGGACAGCAGGAGATGGACGGGGGGACAGCAGGAGATGGACGGGGGGACAGCAGGAGATGGACGGGGGGACAGCAGGAGATGGACGGGGGGACAGCAGGAGATGGACGGGGGGACAGCAGGAGATGGACGGGGGGACAGCAGGAGATGGACGGGGGACAGCAGGAGATGGACGGGGGACAGCAGGAGATGGACGGGGGGACAGCAGGAGATGACGGGACGATGGGGGGGACAGCAGGAGATGGACGGGGGGACAGCAGGAGATGGACGGGGGGACAGCAGGAGATGGACGGGGGGACAGCAGAGATGGACGGGGACAGCAGGAGATGGACGGGGGGACAGCAGGAGATGGACGGGACAGGAGGGATGGACGGGGGACAGGAGGGGATGGACGTGGGACAGGAGGGGATGGACGGGGACAGGAGGAGATGGACGGGGTGACAGGAGGAGATGGACGGGGGAACAGGAGGAGATGGACAGGAGACAGGAGGAGATGGACGGGGGGACAGGAGGAGATGGACGGGGGGACAGGAGGAGATGGACGGGGGGACAGGAGGAGATGGACGGGGGGACAGGAGGAGGAATGGACGGGGGACAGGAGGGAGATGGGACGGGGGGACAGGAGGAGATGGACGGGGGGACAGGAGGAGATGGACGGGGGGACAGGAGGAGATGGACGGGGGGACCGTGGGGATGGACGGGGGGACAAGAGAGATAGACAGGAGACAGGTGGATGGATGGGAGGACAGGAGGAGATGGACGGGGTGACCAGTGGAGATGGATGGGGACAGGAGGAGATGGACGGGGGACGTGAGATGGACGGGGGGACAGCGGAGATGGACGGGGGACAGCAGGAGATGGACGGGGGGACAGCAGGAGATGGACGGGGCGACAGGAGGGATATGGATGGGGGTGACAGGAGGGTTGGATGGGGTGACAGGAGGGATGGATGGGGTGACCGTGGGATTGCGGGGACAGGAGGAGATGGACGGGGTGACCGTGAATGGACGGGGGACAGCAGCAGATGGACGGGGGGACAGCAGCAGATGGACGGGGGGACAGCAGCAGATGGACGGGGGGACAGGAGGAGATGGACGGGGACAGGAGGAGATGGACGGGGACAGTAGGAGGAGAATGGACGGGGGGACAGGAGGAGATGGACAGGAGACAGTGGGATGGATGGGAGACAGACAGGAGGAGATGGACGGGGGGACAGGAGGAGATGGACGGGGGGACAGGAGAGATGGACGGGGGACCAGGAGGAGATGGACGGGGGGACAGGAGAGATGGACAGGAGACAGTGGGATGGATGGGAGGACAGGAGAGAGATGGACGGGGTGACCGTGGGGATATGGATGGTGGGGACAGGAGGAGATGGACGGGGTGACCGTGAGATGGATGGGGGGACAGGAGTGGAGATGGACAGGGGGACCGTGAGATGGACGGGGGGACCAGCAGGAGATGGACGGGGGGACAGCAGGAGATGGACGGGGGGACAGCAGGAGATGGGGGGGACAGAGAATGGGGTGACCGTGGGATGGACGGGGGGACAGGAGGAGATGGATGGGGTGACCGTGGGATGGGGGGGACAGGAGGAGATGGACAGGAGACGGATGGACAGGGGACAGGAGGAGATGGACAGGAGACAGTGGGACGGATGGGAGGACAGGAGGAGATGGACGGCGTGACCGTGTATGGATGGGGGGACAGGAGGAGATGGACGGGGTGACCGTGAGATGGATGGGGGGACAGGAGGAGATGGACGGGGGGACCGTGAGACGGGGGGACAGCAGGAGGATGGATGGGGGGCAGGACAGCAGAGAGGACGGGGGACAGGAGGGGATGGATGGGGTGACCGTTGATGGATGGGGTGACGGGGACAGGGAGGAGAGATGGACGGGTGACCGTGGGATGGGACGGGGGGACAGGAGGAGATGGACAGGGTGACCGTGAGATGGACGGGGGGACAGGAGGAGATGGACAGGAGACAGTGGGATGAATGGGAGGACAGGAGGAGATGGACGGGGTGACCTGTGAGATGGACGGGGGGACCGTGAGATAGACGGGGGGACAGCAGGAGATGGACGGGGGGGGACAGCAGGAGATGGACGGGGGGGGACAGCAGGAGATGGACGGGGGGGACAGCAGGAGATGGACGGGGGGGACAGCAGGAGATGGACGGGGGGACAGGAGGAGATGGACGGGGGGACAGGAGGAGATGGACGGGGGGACAGGAGGAGATGGACGGGGGGACAGGAGGAGATGGACGGGGGGGACAGGAGGAGATGGACGGGGGGACAGGAGGAGATGGACGTGGGGACCGTGAGATGGATGGGGGGACAGGAGGAGATGGACGGGGTGACCGTGAGATGGATGGGGGGGACAGGAGGAGATGGACAGGGGGACCGTGAGATGGACGGGGGGACAGCAGGAGATGGACGGGGGGACAGCAGGAGATGGACAGGGGGACCGTGAGATGAGAGAGATGGACGGGGGGACAGCAGGAGATGGACGGGGGGACAGCAGGAGATGGACGGGGGACAGCAGGAGATGGACGGGGGGACGGAGGGGGACAGCAGGAGATGGACGGGGGGGACAGCAGGAGATGGACGGGGGGGACAGGAGGGGATGGATGGGGTGGGACCGTGGGATGGACGGGGGGACAGGAGGAGATGGACAGGAGACAGTGGGATGGACAGGGGGACAGGAGGAGATGGACAGGAGACAGTGGGACGGATGGGAGTACAGGAGGAGATGGACGGCGTGACCGTGAGATGGATGGGGGGACAGGAGGAGATGGACGGGGTGACCGTGAGATGGATGGGGGGACAGGAGGAGATGGACGGGGGGACCGTGAGATGGATGGGGGGACAGGAGGAGATGGATGGGGGGGACCGTGAGATGGACGGGGGGACAGCAGGAGATGGATGGGGGGGACAGCAGGAGATGGACGGGGGGGGACAGCAGGAGATGGACGGTGGGGACAGCAGGAGATGGACGGGGGGACAGCAGGAGATGGACGGGTGACCGTGGGGATGGGACGGGGGGACAGGAGGAGATGGACGGGGGGACAGGAGGGAGAATGGACGGGAGGGGACAGGAGGGAGATGGACGGGGGGGGACAGGAGGAGATGGACGGGGGGACCGTGGAATGGACGGGGGACAGGAGGAGATGGACAGGAGACAGTGGGATGGATGGAAGGACAGGAGGAGGATGGGACGGGGGTGACCGTGAGATGGACGGGGGGACAGGAGGAGATGGACGGGGGGACAGGAGGAGATGGACGGGGGGGACAGCAGGAGATGGACGGGGGGACAGCAGGAGATGGACGGGGGGACAGGAGGAGATGGACAGGGACAGTGGGATGGATGGGGACAGGAGGAGATGGACGGGGTGACCGTGAGATGGATGGGGGGACAGGAGGAGATGGACGGGGGGACAGGAGGAGATGGACGGGGGGGACAGGAGGAGATGGACGGGGGGGACAGGAGGGGATGGGGGCGACAGGAGGGGATGGATGGGGTGACCGTGGGATTTGGCCGGGGGGGACAGGCAGGAGATGGACGCGGGGGGACAGCAGGAGATGGAACAGTGAATGAGAGGGGGGGAACAGCAGGAGATGGACGGGGGGGACAGCAGGAGATGGACGGGGGGACAGCAGGAGATGGACGGGGGGACACGCAAGGAGATGGACGGGGAGGACAGCAGGAGATGGACGGGGGGAACAGGAGGGGGAGATGGACGGGGGGACAGGAGGAGATGGACGGGGGCGACAAGGAGGAGATGGACGGGGGGCAGGAGGAGATGGACGGGGCGACAGGAGGGGATGGATGGGGCGACAGGAGGGGGGGATGGGGTGACCGTGGGATTGGCGGGGGGACAGCAGGGGATTGCAGGAGATGGACGGGGGGACAGCAGGAGATGGACGGGGGGGACAGCAGGGAGATGGACGGGGGGGACACAGGAGATGGACGGGGGGACAGCAGGAGATGGACGGGGGGGGGGGGACAGCAGGAGATGGACGGGGGGGACAGCAGGAGATGGACGGGGGGACAGCAGGAGATGGACGGGGGGACAGGAGGAGATGGACGGGGGGACAGGAGGAGATGGACGGGGCGACAGGAGGAGATGGATGGGGTGACTGTGGGATTGGCGGGGGGACAGGAGGAGATGGACGGGATGACTGTGAGATGGACAAGGGGACAGGAGGAGATGGACGGGGTGACTGTGAGATGGACGGGGGACAAGAGGAGATGGACAGGAGACAGTGGGATGGATGGGAGGACAGGAGGAGATGGACAGGAGGGGATGGATGGGGTGACCGTGGGATTGGCGAGGGGGGGGCTGCAGGAGTGATAGGGGGACAGTGAGATGGACAGGAGGAGATGCTCCTTCTGCTGGGCTCCTGCAAGTAGCACTGCACTGATAGGGGTAAGGGGGTCGGGGGCTAGTGCTAGAAGGGGCTGTCAGGTTTTCAGATGAATCTCACACATACTTCTGGCAAATGTCCTTTCTCATACTAAAGCACATATCCTCCTAAGCACCCCCCCCCCCCCCCAATCACTCCACCAAGTGAACATCCTTTTAGTTTCCCCTTATCAATCCCAACCACTCTCCCCCTTCTCCCTGTCCAGCTGCAACAAAGCAGAGAAAAGTTTCTACTGACCTGAAATCAGCGCGTGTTCCTCCTCCCCTGAGTCCCCTCCTCTTGTGTGTACGGAGCTGAGTGAGGAGGGGGAGGGGACAGCATCGATGTGCTGTGAGAGAGAGAGACAGGCTGCTGCATGGATGGGAGACGTGGTCAGGGCCGGCCTTTGGGGTGTGCGGTCGCACAGGGCGCCATAGCAACATGGGCGCCTGGCGACCTGCACAGATTCCGATGGTCACAGATTCGGCGGCGCCCACCCCCCCACGACTGAATATAACTTTGCGCCGTTAGCGGGCGCCGGGTGGCATGCCTGGTTTTGAACTGTGCGTCTGGTTTTCTGTCTCCCTGGAACCCGGACACATCATTAATTTAGATCGGACTGTAGAAGCTGGGGAAGGGGAAGTGTAGCTAGTGCATATCGGGCAGCAGCTGGGGGCTGAGGAAGCAACATAAGTAGTTAAAATAGGTCAGCAGTGCAATAAAACTTGTACAGCGACACCCGACAATTAATCTATAGTCCCGGTCCCCTTTTGTATATCAATCCGCCGAGCATGCAATTGCCAGGAGCCACAGTACACCGATTACTCCGCTGGGACTATTTGATGATTTTCGGGCACAGGTGAAGTTACTTCTGCTGCGGTTTCCCGGCAATTACATGCCCTGGCAGATTGACGAAGAAGGTCGGGAGCACGACATAACTATTGCTGCTGCCAGATAAGGATTAACCAGTTCTGTTCCTTCCCCAGACTGCAGCACTCCTAAGGTAACAGTCTGATCAGAGTTATCACTCGACAAGGAAGTTGAAGGAGGTGAGGAGTTAATGAGGAGTCACTGCCTTGCTTGTCTCTAGTGAAGATTAGAGGGGGGGGGGTGCATGGTGATTAAAAAAACTGAGAGCTGCCTGTGTGTACCTGTGAGGATATGAACTGGGGGGGGGGGGGGGGCAGGATGGACAAGACTGCTGTGCACAGGGGCTGACTGTGTGTGGGCCATTATATAACACTTACCTCTGCTATATTACTGACCTTTGCCTTTTAAATTTCGGGACTCTGATTTATTTTGTCTGAACCACTGCAATAAGGATTACTCTGCAGCTCCCTGATAAGCTTTAACAAGTCCTTCTAAGGTGTCTGAACAACTTATGCATCTTTTGTTACCATAGAAACTTTGAGGGAATGTCCGGCTCACTTAAAGTGGAGTTCCACCCAAAAATGTCAAAGTGAATGGGGCCAGGAGCCAAACCTAGCCGCTGAGAGCCACATCAGGAACTGTTACAATTCGCACCAGTGCTAATCACCAGTGTGAAAGTAGCCTAAGGCCCCTTTCACACCAATGTGTTTTTCCTGCATTTTTACTCTGCAATGGGATGTTTCACACCACTGCGCTGTGAGTGAAGTGCGGTTTGATAAGTCCTACATGCTGCATCTTTGGTGCGGTGTTGAAAAGCCACACCAAAAATGCAGCTTTCCGTTGAAAGTTTTGGTGGGTTTTTGAGTCACGTATCCATTTTTCACAGGTGCAGGCAACCCAGAAACGCGCAGGAAAAAAAAATGTTGCTGCTTGCAGATTTTTCTGCAGAGTAGTGTAAAAGGGCCCTGAATTTTTTTTATTTTATTTTTGGAATTGCTGCAGACCACGAGGTTACTCAGCAGTCCTGTTCCTGTGCCCAGTTATCTACTGAATTGACAGAAAATACTGGAATGGCTGAACAGACTTGGGGCTCATTTACACATGTGGTTCCCTCCGAAGAGCAATCCATATTTGGATTGCTCTTCAGAAGGCATTTGACAGGCAGGGAGGAGGTGTTATATTGCTTCCTCATTATATTTGATTAAATAGAATAGGTTAAGTGAGCAGTAGTTAACGTTGCCACCTGTCCAAGATATACCCGGACTGTCCAGGTTCTCAATTGTGTCTCACACGCATACAGGTGCCATCCACTACTCTACTTCTACCATCCACTGTTTTGCTCACTGACACTGTCCACTTTTAAAGTAGGTTAACTTCATATATTTACAGTGACATTTTTTTTAAATCTAAGAATATTTTATGGATGCAAAAATGCTTTTTTTTTATTTGATCGTGCCACTATAAGCCCCTCATACTGTTAATGCAATTTAGACACACCTACTGTTCGCCATGGCGCGTGTAACACGCCGCGTTGCTACTGTCTGCCCCATGTCTTTTACAATCTTAGGCCCCTTTCACACAGGCGGACCGTTCAGGTCCACTCGTCATTTTTTTTGGCGGAACGCACGCTCTGCATCTCTATGGAGCCATGGATGTCAGCGGTGACATGCCCGCTAACATCCGACCTGCTGCGATTCACCAAAGTGTGACCGAGGAAAACCCTATTTTTCCATCTGGCGGATTGGATGACAATGGACTCTACGGTCCATCTTCATCCGATTTTTTTTTTTTTTTTTTCCCTCATAGAGGAGAGCGGCCTCTGACAGGTCGGTCCCTACACAGTGTGAAGAGACAGACCTGTCATCTGCCTGCTCAGCGGAGCACGTGGAGCCCACACACGGACACGTCCGTGTGAAAGTGCCCTAATAGTGACTATACTACAAAAAAAATTGCCGTGCAACGCAAAAATGTTCGGGTTTGGCTTGAAGAAAAGGTGGCAACCCTACAGCACACCCGGAACCCGGCAGCAATAATCCCCCACAGTGTGCAGCGCCGCGGGTCTGAGGAGTCTCGGCTGTCTGTCTCAGACACAGGCAGCCCAGCACAGTGCACCCGCCTCCCCCTTTTCCGTCCTGTGCTGTGTGTGTGCAGCACGGGGCTCAGATGATCAGCTTGCCTGGTTTACAGGTCTGAAAGGGGGAGGGGTGTCTGTGTTGTAGAGGGGAGGGGGGATTCGGTATTGTAGGGGGAGGGGTTCTGTATTGTGGGGGGTTCTGTATTGTAGGGGGGTGTTCTGTATTGTAGGGGGAGGGGGTTCTGTATTGTGGGGGGGTTCTGTAATGTAGAGGGGAGGGGGTTCTGTATTGCATGGAGGGGGGGTTCTGTATTGTACGGGGGCTGCAATGTAGGGGTGGATCAGTATTATAGGAGGGGGGTTCTTCATTGTGGGGGGGGTTCTGTATTGTGGGGGCTCTGTATTGAAGGGGTCTGTATTGTGGGGGGGTTCTGTATTGTGGGGGGGAGGGGGTTCTGTATTGTGGGGGGAGGGGGTTCTGTGTTGTAGGGGGTCTGTATTGTAGGGGGAGGGGGTTCTGCATTGTGGGGGGGGGGGGTTTGTATTGTAGGGGGGTTCTGTATTGGGGGGTCTGTATTGTGGGGGGTTCTGTATTGTAGGGGGGAGGGGGTTCTATATTGTGTGGAGGGGGGGTTCTGTATTGTAGGGGGGTCTGTATTGTGGGGGGGGGGGTGTTCTGTATTGTGGGGGGGTCTGCACTGTAGGGGTGGATCTGTATTGTAGGGGGGTTCTGTATTATAGGAGAGGGGGGTTCTGTTTAATAGGAGGGGGTCAGCTCTGTAGAGGTAAATCTGTATTGTAGAGGGGGTTCTGTATTGTACGGGAGGTTTGTACTATAGGGGGATGGGTCTGCACTGTAGGGGGAGACTGTAGGGAGGTCTGCGTGACATGCAGGGGGTCCAGAACTGTTAGGGGGGTGTCCGTGTAACATATAGGTGTCTAGAGCTGTGGGGGGCTGTGTAATGTAAAGTGATGCAGGGTGTTGTATAATGTAACGGGGTCCAGAGGTGCAGTTGTGGAGAGGGGTACACAGTCGTGACAGAGATATTGAAAGATGCAGGGGGCACAGTGGGATTTTCAATTTTACCGTGGGGGGGGGGGGTGTAGATATAGGATCCGTCCCGGGTGACAAATGCTCTAGGTATGCCCCTGCTGGCAGGCCAGGCCACAGGCGGATTCTGCAGGAATGACAGCGTGGGCGGCTGTCCCTGCCTTGTTAGGAGTCGGAGATCACTGTTACTGGCAGTCTGTGGGTTACTCATTAAGATAGGTGGCGTTATTATGTGAATAAAAGTTGTATTTTTATCATAGCTTGTAATCTGTTTTTTGGGAATGGAAGGCTTTAAATGGAGCCGGTATTGGAGAAAGGGGTGAACACTGAAGAGGTGTGGTTACGGAGGGGTGTGGTTACTATGGGGCGCTGTAAATCTTTCTCGCACAGGGCGCCTAAAGGCCTAAGGCCGGCCCTGGACGTGGTGTATCCGACGATCCAGCAGACAGCAGACATGTCACTCCCGGTGCAGTCTGGTGTGAATGATGTGTCCGGGTCAGGAGCAGATAAAAACCCGTACAGATCATTCAAAAACCGGACTGTCCGGGGGAAAACCGTACAGGTGGCAACCTTAGTTACAACAGAGACAGAAAAATCATACAGGTTTTGGTAAGACTAATGCCGCGTACACACGACCGTTTATTGGGTTATAAAAAACAACGTTTTTAATGTTCTAGAAAAAACAACGTTATTTTCAACCTGATCACTAAAACAGCCTTGCCTACACACTGTCGTGAAAAAAAAAAGCTCTAGCAAAGGGCGGTGATGTACAACACGTACGACGAGGAAGTTCCATGCGGATGGCGCCACCCTTGGGGCTGCTTTTGCTGATTTCGTGTTACAGCGTGTTAGTAAAAGTTTGGTGAAAGACGATTCGCGCTTTTCAGTCTTCATGCTTTTCAGTCTGCTTTAGCGTGACGAATGTGCTATCTCTATTGCGAACGCTAGTTTTACCAGAAAGAGCACTCCCGTCTCATAACTTGCTTCTGAGCATGCGCATTTTTTTCACGTCGTTAAAGCCCTCACACGACAATTTTTTACGACGTTAAAAACGACAAAGTTGAATGGGAGGAGGTTTGGCAAGATGCAATAGCTCCTTGTGTACTCCTGACATGTGCAACCTGAGAGGTGTTTAAGCAGTGTGTAGTTAGGCATGCCTAGTTTGAAGACTAATTGTTTTGTTTTTTGTTTTGTTTGTTTTTTTGTTCTTTTACTCTGTTATTTTTTGTGCACGTTGCTATGTGCAATGTTTGGCTGGGGTATGGCCCTATGGCCCTGTTTTATAACTCAAGACTTTTAAATTACCTTAATAAAAACAAGTTAAAACAAACAAAAACGACAACGTTAAAAACAACGTGAAAAATTAGAGCATGTTCTAAATTTTTAATGCCCATTTTTTTTACAGTAAAATGCTCTGGAGCCCACACACGATTGTTTTTAATGACATGAAAAAAACTTAATTTTTTAGAACCGGAAAAACGGTTGTGTGTACGCGCTGTGAGGGATTAACTCGGTAGCGGGTGTTTGTGACCCCCTGGATGGGTTCACTACACGCTGAACTGTACAAAAAGGCACTTGAGGATGAGTGAAAACAAATTATATGGTTTATTTTTCCATCTTGCGGGATACACGTGCAAGCATCAAAACAGCATAAACAAAACAAAACATAAAATAAACCCTTGCCACTTGGGGCGTCTACCTTCCCAACACATGAACCTAGATATTGAGTCTGGCACAGCCTACTGCTGGGCAGACACTGCTGGTCCTACAGCAGAAAACAACAGAAAAGGTATTTTTGATATTTCTCACACAGAAATATTCATCAGCACCTCACCTCTTCAGAAGTGCTTGTGACTGCTCCTCCCAAAGCTCCAGGATGCAGCAATCAGCCGTTATCCTTAGGCTTTATTTATAGGGGCTTTAATTGCTTCATTTTGAACAGCTGAAGGCTTCTAACTCCCCAAACCTCTCTGGCCATTTCTACAGCCGACGCCTAATAGTAATTGGTGTATTGTCTAAACAAGGCAGAAATATATCTCCCATCTTTGACAACACACATAGATTTACCTGACTTCCTGTCACATACCCCCCCCCCTCTTGTTTGAACCCTAGGGTTGGGACACAGTTTGCCAGGCACGCATGCACTCGGGACAAACCATCTGCATTCCCCATTTTAGCACCGGGGCGATGCGTTACGACAAAACTAAATTCCTGAAGGGCCAGGAACCACCTACTTATTCTCCTATTGGTCTTCAAATTTCGGCTGAGGTACATAAGAGGGTGTTCCTTGCTCTGTAATATACTCATTTTCAGTTGTAAACCATGCAAAACCTTAATTGGTTTTTCAATGGACACAAAGGTTTCCCTCGATAGCTCAATCCCTGAAGAACTCAGCGAGTCATAACAAACACCAAGAGCTGACAACACTGTGCTCTGCAATGGATCATCCATGTGGATGCCCTCTTCAGATGCAAACACACCAAGACTGGAATCCTCCAAAGCAAGGTGACACCCAAAAAAATCTGTTCTTCAATTAACTGGACTAAAGTCTGACACAGAAGACCTCTGATAAACCGATGTACTAGGCGGTTTTTCTTCCCTTTGGTGCGCTAGACAGAAATCATTACTTGTCAATTCTACATTTCCAAGTTTCTTACTTTGTGATAGTTCAGACTCACAAGTATGGTGAAAATCTACCAAACCCAATGTAAGGTTTTCAGAAACTGAATCCTCGTCACTTTCTTGAAGCAATTGCTTACTCTGTGCATCACTTGTTCGCACATCCCTATTCTCACCAAGAACTTGACAACTGCTATTGGACACATCATTAACTGAACTAGACAAAATTTCTTGTCTAGCAGATACAATCACTTTTGAAATTATGTTTATGGCTAGTTGTTCAACTATCTTTGCCTCATAGTCTCCCAAAAATGTTTTAGTATTTGTTTCTTTGAAACCATCGACTATTGGACACAAATTCTCATATTCTTCATTCATTTCAAGACATTTGGAAAAAGCATCCAATAAATTAGTACATTTAGCCTCTCTGACCACTTCAGTGATGGAGGGTTCACAACGTTCAGAGGGCTCACCTGCCATTACAGATTCTACACTTTGAAAAATAGATTTTGCTTCCCGAGGAATCTTGGTAGTCAAGTCCGAAGTATTATCCTGCGTTACTGGCTCTGACAGAACACTTTCTAAAGACTGGATTTCACAGGATGTGACATTACCGTTATATTCAAATCCGATTTCATTAACATAAAAATTAACACACTGCTCTTCAACATGCAAATAATTCACAAAGGCAAAAATAGCTTCAGCCTGGGTGCATATTTCTTGCAATTCAGATTCCTCAATGACCCTGCTCTGCTGATCATCAATTATGGGAAAGTCATGAATATCACCTGCCTTACTACATTCACAAGGTTCAGTGGATATTGGACACACTTTTTCTACATCATTTAGTGCAGTGTCAGAATTAAGTTTTTCAGCTTTATTTCCATCAAGCAACTGACTGAGATCTGAAGATTTGCAAACCCCTACTTCCTGCACTTCAGCCACTTCATTTGCCCTGAAGCGGTCAGGGATTTCACTTTCAACATCCCTTCCAGAAAGTTCAGCTTCATTTTCCATAAAGCCCTTCAGATTTAGCTTTCTAAGAATTGCCTCCTCCTCATCGTCGTTATCTTCCACACATTCTTCATTATTTATTGTTAGTCCATTCTGAGGGTTGGCTGTTTCCGTAGGACAATCATCAACTTTAACATCTTCATGTTCCGTTTCTGCTTTGGTAATCTTGGTGACACCAGGAACTCCTAACTTGGCAGAGTAGTCCCAAAGAAATGAACAGTGATCCATACAGCTCTGGCACACCATCTCATCTGGGGTCTCATCCTCAGGATCGGGGTATGGTCTCTTACATGTGCAGTAGATGCCAAAGAAATTGTCCTTGTAATTACTAGCCAGGTTTTTCTTCTCTTTATCCGGATATAACTTGCACTCCCGCTGTTTAAATTTGGCATTTCCAAATTTTCGCAGCAAAATTTCCTCTTGGTGTAGAGCTCAAACAGGTCGTGGCCTTCATGACATTTGTATGTACAGGCCAGACACATCCCAGCAGGCTCCTCTTTATCCAGGGTGCAGGTACTGCAGGCGTACAGCGCTTGTCTCTTCACATAACCCAGGGGGTAGGAGCACTTTTCGGAATCGCTCCCCGCCAGCACAGCAGACGCCTCATCCTGCAGGGCGTCATCCTCCTCCAGGACATCCAGCAGTGACAGGATCGGCTCTTTCTTTACTGCCACCTTCACTTCCTCCTCTTCATCTTCTGCACCACTTTCAACTTCTGCAAGCTCTTCGCTGTCAGAATCACATGGTAGAAGATGGAAATCCTCAAACCCGGCCACATTTTCTTCATTTTCTCTGTTGGTGAAAGAACCGGAACAGAGAGCAACTGCTTCATTCATTAGGTCACCTTTCTCATTTTCAGCATGAGCCTTTGTACAACTAAAATATTCTTGATTTGGACCATCATCTTGACAGACAAATTTTCCAGAGCAGAGTCCTAGCAACTCATCCATACTGTCCATCATAAGTCTTTGCTTGGCAGAGCTGTACTTGCTCCTGTTGCGGCCAACATTTAGAAAACCATGAGCATGCGTGACAACGATCTCTTCGTTGTAATCCTCATCACTCCGAAGTAAGCTTTCCATGCAAGAATCGCTGAGCGTCTCCTCATCACTTAGTCTTGTATATGGACGGCATCCATGATCGCTGCTTTTACCGTAACACGGGGCCTTATAATCACTGTTGATCTTTGAAGGTTGTAATTTTTTTTGTGAGAGCTCCTTAGAAACCTTTATGTCCTCTTCCCTACCAGACAGCTCTGAATTTGCTTTCTTTTTCTTCTTTTTTTTTTCTTTGACTTCAGACTCAAGAAATCTTTGAACTTTACTTTTTCTTTAACACTTTCAGACAGCTTGTCAGGCTTGCGATGAGACTTCTGGATTAAGTTCTCCTTGCTTTTGTCTTTTAGGGACGGTCGGTGGGAATTTGAACTGGTTGTGGTGGGTCTTCTCTTTGAGCTTTGCTGACTGGCCTTTTCGTGAGCTAAAGAGCCCTTTGTCTGCATATGCCTCGTGACAGGACTGTGATCCTGCTCTGAATTGTCAACGCCAGGGAAATACTTCATATGGTAATGCAGCAATTTGGCTTTGCGAAAAGATTTGGAGCAATCCAAAATCTTGCCTTTAAACTTGTTGGGTTCCAGTTCCAAGGTAACAGCTTTGGTAGCTGGATCATCAAGTTTCTTCAAAGGTTCTCTACTGTATTTCTTTCTCGTATATCACGGGACACAGAGCAGCATATTCATTACTATATGGGTTATATGGAGTACCTTCAGGTGTGGACACTGGCAATCTCAAACAAACAGGAAGTCCCTCCCTATATAACCCCCTCCCATAGAGGAAGTACCTCAGTTTTTTCGCCAGTGTCTTAGGTGTTGGTCACGGAATAGCTTTGCTCCACATCCTTGGGATTAAGGGCGGGCTAACCGGATCTGTCCAAGGAGCCTCAGTGCCAAAGTGGACAGTACCCGGGCCCCAAACCGTGGGGTTTTGCCTATAATGCTCCTCTTTGGAGGGCTGGACCCTGGGCCCAGGACTTGGAGTTCGTAAAGACCATAAGTTCCTGTTTGCCAGGGTGCTATATAGGTCCAGGACAGTGGGTACCTTCATAGGACCCCAGGGCCTGAAGGTCTACTACGCTACCCACGGAGATGGGAGAAGATTGGACCGTTTTGCAAAACGTCCAGCGGCATGGAGCAGGTAAGAGGGGAGCCTGCGGGACTTGGTTCGACAGCAGGCTCTCCAGGGGAGATCTTAAGGGGGGTAGCCTGAGTATGCTCTGCATTGGCACCATGGTCACTATGTCTGATGGACAGGATGCCCTGAAATGTTTCCCCCCATAACTTGATCCCCCTACCTATCTATGTATGTTTGCTAGCTACCTGCTGCTCGCTGGTTGAAGATCTTTTTTATAAAAAAAAACAGATCTGTCTCTAGGCTAAAGGGACTCCTTAGGGGCCTGTTTTAGCCTTACCTTGCCGGGATTCAAAATCTGCCGCCTGATGCGTCCTCCAACCTGCATTCCTGGGCTCCAGAGTGCGTCTCCTCCTGGGCTCTCCTCCCCCGACAGTCGCGCGCGCGGGCACGCGCGCATGCATATAGAAAATTTTCGCGCCGTTCGGGAGGGGGGGGGCGGGGAGCGTGACTGCAGTGTAGAGTGGGCGTGCCTTCAATTGCTGTTATACACAGCAGGCGCGTTCTTAGCTCAGTTCAGAGCTGAGCTGGAGAGAGAGGACGTAGAGCTGGCAGCACAGTGACTCCCGGTGGCGAGAAGGGGTACTACATGCTGGAGTCAGCTCCAATACTTTTTGTTAAGCCAAAATCCCCTTGGCAACAGGTTGAATGCTGGCAAACATGTTGGGGGTGGGGCTGTATGTGGTGAATAATATACTGAGCCCCACCGTTTTTGGGCATTAGTGATCCTATTGTCCCCTAAACCTTATTTTTTTGTACTCCTGGCTATAACAGTCTGTTGTTGTAAGCGGAGTCCTTCGGTTTTGTATTATGGCTTCCAAGGGTTCAGGATCAAAACACAAAAAAAAAAAAAAAAAAATATGAAAAGGCAAAGACAAAGGGGGTTCCTCCTCTGGGTCTGATGATATGCCAATACTTTCCCCACAGGTTATTCCTATAGGGGTCACCCTGGATAAGCCATTAAGGGGGTCTGGTGCGGAGGCTGGCCCAGGTCGGCCCAACCCTGTGTTATCACAGAGGAGATGCTAGCCGTCACCCTAGGGGGGCTAGAGAAAAAAGGTTAACAGCTATGATCGCTGGCTCTTTTTCTGGCAAGAAGCGGACTAGATCCCCATCGCCAAAAGGGACAGAACCTAGAGGATCTACCACTGAAGAATCGTTTTCAGCCTCCCAGACGGAGAGTCTGTGGGTCCAGTCTTTGACAGACATGGTCCGCTTGGCATTTAATTTTGCCATTTCCAGAGCCTCAGGTTCCTGTGGTATCCTCTTTGGGTTCTTTTAAAAGCGCCTTTAAGCAACGCAGCTTTTCCGGTCCATCCTCTGTTAGAGGAATTGGTTTTTCCAGGATTGGGACGACCGGACAGAATTTTTTCTGCCGCCTAAAGCTGACAAGAGGGTAGTCTTTATGCACGTCTGCCAGGAAATATTTGTGCTTACAGGCACTCTTTCCCCTGACCAAGTGCTCTTTAAAAGGGGCCCGGATAGCTCAGTCGGTAGAGCATCGGACTTTTGGTCTGAGGGTCCAGGGTTCAGGTCCCGGTTCGGGCACTGCTTTTCAACTACCCGTGAGGTCCTTGAGGCCACATCTCCCGGAAAGCGCCCGATCTCGTCTGATCTTGGAGGCTAAGCAGGGTCGGGCCTGGTTAGTGCCTGGATGGGAGACCACCTGGAAGGTTTTCTGTTATTTACCCTATGGAAAAGACATTTTTCTAAGAAAGGGGGCGCTCCCAACTGTGGACGCAGCCATCTCATGGGTGAATAAATCATTAACTGGCCTAAGGGGAAACATACAAATGTTTAAGGTCCCGGTCGATAAACGTTTAGAGACACTTTTTCCAGCATCCCTGGCTACAGCCAGCAGTGGCTGCAATTGGAGTTTTGTCAGGCGTTAAAGAATCAGACAAAACAGATGCTTAAGACATCCCTGCCCAATAGGCAGAGGAGTTATTGGATATTCCCAGAGCTCTGTGCTTTGCGGTAGAGGTTATAAAAAGACTCCATCCAGCAGGCGTCTCGTTGTCACTATTTTTAGTGCGTATGAGAAGGCTCTTATGGTTGAAGAACTGGGCGGCCGAGCCCCATGTAAAAGACTGCTGGCAGGTTTGCCCTTCCATGGAAAGATCTGGATAAATACATCCAGACTGTTTCAAGTGGCAAAAGTACCCTTTTACCAGTCAAAAGAAGTTCCGGGGTCCTGCGTTTAAAAGGCAGCTCCCCCCGGTTCCGGGGCCCTCAAATTCCAGGCAGTACGGACCTCCTGCGCGATCAAACTTTTAACAATGGATCGCAAGGACAGGCCTCTGTGGATCGGTCCCTGACAGAGGGGGTCCGATCATCTGTGGCCGCAGGCTACAGATTAGAATTTCTAAAATTTCCTCCACAAGGAAGGCCTCAATGCGGGCGGCATTGGATCATCTGCTTCACCAGGGCATAATGGTAGAGGTACCAGCCCAAGAACAGGGGCTAGGTTTCTATTCCAATCTGTTTGTCATACCAAGGCTCATCGGCAATTTTAGACCAATTTTGGACCTAAAAGGTTTAAATGCTTACCTAAGGGTTCGCTCTTTCCGGATAGAATCCGTTCGGTCAGCAGCCGCCACACTCCAGAAGGATCTGGCTTCTATAGACATAAAGGATGGTTACCTTCATGTACCAGGTCTTTCAGCCACATCAAATATTTTTGTTTTTACGCTTCGCAGTGATACAACGTCACTTCCAATTCGTGGCGCCCCCCTTCGGGCTGGCTACGGCCCCCGGGTATTCACGAAGGTCCTAGCTCCTATTCTAGTCAGTCTAAAGGATCCAAGGGATCTCGGTCCTAGCATACCTGGACGACCTCTTAATCATAAGATCACTCGCTTCCTTGGTGGAATGAGTAGTAGCCCTCATGGTTCAGTACCTCGAGAGGTTCGGCTGAGTCCTAAACCGGGGAAAGATCAGCATTTCAACCTACAAAGCAGTTGGAATATCTCGGCATGAGATTAGACACAGAACAGAAGATGGATGTTCCTGCCCCTGGTAAAGGTCGAGGCTATCAAAAGATTGATTCAGTTGGTTCTAAGCAAAAAAGAACCAACTATTCGCCTATGTATGCGATGGCCATGTTCGAGGCGATACCACACGCTTCCACACTCGTGTCCTACAGGCAGCAATTCTAGCAGCTTGGTTCTGCCCAGTGGTCTGGAAGGCTGGAGAGCGGTCTTGAACAAGTTCACTCGCCAAGGAACTTGGGCAGAGGCGGAGAGGCAGCTGCCCATCAAGGTCTGGGAGTTCAGAGCGGCTCGGCTAGCCCGCCTGGCATAGACATCCAGATTACAGGGGTCCTCGGTGAGAAGTCATTCAGACAATGCCACAGCGGTGGCATATAGGTGAACCACCAAGGGGGAACCAAGAGTCAAGCCACTCAGAGTGAGAGGAGCTTGGGTTTTCGGTGGGCAGAGGTTTATGTACCCTGCATATCGGCGACATTCATTCCCAAGGTGGACAACCTGCAGGCGTACTTCCTAAGTCGCCAAACCCTGTCGCCAGGGGAGTGGTCTCTGCATCCACAAGGTTTTTTCAGACAATCTGCCAGAAGTGGGGAGTGCCAGACGTGGAGGTCATGGCATCAGGATTCAACAAGAAGCTATACAGGTTCATGTCTCGAACGAGGGACCCTATGGCCTGCGGAACCGATGTGTTGGTTTGCCCTTGGCATCAATCATAACTTCTATATGCATTTCCCCCACTGCAGTTACTACCCCGCCTGTGGCGCAGGATCATAGCACAGGCCGGTTATCCTGGTAGCCCCAGCTTGGTACCGGAGGGCATGGTACTCACTAGTCCTGAAATTGACAGCGGGAGGCCCTTGGACTCTTCCTCTAGGGCCAGACCTACTCTCACAAGGCCCGATCCTCCACCCTGCATTACGGCGTCTAAATTTGACGGCCTGGCGGCTGAATCCCTAATTCTCAGGGGTAGAGGTCTGTCTAGGCAGGTAATCCCTACCCTCATTAAGGCTAGAAAGCCGGCCTCCAGGGTAATTTGTTACAGGGTTTGGAGGGCCTACGTAGGCTGGTGTGAGTCTAAGAGATGGTTTTCCCGCAAGTATACCATTGATAGAGTATTAAGTTTTCTCCAGCTAGGAGTGGATAAAGGCCTGGCATTAAGCACGATCTAAGGACAGATTTCAGCCTTATCAGTGTGGTTTCAGAGGCCGCTGGCCACCCACTCGCTGGTTAAGATCTTCATACAGGGAGTCTTACGTGTTAATCCTCCGGTCAAATCACCACTTTGTCCATGGGACTTAAATCTTGTTCTGTCAACTCTACAGAAACAACCCTTTGAGCCGTTGGCTGAGGTACCTTTGGTTTTACTGACTAGAAAGTCGGTATTTCTGATCGCCATAGTTTCGGCCAGGAGAGTATCGGAATTGGCAGCCTTATCTTGTAAGGAACCATATCTAATTTTACATAAGGATAGGGCGGGTTTCCGTCCTCATTCTTCCTTTCTACCAAAGGTTATATCCAGTTTCCACCTGAACCAGGATGTGGTACTTCCATCCTTCTTCCAAAACCCACCTCTAGAAAGGAGGGGTTGCTGCATACGTTGGATATTGTCAGGGCCATAAAGGCCTATCTTAAAGCTACAGAGAAGGTTCGGAAAACAGATGTGGTGTTCGTTTTACCGGAAGGGCCCAAGATGGGTCAGGCAGCTGCTTGATCCACCATCGCAAGATGGATTAAACAATTAATCGTTCAGGCCTGCGGTTTGAAGAGGTTGCCTCCTCCTTTTTTCGGCAAAGGCCCATTCTACCAGGGCCATGGGCACCTCCTGGGCAGCACATCATCAGATCTCTATGGCTCGAATATGCAAGGCAGCAACGTGGTCGTCAGTCCACATGTTTACAAAATTTTATCAATTGGACGTAAGAAGGAATGCGGATACAGCCTTTGGGCAGTCAGTACTACAGGCCGCGATTCAAGCTCCTCAGGATCTGAGGGGGCTCCCTTGATTTGATTTGAGATTTACATTTCTTGTTTAAGTTGGATTTACTAGTATTTGAGTATACCTCTAAATTAAATCCTTCTTTGGAAGATGTCTCCCTCCCCTCATTAAAGCATTGCTTTCGGACATCCCATATAGTAATGAATATGCTGCTCTGTGTCCCGTGATGTACGAGAAAGAAAAAGAGATTTTTTAATACAGCTTACCTGTAAAATCTTTTTCTTGGAGTACATCACGGGACACAGAGCTCCCACCCCTCTTTTGGGGAACATTTTTGGGAGGCATACTGCTTGCTACAAAACTGAGGTACTTCCTCTATGGGAGGGGGTTATATAGGGAGGGACTTCCTGTTTGTTTGAGATTGCCAGTGTCCACACCTGAAGGTACTCCATATAACCCATATAGTAATGAATATGCTGCTCTGTGTCCCGTGATGTACTCCAAGAAAAAGATTTTACAGGTAAGCTGTATTAAAAAATCTCTTTTTAGTAGGGTTGTCCCTATACCGATACTAGTAATGTCAGTCAATCAGTCATTGTCAATCAAAGTGCCCGGGCAAGGAGGAGGGGCCATACATGTCGGTGGCGCGGCGGGAGAACACAGCTATTCAAATGACAGCTGTTGTGTTCCTCCGGGCGCATAGTAAGTAGATTTCGGGACTCGGCAGCAGCGGGAGGAGGGGGGGGGGGGACTTGGCTTTGTCTTAGGGGGCACAAGGCTGCATTAGAGAGATGGCTGCTGAATTTAGGGAATTGAGGGACATTGGCTGCTGCATTAGGGACATTGGCTGCTGCATTAGGGACATGGCTGCTGCATCAGGGACATGGCTGCTGAATTTAGGGACATGGCTGCTGAATTTAGGGACATGGCTGCTGAATTTAGGGACATGGCTGAATTAAGGGACAAGGCTGCATTTGGGGACACAAGGCTGCATTTGGGGACACGTGGCTGCATTTAAAAAAAAGTATCAGTATTCGGTATCGGCGAGTACATGAAAAAAAGTATCGGTACTTGTACTCGGTCCTAAAAAAGAGGCATCGGGACAACCCTAGTATTTAGCAGAACTGTCAGACCGTTGATTCAGCTTCATAGGAGCTGCTACTGCGGGGACAGCCGGGACCTTCTCAGCACCTTCTTGTACATGAGGGTCTTTCTCTTCTGGTTTGATCTCGTCTGGTTTGACCTCTGGAACGCCATTCACAACATTGGTTTCCACAGGCTCTACAGACTCTTCTACTACTAATGGCGGCTCCTTCACTTCGGGAGTTTCAGGCCAGGGCACACTCCTCTGGCTCCACTTCTTGTTCCTCTGGTGAAGTACTAGACTCCGGTGATGATTCCGTCTCAACAACAGACGTGGTAACCTCCATAGCATTATGGTCCTCTGGATTCTCAATCAGAGAGGGCTTGCTATCCTTTTCCTCTGTTCTCTCAAATAGTTTCCCGATGGCCTCCATTTGCTGCTGGTGTTTCCTTTCCCAACCTGCCATTCTCTCTTGGTGAACCTGTTTTTTAGCTGCAATGCTCTGTTGGTGAGCCTGTTGTTGAGCTGAAATGCTCTGTTGGTGAGCCTGTTGTTGAGCTGCAAGGCTCTGTTGGTGAGCCTGTTGTTGAGCTGCAAGGCTCTGTTGGTGAGCTGCCATGTTCTCTTGGTGAGCTGCCATGTTCTCTTGGTGAACCCGTTGTTGAGTTGCAATGCTCATAATCAGCTGTTTAGCATCTCCTCCATTTTGGGTTTACTTTAACTGCCCGCATTCTCCACCATGTGTGAGGGATTAACTCGGTAGCGGGTGTGTGTGACCCCCTGGATGGGTTCACTACACGCTGAACTGTACAAAAAGGCACTTGAGGATGAGTGAAAACAAATGTTATGGTTTATTTTTCCATCTTGCGGGATACACGTGCAAGCATCAAAACAGCATAAACAAAACAAAACCTAAAACAAACCCTTGCCACTTGGGGCGTCTACCTTCCCAACACATGAACCTACCTATTGAGTCTGGCACAGCCTACTGCTGGGCAGACACTGCTGGTCCTACAGCAGAAAACAACAGAAAAGGTCTTTTTGATATTTCTCACACAGAAATATCCATCAGCACCTCACCTCTTCAGAAGTGCTTGCGACTGCTCCTTCACTCCCAAAGCTCCAGGATGCAGCAATCAGCCGTTATCCTTAGGCTTTATTTATAGGGGCTTTAATTTCTTCATTTTGAACAGCTGAAGGCTTCTAACTCCCCAAACCTCTCTGGCCATTTCTACAGCCGACGCCCAATAGTAATTGGTGTATTGTCTAAACAAGGCAGAAATATATCTCCCGTCTATGACAACACACATAGATTTACCTGACTTCCTGTCACAGCGCCATTAGGCCCCTTTCACACTGAGAAGTTTTTCTGGCTGTCTAGCGCTAAAAATAGCGCCTAACTACCGCCTAAAAAAATTCCTTCCCTGCAGTCTCAATGTGAAAGCCCGAATGCTTTCACACTGAGGCAATGCGCTGGCAGGACCGCTCCAAAAGTCCTGCCAGCAGCATCTTTGGAGTGGTGAGCGGAGCGGTGCGTTTACCGCTCCTTCCCATTAAAAGCAATGGGCACCGCGCTAATACCGCCGGCAATTTTCCTCTACAGAGGCGCATTGCCGGTGGTATTAACCCTTTTTCGGCCATTAGCGGGGGTTAATACCACACCGCTAGCGGCTGAATACCACCGCAATTTCAGCTCTATAGCGGCGCTATACCGCCACCGCACATCCCGGATCAGTGTGAAAGGGGCCTAAAGGAATCAAAAATCCCTCCAACTGAATCAGTATGTGGCACAGTAAAGTTTTCAGACTCTTTGTCCATCATCAGTTCAGAGTATGGAAACCATGGCTTCTACAGAGAAGTGCATGGGACCCAATGAGACAGTCTAAAGTAGTGGTTCTTAAACTGGGGTCAGGACCCACTCGGGGGTCGTATGATGATTTGCTGGGGGTCACCGAATCCTGGGCTGTTTTTGACGCCCACACTGCTCTCCCAGCTGGGCTGTTCCTGGAGCCCGCAGCCGCCCACTCAGCCTCTTCGCAGCCACCCATTCAGTTCACAGATATAGGGAGTTGCTGAAGGAGACCCGATCTCCTGATTTCGGCATAGGTGTCACTGCTACAAGACACTACAAAGTCGGAGACACAGTGAGTAACACTACCTGTGATTATAGTTGCAATTTAAGGTCCCTACTACAGTCTGCAGATCAGCAGATGACCTTGATCAAGAGCGCCTAAGTTGGCTGATCAGAAATCCCCCCGTATTGGCACTCATCCCAACTCCCCATAATCACTGCCACTCATCCCATCCTTCCACCCCCCCAAGAGAAGGAAAAAAAATGAGAATACATGGAAGGTAGAGGAAAAGAGTGGGAGGCACAAAGAAAAAATGGAGAGAGAGAATCAGGCCCCGTACACACGACCGAGTTTCTCGGCAGAATCCAGTGAGAACCTCGATGGGAGACGTATTCTTCCGAGAAAACCGGTCGTGTGTACACTTTTCGCCGAGCATCCCGCCGGGAAGCTCGTCGAGCCAAAAAGAGAGCATGCTCTCTATTTCCTCGTTGTTCTACTGGGAAATTTGGCTTGATGAGCTTTTTGACAGCTGAACGGGAACCTCGACGGGCGGAAACGATGAGTTTAGCCCGACAAGTTTCTCGGTCGTGTGTACGCAGCCTAAGAGAAAGAACAAGAAAAATGGCTAGAGAGGGATGAGAAAAAAAAATAGGATAGAGAGAGATAAAAGAGAAAGAAAGGAGAACAAAGAGAAGAGTGGTACAACCTAAATGTACCATAAGGGGTTTTAATACTGTACAAGTGGAAGGGATTTAGGGAGCGCTAAATGTCCGTGGGTCAGGGGCGCAAATTACTTGTTTTGCTATGAGTGCTGACAACCAACACTACAAAAATAATTTTACTGTTAGGGGTCCCCACAACTTGGGAAATTTTACCAAGCAGGTGACAGCACTAGAAAGGTTGAGAGACACCTGTCTAAAGCCTCGTACACTCGATCGGATTTCCATCGGACAAAGCTTAGGACTTTTGTCGGAAGGTTGTTGGCAGTGAATTTGTATTGCATAGAAATGGTAAAGTATTGTTGGGCAACAAACACAAAACGACATGGTTTTTCAGCTCTTTAGCGCCATCCTTTGGGCAAATTTTGCTAATGTTGTCTTATGGTTAGTCTTGCTTCTGAGCTTGCGTGTTTGAACTTTGGATTTTTGTTACAATGGACTTCTGTACACACGATCGGATAATCCAACAAGACATATTTATTGTCAGAAAATTTTAAAGCATGCGATCCCACATTTGTTGGCGGAAATTCCGACAAAAATTGTCCGATGGAGCGTACAAACAGTCGCATTTTCCGACAACAGCCTGCCATCACACTTTTCGCGTTGGAAAATCCAATCGGGTGTATGGGCCTTAACCATACAGATTATGGTGAGCATGAACTACAGGAATCAGTCAGTGTATACACCAGTGGTCCTGGATGTACATCTGGCTGATAGGGCATTAAGGATTGGTTTGGATGACTTTCCTCTGGCTAGAATGCATAATACGGCAACTATGAAATGCTTTCCGGGCTGTATGTTGCGGGTTCTATATTGCATATCTAGTGGAAATGCCCTAAAATTAGGCTTTTCTCGAATAGGGTGTTTTCGATGCTCCGCAAAGTGACAGTGCTCTCTATTGAACAACAACCACACTTGGCTCTTTGAACCCTGGGCATCGTATATACATGTACCCCTGTTCTTGGTGCTATGCGGACTTCGAGCTCCTCCTGTCCTAATATATCTACATCTCCATCATACCGTGTTTCCCCGAAAATAAGACTGGGACTTATATTAATTTTGTCTACAAAAAACACACTAGGGCTTATATTCGGGGTAGGGCTTATTTATTTACGGTATGTACAATGACAATCTTAAAGTAGTTTAAAAAAATCACAATGCTTGTGCTGTGCCATTAAGCCCTTTCTACAGTATGTTCTATCCTGGAATAAAACAATAACTTTTTTTTTTTTTTTTTTAAGTTCCTGTGTCCTCTGTGTTCTCTCTTTCCCCACCTCCCCATGTCAGGTCAGGAGTAAATTTTCAACATTGTTTTAAAAACATCCTGGCTAAAGTCCTTTTATAAAACGGATTCCATACGGTACATTTTAAAAGGATCACACCGGTATAAGGTGCAGTGTGTCTCCCATTGTCTCATGGAGAATACCTTTTTTTTACAGCTCCCCTGGTCGCACACTCCGTACGGAGATCCCTGCTGATGTTAGCCCGCTCCGGAAGAGAAGAGAAGGGGGAAGACACGAGATCCCCGGTGACGTCAGCTCACTCCGTGCACTGAAGAGGGAGGGGCCGCAGATGTCAGCGAGGAGGAAAGAAGAAAACCTCTGGCGGGTCAGCAGCAGCTGCTAATAAAGTATTTTATACCGTAATACAGTCACAAGGGGAGACACACTGCACTCCATACTGTACGATCATCCTACAAAACAGACCACAGTTTTTCATTTACTTTACTAGGGCTTATTTTCGGGGTAGGGCTTATATTGCAGCCCTCCCCAAAAATCACGCTAGGTCTTATATTCGGGGTAGGGCCTTTTTTTCGGGGAAACGCGGTAGTTCTCTTTCTGTCTCGTTCTTCCCCTACCATTACTTCTTTTTACTTTTCCCCTTTTTCTATTTGTCTTTCCTCTTTTTTTCTTATTACTCAAAACTTCTAGCAACTCTCTCTTTCGAGGTTAAACCATGGTGATTTATTGTTATGCTGTTAATGGAGACTAATTGCATTACGTGTGATTCAAGATTAATAAGAGAACCCCTCCTCTTCTTTTTATGCTAGCCGCTAAATACTGCCTGAAAAACTCCTGCCCTGCAGTCTCAGTGTGAAAGCCTGAGTGCTTTCACAATGTGGCGATGCGCTGGTGGGACCGCTCCAAAAGTCCTGCTAGCAGCATCTTTGGAGCGGTGTGTTTACCGCTCCTTCCCATTGAAAACAATGGGATACCGCGGCTATACCGACGGCAATGCGCCTCTGCTCAGACCATTTTTCGGCCGCTATGGGAAATTAAAACCGCACCACTAGTGGCCGAATACAGACGCAATTCCGACGGTATAGCACTGCTAAAAATAGCGGCGCTATACCGCCACCGCACCTCCCAACTGGTGTGAAAGGGGCCTTACTCCATAGAAGCCATGGTTTTCATGCACTGTACTGATGATGGGGTAAAACTCTGCTATTTTTTCTCTGAAGGCTAGTACTGGCTGCAACAGAAACCATGGTGCCCGCGGTATGTGGGGCACAGGAGTATTTCCCGCACTGTGCCTTTAAGGCTAGGCCTTTTGGCTATGTCTGGGGCAATTTTTATTACAGGGTCTAGCCAGTACCTGAGCAGGCACTATTTTTTTTTTTTTTTCTTTCATGGTTTGTGACCTTGCAATTTTGTCTGTGTTTATTTTCTCACTAGGGTGGAGGGTGTGGGTCCTTGGGCCTACCCTGAGGTCTAGGGGGAGGATGTGTGGCCATTAGGTGCAAATTTCTTTCCTGCAACCACAGTTGCAAGAAAGAAAGCCAACCCCACCGGGAAAAAGACAGTGATTATCCTGCAAGAGAATCCGGCAGGCTGGTTGTTCCCAAGCTGATTGATCGATCAACTTGGTAAATTCAGCCTGTCCATTATCAGTTATCTGAGCCGGTTCAGCAGGAACCAGCTGAGATTCGAACCGTGTATGGTTGGCTTTAGCTGACCATGAGGAGAGGGGTCTGCCAGGCCTTTTGGCTAGGTGGACCAAGTTGAGCCTTGGCCCTGTCAGGAGCCTTGGCCCCAGAGGGTCAGGGTAAGGTCCTACTTCTTCAGGGGATGGTCAGGTGCACTTTTTTTGTGTGTGTACATTTTTTTTGTACACTTAGGTGTTTTGTTTTTCGTCCACCACTGCACTCCAATATGTATGCAGTTTAGAATAAGTGGTCCTATAGTATTTGGCTATGTTTTCTCCAAACACTGGCGGTTCTGAATGTGTGTCTGGCTGATAGGGCGAAAACAAAAGCTTTGCATGGCTCCGCCCACTGTTTTGAAATGCGAATAATTATTTTATTTTATTTTTGGGATATGAGATATCTTCTGTTTTATAAAAAGGCTTTACTGTACTACGCTTTGTTTCAACAGTAAACACTTGTTTGCATTTAAAACAAAGTACACATCACATGAGAGTTTATATTTATTTTAAGCATCTATTAGACTCTCATTGCTGTTAATAAATTTCTGTGTCATTCTCCTCTTCAAATGAGTCCATCCCGACCTCCTCATAATCCTTTTCCAGAGCGGCAAGATCTTCGCGAGCTTCAGAAAACTCGCCCTCCTCCATGCCCTCACCCACATACCAGTGAACAAATGCCCGCTTGGCGTACATGAGGTCAAACTTGTGGTCCAAGCGTGCCCAGGCCTCAGCGATGGCGGTTGTGTTGCTCAGCATGCACACAGCGCGTTTCACTTTTGCTAGATTGCCCCCGGGCACTGCGGTGGGGGGCTGATAATTAATGCCAACCTGCAAAAGAAAGGAATCCAATTATTATGGCATGGTCAGGATTACTGGGCACCATTCTCGGTGTTTGGGAAAAACTAAAACAGTGGTAGTTTATATTTAAATGTAATTATTATAACTAAAATTGCATGTAGGTAAAATATGGGAGGATTTTTATTTTATTTTTTTGCATCAGTTTCCCTAAAACTAGTAAGACAATTATAATTGCCACCAAAGCCATTTTGTAATTTAAAACCCAACTCCACTCTCTGTGCATATTCCCTTCCCCCCTTGAGTCCCCTCACCTTGATACTAATAGATGACATCAGTCCAATTCACTGTGAATGCAGGGCACCATCCTATGGGACAGAGCCATGGCACCTCGCATTTAGTCTTTCCTATGCTGTTCATTCAACTGTGGGGAGGGGCAACTCTGGATTAAAGGTGAACATTGCAGCCAAAGCTGCATTTTTTTTTAAACTCCAAAGGGACATTTAGGTTGAATACAAGGGGTGTGTGTGTATGTATATATGTGTATATATATATTAGGGATGCACCGATATATCGGTGGCCGATACATATCGGCCGAAAACAGCTGTTTTGGCGACATGCCGAAACAGCTTTAAAATTGCCGATATGGGAATCGGGTGCCCGTAAAAAAAATGGTCGCTGGGCTGTCACGGCTCCGTCCTCTGCACGAGCCAACGAGTGTCACTGCCTCCTGAGTCCCGGCCTAGCGGATACGAGCTTTCCAGAGCCCAGCCGACTTTGGGCTCGGGAAAGCTCGTATCCGCTCGGCTGGGCGGCGCATAAGCAGATACGTAATAGCGCCACCCGGCACCATTTTTGAATAGCCGATCAAGTCAGGAGGACTCGGGAGGGACACTTTGGCAGTGACACTTGTTGGCTTGTGCAGTGCACTCGCCATAGGCAGAGGACAGAGAAGTGACAGTTCAGTCCAGCAGAGCCCAGCCATGTCCAGCACAGCCCAGCTTTAAGGTAATAAAGAAGCTGGTGGTGGCAGTAGGTGATGGTGGCAGGAGGTGGTGGGGGCATGAGGTGATGGTGGAAGAAGGTAATTATGGCACCGTGGCAGGAGGTGGGTGAGGTAATGCTGACAGGAGGTGGTGGGGCCAGAGCTGATGGTGGCAAGAGCCGATTGTGGCAGGAGGTGGGGGTGGTGGGTGCAGCAGGTAGTGGCGAGAGCAGGATGTCATGGCGGCAAGAGCTGGCAGGAGGTGATGGTGGCAGGTGGCAGGAGGTGGGGGTGGTGTTTTAACATACAATTATAAAAAAAAAAAAAATATCAGTTTCGGTTTCGGCCTGACATTTTTTTTTATTTCGGTTTCGGTTCTGAAATTTCCATTTCGGTGCACCTCTAATATATATTATATATATACACACACATATATATATATATATATATATATATATATATATATATATATATAAAAAATTAAAAATACTCTCCTTTCACCCAGGACATTGGGTTCCAACCATAGGCGTGCACACAGGGTGTGCCAGGTGTGTCTGGGCACACCCTAATCATCTAGTGCACATTAGCATTATTGCTTTGTGTGCCTGTGGGGAGGTGGGAAAGATCTCCCTTTTACCCACTCTGCCATAAAAAAAGTGCTTATTTGACTCTCTTTCACTGTGTCAGTAGGGAGATTAATGTACCGGGACAATATACATGTAGACACACACACGTGTGTGTGTGTGTGTTTGAGCTTTGGGGTGCACACCCTAATGCAATGGGCTGCGCACACCTGTGGTTTCAACAACACACACAGGCAATAGTGACATTGCTGGTCTTGCTCTTGTGATCCTGGGGGCCCAAATCCTGTGAGTTGATCCTGCACAGGTGATTTGGGATCCTCCTCAGGTGCCCCAAGATCCCATGCTGAAGCCCATTGGCATCACCGGTACCTGCCAGTATGTTTAATTTTTTTATGACGTTAAATGTTCTATTTTTTGTGAATCCCAACACCTGCCTTTTGGAACTCCTCGCCCCTTACATGTAATTTTTTTTTGGGGGGGGTGGGGGGTGTGACTAGTTTTGAGTGGGATTTCCTGTCCCACTTCCGACTACGGGCCGCCTAGGCGACTCCTCCTCTTCCTCCTAAGTAGCCCCTCCCTCTTGGCAATCTTCTGGGACACATCACAGGTCCCAGAAGATTGGCTATCCACCCGGAAGAGCGCAGCCCAGTGTGCGCCCAGTCGTGAAGCCGCAAGCTGTCATGATCAGGTTTAAATGGAGGAGCCAGCACCCATGGTCTCCAGGAGGCGATTGATTAACCAAGCATTTCCATCTGGAGCAGTAATTTTCTTTCTTCCCTATCACAGGAGCATTGTCAGGCTTCACACACTCTTTTCTCTAGCTTTCTCCCCATACCTCTGTAAGGCCCTTTTAATTACTGGAAGAAGTGTCAATATGCTGATAAACGCAATTGTAGTCCACTGGGAACTACAAGTCTGTCTGCCGTGATGGCAGACAGGTCCTGTAGTTTATTAATTCCCAGATCTCTGGTAATGAATGACTCGGCTGTGTGAGCAGAGCGCAGCCAGGCTGATTTTAAATGTAACGGCAGATGTGTGTGAGAAGAAACCTGACACGCTCATGGTGTGGGAGGCGGGTGCTTAAGTACATGATGTTACATGTTACACCATAAATATGGGTGTAACATGTAACATGTTACTAAAGGTGAACGTAGCTTTTAAACAAGAGAATTGGAATGACTCATCTCAATATATACAAAGCAGAGGCCGTAAGGATAAGAAATAGGAGAAGTTTGGATAATTTCCCATGATATACTATATCCGAAGGAGATTTGATTTTGTTTGTAAAACTTTAGTTAAAGAAGTGTAACTGCAGCCAAAACATTTTCATAGCTGTGGATACAATGACTAAAATGGATATAATCTCTGTTAGCATTTACTGCTATGCATGCTTGTATAGATCAAATGTCTAATGCCGCCCCACTCTACTTAAAATTGTGTCCCCAATGGTCAGGGTCTAAACTCTCACCACTCTACTTAAACACAAAGAGAGGCACAACACACAGTTAGTGGTATCACCACCCACATTTTCACTGCTCACCATGCAGCACTAATGTGCATCCTTAAAATGAAATGTCAATTTCTGTATTTTTTTTTCACTTACCTGATTTATGCCTATATCTAATTTCACTTCCTCCTCTGGGGGCAGCGGCCTCATGCATCATTTCTGGTTTTACTTGGAGATCTTGATCAGCTTGGCATGGCGTCTATGGAAATTCTTGGCCAGCTTGGCATCGCACGGTTACAGTAACATTTAACATTGGTCTATGCTTGGCATCGCACAGCTACAGTAACATCTAACATTGGCCTTTGGAAAATCTTGGTCAGCTTGGCATGGCTGTGCCATGCCAAGCTGAACAAGATTGCTCCGCACTGCACATGCGCGAAATCGGCAGGTGCATGCTGGGTAGCCAGCATGCATGGAATCCAGAAAGAAGGACACTGTGGCTTCAGATGTGCACACTGGAGATGGCTGCGCTGTGCAGAAACTTCACAAAGCAAGAAAACAATGCTGCACAGATAGAAAACTGGGCATAGTTTACAGCATACCTTTGTTACATTGCACGAGGCATGAGGGGTATTTTTATCTTAAAAGTCATATTTCAGCCAGAACTTGGGTTTAAAAATCTATCTAGTTCTTTCTGTCTGGTTTTGTGGCTTTTAAGATTTTGAAGACCTACAAGTATCCCCTAAAAAGAAGACTAAACTTCCCGAAATCTCAAAGCTTGGTAGATTTATAGACCTACAAATTATCTTCTCACCTTAAACCCTGTAGGACACCAGTCCACAAATTGAATGTTCCTCTTGGTTTTGATGTTGGCGATGGCCACGTTGACGTCTTTGGGCACCACGTCACCCCTGTAGAGCATGCAGCATGCCATATACTTGCCATGACGAGGGTTACATTTCACCATCTGGTTGGTTGGCTCAAAGCAAGAGTTGGTGATGTCAGCTACGGTCAGTTGTTCATGGTGCGCTTTTTCTGTGGAGATAATGGGTGCATAGGTCACCAGAGGGAAATGGATGCGTGGGTAGGGCACCAGGTTGGTCTGAAATTCAGTCAGATCCACATTCAAAGCACCAGCGAACCGTAGCGAGGCTGTGATGGAGGACACTATCTGGCCGATGAGGCGGTTAAGGTCCATGTAAGTTGGGCGCTCAATGTCCAGGTTACGTTGACAGATGTCAAAGATGGCCTCATTATCCACCATGAAGGCACAGTCTGAGTGCTCCAGTGTAGTGTGGGTGGTGAGGATGGAGTTGTATGGCTCCACCACAGCGGTTGAGATTTGGGGAGCCGGGTAGATGGCAAATTCCAGTTTGGATTTTTTCCCATAATCTACGGAGAGACGTTCCATTAGAAGGGAAGTAAAGCCTGAGCCAGTTCCTCCTCCAAAACTGTGAAAGACAAGGAATCCTTGTAGGCCAGAGCAAGCATCACTCTGAAAGGAAACAATGCCAAATGCTTTAAACACGGCTAACAAAGCATTATTATTACATTTTAAAGGTCCACAACTTGTTTCATGTCCTCTCATCAGAGATTCCACCACACTTTTTTGAGTGAATTTCACTGGAGCTCCCCTACCCCCCCGGAATCTCACATATTCTGATGCATTCTCCATATACTAAAGTGAATCTACTCTCAAAATGGCTGAGGCAAATTGATGAAGCAGAGGTCTTGAGAAGACTTGAGTGCACTTGCACTTTAAAAAAAAATATATATACGTGCGTATCTCTGCGCCTGGCACACGGCTGCAGCTCACAGTAATGAATGGTTGTATGCCAGCTGTGAGTGGGTTTATGCTAGGGTTGTCCCGATACCACTTTTTTAGGACCGAGTACAAGTACCGATACTTTTTTTCAAGTAGTCGCCGATACCGAATACCGATACTTTTTTAAATGTGTCTCCAAATGCAGCCATGTCCCCCACATATGCAGCCATGTCCCCCACATATGCAGCCATGTCCCCCACAAATGCAGCCATGTCCCCCACAAATGCAGCCATGTCCCCCCAGCCATGTCCCCCACATATGCAGCCATGTCCCTCCAGCCATGTCCCCCACATATGCAGCCATGTCCCTCCAGCCATGTCCCCCACATATGCAGCCATGTCCCCCACATATGCAGCCATGTCCCCCCAGTCATGTCCCCCACATATGTAGCCATGTCCCTCCAGCCATGTCCCCCACATATGCAGCCATGTCCCTCCAGCCATGTCCCTCACATATGCAGCCATGTCCCTTCAGCCATGTCCCTCACATATGCAGCCATGTCCCTTCAGCCATGTCCCCCACATATGCAGCCATGTCCCTTCAGCCATGTCCCTTCAGCCATGTCCCTTTAGCCATGTCCCTCCAGCCATGTCCCCGCAGCCATTTCCCCCATACCTAGCAGCCACCCGGGGAACATCACAGCTTTCATTTGAATAGATGTAGTATTCCCGCGCGTATAGACACTCCCCTTTGCTCGTGGTTTGACAGATCACAATCGCCCATCCAATCCCGAGCAAAGGGGAGTGTCTATACGCGCGGGAACACTACAGCTATTCAAATGAAAGCTGTGATGTTCCCGCACGCTTTAACCATGCGGCGTGTGCGGCGGCTTTCATTGCGGCGTGTGCGGCGGCTTTCATTGCAGCGGCTTTCATTGCGGCGTGTGCGGCGGCGGGACAAGTATTCTATTTAGGTATCGGGGGTATTTGCGGGAGTACAAGTACTCCCGCAAATACTCGGTATCGGTCCCGATACCGATACTGGTATTGGTATCGGGACAACCCTAGTTTATGCCATACTTATATAAACATGCGCACGCAAACACGCTTACATTCCTGGACACCACGTTCAAGAATTTATGCCTGTGCACTTGTTTTCGGAAGTATGTCATTTACCAGCTAGTGTACAGAAATTCATTACTATGGGTGGCTGTACACTGCGGCTATGTCTCCTGGGCCTGGAAACAGAGGCGGCTCTAGGCTTTGTGAGGCCTTAGGCAAAGCTTAGACATGAGGCTCCATTCACACCCATAATGGGAAAAAAAATTCAAGAGATAAAGAAAAAAAAATAATGCCATTTTTACGAGGCATCAGAGACCTCCTGCCTCGACCCCCCCCCCCCCGGCCCAGTCTGTCCCTACCTCCTGACAGGTTCAGCAGCGGCCGGCAGCTCTGCCTCCGCCTCTACAATTCATTTTCAGCAAGCAGCACTGTATAAGAAAGACGGTAATCCTTTACCAGCCCGGCCCGCTCACCCTGCCAGTTTGGGGACACTGACTGGGGACATTCCCTCCCATTCTATCACACGACCGCCTTCTTTGCCTAATTAGAGCGCCGCCTCTGCCTGGAAATATACCTGCAATTTACATTGTATAGCCATATGCATGTGGTCTAAAAGTAGACAGAAGATTTATTTTAAAAGTCTTATCATTTTTCATCACATAAAGAGATTTTTTTTAATAATATATTGATTTCAAACTCACCAGCTTCCGAATACGATCCAGCACCAGATCAATGCTCTCCTTTCCAATAGTGTAGTGTCCCCGTGCATAGTTGTTGGCTGCATCCTCTTTTCCTGTGATAAGCTGTTCTGGGTGGAAGAGATGACGATAAGCCCCACTGCGGACCTCATCTGTGGAGAAATTGTAACATTAACCTGTGGCAGAATTACTGACTGCTTAGTTGATGTGCTTCAACTTTCAAAAGCCTACTGGTAATTCTAAACAACTAAGTTCTGCCTTGTTCAAACGGGTGGCCAGGGGGGGCAGTAAAACAGACAATTGAGCTGCAGTTTTACTGTCCCCCCTAAACATGCTGACGCTTAGGGTTGTACACATGTCATGGCCGTGATGCTTTGTTTCTCTGCCATGGCACATTTAGTGGGCAGCATCAACACTAAACACAACCCAAATAAATAGGGCTGAGCCACAACTGCCCTGTCTGCAAGCAATGCACGTGGCATTTTAGGATTAAAACAGGTAGTGAGCAGGCTACATATCACCTTCCAGCTGCCTGTCAACTGCTCTCTAAAAAGTAATCCACTGTTTTCAGAGGGACAGCAAGGGCTGCCACCTGTGTGAACGAGGCGTAAGTGTGACCTCCATATGGGCAGCTATTTACTATCCAGTAGTGGGGTATATGTAAGAAAAAAAAAACTCCATCACTCAGGCAGCAACGCATTCAATGTTTTTTTTAGGGCTGTCCCAATACCACTTTTTTAGGACCGAGTACAAGTACCGATACTTTTTTTCATGTACTCGCCGATACCAAATACCGATACTTTTTTTAAATGTCATGTGACAGTTTTCAAACCACAATCCAGACTAAGGATATTTTCTTTAGAATTATGAAGAACTCTAACTCAAGACATTATAAAAGAATAAAAATGAGTAAAAATGAATAAAAATGTTTTATTTTCTTGTCACGCAGTAGTAAAAAACTCAAAGAATTTTCACAGAACATGTTGATAAATACTAAAAAAGTATTCTATTTAGGTATCGGGAGCATTTGCACGAGTACAAGTACTCCCGCAAATACTTGGTATCGGTCTCGATACCGATACTAGTATCGGTATCTGGACAAACCTAGTTTTTTTCATCTACATGCCCCCTTCTCCTTTGGCATTGGCCCTTACCGTAGCTTGCCGGTTGTTTGGCAACCATGGCTGTCTGCGCTCCTGCCTCTGCTATGGGCCATGTGCGCATCAGCAGGTGTGTGGGTTGCCGCCATGCCCCCCATGTGGCTGCGCAGTGCCGTGCACTCGGGGACCAGTCTGAAGCGCAGGTCGCACCTGCGAGGCGTTATCAGGCCTGCGCCGGGTGCTTCCATCTGTGACGTCAGCTGACATGCTGCTGAGCCTATATACTACCCTAGCCTGTCCATATACTACCCTAGCCTGTCTATATACTCCCCTAGCCTGTCCATAGACTACCCTAGCCTGTCCATAGACCACCCTAGCCTGTCCATAGACCACCCTAGCCTGTCCATAGACCACCCTAGCCTGTCCATATACTACCCTAGCCTGTCCATATACTACCCTAGCCTGTCCATATACTACCCTAGCCTGTCCATATACTACCCTAGCCTGTTAATATACTCCCCTAGCCTGTCCATATACATGCAAACCATGGATGGCGTGAGGAAGTGAGGCATTTAGGCCGAGTCCAGAGGAGCAGGTTTGGGCCACCTCCAGTGTACACGTCGGCAGGGCAATAAGAGTGGAGTCAGGGGCAGAGCCAGGGTGGTGGAAAAATAAGGTTTTGCCTAGGGCAGTGATGGCGAACCTAAGGCATGCATGCCACAGCTGGCACGCAGAGCCCTCTCTGTGGACACGCTAGCTATACTGGGAAGTCGCCAGAGCCACTGCCTGTGCTCTCTAATCCTCCCCCCCTGCATGCTGAAGCTGGAGTGAGATGTGCATCGGCGCTGTGACAAGGGGAGAAGCGAGCAAGGGCTGTTAGTGTATTTCCGCCACTCCCCCTTCTATTGTCAAGCATCACTGGACAGGGACAGAGTGGCACTTCCAGAGATTGGCACCCGCTCCGATTCCTCCTGCCCCCGCATTGACTGCAGCCAGGAAACAATGAGGAGTCAGGACAAGTGCACCTTAGGGCATGTAGTCCCGGAAGACTATGGGTCCATTTTAATGTCCAGCCTAGCTTTACCACCCGCAGAGAGAGAGAGAGAGAGAGAGAGAGAGAGAGAGAGAAGAATCATTCCTGCAAGGGAGAGATACCGGAGCAGCATGCTGTGAGCCAGGGCCAGTTGCGGGTGTAGCCACGGGCAACCGAGAGTGAGAGGACATCTGTTCGCAAGAAGCATTTTTGCTGTGTTGCTGGAATTGATAAGAGGCCCATGAAGCCATTATCTGTGGCTGTCATTTTGCTTTTAAATGTCCTTATTTCTTCAGAGAAATCCTCACTTCCTGTGCTTCTGTCTGTAACTACACGCAGTAATGCAAGGCTTTCTCCCTGGTGACGAGAAAGCCTCTTGAGGGGAGAGGGGGCGAGCAGGAGTGTCAGGACACCCACTAACACACAGCTCCTTTCTCTATCTGCAAAGTAGAGAGTGTCCTGACTTGCCTGCTCGCCCCCTCCCCCCTCAAGAGGCTTTCTCTGCACCAGGGAGAAAGCCTTGCATTACTGTGTGGAGTTACAGACAGAAGAACAGGAAGTGAGGATTTCTCAGAAGAAATAAGGACATTTAAAAGCAAAATCGGAGGATGAGGTAAGTGAAGGAGGACTGCACTAAGGTAAAGGAAGCTATTTAGGGAATTTTTTTTTTACCTTTACAACCCCTTTAAACCGGTCATATACAAATAGAAATTCGAACGGTTTAGCAGGAAATGGACGAATTTCAATCCATCTTTGGGCAGGCTGTTTGTACCGAAGTCATACAATCACTGCCACTGGCTACAGCAGGCAGCAATGATCAGTGTATTCTGATGTCTGGGAAGCCTCCTGCTGTCAGAATACAATAGTGCAGTGGGAGGGATTCCTTCATCAACACTGACTGTGTTCATGGGGGAATCAAGCAGTTTTCTTTTCTTTCAACACGTGGAAAGAAAATTGTATAATGAAAGGATGCCTAAAACTCTGCATTTTAGATATCCTTGTGCAAGAGCCCCAAAGGATGAAATAGTTGTGTATGCCAGTTTCTGGTGGAATTTTAATCTTTAGGTATTTACAAAAGCCTGCTTGATGGTTTTGATTACACCCGAATTTGTAAAAACAGAATGTCCAGGGTCCCCCTCCTCCTAGACATTATATTCTGACAGCGAGAATTGCCACTGTCAGAATACACTGATCAACAGCTGCAGTTGCTGATCAAAAAAAGCTTCCCAATTAACTTCTCTCAAACAGGAATGGTCACAATTTCTATCCATCTATGGCCATCTTAAAGTGTAAGTTCACCATTACAGAAAAATCTGTAAGGTGAACCTACACAGGACCCCCTCCTGGGTGTCATGCTTGTGGCTGTCAGAGTCCTGCTATGCCTCATGGGACTTGTAGTTCTGCAACAGCTGGAGGTCCGCTAATTGCATATTCCTGCCATAGGAGAAGCGCTCTCTCTGGGGCTTACCTTGCAGGTACGCTCCTGAGTCGAGCATTTGCGTCACAGAACGCCAGACTCGGCCCCCACGTCATTGGATTTGATTGACAGTAGTGGGAGCCAATGGCTGCGCTGCTATCAATCTATCCAATCAAGAGCCGAGAACCCCGGCCAGAGAGGTAGAGTACATCTCTGGCGGGAGAACGAACGGGCTTAGGTGAGTAAAACGGGGGGGCTGAGGGACCGGTCAGTGACAGAAGTTTTTTCACCTTAAAGGGGTGTTCCAGCCAAAATGTATGTTTATTAAAAGTCAGCAGCTACAAAAAGTGTAGCTGCTGGCTTTTAATAAACATTCACTTACCTGCTCCAGCGTTCCAGCGACGCGCCGACCAGGGCTCCGCTCCTCCCCCCCCCTCCCCGGCCGGCATCCTCATTGAGACTGTGGGCACCCTGCCGTGACAACATTCGGCTTCACGGCCAGGCACCCACTGCCCATGTGCGAGCGGAACTGGGCATGCGCGAGCGCAACTGCGCATGCGTGAGCGGCGCGGCCCGCCGCTGATTGGACAGGCGATCGCATGGGACCTGTCATGTGTCCCATGCAATCGCCTACAGGGAGGGGCTGCTGTAGGCGATTAAGCTTAATCGCCTAACCAGCCCCTCGGCGGAAGCAGGAAGTGGGACAGGAAGTCCCACTCTTCCTGAAGCCCCCACTCCCCCCCCAAAAAAATTACATGCCAAATGTGGCATGTAAGGGGGAGGGGAGTGGAACAAGCGGAAGTTCCAATTTTGGGTGGAACTCCGCTTTAATGCATAGATTTTAATGCAAACTTTTACAACCCCTTTAACTGCAAATGTTCTATTGTTTGTTATTTCAAAATGTAAAACTTATCCCCCCAAAAAAATATTTTCTTTTTAAAGCATAAAAATCCCCTGCTTTTCCAACTGACTGTTTTGGATATGTCCCCCCAGGAGCCTTATATTTTAGTAGAGATGGTAAAAGTCCCAGTATATCCTGCCAGATGACGTTTTTTTTGCCAGATGGTATTTAAAGCTGACGTTTAATCTGATTATAGATTGCTTTTCCTGGTTCCTGCCTCTCCCCTAATCAAAATGTTTGATAAAACCTTTTTCTTTTCATTACATACCTTATTTTATACCCAGTGATGCCATCACTGGGCCACTGTGCTTCTATGCATTGCAGGCAGATAATGGCTGGTACAGGGGGCTTGTGGGGTGCTGTACACAGCTTTCTGAAAACATCACAGCACCCTGCCTCAGTACTCCTCTCAAGAGTCCCTAGCTCTGGTTAACCTCTTCACGCCGTCAGTACGCATATACAGTATGCGTTCCCATTGGACCAGGCTTTTTTCCATGGGGCGCATATATGCGTATTTGTGCGCCCACAGCGTGCTCCCAGCACAGAGATCGGGTGCCCATACTAATGATCAGGACCTGGAACTCCAAGTTCCGGGTCACCTGGTTGCTGTGATAGCCTCTGATTGGCCATCACAGTGATCAGTCACTGTGGAGCCCGTCCCTTTGTTTTTCTCTCTCTGTGAATGAAGAGGAAAGATACATTTTTATCTTTCTTTCCTTAGAGCAGTGCTTCTCAATTCTTTTCTGTCATGCCCCCCCTAGGAAGAAGAAAACATTTCGCGCCCCCCCCCCCCCGCGCGACTGTAAATAGTATAATTTGTCTATAAAATTGTTATAAGTACAACTCTGCATAACACTGTATCCACATATCCCCCACACAGTATTGCCCTTCTTCACATATCCCCCCCACACAGTATTGCCCTTCTTCACATATCCCCCCCACACACAGTATTGCCCTTCTTCACATATCCCCCCCACACACAGTATTGCCCTTCTTCACATATCCCCCCCACACATTATTGCCCCATCACATATCCCCCCACACAGTATTGTCCCATCACATATCCCCCCACACAGTATTGTCCCATCACATATCCCCCCACACAGTATTTCCCCCTTTACATGACCCCCATCACATATCCTGCACACAGTTTGCCCCATCACATAACCCCCCACAGCACAGCCCCCATTTCTCGTCCTTAACATTTCCATATATTTTTCCTCCCTTCCCTCTCCACTCCTACCTGTAACGTTTCAGCACGGAGAGCAGGAGGCGAGACATTCGTCAAGTGAAGCCGCAGCAGCACTGGGCGGAGCGGGGAGACTTTTGGGCGAACTGGTGATTGGCTGCTAGGACCACCTCCTAGCAGCCAATCACCTGCCGTCCAACATGATAGGCTGCTACCTCTCTGGTCCCACCTGTCAGTTCAACAATGTCCCGCCTCCCGCCGTCCGCTCCTCTAACTAGCGCAGGAGGCTGGGGACAGCGGCTTCTAAATGGCGCGATCGCTGCAGTCCGGAATAAGGCTCGAGCCCCCCTTCATGGAGCCTCGGGCCCCCCCAGGGGGGCCCGCCCCACTATTTGAGAAGCACTGCCTTAGAGAGAGATAAAACTGTGTGTAAAGATAATAATAATAAGAAGAAGATAAAATAAAGAAAATAATAATTAGATCAAGGTTTGGTCCCAGGGTTAGCGTTTGGGTCAAATAGGGGTCAAGGGTCATGATCAGTATATTTTGTGCAGGATTTTATAAAAAAAATGAATATCCATGTGTTTTGAGTGGGATAAAAAAAAAAAAATCAGTGTGTTTTGAGTGGGATAAAAAAAAAAAAAAAGGATAAAAACAAAAAAAAAGAAGCAAAATGCACATCGTTGTTTCTGGGCTGTACTACGGATACAAACAACCACAAACATACACATACGTGGTATCGCTGCGATCGTCAGCAGCAGGAGACTTTATTTTGGGTTGTTCTTTGGTGGTAGGTTATGATAGTAACAATATACATATAGCTACATTTAAAAAAAATGTTTTTACTATTTTGCGCCAGTGTTCCTTTGATAATTAACAAAATCAGGTGATATCCATCACCATTTACCACCAAATGAAATTTGTCCTAAAAAAAACAAAAACAAGGAATAATGCAACTGGATGCACAAACGTAGCACTAAAGAAACACACTTGAGTTTTTATTTGTGCAGATTGTAGGGGGGCCAGCTTCGCTGAGCTTGTACTGATATGTACAGTTTTACTAACGCATGTCAAAGTTGCAAAAATGTTTTGCCCTAAATAGCTTCCTTTACCTTAGTGCAGTCCTCCTTCACTTACCTCATCCTTCAATTTTGCTTTTAAATGCCTTTATTTCTTCTGAGAAATCCTCACTTCCTGTTCTTCTGTCTGTAACTCCACACAGTAATGAGGGGGTGAGCAGGAGTGTCAGGACACCCACTAACACACAGCTCCTTTCTCTATCTGCAAAGTAGAGAGCATCCTGACATGCCTGCTCGCCCCCTCCCCCCTAAAGAGGCTTTCTCCACACCAGGCAGAAAGCCTTGCATTACAGTGTTGAGTTACAGACAGAAGAACAGGAAGTGAGGGTTTCTCAGAAGAAACAAGGATAATTTAAAAGCAAAATGGAAGGATGAGGTAAGTGAAGGAGGACTGCACTAAGATAAAGGAAGCAATTTAGGGAAAATGTTTTCCTTTACAACCCCTTTAAGCCTAGTACACACAGGCCAAATAAAAAACGGTTGACATTCAGCCCGTGTGTCGCACTTGGTCTGACAGAAGCTAGCCGCGCATGCTGGAAAACCGGTGGCCGACCGACTCCCGATCGACTGCCAATGGCTGATTGTTAGTACAGCGGCTCTGACCGGAGCTGTCAGTTTTTTTTTTTTTCATTTAACCCACTGGGTTGAACGAAAAAAATTAAATAAAAAAAAATGGTGTTTACCAGGCTTTATGTGCGAAGGGATTAAAGTAGTGGTCTGGCTCTTGGAAGCAGTTATGCAAATATCAAAATGTCTTAATGGATATATATCAGTCTGGAGGAGTAAGTATTTTTTGACAGACTGTTTTTGCATGCAGACTATTCTAAGTAGCAAACATAGGCATGCGCAGGGGGTGTGCCAGGTGTGCCTGGGCACATCCTAATCACTATGTGCGGTGCCGATTCCCCTTATTGTCCAGGCCCGCCTTTCTTGTTGGCCACCCGCCCTGTAGTGCTGCTGGCTTCTATGCTCTCCTCTAGGCTGCTGTGGGCGATGTTTATGGATGAAAAGCTGGGGAAGTGGCTAGTAAATATGTAATTTACTGGCCCCTTCCTTTTCTAAATGAACTCAGTGAACACACTAGCTAAAGCGACCTAGGGTATCATTTGTGAAGCAAAGCAAAGGCAACGTGTAAACAAGACTGTAAACTAAACATTTTATTTAGTAACTGGCTTAAAGTGCTTTAAAAAAGCGTGTTTGAAGCCACATTTTGAAGCAAGCGTAAACTAGCCCTATAAAACACCCTCTGTGGTCTCGATGAGTGTGACTTTAATCCAAAAATGACCCCACAATATATTCAAGACTCCTATATAGTGGAGTGCATATTGCACTCAGAATATTTGAATCCACCAACAGAATTAAGGGCATCATATGCTGTGGTTTGGACAGTGCTACAGCTTGTAATGTACATTGTGTGAAGCTCACAGTGTGCAGTGAAATCAGATTTTCACTACAGGAGAGAAGCCTGTACAACTGTGCAAGACTAAACGGAGGGATGGAGTTCAGCTTTTAATTAAACCTGGCAGTACCTTTATAGACCTGCATGAATACATTCCTGTCATGTCACATGTCACAATATACAGCAACAGTAAAATTTTCTACCTTTTCGTAGAAAAAAAAAAACACCCCTAAGCTCCAGTCAGTGACTTGCCATGGCTGAGGTGGTGTTATTAGTCTGCTGCAGGCAGGTGTAAGCAGGGCCGGCCTTTGGGGCGTGCGAGCTGTGCGGCCGCACAGGGCAACAGGGGCGCCGTGCGGCCATTCAGAGACATACTAAGGGGGGAAGAGCCACCCCCGGGTACCACACACTGGGGGGTGTCAGATAAGCACCCCCTCCGTCATTGTACTACATCCGCGGTGGCAGCGCCGCGGGTTTAGGCAGCGCCGCACAGGCAGGGAGAGGCAAGCTAGCTACAGTGGCGAGGGGGTGGGGGGGGGGGGGGTGCAGGGTAACACCACTGCACCTACCATCCCCTCCTTTTGCGGCCACGGACTGCCTGTCTGTGCGATCCCGGATGTCACACAGGCACGGCCGAGTGAAGCCGCCTCCCCCTCCTCTCTGTTTGTGTAAACAGGGGGAGGGGACCTCCTGTGCATGTGCTGCCGCGCTGATCTGAGGTACTAAAGGTGGGGCTGCACTGAACGAGGGGGCTACACTGAACGAGGGGGCTACACTGAAGGGGTGGGCTGCACTAAACAGGGAGGGGGGCTGCACTGAGCAGGGGGGCTACTCTGAACGGGGGGTCTGCATTGAAGGGGTGGATACACTGAAGGGGGGGTCTGCATTGAAGCGTGGTCTGTGTAACATGCAGGGGGTCCAGATCTACAGGGTTCTGTGTAATGTAAAGGGATCCAGAGGTGCAGGGTGTTGTGTAATGTAAAGGGGTCCAGAGGGGCAGGGTGCTGTGTAATGTAAAGGGGTCCAGAGATGCAGGGTTCTGTGTAATGTAAAGTTAATTTAAAACAAACTTAGTTCACACAGGGCACCTAAACACCTAAGGCCGGCCCTGGGTGGAAGCATTTTCTCAGTCTCCTCTTCCCTAGTGATCAGACTGTAACATTGTAACTTTGTAGTAAGTCACAAGGTGAGAGGATGTAGAAGGGGCTGATCTGTACTAGACATTTGTGAACAGCCAAGAACTACACAGAAACCAGGATTTACAAGATTGTCATCTCAGTTCAAGAAGTATTCTGTGACCCTGGATGACACCTGAACAAAGATGGCTCCATCCTTCTGGAGAGAGAAACAGATGAAGGCATTTCCAGAAAGAGTACTATGATCTCAGTGAGAGGTAATAAATACCTGAAAGTATTATACGGACATAGTACTTAAAGGTGGGTTCAACCCGCAATTTTTTAAAGTCAGCAGCTACAAACACTGTAGCTGCTAACTTTTAATAGGAACCAGGACCGCCATCAGAGGGGCAGTACACCTGTAAGGGGCCCGGAGGGCCCCGGATGTTAACCCCCCCATTTTTTTTTATAAAAAAAAATACCTTTTTTTATATATTTTTTCTGTTTCTTTCTTTTTTTTTTTTATATATATATGTGTACAAAAACAATTTATATATATATATATATATATATATATATATATATATATATATATATATATATATATATATATATATAAATTGTTTTTGTATTATTAAAGGGCCCAGAGGTCCCCAGGGCCCTGGATGGCAACCCCCTTTTTTTTTATAAAAATTTTTTTTTTTATATATATATTTTTTTATTAAAGGGCCCAGAGGTCCCCAGGGCCCCATGTGGCAAACCCCCCCCCCTTTTTTTATAAATGTTTTTATTTTTTATAAATGTTTTTTATTTATTTTTTATTAAAAAGCCCAGAGGTCGCCAGGGCCCCGGATTTAAAAAAAAAAAATGCATTTCTTTTTTTTTCTTTTTTGTTATTTTTTTTATATATTTTTTTAGAGGTTTTTTTTTTTTTTTTTTTTTTATTATTAAAGAGCCCAGTGGTCCACAGGGTCCCAGATGGCAACCCCCCTTTTTTTGTAATTTATTTTTATAATTTATATATATATATATATATATATTTTTTTAATTATTAAAGGGCCCAGAGGTCCACAGGGCCCCGGATGGCAACCCCCCTTTTTTTTTTATAAAAAAAAAAATTGTATATATATATATATATATATTTTATTTCTTTTGTGTAAGGGACCCCATAATTCCTGATGGCGGCCCTGATAAGAACACCTGTCCTACTCGCCCGTGATGTCAGCCCCCCTGAGGACGATACCTCGATCCTAGCAGCTCCTGGCGCCATCATCCTCAGTAAGCTCTTTGTGAATGGGCCGGCTGCTCTCTGGGATACACACAGTTCCCAGAAGGCAGCATGCCCCATTCACCAGGAGTCACTGCGACTAGGATGGAGGAAGAAGACCCACCACGGATGATGAAGAGGCAGATTACAGACTTCCGCATTGCAACAGCGATTTCTGGTAAGTATATATAAAAAAAAAAATTCAGGGTGGAACTCTACTTTAACATGTTGCACTCAATCTGAAATAATATCTGATGATAAATCCACTTAAAAATATTCTGATGAAAGAACTCAGCGTTTCCTATCAATGAGGCACAGTAGTTAGCCCTTGGCCACTTACCCACGACAGAGGGCTCCAGGTCGACCATGACGGCCCGCGGCACATGTTTCCCGTTGCCGGTCTCGCTGAAGAAGGTGGTGAAGGAGTCGTCCTTGATTGATTGCTTTGCTTTGTCCTGCAAGGTACCATCAGGCTCGATGGAATGCTCCAGGCAGAAGAGTTCCCAGCATGCATTGCCAATCTGTACGCCAGCCTGGCCTATGTGCACAGAAATGCATTCTCTCTATGGGCAAGAGACAACATGTAATTAAAGAAATGGCAGAATAGGGTCTGTTTTCATTGGTTTTCCTATAGGGGTCATCTATATGGCTGCTACAGCACTATTATAGGGGTCATCTATATGGCTGCTACAGCACTTTTAGCGATAGTGATGTCATAGGTTTAGAATTTTAGGAGATATTTTCTGTAGAGGGTTAGAATAGAAAAGCTTCACTGGTTGCTACTGGCAACAGCACAACACCACATTTTTGTTTGAATCATGACGGCCTTAATACATTTGTTTGCTTTTGTTACTTCAAAGTATATGCAGTCAACAGATGATTATTACCTGTTTTTAGAGCCAGGATTAAAGGATCACTAAAGGATTTTTTTTTTACCTTACTGCAGTCCTGGTTTCATGTCCCCATTGTTCGTTTCTGCTTTGAAGTTGCTGTAATTCTGCTCTGATCTCCACACTTCCTGCTTGTCTGGCTCCTTGTGAAAAATCTCATGGCAGCTTTTCACTGTGGTCCAAGCTGTCATAACTGTGTGTCTAAAACTCCTCAGAACCAATAAGATTCATTTTAAAAACAAAACACTGCCCTGTATTTGTTTGTTTTTGTTCTGTGTGTCTCTTTATTTCACAGAAACATGAAACCAGTTTAAAAGTGAAACTAAACTGCAGGCACATTATATGATTGATCTATTTTTAATAATTTTTAAAAGGAATCAGTTAACTTTTAATGTCTCTATACCCTGTAAACAGTAATTTCAGCAAAACATTTTTTTTCCTTTAGTGACCCTTTAAGTTGACCCTACAACCATCTTACATCCACCAGAAAATTCGACATACAATTGCAAGTAATTGCATGAAACAAAGCAATCTACCACCCACAAAGCTGTTCGGCCACCAGAATATGGTCAAAACTGCATTGAAAGCGTCTATCATTTAGGCTCGGTTCACACTATCGCCGCATCCGTCGCACAGCAGGCGTCCGGTGCCTGCTGGTACACGTTTCAGGCCGAATTTTGGGCTGAATTTTCCTGCACACCGCACCGGACCTGCTGTAGAGATATGTGAACCGGCTCCATAGAGAGCCAGTCACATTCTCCTGCCATGCGAATTGGATGCGGGAAAACGTGCATTCAATTCGCATAGGTGTGAAACGAGCCTAACTGTATTAAATGATTGCACGGAAAACTACAGCAATTACATCCCAATAGTGATCAGAATTTTCATTCAAGTTTGATCCAAAAAGTTTGACCCCCATCTCCTTGCCTCGGATGGAAACCATTATTTTATGGCTTGCGATTTTACCAAAAAGTTGTCTCTCTGTTCTCAAAGGACAGTGAAACTGAACCAGCTAGTACATCATAATTAAACCCTAATTTAAACTGTTACAATGCCAGAAACAACCAATCAGATCGACCTTGCATTTTTTAACCTGCACTAAAAATATATATTATATATATATATATATATATATATATAAAAAAATCTGATTTGGATTTGGATGCAATAACAAAAAAAAAAAAAGACCAAAGTAAAATTACATAGTTAGGGCCCTACAGTAATAAATACTAAAATGCATGCAGAAAAGTCCTGTTATCCAAGGCTCGACACCCAACCCCCCCCCCCCCCCCCAACTATCCTCTCCGTCACCCCCAACCCAGACATAACGTACAGATTTTGTTCTTATCCCCCACATGATGATGGGTCTGGAAGGGTCTCTTCTTCGGGCGGTGGTGGCCGTTTGCTGCACAGGCACCCAGAGGGGGTAGACGGGGTCTAATTTCAGCTCTATAAACAGCCACCAATAACAGGAAAGGGATAATGTGACATACAAACTAGTCCAAAGATCCATCCCTAACTACATATTTGACTTATTTCCTGTATTTATGCAACATATTCCACTGCGCTAAACAGAGAGCACAAAACCTCAGTCCCTGCATCAAAAGAGCTTACACTCTAATATCCAACCACAGTCATAAACTAATATTATTATATATTCATATGGCTCCGACATATACTACGGTGCTATATAGTGAACATCGTTATTCACATCAGCCTTTGCATCAAAAGAGCTTACACTCTAATATCCCACCACAGTCTATGGCTCTGAAATAACAGTGCTATATAGTGAACACTTTTATTAACATCAGCTTCTGCACCAAAGGAGCTTACACTCTAATATCCCGTCCCAGACTATTATTATATATTTATATGGCTCTAACATATACTACGGTGCTATATAGTGAACATGTTATTCACATCAGCCTTTGCACCAAATGAGCTTACACTCTAATATCCCCCCACAGTCACAAACTAATATTATTATATATTTATATGGCTCTGAAATAACAGTGCTATATAGTGAACACTTTTATTAACATCAGCCTCTGCACCAAAGGAGCTTACACTTTAATGTTCCACCACAGTTACACACTAGTAGTGTACATTTATTTAGCTCTGACATATTCATATTCATTCACATTCACAGTGCAATACAGAGAACATTGAGCCAGCCAGCCTCTTCACCAGAAGAACTTACACTTTAATGTCCCAGAACTCTTAATGTAAATAAGCCTTTCCACGTGTGGAGGTTAAAGTGTTACCTAACCCAGGACCCGGCGTTTACTATATCTGGTGACCCACAGTACACAGAACATGGAAATGCAATTACTGTATTATACTAAATATAAACTTATAAAGACCTTTTCTCATCAGCAGTATATAGCAGTCTTGTGACCAGGGGCGGACTGACAACTCATGGGGCCCCCGGGCAATAGAAAATTATGGAGCCCCTAGGCTTACTGATGGCCACCACGCCAGGAGGCAGTGCAGAGGTGGGGCAGCTAAAATCTCAGGATTTTCACATCAAAAGCATGTTGGTTTCGGACATATCAGGGACAGATGTAAAAAAAACACAGATTTTTACATACTGTCCTTGATTTTACTGAGCCTAGCAACCCTGATGGGGCCCCCTAGTGGCATGGGGCCCTCGAGTTACTCAATGGTCAGTCCGCTCCTGCTTGTGACTTCTATCATTGTCCGGCTAAGCACTGGTTAATCTTGTAGGAGGAGTTTTCATTCTACTCTGACTGTTCTATGAGGCTGCAGGACCCCTGACCCTCTGTCTGGACAGTGCTGATTGGCCCTGTGCTGATCAAATACATCCTCCCAACAAAAAGAAAAAAGCTCTCTAGCAATACACACCAAACTGAGCATGTGCAGAGTGCCCCCAAAGAGATAGATTGGTAACTGTGGAAGAAGGGGAGGATCAGAGAAGGCAGGATCAAACAGCCTTTTTTACACAATATGCTATATTAACTCCTAAGGTTCCACAGTGAGTATAACAAGCATGCTTTACTGCATATACAGACTGATTTTACTGTTGTGGGTTTAGTAACACTTTAAACCTATTTTCTATAGGTGTAAATGTCTCCTTGTCTTTTGTGGGGGTGCAAGTTTTCCTCAAGTTTGATATATGGACAATTTATGTATGTGTACACATTGTGGTTTTATCTTAAGGAGAACCCTAACTGGGTATTTGGGTTTGTGTCAATGGGTGTTCTTGTCAAATGCGGTGTTTCCCATTTGAGTGCAGGAGGGTACATCAAACAGGATTTGACAAACGGCTGCAGTTCAAGCACACCTTGATAGGACATGCTGCATACAAAGAAACACAACACAATGCAAATCTGGTCCCACACAGCCTCTGCCTAATTACATGCTAAGTTCACTTTCTGCGTCGTGTTACATCTCTATGTAGGGTGTAACATGGTGCAAATGCAAAATCCACCCACACAGCTGAGTCATTCATTCACAGGGATCTGTGAATGAATGAACTACAATTTTGTCTGCCACTGCAAAGATGGACTTCATGCTAATCCGCACACTTGTAGTCCATTGACGCTTTTTCCAGCTCTATATCTGACAGCTGTAGTGATTGTGGTGGAAATTTGAAGATGTATTTATTATGTATTGTCATAATTGGCACCCAGTCTTGACACTTCCCCAGCCAGCTCTAAATAGAGCTGACTGTGGCAGTCCTGAGGCTGGTTGACTCTCATCTCGAGGTTGGAGTGTGATGATTGCGGCATGGGCGTATGCCCACCAGCGAGGGGCCCCTCTGTGCATTTAGCACAGACGATCGTTGAGGGGGATGCATTCATTCCGCAAACACACTAGTGGCTATGGACAGATGTACGCTGTTATCTGGGTCATGTCTGATCAGCAGGATTTGGGATTCATAGGGTACATCTGTAAATAGCCTCAATAAGGGTATAATCTTTATATGCATTATTCTATGGAATGGCGCAGATTAAAGGTTCTATCAGGGTATATTTTGAGGGCTTGTGAGCGTTTCTGGGGTCAGGGGGGCGCACATGCACACCCTGACCAGACACACCCATAAGACATTGTTTGTATTTCTATTCATTGTATACATTGTATTATAGTCTATTCATCTATTCAATTTGACTTCCTGTCAGAAGGAATGTTCTGTGTATAGGAGACATCTGGTAATGTCGCCTCCCATGTGGGGAGGCGACTTACTGGTGATGGCTTCCTGTTTTGTGTAAATAAAAGCACCATGGTCAGCCCTGTGAGGGGGAGATGATTTGCAAGGATGGTAACATGAGGACAGCTGTTGTAATGTCTCTTGATTGGTATGGATGGGCATGGAATATATGGTGAGTAAATCTGTTAGCTTAAACATGGCATCATTTCATTTAAGATGGCGAATGTGCTTTACAGCACATGGCAAGATGGCAGTGTGCTTTGCACACCCCATGTTTCCATGACAGTTAAAATGGCGAGCCAGCCAGGAGTGGACAGAGCCCCTTTGAGCATCGGTACAAATGGGGGACGGTAGTCTTATGTTCCGATGCGTGGGGGGGCTCTGCTCTACAAAAGGAACAAATTTGCCATCTTTTTGAAATGATGCTTGAGTTTGATTGTGTGTGTGTGTGTGTGTGTGTGTGCACATGTGGAATCCTGATTGTATGTCTGCTGTGTGATAGATGTATGATTGTGTGTGTGCACATGTGGAATCCTGATTGTATGTCTGCTGTGTGATAGATGTATGTATGAGGGGTGTGTGTGTGTGTGTGTGTGTGCACATGTGGAATCCTGATTGTATGTCTGAATTTGATAGATGTATGATTGTGTGTGTGATCCTGATTGTATGACTGTTGTGTGATAGAGTTGTGTATGACTGTGTGTTTGTGTGTGATTGCGTGCATTTGTGAAAAGCGATTGGATGCATGTGTGTGATTGCCTGAGTTTGTGAAATCGAGTGGATTTTGATCGTGTGTATGCCTGAATGCTGTTTGAGAGTAACAATGGAGGTAAGCTGGCTCCTCTGGCCATGCGGCTTGGGGGGGGGAAGGGCGATTTGTTTGTTTGTAACAGTTTGTAAGGAAGTGACTGGATTAACCAGATTTAAACTGCTATAGAAGACAGCCTTTTGTGTAACATCGCTCCTCTAGCCATGCGGCTTGGGGGGGGGAAGGGCGAACAGTGTTTTGATTTCTGTGTCAACTGACTTTGCAACTTTCAGAACATAGTTAGATGTAACATTTTTATGATGTATATGGAAACTGTATATTGTAGATGTTTCCCCAGTATAGGTGGGGTTATTCAGCCTGTGATATGGGCGGCTGGAGCCTTTTTGAATTTTGTGCATTAATGTGGTAGAGCTGATTGAATTGTTTGGCTGATGAAACATGTGCTTTGGTGTACAATTTTAGAGAAAAGTCATGTGTAATATGTTCATGATCTTTATGAGGAATAGAAATTGATAAATTATGCATTTTTAAGTGGCCAGACAATAGCAGCTGCTGTTAGCATGAAAAAAAAAAAGTTTTTATTTCGGAAGGTTTTAAATGTAAGCTCACTGTATGTATTTTTTTAATGGCTTGTTTACAGGAGCTTTGAGAAAAGAGTTTTTGTTTTATGTTGTTTTATATAACCAACATTTTATTTGAATGTGCTGTTTTAATTGGCAAAAGGTCAGCTTTGAAGCAGCCTAAAATGCGCTCATTATGAGGGGTTCCCACCATAAAAAGGTCAGATTTGAAGGAACCTAAAGTGTGTGCCTTTTAGGTTGGTTGTTTTTAGAAAATGTTTTTTATTGTTTGTTTTTGATGATCAATGTTTTGTCTTTGTGGAAGAAAGGTTCTAGGCAAGTTTTAAAAAAAAACTGCATATGGCGGCCATTTTGGTCATCAGTGGCCATTTTGGGGGCGTAGTCTGTTTGCACTATGGGTCACCCTAGGGGGGAGGTGCAGCCACCTCTCCTTTTTGTGTGGTATTTCTCTGGCTATTTTGCTGGTGGATTTTAGCAGCCTTTGGGGCAGATTTCGATGTTTAGTGCGAATTGATTAGCGCGCTCTTTTCTGTGTTAGGATCGGGTGGAGAACATTTTTGTTTTCCTTTATGTGTGTAGTATGGTATGTCCTGTGGTAAACAGGTGATTTGGAAGCGCAGTTAAATTGTTTTACTACAAGCGTAAATGGCGCCATTGTTGCTTGGTTTGTTGTCGGCCATTTTGTGACTCAGTGTAAAGTGCTATCTTTTGAGTAGCGTTTGCGGACGCTAGGGCCAGTATATACAGGATCTGACTAACCTGTTGGCTGACGTTGCAGTGTAAAAGTGGAAACTTTTTGTGTAACATTTCATTTTTGAATGTTACTGGCGCTGACTGCATTTTTGTGCATAGCGATGTGCGTTTGTTTGTTTAAATGTTTGGGAGTTGTTCATTGTTTTTGAATAATGATTGGATCAGGGGGGATCAACTCCCATTCTGCAGATGGGAGGAGATGGTTTTACGTTCCCTGAACCAAAGGTGTTTTGTTTTTAAGAGGAAAAAAATGCAGGAGATTTGAGTTTTGGCTTTGTTTACTACTTTATAATACTTCCAGGGGATATATGTGGTCCATGGAGTTTTTTTTGATGTGTTGAGACGAGGCAGTGAAGACAGACTTTCCCTCTCTCTCCATCTTCCTGTCATTATGTAAATAAATCAGATTTGGGTTTTAAAGAGCTGAGCATACAACAGGAAGTCCTTTCTCAGCATTTATATATATGAGCAGGAAGTCAGTGGGAGGAGTTTTGAAGTCTTCTGAAAGATGAGCAATGAGATTTGTGTCCTGAAAGGACAACAGAAATATTTGAAAGAGTGTTTTAAAGTTTAATTTCAGTTGTTTTTGTGAAGTTTTATACTGTAAATACAGTTTTGGGTATGAGAGGAAACAGAGGGGCGTCACCATTATTGTTGTATCATGTAGACGCAGGTAGAAAGAAGCCATAATATTGTTTTGAAAAGTGGAGGATTTCAGGGTGCTTTGTATGTTGTCTGACGACCACATTTTAGGAGGCTTTATATCGTGATACAGATTTGGCCGTGTATAATAGTCGGAGATCTTATTAGCGATTATATTAGCATAAATGTGTAGGAGTAGTACGCTAGTGGTCCTGCTCAGGCCGTGTAGAATAACCGGAATGCAGGCATCGGTTTTGATTTTAAAGGCGCAAGTCAGAACCGCTCCGAAAACAAAGCGCGGTGTGTTCTGGACGCAGAGCTCACTAAAAAAAAGCGATTCGAATCGTCATGGGATGTGCCGCCCATGCAGTGCATCAGTCAGACAGCTGCACCGCACATGAGGTCCGGATTAGGGGCTCCGGACATGAGACCCCTAAAGAATGTCGTAGGTGGTCAGAGGGTACAGTAAGGTGTACTCCTTTGGAAGGTACTCTGACTGGAGGTATGAGACCTCAGAATAAAGTTACCTTGGATGTAGATCTGATGTGGTTTCAGAAATCTGTAATGAGTGTGGATGGAGGTGTGGTACGCGCCTCAGGAGAACTTTGTATAGCTGGTCTATGCAAGTTTCTCGCGCTGTTCTCGTATTTTTCCATTGTATTTTCTTGTATTGCGGAAAGAGTGAAGGCAGAATTCCGGCTGGTTTTTGTTTTTTCATTTTTGTTTTGAAAGCTATGAATATCTCCCCCACATTTGTATTTGAATGTTTGTATGTAGTAACGTAAATGTTTTATTCAAACTTACCGCGGCGATCTTCTGATGCGTCGCGGCTTTTGTATTTTTGTAGGAACGGGAAAAGTAAGGGTTACAAAGGGTTTTTGTTTGAATCGGTTTTGTGAAGAATGTCATTGACAATGTACAGGAATGTCATTTTTGTTTGCCATTCTCTGCAGGATAAATATGAAGGATGGAGTAATGATTTTTGCTTATAAGTATTTTTCAGGTCCAAAGAGTTTCCGGAAGTGTTTGTACATAGAGAGCAGGTGTATGTAGACAGCTGTACACATGGATAATTACAGGTCTAAGGAAGTGAAAGTATCATAGGCTATTTCATTGTTTCTTTTTATAATTTCTTCCTCCAGTCTTATGAGGAAGAAAAGGGGGGAGGAAGTGGTAAATAAAATGTAAAGGTGACAGTTCTCCGAACTAATAACACTAATCTTTCTAATTTTAATCAAGTTTTGTGCCAAGATTGTCTTTCTTTGATAGAATTTGAATCGGCAAGCAGCAGTCTGGTGAAGTAGGTTCCCATTTTAGTTGCTAAGAAACTGTCAATGGTTCCGGGTATTACAGGCACTGGTAAGCGATTACAGGCGACGGTGAGCCACGCACAGGTTAAGCAGCGACCACAGTCCCGAGGTCTGGGTTGTTGTCATAAGGTTTGTTTAGAGGTCAACCAAAACCAGGGTCGTACTCCCTCAACTGTCACTCTCATTCTTGGGTGATGGGGTGGGTACGATCCCTGTAACATGAACTTCACAGGGTTCAGGAGTCTCTCCTGGACCCCGACACGGTAATTGGTTTTCATTTTTCCCCAACCAGGTGACTGGTTCGTTTGTAAAGAAGCTTGATGGACGAGACCACGCCAGCCACTGCAAGAAGCGGCTCAACCACATCAAAGAAATGAGGAGTATCTTTGTTTATTTTGTATTTGTTTGTTTAGTAAATTTTAGCAAGAGTAACGATGGAAAGCATCCCAAGTTATTATTTAAAGTGTATTCCATGACTAATTAAGAAGACGAACGGGACCGATTGCTGGGTCTGTTCTGAGTCTCCATTGAGCTTTAGTCCCCAGCGATGACAGTGGTACATGCTAATTATGAGGATTATTGACAAACGAGTGAAGACTCCAAACAGACACCTGTCAATGGAATTTATTATGTTTTTAGAGGGTAAAATTGATTATTGTTTTTATGGCTCCGCCTCTTGTCGGTTGGGTATCAGGACTGGGTAGTCCACAAGTGTGTAACTTTAGTTTGGTGTTTATGCAGATCTACAGCTTATAAGGTAATTCCCCCAATGCAAGAGGTTCATGCGTGGTAGTGAAGCTGTCCCTGTCCTATGTCGCGGCCAATTGCAAGGATCTGATGGCGCGAGAGAAATTGGGAATGGCGGGGACAGCTAGAAGGGAATTGTTCACCAACCCGGACTAGATCTGGGCACGGTTTCCTGCATGTACAAGGTGGGGGGGTTTGAGCTTATGATACGTTTGAACAATTCACACCTATTGAGGATGGAATGTTTCATGTAACTGTTGAAGCTACAAGGAAGTTCTGACAGCCCAAGGGGGGGTTTCTGGGAATTTACAAGTAAATATTGTTATATCTGGTTCAGGGGATACTGGGAATAGGAGTTCAGGCCCATATGGATAAGGTTTGGGTCCCTACAAGGCAAAGCCAGAGCTGTAACTGAGTGAAGGTTGGGAGTCCTTTGAAGGGTCTGGGAATCTGAGGGGATTTAATTCTTATTTTTCAGCGGATCGTGGTTGATTGAAATGGGAATATATATACTCATGTCGTTTTTATTTCTATTCTTTCTATGTCGTGATGAGCGCTCCTGTTGCCTGATTGGACGCGTGACCAGAGCCGGAGCAGATGACCACGTACCAGATGAGACGTCCCGAAACCCAACCCTCGTACCAGATGAGATGCCCCCGGAGCCGGACCCACGGACAAGACACAGAGGATCCCTACCCAATCTGCGATTACTACAGCTCACCAAGTTGTGTCCTCCTTATGTCATGTCTTCTGAAGAACAGAGTCTACATGTCAAGCCGTGTTTTCCTTTTTATGGACTGTAAGGACTGATTAGTTTCTAGGTGTAAGAAGACTATCAAGATTTGAAGGACAAGTGGGAGCAATATGACAAAAAGGGAGGACTGTGGTGGAAATTTGAAGATGTATTTATTATGTATTGTCATAATTGGCACCCAGTCTTGACACTTCCCCAGCCAGCTCTAAATAGAGCTGACTGTGGCAGTCCTGAGGCTGGTTGACTCTCATCTCGAGGTTGGAGTGTGATGATTGCGGCATGGGCGTATGCCCACCAGCGAGGGGCCCCTCTGTGCATTTAGCACAGACGATCGTTGAGGGGGATGCATTCATTCCGCAAACACACTAGTGGCTATGGACAGATGTACGCTGTTATCTGGGTCATGTCTGATCAGCAGGATTTGGGATTCATAGGGTACATCTGTAAATAGCCTCAATAAGGGTATAATCTTTATATGCATTATTCTATGGAATGGCGCAGATTAAAGGTTCTATCAGGGTATATTTTGAGGGCTTGTGAGCGTTTCTGGGGTCAGGGGGGCGCACATGCACACCCTGACCAGACACACCCATAAGACATTGTTTGTATTTCTATTCATTGTATACATTGTATTATAGTCTATTCATCTATTCAATTTGACTTCCTGTCAGAAGGAATGTTCTGTGTATAGGAGACATCTGGTAATGTCGCCTCCCATGTGGGGAGGCGACTTACTGGTGATGGCTTCCTGTTTTGTGTAAATAAAAGCACCATGGTCAGCCCTGTGAGGGGGAGATGATTTGCAAGGATGGTAACATGAGGACAGCTGTTGTAATGTCTCTTGATTGGTATGGATGGGCATGGAATATATGGTGAGTAAATCTGTTAGCTTAAACATGGCATCATTTCATTTAAGATGGCGAATGTGCTTTACAGCACATGGCAAGATGGCAGTGTGCTTTGCACACCCCATGTTTCCATGACATGATGTACGGGCAGAGAGCTGGAGGAAGAGTTTGCAGGAGCATGACATTGAGCCTGGGTTCACACTTGTGTGAACACAGACATCGCATGTGATTTGCACCTGCACTGCGGTGCCGATCGCAGTGCGATGTCTGTGCAATGCGAGTTCAGTCATACAGTTGTATGGCTGAACTTGCAGTGGATTCACAGGAAAATAGTGCAGGAACTTTTCTCGCACTGGAATCGGAGAACACCCATGCGATCTGATTCCTGTGCAAGTTCACAGTTCGCACTGTGATCTATCAAATGATATGGGGGTGTCATTAACATTTTATTGTCACCCGCATCGGTTCACATAGCGTAGTGTGAACTGCCTGTGGAAGAGATGCGATGCGGGAACCGGTGCTGGAATCACGCTAGTTCCCGCATCGCTATAGCTATAAAGGTAGGCAGCGCTAGAAATACAAACATTAACTAGTAAATAAAAATCCACTGTCATTGAGTGTAAAGTGTCCATGTTCCAAGAAATGGGATCACTCACAGTGTAAATATGACAAGAGGTGAACTATGAAATCCTCCACCGCACACCAACACACCGGGTCTCTTACCGCAGAAAATGGACCACTAGGTTATAAGACCTATAACTTAGTGGTCCATGTTCTGCGGTAAGAGGCCCGTAATATAGGTGGTCAGATAAGCATGATACATCCACTATAGCACGACTCCATTCTGGTACCAGACAGCTGAATCTCATAGGGTCATAATATGGAATGAATCCACAGGTTCATATGTAGGATAAAAGAGAAGCAGCTCCTCATAATGTAGTATGTTAATTCAAGATGATTTTATTAAGTAAAAAGCGTACAAAGTACTCACATTTGGAGAATTAAAACAAGCATTTCAGGAACAAAAAAAATTCCTTGGTTAACATTTTTTTTTTTTGTTGGTTGGAAACAACTTTCATCCTACATATGAACCTGTCTGTAGATTTACTCCATGTTATGACCCTATGAGATTCAGCTGTCTTTTACCAGAATGGTAAAAAAGGAAATATACTGCGATTATCCGGACAACGTGAGCTGCTACACAGCATGTGACAAAATTGAATAGAATAGTGAATAAAAAATGTAGCACTAGTGATAATGAAGAACTCAAAATGAACTGTAGAGTAACTATAACAAATTGAACAAAAGTCCATATAAGTGAATATGAAAATTAAATAAATATGTCCATGAATAATAAGTGACGATGGATGCTGCATGAATCATCATGGAACCAACATTCCTTCTTGCTCTAAGGCAGGGTCCTCAAACTACGGCCCTCCAGTTGTTCAGGAACTACAATTCCCATCATGCCTAGTCATGTCTGTGAATGTCAGAGTTTTGCAATGCCTCATGGGATGTGTAGTTCTGCAACACCTGGAGGGCCGTAGTTTGAGGATCCTTGCTCTAAGGAGTAGATGAAATGAATACTCTTACCGCATTCAGAGGATCTAACCGTCAGCGACAGTAGATCTTAAAAGCATGGGAACTCCAAAACGGATCGACTTGACTGGTCTGACGATTCTGAAGAGAAAAATGACATAAAAGTGATCACACAAAAGAATAAAATCAATATGGGGAGTAGGTATACCAAGCCCTACGCGTTTCGTCCGAGTGGACTTCAACAGGGGCATCTTTTGTGTGATCACTTTTATGTCATTTTTCTCTGTTTGGTTTTATTACAATAAAACCCAGATTATTTTTGACCTGCACCATTTGGAGTCCTGTTTTTTCTTTTCCTCTGCATGACCTGCTGGATAAACTTTTTTGGAGTTCCATCTTCGCCCCACACATTGTGGTGTTGGTTCCTTGCACCTTCCAAACACCTGTCGGAAGTCATAGAGTTGTTACTTTCTTCCCGGTCCATTCCCTGGCATTTGGATCACCATCTTTCCAGTGAGAGGCTATCAGCGAATGACTGTCGGGTTCCAGTAAGGCGCAGCGTGCGACTCTTCAGAATCGTCAGACCAGTCAAGTCGATCCGTTTTGGAGTTCCCATGCTTGCTTCAGTGATGCTGATCTCCCACAGCCCCTTTTGTCCAGTTTCTGTCTATATGCACTCTCTCCAGATTTGGTTGCACATCATTGCTCTGCAGTAATGGTTGCATGCCATTTCTCAGAGATGGTTTTCTGATAGTAACAACAGCAGACCATGCCTGTGTAATGTGTGTTAAAACACCAATTATTAGAAGTCTGTGTGACAGGGTGACAACGTAGAAGCACAATTGAGAGACAGGGACAGAATTTTGTCACCCTATACAAGAAGTTCCTGAACAAGCACCCTTTTTGGCAGTATCACCAAGGATCATTCTAAAGACACACGACCGGTTTTCTTGTTGGAAAAACTGCAATGAGAGCTTTTCGTTGGAAATCCTGACCGTGTGTATGGTCCATCGGACTTTTTACCACAGGAAAACTGCCCAAAAAAAAAAGAGAGCAGGATCTCTATTTTTCCCCGTCAGTAAAAAATCGTAGCAGGAAAATCGTTCGTCTTTTCCGACGGAAAAAAAACCCACGCATGCTCGGAAACAATTTGACTCAAGTCTGAAAGCATAGAACTTCATTTTGTCGACTCTTAATAGTCTTTTACATCACCGCGTTCTTGGCAGTCAAAAGTTCGCCGGACTTGTGTGACCGTGTTTATGCAAGGCAGGCTTGAGAGGAATTCTGTCGGAAAAACCATTGTTTTTTATTTTTTTTCGAAGGGAAAACTGCTCGTGTGTACGTGGCATAATAATAATAATAATAAAAGATACATATTTTAAAAAAAAAACTGACTTTTGAAACATTAAGATTTTAGTGATTGGCTTTAATTGCCTCTTAAATGGAGTTACTAAGTTCAGTTGATCTCATCTTCATTTTGCGTTCATGTAGGGGCAGTTGTTGAGCTCTCATCAGAGACATCAGACTGGCTGGTCACTAAAACTAGAAAACCAGACATCCCCCTTTCCCTGATTGTTGTCAGGGAGCGCTGGGGCTTGTAGTACCTGGAGGTCTGTGATTCGGATATCCCTGCAGACAAAAACAGCACATTGGCTCTTGTTGTTGTGTGTATTTTGGTTTTAAACTGGATAATTACACAGCATGCACAGTGGGAATACAGAAAAGGGGGGGTGGGGGCTGGAGCTAAGAGAACATATGACAGGCTGTAATAAGCTGCTATTTCTAGACAACAACTGGCAGATGGAGCAGAGAGGCACCAGGTTAACCCTTTGGAGCCTGCACCGGAGGGGGGGGGGGCAGGAGGACGTATTTTGCGCTCTGAGCTAAAACACTTTATGCTGCGCGTATGAATGGAACCTCTTGTAGAGTGCAAAAGCCTCAAGCAATGTGTCAGGAGCCAAAATATTTAAGCCTGGCTTAGTTGGGCATTACATTTCGTAAAGAGAGGGGGTGGGGACAAGATAGTGGTGCTACTGGCACTTAGGAAGGGACAATAATGATTGTCATTGCCTAGTCCTCAGACAGGGTCATATTGCTGCTAGAAAGTTCTGGTGCGGCAGATTGTTCCCTACAGTGACTGCATCCAAATAAACCAGATAGAATTCTATGGGTTGCTATCAACAACATTTCCGGATCCAGAAAAAAAGTGTATTGGCCTCGCCAGGGCTGAATTTGGGTCTCAGCAGACTTACAGAATCAGCTCTTCTCATTCAAAAAAAACTTTATTGACACATAAACAACAAAATTACATTCATGGACGCAGTCGCATATCATTTTAGAACTTTGTTACATTTGATTTTAACAATTATTGTAAGAATTATCTTCATAGCACAGTCCGTAGCTGTAGTGGGTCTGAAAAGGATATTTGGCTGGCCACATCTGAATGCAAAGGGTGCTGCCCATAGCAACCAAGGCAACACGGGGACTAGGGACACATTTCATGAACAAAGCCCTTTGTGTTCCAGTGGCATTTGGGAATGTCATTGACGAACAGTCCACTTAAAACTCACATTTCTGTATCACACCATGCCTGCTGGTAGTGCCATTAATTTTATATTATGGAGAATGTCAGAGGAGGGATTCACAAAGGTGGACAGGAACAGAACCCAAGAACTATGGATGGGAGGTCTCACTTCTGCAGTTCTCAGAAGATATAAGAATCCAGCTGTAAATCAGCCCACAATATTCCATGTACATTGTACAACTGAATTACCACTTTTCGCACAGGAATTTCTTTACAACTGCTCACGGCTGACCTGGCGATGAATTCTTAAAGGTGTTGGTGGCAATTTGTCGCAGCAGGAGAAGCAAATGAGCGATAGGACCCTGGGACAATGGAGAAGCTGAAAGGAAACAAGTAAAACAAGTTATGTAATGGGATAAAGCAAAGAATCTGATTGCTGCAATCTAATTAGAGACTGGGTGTGAAAGGAAGAAAGGAAAAAAAGCAGAACAGAGGGGATCTACCTGAACAACATGGGGGAAGTCATAGATCACGGGCACAGTGTTGCCCAATGTCTCCTCCTCACACCTAATTGCCATACTACCATGTGGCAATTGCGTGCATTGCATGGCAATTATCGGTTTAAATCAGGTGGTGAGGCAACATATTGCCTCCTTACCACCTACTAAACACACTTGGATTTCTTTTTATTGGGACAGCAGTGCCTGCTCCACTTGTGAATGAGCTCTTAGTTGCATTTGGTAGCAGCGCCCTTTAGGGCTCATTCACACGTAAAGTTGGAGGATGGTAAAAACCTGTGGTTGAGTTGTGGTTTTTCCTGCCCCCAATCCCTACCCTCTCTAACTGCTGAGGCAGCAGCCAAAGGTGTACACATGCTGCAGCAGGAATTTAGCCCCCTGCTGCTTTTGGTGGGTGCTACCATCTGCCAATCGCGACCCATTCAAGTGAATAGAGGCAATCTGCAAGCCCCCTGCAACTGCATGCTTCTGCGGGGTCCAAGGAGTTAAAGCAGGTGGTGAGAAAGCAACACAACACTGCCTGCTTTAAGCCCTTGTTTACTGTACTACACAAGGTTGCAGGGCACTTGCAGAGTGGCCTCATTCACTTGAATGGGTCATGCTTAGTAGGTGCTATACCCACCAACCAGAACAGGGCATACAATTCCTGCTTTGGCTGTGACATGTATACACCCCTGGCAACTGCAGTTAAAGGGAGTGCGGTTGGGGCGGGGGTGGTTAAAACACAACTATGGGGTTTTACCACCCCCCAAACTGCTAATGTAAATGACCCCTTACTGTTCTGAGGCCCTTAGAAGGCTGCTTTCACACTGATGTACTATGGTTTACCTGTACCGCAGGTGCAGCACAGTGCATCTGCAACTTTCCTGGGTTAGCTGCGCTTTTCCATAGACTTCTATTATATTCTGCAGGCGTAGTGCATTTTCTGCACCAAAGCCCTGCATTCATAAAGTGTGCCAAACCCGGAGGATATAATAGAAGTCTATGGCTAAAAACAGCAAACCAGCAGAAAAGCTGAATTGCATCCACGGTGTGTGTAAACCGCCGCACTTCAGTAAATAAGAAGCCCTATACTATAATGCCCAGTGTATTGCTTCACACTGACCTGTTCCTTCCTGCTGCTGGCACCATTCTGGAGACTGTTAGCTGGCATAAAAGGTGGAGTGCAGTTGGTGTCACTCTGCATGGGACAGGAGCCAGCCCTACAAAGAGGCATTGGCTTGCCCCCTACTACAGCACCAACTTTACAAGTAGTACCTCTGCATTGCACTCTGTTTGATGCTCTGGAATGGAAGGTCAGCAAGCCCAGACAATCTACCAGTCACCTAGGTGTGATCTACTGGTAGATCGCCATCTACAGGTTTCTGACACCTGACGTATAAAGTCCACATTTAGCTTCATTCAAGACAGATCATAAAAAGGATATGCGTTTTGGGATGCAAAGGCTCCCCTTTATCAGGACTTGGTACTACTGAACAAAATGAGTTCTGGAGTGATGAAACTGGAGGGATCCTTGAGGTGTAAGCAGGCCTAACCAACCACGGGAGCGATGATACCAACTACCTCTCAGGACTTAAACAATTTTTTCTCCAATTTTTTAATGAAGGAGACCCTCTGAACCCCTGAGGAGCATTGTCTTTTTATGATTCCAGTCTAAATAAAATTATTCCTGCTTTTGGTGCTTTTTCTCACACCCAGAGCTTGATAGGAATGCAAAATAAACGGGGAAATGTCTGGACAGCCGCACTCTAAAAATGTTGCTTTTATTGTAAATATAAAATCACAGCATACATGTCACAACAAACAGGATAACCTCTGATGCGTTTCGCACCAAAACTTAGTGCTTAATCATAGCTATGGCTATGATTAAGCACTAAGTTTTGGCGCGAAACGCGTTAGATGGTATCCTGTTTGGCTTGACATGTATGCAGTGATTTTATTTTTACAATAAAAGCAACATTTTTGGAGTGCGGCTGTCGAGACATTTCCCCCTTTATTTTGCATTACCATATGCATTGCCAGCACCCGTGGCTTCAGATCTGGTGAAGAGGTTCATCACTTAATCTTCTGCCTTGAGTGGTAACTTCCCTTCTCTATCTTCCTTTGGAAAGTGCTTGATAGGAGGTAATACTAAGCTTCTTCATATCCTACTACCTCTGCTCAACAAAAACCTGGTACTTGCGAGTTTAGGGGACCATTTGGCACTCCCTCATTTTCCATAGCATGGTGCTTTGTGTCTTCTGACTGGCCACTTGCCATTCCCAAGAGCTGTCACAGCTGGGGGACACGGAGGGAAGTGTATGGCCCAGAGCAACTACCAACCTCAAGCCCAGAAATTTGCCTGAGCTCATTCTTAGTGTCCATATGCAAAGGAAATCTAATGGGAGTGACTTTATAATCATCAATCAATCAGCTGCTGTACTTGCAGGGTTCTAATGAAAAACGTGTCAGGGTCTGCATCCCTTTAGACGTGATTTCCCTTTGGGAGAATCTCACCAAAATTATATTTTTGCAGGGGATGCCCAAAATCCGACTTGTATCTTACTGCAGATTTATGGGAAAATCAGAAAGCCAATCGCAGAAGCAGGAAATTACATTTCTGGGAGGCATTCTGTACAGAACGCCATGTTGTATTGAATTTTATAGAAAATTTCAGTCTCTAATTTTCATTCTGGAGTCTTTTTCTTACCCACACACACACTAAATGGGGAAGGTTCCCCAGCACAGGATCATGTGATAAGAGGCTAAAGTCATGCCAAGAGGTCCTGTGAAAAAAAACCTCCTAAATCACAATGTACTTCATTATAACAAACTTTGACTTCTACAGCCATCCTGACCTGGATCCAGTCGCAGCAGGATGATGGACATCAGAAGAAGAGCCATCAGGACACGATGTAATGGAATCCTGCGAACCCATGTCACCACCACGCTCAGTGCTCCATAGAGGCACCGAACCACATGCTCCCGTCTTGCCGGCAAATGTCCTGCCCCTGCAAAACAGAGAGAGAAATGGGAAATACATTACCATCTGCAATTTAATGATCCAAATCAACACCCAAGGGCTTATGTAGGCAGGCTCTATCGATTAACACTGTATCTTGTATTCTTGCAATATTCAAACATGCTTGGGTGCAGTATGTGACCGGCTTCTGCCTGCAGAGATCTTAATAGGATCGAAACAAAGAAACACTAAGCAACACAGGTCAAATGGGGATAAACAGGGGGTTCCACTCTAAAATCGTAATTAACTACTTTTGAACCTCCAATATACACTATATTGACAAAAATATTGGGACGCCTGCCTTTACACGCAGATTAACTTTAATGGCATCCCAGTCTTAATCCGTAGGGTTAAATATTGAGTTGGCCTACTCTTTGCAGTCATAACAGCTTCAACTCTTCTTGAAGGGCTGTCAACAATGTTTAGGAGTGTGTCTATGGGAATGTTTGACCATTCTTCCAGAAGCGCATTTGTGAGGTCAGGTACTGATGTTGGACGAGAAGGCCTGGCTCGCAGTCTCCGCTCTAATTCATTCTAAAGGTGTTCTTTTGGGTTGAGGTCAGAACTCTGTGCAGGCCAGTCAAGTTCCTCCACTCCAAACTCACTCATCCAGGTCTTTATGGACCTTGCTTTGTGCACTGGTATGCAGCCATGTTGGAACAGGAAGAAGTCATCTTCCAAAACTGTTCCCACAAAGTTGGGAGCATGAGATTATCCAAAATGTCTTGGTATGCTGATGCTTTAAGAGTTCCCTTCACTGTAACCGACCCCTAAAAAACAACCCATAATCCCCGCAATCCACCAAATGATTTGGAGGGGTGGCCCAATACTTTTGGCAATATAGTGTGCATGAGCGTGTTTGGGGTGGAGGAACTTGACAGGCCTGACCTCAACCTGATAGAACACCTTTGGGATGAATTAGAGAGGAGACTGCAAGCCAGGCCTTCTTGCCCACATCAGTACCTGACCTTACAAATGCACTTCTGGAAGAATGGTCAAACATTCCCATAGACACACTCCTAAATCTCATAGCTGCAAAAGATGGGCCAACATAATATTAAACCCTACGGACTAAGACTGGGATGCCATTAAAGTTCATATGCGTGTTCAATAGCAATCTGATATCCCATCTCTTACAGAGGAATCTTGGTCCGAGGTTACAGAATTGCTGTTGCCTTCGGTGATTTCGGCCAGGGATAAAGGTATTTCAGTTTAATTATCTCCGCCATGTGTATTTGCTTCAGAGCCTTTTTTCTGTCAATCTGTTAAACATATTCCTTTATTTTTGAATTTCTGTACACCTGTAAAATCTAATAAAATGTATTGAAAAACAAAAAAAAAAATGCCACTGTGTGTATTATACACCCGCTCGCCTTCATAAGATAGGTAGGGTGGACACACTGGAGTGTCCAAGGTGTGGGGCCATGGTGGGGGACTACTTCCATATGGTGGGGCTCTGCCCTCGTGTCGAGAAATTTAGGGCAGCAATCTCAAAATTTCTGGAGGAAAAATTTGCCCTCCCGAACATTCAAGCCCTGGCCAGATGCCTATTGGGTGATTTTAGTGAGGAGGAATTGACCGTTTCTAAAAAAACATTCTTAAGGATAGTCTTTTTTTCTATGCCAAAAAAGCGTTAGCCCTCAGGTGGAAGGGCCCGCAGCCTCTGGCCCTCAACTTCTGGGTGGAACTGATTAATGGAGCTTTACTGAAATACAAAATTAATTTACAACTAGGGGATCCCACAAAAAGTTTGACAAAATATGGGCTGAGTGGATTAAATCAGTATCCGGAGAGATAGGGGGGTAGATAAGAGGAGGATGGAAGCCTGGGGGATTACCGTATATACTCGAGTATAAGTCAAGTTTTTTAGCCCATTTTTTTGTGCTGAAAATGCCCCCCTCAGCTTATACTCAAGTCACCTTTTTGCGCCTGATCTCCCAGATTTTGGGGACCCGGCCGTAGGTCCTCTGGACCCCAAACTTGGCACACGTGTTCTTCCTCTACAAAGTGTACAAAGTTTGTTGTCAGGGAGACCTACGGCCAGGGAGCACCGATTTTTCAAAGCCGGGCACCCCTTTCATAGACTCCCATGTTATACTGTAATTTCTCTGGTGAATTTGGGGACCCGGTACCGGACGGTATTAGGTCCCCTGAACCCGGAACTTGGCACACATATAGCCCCATTTCTCCTCTACAAGTGTGCAATGTTTGTTGTCTGGGGGACCTACAGCTGGGGAGCAGCGATTTTTCAAAGCCGGACACCCCTTTCATAGACTCCCATGTTAAACTATAATTTTTCTGGTGAATTTGGGGACCCGGTACCGGACGGTATTAGGTCCCCTGAACCCGGAACTTGGCACACATATAGCCCCATTTCTCCTCTACAAGTGTGCAATGTTTGTTGTCTGGGGGACCTACAGCTGGGGAGCACCGATTTTTCAAAGCCGGACACCCCTTTCATAGACTCCCATGTTAAACTATAATTTTTCTGGTGAATTTGGGGACCCGGTACCGGCCGGTATTAGGTCCCCTGGACCTGGAACTTGGCACACATTTACCCATTTTTTTGTGGTAAAATTAGGTTCCTCTGCTTTTATTCGGGTCGGCTTATACTCGGGTATATACGGTATATGTTTTTCCGACAACAAAAGTTATTGTCGGAAATTCCGACCGTGTGTATGCAGTTCAATGCACAAAAATTCTATGTATGCTGGGAATCATTGAACTAATTTTTCTCAGGTTGTCGCAGTGTTGTATGTCACCGCGTTCTTGACGTTCGCAATTTCCGACAACATTTGTGTAACCGTGTGTATGCAAGACAAGTTTGAGCCAACATCCGTCGAAAACAAATCCATGGTTTTGATGTCGGAATGTCTGATCGTGTGTAGGTGGCATAAGGGAATAGGCTGGAGTGAAGTTTTTTTGGACCATGTACATCTAAAATGCTGTGGACGGTTATTTACCCACTGCCATTTATAAACAGCACTGGCATTGCGTACTGAGCCAATCTCACAGCCTCTGTACTTTGGGAATCACTGTGATTGGTCACAGGGAAACCAATCATAGTGATCACAGATGTAAGCAGTGTGGTGTTTACACCCCTTTCTTTTACAACAGGGGGGGGGGGTAATTCTTTAGTTCCTAATCACAGCACAATTCTTTCCTACCCCATATGATCTGTAAATCAACCCTTCACCTCCAATTATTCTGCATTTCTGCACGCGAATCCCCTAATCTTCATCCTCCCACGTAAACAATGAAATGTGATCTGTTGCATTTGCAAGGGCAAAATGTTGTTTTTGTAACTCCCACTGTATGTGACCTATATATTAACCTCTTCAACACCTTCTCCCTCTGTGTATGACCTTTATGTGCTGTTATTAGTTAAACCATTACCTAGCCCAGGGATCTCCAAACTACGGCCCTTCAGCTGTTGCGGAACTACACATCCCATGAAGCATTGTAAACATTCACAGACATGACTAGACATGATGGGAATTGTAGTTCCTGAACAACTGGAGGGCCATAGTTTGGATGCCCCTGACCTAGCGCAATGTGAGAATTAAACCCATAAGCAAACATTTATTATATTTGCAGCTTAGCAGATCTTAAATGTGATGACTGCATTTGTTTTATTTTTTTAGGCTTTCTTTCTACTATCTGGTGATCCAGACAGCAAGTCTGTTGTTTTTTAAAAGAACAAGCTCTCCGTTAATGCAAGGCTTTCTCCCTGTTGTGGAGTGTCGCGCTTGCCCCCTCCCTTGGACTACAGGAGAGTCAGAACGCTCTCTACGTTGCAGATAGAGAAAGGAGCTGTGTGTTAGTGGGCATCCTGACTCTCCTGTAGTCGAGGGAGGGGGCGAGCGCGACACTATACACCAGGGAAAAAGCCTTGCATTACTGTGTGTAGTTACAGACAGAAGAACAGGAAGTGAGGATTTCTCAGAAGAAATAAGGACATTTAAAAGCAAAATGGAAGGATGAGGTAAGTGAAGAAGGACTGCACTAAGGTAAAGGAAGCTATTTAGAGAAAAAAACGGTACCTTTATAACACCTTTAAGTGTATTAACCGCTTCAATACTGAACACTTTCAACCCCCGATCTGACCAGGCCATTTTTCAGCTTTCAGCGCTGTCACACTTTGAATGACAATTGCGCAGTCATGCTACACTGTGCCCAAATAAAAATGTTATCATTTTTTTCACACAAATGGAGCTCTCTTTCAGTGGTATTTGATCACCGTTGTTTTTTTGTTTGTTTTTTGCTGAATAAACGAATAAAGTCTGAAAATTAAAAAAGTGTTTTTCGTTTCCGTTATAACATTTTGTAAATAAATAATCTTTCTTCATAAATTTAGGCCAAAATGTATTTTGATTCATTTCATTGGTGAAAATAATCCAAATCTGTGTATATTATTTAAAGAGGAGGTCCACACAAAAATGAACCTCTTCTTTTCGGAATCCCCTCTTCCGGTGTCACATTTGGCACCTTTCAGGGGGAGGGGGGGGGTGCAGATACCTTTATAATACAGGTATTTGTACCCACTTTTGGGCATAGACTCCTGCAGGAGGCACGCCCCTTCCCCCCCAGCTGTCTTCTGGGAAACACAGTGGTCCCGGGACCAGTGAGGATGTGCAGCGCGACTCGCGCATATGCAGTAGGGAACCGGGAAGTGAAGCCGCAATGCAATGCAAGGATGGCGGCGGGGGCAGCTGAGAGCCGAGCGATTGCTCAACTTCAGCTACCGAAATCACGGGCACCCTGTACAGGTAAGTGTCCATTTATTAAAAGTCAGCAGCTGCAGTATTTGTAGCTGCTGGCTTTTAATATTTTTTTAGGCTGACCTCCGCTGTACTGATGGCCTAGCTAATTTCTTGAGGCCAAAAATGCCAGGACAGTACAAATGACCCCTTTTTTGAAGATAGACAGTCCAAGTTTTTTAGTAAGAGGCATGGCGAGTATTTTGAAGTTATCATTTTTTTTTGTCACAATATTTTGGAAAATGAAGAAATTAACAAAAAACATTTACATCTTTTTTTTTTACATCCTGTCACCAATGCAGTACAGCGGTAATCAGGGACACTGATTGGTGACAGTATGTACATTGTTCTACATACAGTCACCAGTGCAATACAGTGTTACCATAGTAACACTATACTACTCTGGGGAGGTGATTAGGATTGTGTTTTTGTAACACACCATGATTGCTTATAACTGAGAATTTTACAGTTATAAAGGAACCATTTTTTTCTGAATGAAAACTATTCATTTAATGTTTACTATTGTGATTAACTGAAATTGGCCACCGCTGATCACATGGTACAGATGGGCTGTGATTGACCCTGTCTATACCATGTGATAACTATGGCCAATCACAGGGCTCATCACTATAGTACAAATGAAGAGGGTCAATCCTGTAAGGGAGTTATATGATGTCTTCCCAGGATAATAGGTCAGGTGGGAAGGGGTTAAAAAAAGTAAATGGTTAAACTGTATCCAAACACAACAAGAATATAATATATTACAGCTTAGCGGACCGGGTAGTTGTATACATTTTCTTGTTTTTCTGTATCTACGACTAACAAAGAGAGCAGGTGTTCTGTAGTCGCCAAGAAAATCTGGAAACAATTAAACGAATAAAGATTATGGTATAGCAAATTATCAACTCAAAGGATTTCTGGCAGGATCAACAGGTATTTTTTTCCCCAACTTATCGAATAGGTATAACTAAATGCTTTCAACCTCTGCAAACTTCTATTTGACGGAAAGTTGGAGGAGAGCTTCAGAAATTGCCAAGTGTATGGCCAGCACGGAGATAGGTGGGCTGCCAAAAGTTCTAGAATGATAGTCTGTGTCTGACCAATTACAAAGGGTGAAAAGGTGAATTTGATTGGCTGCTTCCCTCAGACAGCCAGATATAGGAGGAGCCCTGTCACTTGGAAGAGATGCTCATACCTGAAGGAGAGTCTGGCTCCCCCATTCTCTCTCTCTCAGCTTCTTCCTCCGCCTGCTTTAGACGCCTCCTCTCTTCAGCCACGGCTGTGAGGACCACTTCCTGTTGCTGCGTGGTGAATGCTCTGGGGTCCCGTGCCAGCTCCTCAGCCTCTGACAAGTGACCAAGGGGGAGCAGAATACGCAGGAGATGAAGCTCTGACACTTTTTGGTACCCTGGCAGGAGCTGGTTCTTGGGATCTCTCAGCCAATCAGCGCTCAGTTCTAGCATCACATGGGGCTGCTTCACACTGCTGTACAGGAGGAGGCTGCAGAGAAATAGAATGTTCAGTTGTAAGCAGAACACACACACAGAAGCAATCCCTAGAGACTTGGCATCATCAGAAAAGTCTCAGCTCTATCACTAATAACTCACCACAGACTACCATAGGAAGTACATTTTTCAAAAAACCTGCTTTTAAAGTGGACCTGTCATCAGCTATATAATATCAGTGTGAATAGAAGAACAGGTTTGTATGGACAGCCGCACTCCAATGGATGTTGAAAAAAATGGAAAATGGTAATGGCCTTTTAATAAGGTAAAGAAAAAAACACTACAAGAAAAACAGCAAATGGTGGGATAATACGGCTGACGCGTTTCACATTGATGAACCATGCTTAGTCAGACTAAGCATGGTTCATCAATGTGAAACGCATCAGCTGTATTATCCCACCATTTGCTGTTTTTCTTGTAGTGTTTTATCTTTACCTTATTAAAAGGCTATTAACCATTTTTTTCAACATCCATTGGAGTGCGGCTGTCCGTACAAACCTGTTCTTCTATTCATGCTCAGTGCATTGCCGGCACCCACCTGGTTTTGAGTGACTACTGATCACCGAGGTGCGCTCACCTGGAGCGGCAGTTTCTCCGTTCTATATAATATCAGTGTAGCTTACAATGTGATGTATTTATGAATACAGAGCTGTATACAATTGTGTCTTTTAGATCTGTCTGAAGTTCAGATTTAAGCCCTGGGCTGTGTGAGGTCTGAGCCTCAATCTATCATCAGGACTGCTGGAATTTAGCTTTAATTTTAGAGCAGAGCCTTCATGCATATGGACGTTAGCAGCACCTGTGTGCCGAAGCATAACATCCTCGGCTCTTTCCTGTGCCCAGAGAGCCGCACAAGCCATATGCAGCTACCAATACAAGTGAATGCTGATTGCTTCTATGTGGGTGCTCACCCACAGGTGTGTGTACAGAATTTCTCCCTAAACGCAAAAGTGGCACATTTGGGGGGGGGGGGGGGTGCCATATGTTCATGTGCAAGTAAGCACAGATGCAGAAGCAATCTATGTTTACCCAAGTACAACCATTCATACAACCATGCACTCCCAGGGTGCAGCAAAGAGCTGGGTATTTTATGCTTCAGCACACAGGAGCTGCTTAACGTCCATGTGCACAAGGCCTTGGTGGAGTAGGGATGGGTTGAAATGTTTAGATTGCTGCCTGTTTCTTCCTTCAGCTCTAACATCCACATCCCTCACTTATTGTATTGTGTCCCAGGAAAAAGAAGTGAGGGAACATCACCTCATTCACACAGGCGGACTCCGTCGCAACGGAGTCCGCCTGTATCCGCCAGCTCAGCCGGAGATCCGTCCGCAGATCTCCGCTGAGCCGACGGATGACAAGCTCCGCTCTGCTCACTGAGCGGGGAGGAGCTTGTCGAGCCCCGCTGTCCTCTATGGAGCGAACTGATGAAAACGGACAGCATGTCCGTTTTCATCAGATCTTACCGGATCCGATCCGCATGGACGGATGGGGACGTGTGCCCCATACGTTTTATTTTTAGCGGATCGGATCAGGTCGGATGTCAGCGGACATGTCTCCGCTGACATCCGACGCTCCATAGACATGCATGGATCGCCCGTTCAGGTCTGCCTGAAAAACTGACAGATGGACCTGAACGGATCCATGTGTGAATGAGGCCTTATGGGGTCACAGACAGGATTAAAGTGAAAGTAAAGTCTACCTGTTAACTTGTACCTACAGTAAGCCTGTAATAGAGCTTACTTGTAGGTACAGTGAATATCTCCTAAACTTGTGACGTCACCTGTGCCATACGTTCAGAGTTCCATTCCGGGACAGGGGCTCCCGCATGCATGTGTGGGAATGACATTATTGTGGCCCCCGTTATTCATACAGCTGGAGCCCGCAAACCCAGATGGAAGATCAGGTAAAGATGGAAACGATGGGGAGCTGTGACAGCACCGCCCTGGAGGGCTCCGTGTGCAGGTAAGTCTGTCACAATGTGCTAGTATACGATGCATTTTATGACATCTTATGACATTATTCTGCAGGGGCCCGATGTTTTTTTTTCTGTGGCAGTTTACTACTGCTTTAAAAACATGACAGAAATTTTTAAGGATAAGTTCACCTTTAGAAGCATGTTACATGTTACACTGTGAACGCAAAAACTACAAGTACCATCATCCACTGCGGCAGGCGTACTTGTAGTCTGAATGGCCTGCTCAGCTCAATCACAGTTCATTCCTTCTTCCTCTAGCTAGGGAAAGACTATGCCAGGGCCTGACATTGCACCTGTAAACTGCTGACTGGTGCAAATGCAATGCTCTGCAGGCTACAGTAAAAAAAAAAAAATGCAAAAAAACCTGCAAAAATATGTGCATTTATTTATTTTGAAAGGTGATCTTATCCTTTAATCTTCCCTGCTCTAAGACAAAAAATAAATAAATGTATCCATCTCCTGACCTGTTCTTGTCCACAGCTTTATCCCAGAGAATTTTTGACAATGACTTGTTGATTGTTTTCTTCAGCTGCACTACCAGGGTCTGAAATGCTGAGCTAATCAAAATGAAAACAACTAATCACAGTTGAAAGTCTAACGGCTTTTTGTGCCATTGAGATGGTGATTAGCTACACCTGATTGAGTTCACAAGTTCTTTAAAGGGTCCTTTCACACGTACAGTATCCGTTTTTGGATGAAATACGGACATACATTAATCCCTATGGGACAGTGGGTGTCAGCGGATGAACATCCACTGACACCCGATCTCATTGGTCCCCACTATGGTCCGATTCTGCAGACGGAGGAAAATCCTATTTTTCCATCCGTCTGCAGAGTGGATCGGGTGAACACAGACAGGCGGCCCATGCTCATCCGATCCCCCATAGGGGAGAGCAGAGATCTGACAGGGCGGTCCCTGCACAGTGTGCAAAAAACACTATGTGTGGCGGAAACTAACACTGCACATCAACCTGAACACACAATCCCCACCGTGAAACATGGTGGTGGCAGTATCATGCTGTAAGGATACTTTTCTTCAGCAGGGACAGGGAAGCTGGTAAAAGTTGATGGGAAGATGGATGGAGCCAAATACAGGACAATCTTAGAAGAAAACCTGTTAAAAGTCTGCAAATAACTTGAAACTTGGACAGAGGTTCACCTTCCAGCAGAACAACGACCCTAAACATACAGTCAAAGCTAAAATGGAATGGTCTCCAAACTGCGGCGCGTGGGCCGGATGTGGCCCTTTGCTTGCCTTTATCCAGCCCTTGGAGCACTATCTCTCCCAATGATACAAGATACTATTCTGCTATCGGACACCGACAATGGAGCACCATTTCTCCCACTGACACCACTATGTGGGGAACTATTCCTCCCTATGATTCCAGCAATGGGGCACTATTCCTCCCCCAATACCAGATGTTTACTCCCACTGATGCCAGGAAAATTTTCACTCCCACTGGCCAAAGTCCGGCCCTCCAAGAGTTTGAAGGACAATAAACCGGCCCTTTGTTTAGAATGTTTGGAGACCCCTGGTTTAGATCAAAGCATATTCATGCATTAGAATGGACCCAGTCAAAATCCAGACCTAATCCAATTGAGCATCTGTGGCAAGACCTGAAAATTGCTGTTCACAGACACTCGTCATCCAATCTGACAGAGGTTGAACTATTTTGCAAAGAAGAATGGGCAAAAATGTCACTCTCTAGATGTGCAAAGTTGGTAGAAACACCCCCAAAAGACTGTAATTGCAGTGAAAGGAGGTTCTACAAAGTATTGACTCAGGGGGGCTGAATACAAATGCCCCCCACACTTTTCACATATTTATTTGTGAAATTTTTTAAAAACCATTTATCATTTTCCTTCCACTTCACAAGTAAGTGCCATTTTGTGTTGGTCTATCACATAAAATCCCAATAAAATACATTTAAGTTTTTTGGTTGTAACATGACAAAATGTGGAAAATCTAAAGGGGTATCAATACTTTTTCAAGGCACTGTATATATCTTATGTGATAAAAGATACCACTTTCTATCTACATCAGGGTTGCCAGCTTTCAGTAAATTTACAAACAGTTTGTAAAATCCATAGTTATAGCATTTGTCCATGAATGTCTGTTACAGACATGCAGCCTATATGTGCGCAATGGACAATCAAAGACAGATGCAAAAAGTATGGATTTTACATACTGTTAGTAAATTTACTGAAACTTGGCAACCCTGATCTACATATGGATGAAATAGTAAATACCATGAAACAATACCCTAATATATTGTATTTCCTCAATGACACGTCACTTGTAGACTATCTGCTCCTGCTGTGTAATACAAAGCAATAGCGGTAATAGAGGCAGTAGAAGTGATGACAGCAGGGGGGGAGAAAATAGTTAGATAAAAGAGATGCATCCTAAAATCTTTGCTGATATTTTTTAGAAGGTATCTCTTTGTGTCAGTGGTGGTCCACACTAGCACAATGGGGTTGCCACTGGCCATTGTATGGAGAATTTATTCGGTCAGACGACCATTACCACAGCTCTATGATGTTGTGTGGCATCTCCTGTGCGCTCTGGTAATACTGAAAGAGCCAGGGCAGGACCTCCCTCCATTGCTCCATCTCGGCCAGGGCCTGAATCCCGATCACACACAGCGAGGCCTTCACTTGTCCATTCCTGAGGAGAGAAACAATCGATCAGTCCTTTCATCTCACTCACCAGAGGCTCACTGTAAATTATGCCGTTTTATTATCTAAAACCGTCTATGAGATGCGTAATCTCCTATATCATGTGACAATCTCCCCTAACTATTTTGTTTATAAGAAATCAGGCAGGGTCTTTAATCCATAATTGGTGATCGATCTAAAAGTGATTGATTCAGATTGTATTATCTGTAGTCAGTGTGCCAATGAAAACTGAATACTGGAAAGTTCAGCTCTGATAACGAGACCGCTGTGCACAAAGCACCGCATCCACCATGGCTGTCACCGAATTATCGGTCCTGCATCATTAGGGTGGGAAAAATGCAGAAAAATCCTATAAAATAGACTTGTAATCAAATAGAATTTTCATGATGAGTAATGTGTACATTTAAAGTGACACTAAAGGATTCGATTTAAAAAAAATAAGAAAAATAACAAACATGTCATACTTACCTCCACTGTGCAGTTAGTTTTGCACAGAGTGTCCCCGAACACTGGTCTTCTAGGGTCCCCCTGGTGGCTCTTGCGGCCCCTCCCCACATCAGATAACCCCCTAGAAGAAGCGCTCTCCCTGGGTGGTAACCTTGCGGGCGCGCTCCTGTGTCCTGCATTCGGCATCCATAGCCGCCAAATGCAGGACTCGCCCCTGCCCCCGGAGGCTGCATCATTGGATTTGATTGACAGCAACGGGAGCCAATAGCTGCGCTGCTACAAATCCATCCAATCAAGAGCCGAGAACCCCAGGCAGAGAGATTGCGCGTCCCCGCCATGGGGCATTTCAGGGCTCAGGTAAGTAAAATCTGGGGGCCGGTGACTGACAGAAGTTTTTTTACCTTAGGGCTCTTTCACACGGGGCGGATCAGTAATGATTCGCCCCGTGCACCTCCGTTTGCTCAGCGGGGATCGCTCCGTTGATCCCCGCTGAGCCGGCGGATGACAGAGCGGAGAAAAGACAGGGCGGTCCCCGCACAGTGACACTAAAGGATTCGATTTAAAAAAATTAAGAAAAATAACAAACATGTCATACTTACCTCCACTGTGCAGTTAGTTTTGCACAGAGTGTCCCCGAACACTGGTCTTCTAGGGTCCCCCCCGGTGGCTCTTGCGGCCCCTCCCCACATCAGATAACCCCCTAGAAGAAGCGCTCTCCCGGGGTGGTAACCTTAGTGTGCGGGGACCGCCCTGTCTTTCCTCCGCTCTCCCCTATGGGGGGATCGGATGAACACGGACTGTATGTCCGTGTTCACCCGATCCGATCCGCCAGACGGATAGAAAAGTAGTTTTTTTCTCCGTCACACGTTGGCGGATCAGAGCGGGTCGGATGTCACCACTGACATCCGCAGCTCCATAGAGGAGCACGGAGCGCCCGTTCAGGTTCGCATAAAAAAACGTCAGGCGGATCTGAACGGACGCTCCGTTTGAAAGAGCCCTTAATGCATTCTAAAAAACAGAAGGGTTTACAACCCATTTAACAGCATTAAAAAGATTGCAAAGGTTCATGTTTTTTCACCTTAATGCATCTTATGGATTAAGGTGAAAAAACATCTGACAATACCGGCCCCCCATTTTACTTACCTGAGCCCTGAAAAGTCCTGCGTCGAGAACGCGGTTGATCTTTGCCCGGGCTTCTCGGCTTTTCATTGGATAGATTGATAGCAGCGCAGACATTGGCTCGGGCTGCTGTCAATCAAATCCAATGATGTGGACGCCAGGGGGGCGGGACCGAGTCATACACTCAGCGACTATGGACGCCTAGTGTATGACACGGGAGCGTGCGCGCAAGGTAACCCATTCACAAGAGAGCTTCCCAGAGGGGGGGGGGGGGTGTTTAGCTATTGCGGGGAGGAGCCGCAAGAGCCGCCGAGGGACCCCAGGAGAAGGTGTTTCGGGGCCACTCTGTGCAAAACGAACTGCACAGTGGAAGTAAGTATGACATGTTTGTTATTTTTAAATAATATTAATTGAACTTTTAGTATCACTTTAACTGATCATAATAGTACTCTTGATTTGTCCCGGTTTTTAATCTCGTGCAATCCATTCCCATATACATTTTTTTTTTAATTATATAGGTGCAAAGACTCCAGATCTTTAGTCTTTTTAACTTTGTGATACTTTAATAAAACAGGTGTTTTCTTTTTTCTTTTGTATTTGATGTATGCTCCTTTTCTGGCCTGTATAGTCCGATATCCCTTTGGTTTTGTTGTTGTGTAAATGTAACACATCCAGGTATGTACAGTAACCCCACCCCCTCAATGCTTTCATCTGCTTTTCTCTCCAGGGGGAAGGAGCCATCTTTGTTTGGGCATCATCCATGGTCACCATCTATTTCCTGGTCAGAGATGGATATGACACAGTCGTGTAAATTCTGCTGCCTATGCAATTCTGTCTGACACATGAAGTGGGATGGATTTGTGTTTCTGGGTCAGGTAGTGGGTGGAGCGTGCGTTTCTGCACCAGGGAGTGGGTGGGGTTTGTGTTTCTGGGTCAGAAAGTGGGCGTGGTTTGTTTCCTGAGTCAAGTGGGATGGGTTTGTGTTTCTGGGTCAGGCAGTGGATGGAGCTTGTGTTTCTGCACCAGGGAGTCATGGGGTTTGTGTTTCTGGGTCAGGCAGTGGATGGAGCTTGTGTTTCTGCACCAGGGAGTCATGGGGTTTGTGTTTCTGGGTCAGGCAGTGGATGGAGCTTGTGTTTCTGCACCAGGGAGTCATGGGGTTTGTGTTTCTGGGTCAGGCAGTGGATGGAGCTTGTGTTTCTGCACCAGGGAGTCATGGGGTTTGTATTTCTGGGTCAGGCAGTGGATGGAGCTTGTGTTTCTGCACCAGGGAGTCATGGGGTTTGTATTTCTGGGTCAGGCAGTGGATGGAGCTTGTGTTTCTGCACCAGGGAGTCATGGGGTTTGTATTTCTGGGTCAGGCAGTGGATGGAGCTTGTGTTTCTGCACCAGGGAGTCATGGGGTTTGTGTTTCCGGGTCAGGCAGTGGATGGAGCTTGTGTTTCTGCACCAGGGAGTCATGGGGTTTGTATTTCTGGGTCAGGCAGTGGATGGAGCTTGTGTTTCTGCACCAGGGAGTCATGGGGTTTGTGTTTCCGGGTCAGGCAGTGGATGGAGCTTGTGTTTCTGCACCAGGGAGTCATGGGGTTTGTATTTCTGGGTCAGGCAGTGGATGGAGCTTGTGTTTCTGCACCAGGGAGTCATGGGGTTTGTGTTTCCGGGTCAGGCAGTGGATGGAGCTTGTGTTTCTGCACCAGGGAGTCATGGGGTTTGTATTTCTGGGTCAGGCAGTGGATGGAGCTTGTGTTTCTGCACCAGGGAGTCATGGGGTTTGTATTTCTGGGTCAGGCAGTGGATGGAGCTTGTGTTTCTGCACCAGGGAGTCATGGGGTTTGTATTTCTGGGTCAGGCAGTGGATGGAGCTTGTGTTTCTGCACCAGGGAGTCATGGGGTTTGTGTTTCTGGGTCAGGAAGTTGGTGTCATTTTTGTTTCTGGGTCAGGAAGTGGGCTTAGTTTGTGTTTCCTGGGTTAAGAAGTCAGCATATGTGTTTCCTGGGTCAAGAAGTGGACTGGGTTTGTGTTTCTGGATCAGTTAGTGGGTGGAGCTTATTTTTGCACCAGGTAGTGGGTGGGGTTTGAGTTTCTGGGTCATGAAGTGGGCGTGGTTCGTTTTCTAGCTCAATAAGTGGGTGGGGCTTGTATTTTCTGGGTCAAGAAGTGGGCTGGGTTTGTGTTTCTGGGTCAGGTGGAGCTTGTGTTTCTGCACCTGGGAGTGGGTAGGGGTTCGCGTTTCTGGGTCAGAGAGTTGGTGGCGTTTGCTTTTCATAGACTTATGACTAAGGATGATCTCAGGCGTGTTCACAAGTACACGTGCCCGCGTCCGCCAGGAAGCCGACACTCTGCAGGCAGTGAGACATTTCTTGATCTGCGGCTGCACAGATGAGGAAATGTCTCTACCTGGGATTAGCGCTGCGGAGTGTCAGCTTCCTGGCGGGCACGTGGACTTGAGAACACGCCTGAGCTCATCCTTACTTATGACACAACCCAACAGATCCCTGCTGCACACACTCACTTTGTGTCTCCGCCATCGGCTGATAAGATCTGCAGACCTCTCTCACACAGCGCCAACGCTCCGGCAAAGTTCCTTTCCAGCACCAGCAGGTCGGCTGCGGCATCTAACAGACACACAGTTGGCGGCGTCCCCGACAGTGACAGGTGTGACCAGTCCCACATGGCGCTCAGGGAGCAGCTGGACACATTCTCGGTCACCGCCATCGCAGAGGGGTCAACATCAACGGGAGACCCTGAAAACCAAGACATGGCAGTCAGGACAGAATCGGTAACTGCGTCCTGATAAATGAGGATTACTCCATGCAACACAGGTAAAGGGATCAGCTGGCCATACATTATACAATTTCCTTTATGTAGTACAAGGGCCTACCTGATTGCAAACAAACTGAGAAGCGTTCAGAATTGACCTCACATTATATGGTTTTCGTAAAGCTAGAGGAAAATTGTATTAAAGTGGACCTTCAGTCATTTTTTTCATCTCTCTATAATAAATCTTTTTTTTTTCTGCCAGTAAATACCTTATACAGCCCACTTCCTGTTTCTTGTCTGGTTATTAGCCTAGTCTTATGACATCATGCACAGCTCTCCCTCACTCCTGTGAGAGTTTGCCAGGAAGGGAGGGGGGGATGAGTCATAAGAGGGCTAATGAGAGCTGCAGAGCTGGAGCCGTGCCTCTGTGTAAATCCAGGAAGCGAACAGGCAGCAGCTTCAGCTGCTCACAGTTAAAATGGATGCAGCCAGACTCAGTGGGGGGAGATTTCTGCTTTCCTTGTGCCTATAACACGCTTACAATGTGGTTGTACAATCTTCTCCAGAATTACCAAAACCGGAGCCTGCCTAAATATCCCCATTGAGTTTGTATCACATCAGACAGTCCCTAGAAATGACAATTGTTGGTCGATCTAATAAAGATTGTACAATCAGACGTGTGATGTCCGCCCAGAGCTGTCTCTTTAACTCTAAGGACCTCCCCTTCCTGTCCACCTACTTTTACAGCAGCCACTCCCACTGCAAGCCTGATTTCACAGGACACATTTACACTGAAGTGCTCCAGCCAAAGAATTCTGTACATTTCATTCTGCAGGGGAGAAGAGTTTGTATCTCTATTGTCAGAATCTCCCCAGTGTGGACACTGAAAGGGTCTCACTTAGAGGTATAAGAACTCCCACCTCCAGAAGGGGTGTGACACTAGAACTACAAGTCCCAGCACAGCCCACCTCACAAGGATGACAGCAGTGCAAGAAAACCCCCCACAGTGTTCCAGGTATAGGAATTTCCCAGCATGCTCTACCGCACAGGACCATCATGCACCGCGCCTTCAGTCAGTCTCCCACACAATACTGGGATTTGCAGTTCCTCAACCCCTCCCCCACACACCTGGGCTGAGACGATGGTCTTCAGGAAGTCCTGGCTGCAGCTCCTCCCCGGTCTCGCCACCTGCATTCCCTGCTAAGAGGAGGCAGCCAATAGCAAGGTACCTTTCATCTTTCCCTTAGCAGCAGCTTCTATAATTGGCTGTCTGCCAGTACTGACTCACGTGGCCCTCGGGCTCCTCCCAGCGGTCCGCAGTGACAGCATGAGAATGTATCCAGCAGGGGGAGGGGAGAAGTTCTCCTATCCACCTCTATACAGGTGTTATTATGGGGGATAGAGGTCAGAGGGACAATATTGTGGGGGAGGAGGGCGCACCCACGTGACTACTTAATTGCCGGTGCATTGCCATGAAATGAGATTTGCCATGGCAATGCACCGGCTGAGCAATCTGACATCTCTTTCTCTCACACATATGTGTTCAAATTTCCTTTTCTTTTTTGCTAGAAAAGTATTTCGAACCCCAAACAGTGTGTATATTTTCTGGAAGCAGAGACCCTAGAGAATAAAATGGTGGCTGTAACAGAAAAAAATACACTTTAGCAACTTACCGCGTGGCACATAGTAAAATGATGATGCATGGGGTGGCACCATATGATGGCACGCTTATATGCCCGTGAGGGTGTGCAGCATGGTGATCGCAGCCGCGCTGTGTTTATAGGACACGGAGCAACCCCCAATCTCGATAAAGATTGGATGATGCGGCTCTATACCCATGTGATCGGCTGTGTCCAATCCAAGCTTGTTACATGTAAACAAGGAAAGGCCGTTTATCGGCTCACACTGACAGAGTGTGTGGCAAGGAGAGCCGATCGGCAGAATCTCCTCACAGAGGAGACCAGGGCAGGTAATCAGGACACTGATCATTAGTGTCCTGATTACAGTGCAGCCCCAACAGTGCCCACAATCAGTGTCCATTAGTGATGTCAGTCAGCGCCACCTATCATTAACCACCAGTGCTGCATATCAGTGCCACCTATCAGTGCTGCATCATTAATGCCGCCCAAAATGCTTGAATAACACCCCAGTGTGAAAGGGGCCCAAGGGAACCTCTACCAAGAAAAAATACTACTTTCCTGACTGTCTGTCGTGCTGGTACAGAGATTTCTGTACTGAAATTACTCGCTGCACACTGTCAGCTTCTCACAATGTGCATTAGAAGCTGCAGCAAGTCACACAGGGCCCGCTTCCTTACCGGGCTGGAGAACATCCAGCATCTTCTAGCGCAGTGATGGTGAACCTTGGCCCCCCAGATGTTTTGGAACTGCATTTCCCATGATGCTTACCTACATGGCAGTGTGCATGAGCATCATGGGAAATGTAGTTCCAAAACATCTGGGGTGCCAAGGTTCACCATCACTGCTCTAGCGCTTTCCTCGCCAACCTGACTTTTCCACCCCGTTTATTCATTTGAATCCAGTTATATCAATCATGGAGGCTCAGCATCGCATGTGGGTGCTACCTAGGGTGATCCGCATACAAATACACCCGCTATCAAGGCATTTTGATGTTTGCACAACACCTCCCAAGAAACAGTCTGCCGCTTGCATTAGAACTAAGGGCTCCTGGGATGAGTACTGAGGCAAGGTGCTGTGGTGTTTTCAGGAAGCCATGTACAGCACCCCGATAGCCCCTCCCACCAGTCGACTTTTTTAGCCAACCTCACATTAATGTATGCCTAAAGTGCCAAATTCTTTTTCATTTTGGGTAAAATATTTAGGAGTCACTTCTGTATTTTTTTGTTTTTTATATTGGTGCCCCTTTTTAGAGAATTCTCGTTACGTCTTGTACTTGAGTCACAACAGCATATGAAGTAAATCCCCTCTTAGTTGTCACCAGAATACGTTTTCAATACTTCTCTGTTTTGGTGGCAATGCTAACATTAATCTCCTATTAGTATCAGGCCTGATTACAATGGTCACCAAGGCACACAGAGAGAGCAAGTCGACCCAAAAATTGGGGTTCTATCTCTCCCTGATCCATCCAAAACAAAAAGGTTCAGATACATGAATCCTGCCAATGATTTCCTCTGCAAGAAGAGCAATACACATATTAAATCTATTCAAAATAAGCAGTCAATGGTTCCTCTTGATTATGTGAAGAATAAACTTAAAGTGGATGTAAACCCGAAATGTTTTTTTTTTTTTTTTTTGATGTCACAATGTACAGTATACAATTTCCTATCATCTGTGCCCAGTCTTGCCACACAGAGTTAATCCAACTCCGAGCAATCCTCTTTTATTGTTCAGTGAAATAAAACGGACTTACAGAGAAAAACCTTAGTCCGTTCCGCCCCCTTGCTGTGAGTGACAGGTTATTTACATATCTCCCGCACTAGCCTGGAGACAGGCATTATTTTTTAATTCCCACCCCCACTCCTTTTCTGAAGTCATGTGGTTACTTTCCTGGATTTTGACTGGATGTTCGTGATCATAGCAGAATTTTGTGTAAGGAATACATAGGAAAAAATGTATGTTGACAAGGGGAGTGTAGAGGAGGGCGGGGAGTCTACTGACATCACAACTCCACCCACGGAGCTCCAGACAACAGATCCACCCACAGAATCTGCAGTTTTCCAGTTCTTATAACAGACAGAGGGTAGACATTTGACAGGTAAGGATACATGCAGGAGGCATGTATATCCTTATAGATCAGCACTATGGCAGTAGTTTAGAAAGGATGAGAGTGGCTTTACATCCACCTTAAATGCAGATTTCACAAGGCTAATAAACCACTTTAACTGGATCATGGTTAATGGCAGACTTACCTGTGTACTTCAAAACTCAAATAAGAAGATTAATATGACTTGGGACCCATGGATATGATATAGTACCTTAAAAAGTCCAAAGCTCCCCCCCCCCCCCCCCTTTGTTTCTCTTTATTCTCTGGTCTATACTCTTCCTTTCCATTTTTTTTCATTGTTTGCTTGATTTTTCTGATAATCTTTAGATACTTTTGTTAAAATATGTGGTTTACATTGTGATACTCTTGGGCATGCACACAGTGGCTTTCTTTTACCTCTTCCCAAGGGCCCCCTTCCCACCCCTTGTTCTTTTTCCAAAAATCGCCACTCCACGTGTTGCTTATCTCCTCACATTGGGTCCCTAGTGGACCAAGCGTGAGATTTTCAGCTCTTTGCTACGGATCACCACATCATTATTTTTTTACTATTAACTATTAACCTTGTTACCACTTTGGTCCAAGAGTATTGAAAGTGTTACCAAACAGTAAAATCAGTGTTTTTATGCAGTAAAGCATACTTGTTATACTCACTGTGGAACTTAAGGGGTTAATTCACTGCGTTGTGTAAAAAGACTGTTTAATCCTGTCTCCTCTGATCATCTCTTTCTTCCACGGTCGTCAAAAAACAACCTGATATTCACAGACTCAGGGGATAAGCTGTACATGCTCAGTTTTTAATGTGTATTGCTAGAAAGTTTTTTCTTCTTCTTGGGAGTGTGCATGTGATGAGCACAGGGCCAATCAGCACTGTCCAGACAGAGGGTCAGGTGTACGGCATTCTCATAAGACAATCGTTAGATTAAGAGTGAGAATTCCTCCTACAAGCTTTAACCAGACACTGATAGACGTCACAAGATTGCTCTAGATGCTGATGAGAAAGGGTATTTAGCAGTTTATATTTACTATAACTATTGCATTTCCATGTTCTGTGGGAGATCAGGTATATAAAATTAACTGGGTTTAGTAACACTTTAAGGCTGAGATCTTCCCACCTAAACATATATTATATCTATTGGCCATCTGAAGGAAGTACAGTGAATTTTGTTACAGCCTTATTCCAAAATGGATTAAATTGATCATTTTTATAACAATTATATAACCAATACCCCATAATGACAACATGAAAAAAAGTTTATGTAAAATCTTTGCAAATTTATTAAAACTAAATGAAAGAATGTACATAAGCATTCACAGCCTTTGTGTAATACTTTGTTGAAGAACCTTTGGCACCAATTATAGCCTAAAGTCTATTTGAGTACAATGCTGCAAGCCTGGCACATCTATTTTTGGGCAGTTTCTACTGTTCTTTTTTGCAGGACCTCTCAAGCTCCATCAGGTTGGATGGGGAGCACCAGTGCACAGCCATTTTCAGATTTGTCCAGAGATGTTCAATCGGAATTAAGTCTGGGCTACTAAAGGTCATTCACAGAGTTGTGACGTAGCCACTCCTTAGTTATCTTAGGGTGATTGTCCTGTTGGAACAATAAATGAACCTTTGCCCCAGTGCGCTCAGGAGCAGGTTTTCATCAAGGATGTCTCTGTACATTGCTGCATTCGTCTTTCCCATTATCCTGACTAGTCTCCCAGTTCCTGCTGCTGAAAAACATCCCCACAGCATGATGTGCCACCACCATGCTTCATTGTAGGGATCAGGGCCGTCTCTACCATAGGGCAAACAGGGGAAGCTGCCCAGGGCCCTGTCACTGTTGGGGGCCCAAAGCAACCCCCTTTTTTTTTTTTTAGGGGTCCGGAGGTCCCCAAGGCCCAAGATGGCAACCCCCCTTTTTTTATTTATTTTTAAATACAAAAATATATTTATTTTATATATTTTTATTGTTATTAAAGGGCCAATTTTTTTAAATATATTTTTATTTTTTATTAAAGGGACAATTTTTTTTAGGGGTCCCCAGGGACCCGGTGGCCTCCAGATGACAACCCCCTTTTTTTATTTATTTTTAAATAAAAAATATATTTATTTTATTTTTTATTAAAGGGCCAATTTTTTTTTATATATTGTTATTTTTTATTAAAGGGCCAATTTTTTTTTTTTAGGGGTCCCCAGGGACCCGGAGGCCCCCAGATGACAACCCCCTTTTTTCATAAAAAACTTGTTTTATAAAAAAAATAAACTAATAATGTTATTATTATTAAAGGACCCAGAGTTCCCCAGGGCCCTGGATGGCAACCCCCTTTTTTTTATAATTTTTTTTTATATTTTATTTATTTATTTTCTTTTTATTTAATAAATAAATAAAAATATATATATATATATATATATATATATATATATATATATATATATATATATATATATATAATTAAAGGGCTCAGAGGTCCCCTGGATGGCAACCCCACTTTTTTTTTTATAAATGTTTATTTTTAATATATTTTTTTTATTTTATTTTTTATTAAAGGGTCCAGAGGTCCCGGATGGCAACCCCCCTTTTTTTGTAATTTATTTTTATAAAAAAAAAATATTAAAGGGCCCAGAGGTCCCCAGATGGCAACCCCCTTTTTTAAAAAAAAATAATATATTTTTTATTTCTTTTTATTAAAGGGCCCAGAGGTCCCCAGGGCCCCGGATGGCTACACCCCTTTTTTTATATATATTTTTCTTTATTAAATCTTTTTTTTGTAAAGGGCCTCCCGCTTCTAAATTCATGGCAGCCCCGCCCCCCCGCTTCTCAATTTAAGGGGGCAGCACCCCCCCGTTCTGTGCTCCAGGGGGCCCATGCCTGAAGCTGTGTAAGGGGCCCCATGATTCCTGATGGTGGCCCTGCCGCCCGTTAAGCCCCTGTGCTGCCCACAGGTGACAGTACTGCTTCCCTTCCCAGTGTTTTAAAATGTACAGCACCCCTGGCTTCCCTTTAGACGTGCACTTCTCCCTTCCTGCCACTGGGTGCTGCTTGTATATAAAAGTGAATTAGAATGTGATTTTATAACATCCCCAGTTTGCTCTTCCCGAGGCTGACTTCTTCATGTCCTGCTCCTCAAGGTATGTCACTGTTTGCTATATTGTAAATACAAGTTTTCTGTAGAGTGTGCCCAAAGTCTTTATAATATTTGATGATTCACTGCAGGTCTGGTCAGTGTTTTAAAAAGTTCCTGTATTTTACACATGGCATGGCATGGGGTCACAGTACCGTCTGTCCATTCTGCTTTAGCACCATGGGACCCCATGCCATGTGTAAAATAGAGGAACTCTTTAAGTCACAGAGCAGCCCTGCAGTCCAGGCTGAGTGAGGCCTCAGAGCACATGGCATTACTGTCTGTATTTAACTGCTTGATGGGCTTAATTTGGGCCTGACTGGTTCACATGTATGTGTTTTGGCGGCCTACATTTGAATGGGCCGCCATGCCTGCATTTCCTGCAAAGAAAAGCGCATGCCTCATGTAATAGGCTGCACACACGGCACACCTATGCCCATCAAGCAATGAAATACAGCACTGTCTGTCCATTCTGCTGTCTGCTGTGACTTATCTGCAGTTCCTGCACTGTCAAACTTGCTGCATTTTTAGACGTTTAGGTCACGCTTTTAAAAACACAGTGCGTTTGTGTGTGCAAGAACTGCAGGTAAGTAGCATGGTGCAAAAGTAGAATGGATTTCAAGGTAGCTGATTTTTAAAATGCTGAATGAACCTTTTTTCTGCAGGAAACAAAGGCATGACAGCCCATTCAAATCAATGCCTGCACAAATGAGGGCCGCCAAAACACATACATGTGACCCAGCCAGGCCCAAAATAAGCTAGAGGGGGGGCCCAAAAAAAATGTTTGCCCAGGGCCCAAACCATATTAAAGACGGCCCTGGTAGGGATGGCAGTGGCCTGGTGATGAGCAGAGCCTGGTTTCCTCCAGACATAAAGCTTGCCATTCAGGCCAAAGAGTTTAATATTTGTTTCATCAGACCAGAGAATTTCAGGTGCCTTTTTGACAAACTCTAGGTGGGCTGTCATGTGCCTTTTACTGAGGATTGGCTTCCATCTGGCCACTCTACCATACAGGCCTGATTAGTGGAGTGCTGCAGAGATGGTTGTTCTTCTGGAAGGTTCTCCTCTCCCCACAGAGAAATGCTAGAGCTATGTCAGAGTGACCATCGGGTTCTTGGTCACCTCTCTTACTAAGACCCCCCCGCCGATCGCTCAGTTTGGCCAGGCAGTGAGCACTACGAAGAGTCCTGGTGGTTCCAAACCTCTTCCATTTACAGATGACAAAGGCCGCTGTGCTCATTGGGACCTTCAATGCTGCAGAAACTTTTCTGTACCCTTCCCCAGATCTGTGTCTCACTGGTCTACAGACAGTTCATTGGACTTAATGGCTTGGTTTCTGCTCTGACACGCACTGTGGGACCTTATATAGACAGGTGTGTGACTTTGCAAATCATGGCCAATCAACTGAATTTACCACAAGTGGAATCCAATCAAAAAAAAGTTGTAGAAACATCTCAAGGATGATCAGTGGAAACAGGGTGCACCCAAGCTCAATTTTGAGTGTTATGGCAATGTACATGTAATTTTTTATTTTTAACAAATTTTCAAAGATTGCAAACATATTTTTGACAACTTTGTCAATATGTAGAATTTTAAGACCAATAAGGAATTTAATCCATTTTAGATTAAGGCTGTAACATAACAAAATGTGTAATAAGTGAATGCACTCAGGGCCGGCCTTTGGGGTGCGCAAGCTGTGCGGCCGCACAGGGCGCCATGGGCAACAGGGGTGCCGTGCAGCCATCACAGCTCACAGAATGTGAGTGGTAGCAGGGTCGGGCTGGAGCTACCACTAGGCGGATTAGGAAGGCAGCCGCCTAGGACGCACTGCCACCTAGGGGCGCCGCTGACTCTTGCCTCACCACTTCCTCATTGTCGCTCCCCAGGCTCCTGGCAGAGGATAGAGGGGCCTGGACAGTCTCTTTGTGTATGTTTAGGTGACCAGGGGGTGAGGGGTGAAGATGGGGGGGTGCCACAGTATTAGCTCGCACAGGGCGCCTGACCACCTAAGGCCGGCCCTGAATGCACTGTATACCTCTTTATATTTGCAACGATTTGTTTGCACTACTGTTCGAATGATCACATTTACAATACAGTATTGTTATTTCAATAAACTATTGGAATATAAATGTATTCAAAATTAATGAATGTGTTTTTTTATTGTTGATGTCATTCATGAAAATGCTTTGATTACCGTATATACACCAAGATTTTCAACCCTTTTTTGGGCTGAAAATGCCCCCCTCAGCTTATACTCGAGTCATTGTACCTGGAAATATTGAGAGGCTAAAGGCGTCCATCGTTTAAAACTCGCAGTCTCATCTTGTCCCTTCCGCGATAGGCGTTTCTCAGCAGACAAAGTTCCGCCTATCACGAACTTTCTTTCATCCTCACCCATCCCAGCAGACACTGTGTTCAGTGTTCTGCCAATCACGGATGCCTTTTCACCCTCGGACAAGAGGACGTTTGTGATTGGCGGAAGCTGAGTCCAAGGATGAGAGAATGTCCATGATAGGCGGAACTGTGTCAGCTGAGAAACGCCTATCACAGAAGGGACCAGGAGGAGACCGCAAGTTTTAAACAATAAATGGATGCCTGCAGCCTTTCAAATTCAGGCACAGTGAGCTTGCAATGGGCACAGTGAGGTGTGCAAATGGGCATTATTGACCCTCTTTTCCGCTTACAGTAGCTGCTGGATTCTCACCCAAATTAGGTACCTCAGCTTATACTCGAGTATATAAGATATCTTTCCTTACCCTCTGCATACCTCAAATCATCCTGGGAGTTGGGGTGCCAATGTAAAGAGCTAGTTCCATTTCATTGCACAAAGCTATCATCCTAACATGTTCACACACAGGGACCTGGTAACCCCTGAAGCTACTCAATCACAAATGATCATTGCTTGGCCAGCAAAAATCTTCGAATGTGTTTTTAGCTTTGTAGTATAAAATCAAAAAATAAATTTTGTGCAAAGCTGCAGTACTCAAAAATTATCAACTTTCTTAAAACACTATTTTATTAATTTTTTTGCTTCACCTACAACAGAAACCTCACAGCTGAAATCCCATTGGCTGATATACTGGGTAATGAACACATGTGAATTTTGCCTCTTGGTAGCTGGAGAGGGACACAGATTACAAAATGGACATATAGAATAAAAAGAGACGCCACAACAAAATGTAACTGTAATAACTTTATTACAAATCAAACACAAGGTTAATTATGCTAAACTAATTTGTATCCAAAGTGGCCCCAAAACATAACCCAATGTTGTAGAAAATGTTCAATGCTTTCTTGGAAAACAAAGCTTTCAGAATGCCCATATACCTGTGTTATCCGCAAAAGCAGGGATTTTACCCCTATGTCCATTCTACCCGTCTCAGGTCTGAACCAGGTAAAATAAAAAATACAACTCCTACAACGTGATAAGAGCTCTTCTGTTAGGTGTGTGAACATTGTGATGTATTGCAGATGGAGGATAAAGATGTGATGGGGTCCATTCATATGTGTGGAGAGCTTGCTACTTTCCACAATTTTGCACTTTGACTTATTCATAAAAGTTAATTAAATAGTTTGATTTTCTGCTTTAATGCCACAATTTGACACTTTACGTACAGGTTCCAGATTAACTGTTTTACCGCATATTCCATAAAGCAGATCTAAACCCAAGTGACCGCCAAGGGGTGTGGCTGTTACTCAGCTCTGCCAGGTCAGAGCTTTGGAGGGGGAGAGCAAGAAGCAGCATTTTCAATGAAAGAAAGATTCTAAAGAGACCCTGTCACCCGACTATTGATTTCAACAACAATATTTCTATAAGATTATATGGGCATTTACCATATTTTATGTATGTTAATTACCTGGAAAAGCCTCCCTTTTGTAGACAACCAAAAGCCCTACAGCTGGGAGCCACCATCCTTGATGTGATGCCATACTCTATAGCAGGGGTCTCAAACTGGCAGCACGCCGGCTGTTGCAAAACTTTTAGTCCCATGAGGCATCGCAAGGCTGACAGTTACAAGCATGACTACGTCAGGCAAAGGCATGATGGAACTTGTAGTTCCACAACAGCTGGAGGGCCGCCAGTTTGAGAGCCCTGCTCTATAGTATTCCCATTTTATCCTCTCTCCGTGCCTACATTAACCACTTACCCACCAGGCGAATTTCAGCACTCCTACATGTAAAAATCATAATTCTGGTAAAAAAAAATATTACTCAGAACCCCAAAAATTATATATATATTTTTAACAGAAGAGTTTTTTTTTTTTAATATATATTTTTTTTAGCATGTGATTATTGATTAAAAAAATAAACACTTCCATGAATTAAAAAAAAAAAAATTAAAAATAAAGTTAGCCCAATTTTTTAGTATAAGAAAGATGAAGTTACGCCAAGTAAATAGAAACCTCACATGTCACGCTTTCACACTGAAAAATGGCTCCCCTGCAGTCTCAGTGTGAAAGCCAGAGGCAATGCGCTGGCAGGACGTTAAAAAATAAATAAAAACTCCTGCAAGCAGCATCTATGGTGTGTAACCCTTTTTTGGGCGCTAGTAGGGGGTAAAAGCACCCCACTAGTGGCCGAATAGCGACGCTTTACCACCGACGCTGCCCCCATCCCAGCCCCAGTGTGAAAGCAGCCTTAAGACTCATACACACGATCAGACTTCCAACTGACTTTTACGTGAATTTTGCTCCGAATGGGTGTTGGCCGTGAACTTGGTATGCATACACACAGCATGACTTTCAGCCAACTTTCACCAAATCACATGTTTTTTCAGCTCTTTACTGCCACCCTTTGGGGAAATTATGCTATTGTTGTCTGATCTTTAGCATTGGTTCTGAGCATGCATGTTTGTACTTTGGACTTAAGTCCGATGGCTTTGTGTACACATGGTCAGATTAGCTGACATAGGATATTTGCTGGAAAGTTTGCCTGTTCTCACAGCGAACATTTGTCCAATGAAAAAGTTTGTCCCATGGAGCGTACACGGTCGGATTGTCCGTCGGACAATTGTTGTCAAAAAGTCTGATCGTGTGTATGGGCCTTAAGAGTGCTAGAATTGCTGCTCTAACGTGGTTTGAATGTTAACATATGCAGGCGCGACCTATGTATGCGTTGGCTTCTGCGTGCAAGCTCGCAGGGCCGGGGGCGCTTTGATTTTGTTTATTTTTACACATTCGCTTTAAAAATTATTTTTTGATCACTTTTATTGCTCTTACAAGGAATGTAATAACATCGCTTGTAATAGGAATGGTGCACGATTGGTCCTCTTTCTGGAGAGATGTGGGTTCTACATCTCTCCTCCAGGCGGGAAAGTATCAGATAAAAAAAATGAACGTCCTGATGCTTTCCTGCTGCATCCCCAGCATTGTTTACTTATGCCAGCCCGGACGTGATGTCATAACATTGCGCCCCAGTCTCCGAGAGTCAGAGATTGCCGAGAAATTTCTATGGCCAACTTCTGCCGCCGGAAGATTCTGTCTCCTGGTCGCTGATTGTACAGGCAACCCGGGAGAAGAACTAAAGGGAGACACCACCTGTAAGAATGATCAAGCCGCTGAAGAGCCGCCATGATTGTTCTTATGGTGAACAGCGAGGGGAATCGCCGGCGAAACAAAACAAAAAACAGGCATCATTCAGATATCACCGCTGAAAGACCAGGATGTCATATTAAAGTCCAGCAAGTGGTTAAAGTTTATATAGGAAGGTGAGGGAAGGGATGGAGAAGTTGGGTCAGCATAGAGAGTATTCAGACACTACCAGAAGCGGAGAGGGCTATGATATGCTTGGAGGGGGGGGTGTATAGAGGTGTGGGGAGGACTGGAGGAGCTGGGCCAGCACAGTAATCAGACACTACCAGACGCGGAGAGGGTTATGATATCAGAGACGGAGGGGGCTGTGCTAAGAAATTGAGTTTTCCTGAAGTAGTCACAATTCATGTTCAAAGGCACATTGCAAGTGAATAAAAATCATTTATGAAAAGGAAAATTGTTTTTGCAAGTAAGCATTTTACCTGAAAAGCCGGTGACAGAGTCTCTTATAGCATTTTCACGCACACATGAATCACAAAATATAATAAGAATTAACATTACAGAACTTTAAAGTAATAGAAAGGAATGAGATTTCAATTGAGCTTTATGCCAAAAAAAATAAAAAAACATCCTAAGATTTTAGCAGAATGCGCAGAGGATAAACGCCAGCAAGATTGTTTGCACATGGAAAGCCCCTTCCCTAGGGTGTAAAGCATGGGTCTTCAAACTACGGCCCTCCAGTTGTTCAGGAACTACAATTCCCATCATGCCTAGTCATGTCTGTGAATGTCAGAGTTTTACAATGCCTCATGGGATGTGTAGTTCCACAACAGCTGGAGGGCCGTAGTTTGAGGATCCCTGGTGTAAAGGGTGAGTGCACTCCTCTTATTGCCCCCAATAAATATGCACATAAATGTAAATTGTTTGCTAGAGATGAGCTTGAGCGTCCCCTGAACTCCAGGGAGAGGTAAGTATCCATTATGCTCTTCACAGGGAGTTCTGTTATTGGACATGTAATTTTAGTGACAGTCAGTTTAAATAAAAAAGACACACATGTTTAATGTGGCCTAGGAAAAAAACAAACTCATGAATGAGTGCATACCATTCAAATGGCAGCAAGATTACCACTCAGTATAGACACTGCAACAGTTTCAAGCTCATCAGGCAGTGAAATGAATACTTTTGGATTTGATGAAATGCAACATACCAGTATTTATTTGACTGTGCATATTTAATGAGGTTGGCAGGAGAGGCAAATACAATTTATTGTATTCTTTATAGTGTAATCTTAACCAAAAACATTATTTTGTATGGAGTATGGAAGAGTTAGAACCTTTGTCAGGTTTTTATTGCTGCCGTGTCCTCACTGGGAAGATTCAGTCAGTGGTGGGAAAATTCTACAGTTTAAAGATGTCACAGCAACAGGAATAGAGGGGAAATCTTCCAACGGGGACAACGATTCAAGCAGTGCTTTCGCCTTACTTTGGAGCGATTTCTATTCACTTCCTGTTGTGCCAACAGGAAGTAAAACTATGTTGGTCCAGATAGATGGAAGGAAGGAAGGAAGGAAGGAAGGAAGGAAGGAAGGAAGGAAGGAAGGAAGGAAGGAAGGAAGGAAGGTCAGAGATAGAGATAGATGAATCAATCAGAGATAGATAAATCTTCCCAGTGGGACATAGAAGAAAAAACGTTTTGGCTTAAGACTGGCCATTCATTATACAATTTTCTTGTTCGATTTCCTTTAGATTTACCTTAAACCATGGGTCTTCAAACTATGGCCCTCCAGTTATTGAGGAACTACAATTCCCATCATGCCTAGTCATGTCTGTGAATGTCAGTGTGTTACAATGCCTCATGGGATGTGTAGTTCTACAACAGCTGGAGGGCCGTAGTTTGAGGATCCCTGCCCTAAACTATGTAGTACAAAGTGCCTACCCGATTGCATGCAATTTGAAAGTGTTTAGGTGTGACCCCATATTATATGGTTTTGGTAAATCTAAAGGAAAATTGAACAAGAAAACTGTATACTGTATGACCAACCTTAGATACACTTTAAGTGCACTTACCTCTAAAAGATAATGTGCTAGGGAGCAAAACTCCTGTGCCACAAGCCACAGATGGAAGCAGCCAGTCTCTAACTCCAAGTAATGCCACCAGCACTGACACTTAAGTGGTCCAGCTGTAAGGCTGCGGAACTACTTTGAAACCCAAAAGTCAGAGGTTAACAGTTTTCATCTGAGGCTTCTCACACCTTTCGAGAGATGGGCAGGCTTCCAGCTGCAGAGCCTTAGGTTTTATAGCTGAGGGAATGAGGACCCAACCTCCTGGAATCAAGACCAGCCTCCTCCAGGGCAAACGATAGCACCCGGCTGAACTGGAACTGGGTGAGCGGCGTGCCGTTCTCGTGGATAAAGAAGTTTCTACCGCCTTCTGGCCTGATCTCCAGATACTTCTTCATCCTGCTCACTGGGCACAGGAACTTGTCCTCCCGCTTCTTCACCTCCACCCATTGGCTCTTATTTGAGCGTGATTTCTGCGTTTTGCAGAATACAGAATTGCGCTCCATGATCACATCCTTAAAGACCAGGCCCGTGCCGTCTTCATCTTTGGACCTGGCCGCAAGCTCCTCCATGTCAAACTGTCCATAGAAGGCCAAGGTGAAGACGGCACAGAACAACCTGCTCTCGTTGTTGTCAAAGCAGACCTTCTTGGTGGCGTAGAGCACGGCGCCAAGCATTTCAGGAGTCAAGAGCTCCCCAGGGTCACCGTTGCTCTCAGTCTCTGCATTGTCCTCCATCTCTTTATTCCTCCAGCTGGTTAGCATTTGCTGGATGATGAACTGCTTTGTGACATCCTTCTTCTCCATCATCTGCAAGCAAAAAGAAATGCCAGCCAATGTGCTGACAACCTTTGCCCTGCTATGCCCATTGGCGATTAAATGCTCAAAGAAGTCCACCATGACCTTCTCAGGTTTGCAATAGCCTCTCTCCCGCACTGACTTTTTAAACTGTATCCAGCTTTTCCATGAGGCAAGGTATTTCTCCCAAGTCCGAGGGGACAGAATGGAATTCACCAGGTCCTGAGCTTCATGGTTGCACCCAGGCCTAAAATCCAGTGTGCCTTCATCAGATATGGTGACAAGGGCTTTGTGCCCGCTGTAGTTCTCCTCTCGTTCTCTGGATGCTCTGGGATAATCGCTCGAGCAGGATGCCCCTGAAGTGGACATGTCTCAGAGATTGTAGCTCATCAACTTCAAGAAGAACAAGGGTAGCTCCAATACAGATGTTTGCCAGTTAACATACCAACTGCAGTGCTTGACAGTCCCATAAGCGTAGATGCTGCGACAACAGGTCTCTGGAATAGGGTGACAGACAGGGTTTTGTCTCAATTAATCCCTAAACGATTTGGAAGCAAATAACAGTATTTGGTTACAAGCTATAATGATGCAGATGGCAGCAAAGCCACAGGGATGTAACTATGATAATTGGAAAGATACAAAGGCACGAGGTAAAACAATGAATAGACATAATTAGATAGATAAAATAAAGCTGGTCATACATTATACAAATTTCCTTTAGATATATCTTCACCTACGTAGTACAAGGACCTGCCTAAATTCATAAAAATTAAAGTTTAGGTGTGACCTCATATTATATGGTTTTGGTAAATCTAAAAGGAAAATTGTATAATGTATGGTCAGCCTTAGAAATATAGATAGATTGGGAACATTTGTCATGAGTAAAAAAAAAAAAAAGGTTTAGTCCACCCAAGAAAGATATTTCTGCTATATGTGGAATACGGTAGGTAGTCCTGCTCCTCTTGTTGCATCCTCCATAGTGCTCAGATGCAAACATTTAATTACAGAGGAATCAGATAATTCTTTAATGGCATCTAAAATAGCGATTTATCAGTTTTGGGTTCAGTAACCCTCAAAAAATAAAATTTCCTGCAGCCATGAGACACTCCCAGGAGGTGAACTTACATTATTGTCGCATGAGGTGAATCGCATTAGCCACAGTGAGCTTCAGACTTCCCCTGTAAGGTCGTGTCCTGGGGTACACCAAGAACGGCTCGATTCCAGACTTGGTTGTGAGCTGCGCCCTGACAAAGCCTTATACTTACACCGTTCCTCTCAGTTCCATGAGGGCCCCCAGGGGCCACAGGTGGTGATGTACAAACAATACAGTCACATATGGGAATTCAGAGTGTTAACCCCTGGCAGTCTGGCACAATTCTTTCCCTTAATCACCCCAACTAATTAACAACCAGAATAGCAGAAACAAAATCACTGCATGTTAAACTTTGAAAACCCATTTATATCACACAGGAGACTTTCAAATTACTCAGCAGCTCGACCTTAACCCCTCGCTTACAAGGGTCTTACGTACTGTGTATTGAAGTCAACATGTCACAGAAGAGATGGCTGCCAACAAGGGGGTTAATATGATATCAGTGAAAACCTTCCATGGTGATCAGACCCCTTACCTAGAATAAACATATCGCCACCACCATGGTACAACATGCTCAAGTGTTTTAATAAACAGTTGTAAAAATAATGGAGCTGGAATAAAGTCTGTCTGATTTAAGAACGCAAAAAGCAGCATAGGTGATAAAGATCATGTAGACATTAGAACGGTAGGAGACCATCATAATGGGCACAGAAGCTGAGTAGACTTGGGAAATTAGGACTGACTTGGGGGAAACCCCCTCATAATGGGCACAGCAGGTGTTTAGACCCAGTAACTCTGCACAGAGATGGTGGGAGCCTCTAATAAAGGGTACAGCAGATATACAGACCTGGGAACTCAGCGCAGGGATGGTGGGAGCTCCTTATAATAGGCAATACAGGTGTTCAGACTGAGGAACTTGGCACAGGAATGGTGGGAATCCCTCCAAATAGGCTCAGCAGATTTGCAGATCCCCCAACTCAGCACAGGGATGGTGGGAGCACTTCATACTGGGCACAGAAGGTGTGCAGACACTGGAAATCAGTTCAAGGCTGGTGAAAATGCCTCATAATGGGCACCTGGGAACCTAGCGCAGGGATGGTGGGAGTCCCTCATAACGGACACAGCCAGTGTTGCAAGCCCAAGAACTCAGCACAGGGGAGGTGAAAACATCTCATACTGGGCACAGCAGATGTACAGAGCCGTGAATGCAGTGCAATGATGGGGGGGGCCCTCTCATAATGGTCACAGTAGGTGTGTAGAGCTAGAAACTTAGCACATGGAACCCCTTATAACAGGCACAGTGGTTGTGAAAACCTGAGCATTCAGGACAGGAATGGTAGGAGACCCTCATAATGGAGACAACAGGTGTGCAAATCAGGGACATCGGAACAGAGATCTGACTAATGGAGACCATGAGGGTTAGAATTTATTTTTTTACGGGAAAGTGAGTGTGGCATGGAGTATGGATTAAACATACACTAATGGAGTGACTCAGAGTATAATCCATAGGTGCGCACAGGGGGTGTGCCTGGGCACACCCCAAACGCTACTCCGTAATCCCCCTAATCCTCGGGCTTCCCTCCTCTTCGGCTGCGAAGTTTCAGGATGGGGGGGGAGGGTCTAGTAAATATGCAATTTACTAGCCCCTTTCTTTTCTAAATGAACACACTCACCATGTCCGTCCATAACAGAGGCATAGTAAGCTGTTTACTATGCTTCAGTTTGTGAATTAACAGGAAGCCGCTCAGCACAGAGCACTTCCCTTTCGTGGCAGGATCGTCAGGGATTATTTTACTGAAAGCTTCAGATTTAAAAAGATTGAAAACAATTTTTAAATTGACATTAATCGATAACGATTATAGTGTTTTTTTTTAATATATATATATACACTTTTAAAATGTTTTAGAGCTTTTATAATTGCTTTATAGAAAAATGTTCTAATTGAAAGGGAACAGGGGTGGGTTTACTAAAACTGGCGCATGCACAATCTAGTGCAGCTGTGCATAGAAAACAAAAAACTTCTAACTTCAGTTTGTTCAATTAAGCTTTGACAATAAGCCCCGATTTACACTGGTAAATACGGTAATAGCACGACTTCAAGGCCGCATATCAGTGCGGCTTGTGATTTCATTTAACAGAGGTCTATGCAAGTAGCAAAGAAATCTGTAAAAAGTAGTGCAGGAACCTTTTTCATAAATCGCTGCAACATGAGTCGTAGCGATATACAATGTTCCATTGCTGGCAATGGGGTGCAACTTGTCATGCGATTTGAACCATCAAATCACATGTCGCACCAGTGTGAATGGGGGCTTAAACCTAGAAGCCGATTGGTTTCTATACACAGCTGCACTATATTCTGTGCGCTTCAGTTTTAGTAAATCCCCCCATAGTGTTTTTATATTTATTTTATTTATGTCTAGGACTACAAAACAAAATATGCACAAGGGTAAAAAAAAAAAGAAAAAAGAATTGTGTTCAGTAGCCCCCCTAATACTTACCTGAGCACTCTTTCGAACCAACAATGTCCATGAGAGCCTTGCCTCTCTGGGGACTCACACTCTTAGTTGGCCATTGGCCCCCGCTGCTGTCAATAACAGCCAGTGAGCCAATCAGGTGATGAAGGGGGCAGGGCCGAGCTGTGGCTCCACGTGTGCATGGACACACAGTGCCATGGCTTGGGTGCCCCCACAGTAAGCCGCTTGGTGTGGGGGCACCTGGCAGCAGGGAGGAGCCCCGACGTGGCACCCGAGAAGAAGATGATCCTGCCTGCTCTGTGCAAAATCACTGTACAGAGCAGGCAAGTATAACATGCTTGTTAATTATTTTTAAAACTAAGATTTAATATTACTTTAAGTAACTCAGAAAGACATAATGTTTAAATGTCATACTTATCCAATAGGTGGAGCTATATGTTCACAATTTCATTTGGCAAGGGCTTTGTATTCACACTTTTCTGATGCAGAGCGACTCTGCTACTTTTTGTTCTGGCTTTAGTTCCTGCTTGATCTCCTCCCTGCCCTCTTTCACATTGAATGCGGTTTTGAAATAATGCGACTTCAGCCGAAAACGCACAATTTCAAAGCCGCATATCAGTGCGACTTGGAAGATATCTGCAAGTTACACCTAAATATCACCAAAAGCAGTGCAGGAACTACTTTTGCAAATCGATTCGGCAACGCAAAGTCGGTGTCGCACGGATTTAACAAGTGCCATTGCAGACAATAGGGTGCGACTTGTCATGCGGTTTTGATCTGTCGCTTGGGTGTGAACGGGGGTGATCCAGAGTTAAGCCTCATGCACACATAAAATATGCATAGCGTAAAAAAAAGTTTGCATCACCATTTAACTGCACATTCGTGAATGACATGTATTCCCAAACATGTTTGAGAAAACATGCAATGCGTGTGGGTAAACGCAGATGCATTGTACAGAGATGTATAGCTATTTACTTCTATGAGGCTCTACACCCCCCACCTCCTGCTCCCAGCCACAGAAAAAAAAAGTAGTATTTTTTTAATGCTATCGATATTTAAAAGAGAAGCACAGGTTCACAAAAAAACAAACATACTCACCTAGATGGCTGCAGCATAGATCTGATGGTGCAGCTGTCCCTTGCCAGCTCTACACAGAGTACTGAGCAATCAGAGACCACTGAACACTCACTTCTCAGTCTTCAGTGAGCAGAGAGTAATGACTGTCAGTCACCATTCTGTGCTCTTCCCCTCCAGTGCTTACTGGGGAGCTGGGCTGTGAGCAGCAGACTCTCAGTGGCGCGTTGACAGGCTGACCCAGCTGCCGGTCAGGCATCTAGGATGTAGTGGTGGCCCAGGCGCCGCCACCTCTCTCCATGCCACCCCCTAGCTGCAATGGATAGATTCATGCATAGCATAGCCCCTTTCAGGGCACCGGGCACATGAATTACAGCGGCCAGGTGTTTTTTTGGAAGCACCCGATTAGAGCCAGAGGCTTCAAAATAGGGTGGGCTATGGTCGCAGAGGATGCGAACGGAGCCCACCCAGGTGTGTTACAAACTGATCCTCAATCCGTCCAATCAGAAGCAGGTGTAAAACCCGTTTTCCCAATTGCCCAAAAAGAGAAGACCCCCAATTGTCCGCCAAAGAGAAGGGAGGCTGCCAGTGATGGGGTAAGTGCTACCAACTGATCGGGGGGAGGGGGCAGCATACTGGTTTGCCGCCCCCCCTCCCCAACAAAAATGTACACCTGCTGCCCACTGCTGGAATTATCCCAACAGGCTACCCTGCAGAGCTCTGTGATGTCAGCCAATTGAGGGATTTAGCCTGCTGTTGGTTGAATCTAGGACACAGGAGTAAAGCCAGCCTTTTAAATGGAACAAGGGGGGCAGCACTAAATAAATCAGGGCAGCTAATGAAGACTATAATACTTGTTTTCTGGGATGAGATACAACAATGGCATATTTTTTACCTTAACTCCCCCCGCTGCACAACGTGGTTCTATCCGCTGACCCCATACATCACTATAGGACTTAGCTGTAACATAAGGGGACAAAGGAAGGAGCCAAAGCATGGTGGGGGGGGGGGGGGGGGATATCTGACACTCCCAGAAGTGTCCATTGTTAAAGACTCCAGTGCTGTACAGAGGGGAAGTGGAGACTGGCTACAGGAAAGGTAAGTACAATCCCTCTTGTTGGAAAGCTGCTGCAGATATGACTGTTACCATCTAAGATGGTGCTATGCACATGGCTGAGCCCTTCATGTTTTATTGAGAGAATAACAAGAATACAGACAGGAAGTTCCTTAAAGCAACCCTTCAGTCATTTTTACATCTTCCCCTCTAATAAATATTTAGCCCTTGCTAGTTTAACTTTGGATAGCAAAACATTTTTTTCTCCCAGTAAATACCTTATACAGCTCACTACGTCTCTCTTGTCTGGTGATTTGCCTAGGCTAGTGACTTCCTGTTCAGCTCTCTCTCTCTCATTCACTCTCGTGAGAGTTTGCCAGCAAGGGAGGGCCTGGAAGAGGGAGGAGACTGCAAAAATCCATGTGTATTCAACAAGAGAGGAGAAATGTGCAACACAGGGAAGTGTCCCTCCTCCATCCGTCCGTCCGTCTCCAGGAAGTGAACACTGCCCACAGTTAAAATGGCTGCAGGCAGACTTAGTGGGAGGAGCTTTCTGCAGCATATTTAGGAAGTAGAGAATCACAGTATATATAAAATAATACGCAAAGTGGTTAAAGGGAAGATTACGAATGGCAGAGATGTTTTTATTACAAATTAGGTGAGCAGACTGCAGTTCCTCTTTAATAACCACAAAGTTCCACTAGGAAGGACATTCCGTTCAACTAAAATTATACAACAGCACCACCTAGAGGCAGAACTAGTAATCACAGTATAATATATCAGAATTGTCATTGCTTCTATGTCTGTATAAACAGCATGCTAACCTGGTACAAAGACCCGATAACCATTAGAGTCGACCCCCTTCACACTGGAGGCATTTTTTTTAGGCGCTTTAGCAGTTGAAAAAAGCCTCATCTGCAATCAAAGTGAAAGTCTAAGTGCTTTTACGCTCGGGCGCTGCGCTGGTAGGATGTCTAAAAAAGTCCTGCAAGCAGCTTCTTTGAGGCACTTTAGGAGTGGTTTATACACCGCTCCTAAAGCGCCCCTGCCCATTGAAATCAAGCGCCCAAAAAAACATTAAAGCGCTGCTTAACCACTTAACCCCTGGACCATATTGCTGCCCACTTTTTGCGATTCGGCACTGCGTCGCTTTAACTGACAATTGCGCGATCGAGTGATGTGGCTCCCAAACAAAATTGGCGTCCTTTTTTTCCCACAAATAGAGCTTTCTTTTGGTGGTATTTGATCATCTCTGCGGTTTTAATTTTTTGCGCTTTAAACAAAAATAAAGCGACTATTTTGAAAAAAAATCTATATTTTTTACTTTTTGCTGTAATAAATATCCACCAAAAATATATAAAAAACATTTTTTTCCTCAGTTTAGGCCGATCCGTATTCTTCTACATATTTTTTGTAAGCGTTTATTGATTGGTTTGCGCAAAAGTTATAGCGTTTACAAAATAGGGGGTAGTTTTATGGCATTTTTATTCATTTTTTTTTTTTACTAGTAATGGCGGCGATCAGTGTTTTTTTTCTGTACTGCGACATTATGGCGGACACTTCGGACACTTTTGACACATTTTTGGGACCATTTGCATTTTTTTAGCAATCAATCCTATAAAAATGCATTGGATTACTATAAAAATGCCATTGGCAGTGAAGGGGTTAACACTAGGTGGCAGGGAAGGGGTTAAGTATATTCCTGGGTGTGTTCTAACTGTAGGGGGGGTGGCCTCACTAGGGGGAATCACTGATCTCCTGTTCATACATTGTATGAACAGAAGATCAGCATTTCCCCCGCTGACAGGACCGGTAGCTGTGTGTTTACACACATAGCTTCCGGTCCTTGCTCTGTGACGAGCGATCGCGTGTGCCTGGTCGAGATCGTGCCCGCTGGGAATGCGCACAGGTCTCGGGGGCGAGCGGGGGACGCGCGCCGGCTGCCGACGGCCCCCTAGTGGCCGCAGAAGAGCCGACGTAGAGCTGTGAGCTCTCGCCCAGGAGAGCCGACCTGCCGCAGTAAAATGACGGCGGCAGGTCGGCAAGCAGTTAAAGCTAGCAGGGCTTTACCGCCGATGTCCAGGCGCTGGCAGTGTGAAAGGGTTTTTAAAGCAGTTGTATGCCCGTTAAAAAAAAATAAAAAACTTAAAGGCAAAAGGCATAATGAATTAGTATGCACCACATACTAGCTCATTATGAAATACTTACCTAAAAAAAAAAAAAAAAACAAAAAAAACGCCAGTGTTTTGTCCGATTCGGCGACCTCTCAGAATTTGTAACGGAAGTGATGTTTTGTTGCCGCCATCTTGCTACACCCCGTACTTGTCCACAGTAAGCATACAGTGAGAAGGTTGCAAGCAAACATCTTCTTACTCCCACGAAGTCTGGCATTTGACATTTATTTTAACCACCAAACGGTCCTTATATTATTATTAAGGTACTTATATAGTATATACTTGATGGCAAAAACCTTGTTGGCAAGGTCAGATGTTTCTTGTAGTTGGCCACCAGGTTTGCACACATCTCGGGAGGGATTTTGTCCCACTCCTCTTTGCAGATCCTCTATCAGTCATTAAGGTTTTGAGGCTGACTTTTGGTAACTCAAACCTTCAGCTCACTCCACATATTTTCTATAGGATTAAGGTCTAGAGACTGACTAGGCCACTCCAAGACCTTAATGTGTTTCTTCTTGAGCCACTCCATTGTTGCCTTGGCCGTGTGTTTTGGGTCATTGTCATGATGGAATATCCATCCATGACCAATTTTCAATATCCTGGCTGAGGGAAGGAGGTTCTCACCCAAGATTTGACAGTCCATCGTCCCTTTTTGGGTCTGTTCCATTTGTGAATAATCGCACCAACTGTTGTCACCCTCTTACCAAGCTGCTTGACAATGGTCTTGTAGCCCATTCCAGCCTTGTGTAGGTCTACAATCTTGTTCCTGACATCCTTGGACAGCTCTTTGGTCTTGGCCATGGTGGAGAGATCGGAATATGATTGATTGATTGCTTCTGTGGACAGGTGTCTTCTATACAGGTAACAAACTGAGATTAGGAGCACTCCCTTTAAGAGAGTGCTTGTAATCTCAATTTGTTACCTGTATAGAAAAGAGATCGATAGGACAGGGCTCAAAATTTTAAGTCCTGAGCTACCAGCCAGGCCTCAAGGGTTGCCCCACCCAACCCCTACCCTGCCCAGGCCCCTAATTCCGCCCCTAAACATGCCCTCATAAGTTATTTCATGAAAGCTCACACTCTCCCAGAATCATCCACAAGGGATTTCTTAGGAGAGACTGATCTTAGACCTAGACGAGGTGTTGCTCCTGTGTCCGGAGCACGGGGTCCCTCATTTACGTTCCCCGCTCCCACGGGAACTTCAGACTGCTATTTCAGCCCTTACAGAGCGTGCTTGGTACAAATATTACCAACCTCCTGATTCCTATCTGCCACAAGGGTTGCTTCACTATAAGACTCAGATTACCGGCCCCGCTCGGTTACAGCGTTATATGAAGAAATATGTGAGTGCTCGATACTGCAGAACATTTCCCTATGTTCCAGAAAAATAGTTTTTACAGTTGGAGGGTGAGAGACCTAATATCTATAGTAGGGCCGTGTGGGAGAAAATGTTTGTTCCCAAACACATTCAGAGGTTTGCCCAACAAAACAAATTTGGTATGTGGGGGCAGAGTTCCAGAGTTCTACAATACCGAACACCACCTCTACATGGATCAGGTGGAGATCGTGAAACCTGATGGTAGCCCAGTGGTGCATCATGTCCAAGGATTCCACACCACCTCGGGAGCACCAGTTTTCTTCAAAATATCTATTTTATTTTCAATAAAAAAAAGGCAGTTCCATGTCAGACCAACAATAATGATATAACAATAGTGTACCGATAAACATAATATATATACATCACATCAATAGGTATCCACAAAGTCCAAAGTAAAGCATTATACCTATGGAAAGTAACCAACCCTCTCCTATCTTCCTGAGATTGGGAGTCATCATAACGCTGGATACACTAACCACATGAGTCACCTGCCTTATGTAATTCTTTCCCTATGTATCCCCCCAAAACCAAAAAAAAAAAGCCTACCCCACCACCATGGGCGTCCGCTGGCATTTTTTCAGAGGGGGGCGCTTCGGTAGCGGCGAAACACAGTCGCATCTTACCTTTTCTTCGACGGCTAGCGGGGGTTAAAAGCGCCCCCCCCCCCATGTTAAAATGTAAAAACACCCCACTGTGTCCCCTGCATCTTTCAATATCTCTTTGTCACTACTGTGTACCCCCTCTCCACAACTGCACCTCTGAACCCCTTTACATTAAACAGCACCCTGCATCACTGGACCCCTTTACATTACACAGCACCTCACAGCTCTGGACCCCTTTACATTACACAGCACCTCTTTCCCTTGACTAAAACACTACACTATATGGACAGTATATTTATTTCAGGTCTAAAAGAGGAACCTTTCGGAATGAGGGACAAATGTATTTGATTCCAGAAGAGGGACAGGCAATCTTAATAAGGGACAACTAGAGGGGAGGGGAGTGCTGCAGTCACCGCTTAAATTGTCCCCAGGGCCAGTTCGGCCCTGTTCCTGGCTCTCCCTGGAAATTTCAGGGGGGGGCAAACGACCCCCCTTGCCCTATGGAGCGGACGCCCATGCCCAACACCCTATATATTTATTCTATTCAGTTCTCCTACATATTTTTTACATTGTCGAGAAGAGTTTTTCCCTCGTCAGAAGCGAGAAAGGTATTCCAGGGACCCGAGCACCAGTTTTCTTACCAGATCCTGACTATTATGTTTAGACTGTTGCCATTGTTATGTGTATGTTAAAGCGCTTCATTGTTATGTTACTGTGATTGTGTTGGGATTTCTTTCAGGCTTTGATGCAGCCGAGACAGTTTGTGTCTAAGGGAAGAGGAATGTATGCGGGTTGAAATAGCCAGTTAGGTGCTGAGCTGATTGTGGGGGTAGGCGTTAATGCCCTCCCGGTTCTATGTTCTCTTGGTGTGTATTTCTGGGACAGAAAAGGGGACTGGGGTCCATACCTAATAGAGTACCTATAGAAGAAACCCCAGGATTAGAATGCTAGGAAAACAACAACCCGCGAGGAGTAGAGGGATGTCGCTGCTTACTAACGGTATGTAAAGTCATCAGTACCCAGCGTTCACCAGCACTCGAAGAATGCCTCTGTGTTACACGGACCTGTGTTACATACCTTTGCAGGTATGTCGGGGCAGCCTGTAGATAGGATTAGGGAAGATGTATGGTTTTGAATGTTGGACTTTGTAATCGCCTTTCTGAAACATTGTCCTTGTCTAGTCTGAAAGAGGTGTAATGCAAGTAACCGGCACTCATAGACTCCAGAGTGGGTATTTAACACACCATCGGTGTGGAGTTTCAGTGCACTTTCAAGTACACCTGCAGTGCACTTGTGAAAAGTGGATTTGCCTTTAGTAAATAACCCCATCATCAGGCATTTTTTTCCCTGCCTCTGCATGCATCTAAAACCCACAGTTTTGCATCCAGGAGCAGCAGCGTTTTGGCAAAAAAAAGTATGTAAAAGTACATTGACACTAGGAAGTGTTAAGTGCTTGAGCATTAAATCATTTCAATGGCCAGAATAAATTATTATTCTGGACAATGAAATTCATTAATGTCTAAGTGCTTGATGGGCCTAAATGCATCTAGGTGCAATTACATGCTTCATGCATTTTGTCTGCTAAACACTTCTGCCAGGAGGAAAGGCATTTAGGAGAGCTGCTTAAAAGCCCTGTGTGCATGAGGCCATGTGGTATAGGGGAACTAGACAATCTGCATGGTGTGTAAAGTTGGCTATACATGGCTGAATGAAAAATAACTAAACTAATTTTCCCATGCACACATTCAAGGTGGATGTGGTAATCTTCCCGCTGTATCATTGTCTTCTGACAGCAGGACTCCTCTGCTATTAGAATACACTAATCAGTGCTGCAGCTGACTGGCTGCATGCGCTGATCGTGTGAAAATAAACTGACAGGCCCGTTCATGAAAGGTCATTCAATACATTAACTTCTTATGAATGGTAATGGCCATACATGGATTGAAATTTGTTTGTTTCCTGATGAACTAGACAGTTTTAGATCCGTGTTTGGCCAGTGCAAGGACAGTCTAGTATATGGAAAGGGACAGAGCCTGCACAGTGGACAGATGAAAGGAGCCACATAGTTCCACTCCCATACTTCCCAACATAATTTTTTTACTGCGGGACAAGTTGTTGAGCGCGCGGGGGGGTTGTCCGTGAACGAAGTTGTTGAGCGGGGGGGGGGGAATTAAGTTGTTGAGTGGGGGGAGGGGGATTTAGCCCTGATCACGGGACTGCAGGAAATACTTAAATTTGCGGGAAATTCTTGCAGAATCCGGGACGGTTGCGAGGTATACACTCCATGTATAAGAGGATATGGGGACTTGAACTATAGGACATTTGACTGGTGATCCCTGGATGTGTTGATACAAAGAGTGAGCTTGTTAAGCATCAATGCAATACTTCCTTGGATGGCTACACCCTCCACAAGTTATAAATCCCTGTAAAGATGAGATACACTGCAGCTAAATCTAGTGGCCAAACGCATTTTATATAAAAAGTCTATCATGACATATGGGAACTATCTCGGTGAATGACACTTCGGCCGGCTACTGTATGTATCTCTGACGGATCATTTATTTTTCACCTTTTGACTGATTGTCTATTGTCGGTGGAATGTTTATACTTGGGATTTAAGTCACAGCTTTGAAAGCTTCAAGCCCATTTAGTCCCTGAAGAAGATCTACACTGTGTATTGTTAAAACACGTTGGATGTTCTGTCAGTTGACAGCTTTAAGGCTTCCCTTTCAGCTGGCTTTACATCTGCTCCCAATCCAGGGATGGACTGGCCATTGGGACTACAGGGAGTTTCCCGGTGGGCCGATGGCTCAGTGGGCCGGCTTCAGTGACAGCAGACCGCTGCCCCCCTCCGCTCCTCTGTCTCTCTCTGCCCACAGCACTCACCTGGGGGGAACAGAGAAGCAGGGGGAGGACCAGAGGAGCAGGGACGACGACAAAGGAGCATGGGGGAGGGGACAGACAGCTGACTCAACAGATATGGCCTGGGAGTTTCTCACTTCTGCCTAATCTTGTCCCATAAGGGGGGGGGCACCAAACTGATTCTTTCCCCCGGGTGAAATAATATCTAGCTTCCCCACTGGTACTGCCTATAAGAGTACCAGTACCAGCCGTTCTACTCTAATAAGGTAGAACGGCTAGTGGCTAATGAAGGGGGTGAGGGGGCTTGGGTGGCCAGGGGGGTGCGGGAGTTGTCCGGCCGCTGTGGGAGAGAGCTGTCAAAGTGGGCCAGTCTGGATGAAGTCCAGGGCCATATTTTTGTCCCAGTCCAGCCCTGTCCCAATCTATGCTGTGCTTAGTAGGGATTAGCCGAACACCCCCCTCGTTCGGTTCGCACCAGAACTGCCGAACAGACCGACCGTTCGTGCGAACATTTAGAACCCCATCAAAGTCTATGGGACTCGAACGTTCGAATTAAAAAACGATAATTTTAAAGACCAATATTCAAGTTATTGTTGGAAAACGTCTTTGAGAACCCGGGTCTTGCCCCAGGGAACATGTATCAATGGAAAAAAGTTTAAAAAACTGTCATTTTTTTAAGGAGCAGGACTCTTTCACAGGCAAACTATAGACACCCAGCAGGTACAATATTTAAAGGAATTTTTCATTTTTTTTTCAAGTTAAGCATCATTAAAATCACTGCTCCAGGAGCAGTGATTTTATTGATGCTTAAATAAAAATTCCTTTAAATATTATACCTGCTGGGTGTCTATACCTGTGATAACGTCTTTAAATAGCACAATCACCTGCCTGCCAGTAAATTAGGAAGAACTGATCTATCTAGGCTATACAGTGTATAAATATATGTACAACTCCTAGGGATGTATATATATCCTGTACACACTGTAAATTAAGCTAAACTGACTAGCCTGCCTGCCTGCTCTATCTAGCTATCTAAAAAGACAATCTCTCTGTCTCTCTGACTGCTTTCATTAACAAGCCGAAACACACTACACGAGGCCACCCAGCAGGGGGCCTTATATAGTGTGGGGCGTGTGCTAAAGCCCTGAGCCATAACTGCCCAAAGCCACCCAGGCTTTGGCCAATTATGGCTCTTCGTTTTTTGCGCGCTGTGATTGGCCAAGCATGCGGGACATACAGTTGTGTTGCTTTCTTACCACATGCTTTACCCCTTGGACCCCACAGAAGCATACAGTTGCGGGGTGTTTGCAGAGTGGTCCCATTTACTTGAATGGTAGGGTGACCAGACATCCCCAGTTTCAGGGGACAGTCCCCTGATTGAGGACACTGTCCCTGGACCAAGTCTGTCCCTGGTTTTGTCCCCGGATTGGATTTAATAGGGGGCAGGGGCAATTTCAAAGATAATCAGTGCAGAATTAAAATAAAAAAATTTGAATTACACAGTCCCCTCCGCCGTGCCTACTAGCATAGGGGGGTTGTAGTTTTTCCATTATCTGTGCCCCTTTCTGATGCTCATGTGCTGGTCGGCTCGGAGGGAATATTTCTTCAGTTTCAGGCGCGTTGCCCATTCAGCTCCGCTCGCATGTTCTTCTGCCTTGGCTCAAATCCTGGCCACCCACCTGCCGATCTCCTTTCCTTCCCTGGTGGAGTGATCTTCCTCTGCTCCCCATCCAGGAGTAGCCGGGGCCCGAAGAGTAAGACTTGAGAGGCTGTGAGGCGGACGGCGACAGGCAGAGAGTCGCTGATTGTTGCCATTACTAGTAAAGAAAAGATATGTCCCCGAATTTCATTTTAAAAATCTGGTCAAATTACGCTAGGGGTAAAACGGGGTTTTATCACCCCCCCCCCCCCCCCAACTGTACATGTAAATGAGCCCTAAGCTTGCCACTGCCAAATGCAACTAAGGTCTTATTCACAAGTGCAGCAGGCACTCCTCTGCAAATGCGTGCGGACAAAACCCCTGTTTTTAACGCACATTGTTAGACAGGTTAATTGGTTGTTCTGCTAGCTGGTCGGTAAGTAGGCTTGGTTATTCCCTGGGCATTCCCCAGGTTCTTGTTGTTATCTGCTTTAGCCTTCCATTGCTACTTGCTGTGATTGCCAGCCATAGATGGGGGCGGTGGATACGTTTTGTTTCACCTGTGGTGTTTATATTGGTCCAGCAGTGCACCAACACCTTTGCAGCCATTGTGCTATATGCTGGGTGCTTGGTGTGCTTCTGTACCTTTAAGGAGGGGTGGCTCCCCTTCAGTCCACCTGCCCCTATCTATCCATTAAAATGCATGTGCCTCCATTGTGAGGACACTCACTGTTAGTGTTAGGACCACAGAATTATGGGGTGCCTTGGCGCGGCTCTGTGGCTCACGCATGCGTTTGCAAATGCGTGCGGACAAAACCCCTGTTTTTAACGCACATTGTTAGACAGGTTAATTGGTTGTTCTGCTAGCTGGTCGGTAAGTAGGCTTGGTTATTCCCTGGGCATTCCCCAGGTTCTTGTTGTTATCTGCTTTAGCCTTCCATTGCTACTTGCTGTGATTGCCAGCCATAGATGGGGGCGGTGGATACGTTTTGTTTCACCTGTGGTGTTTATTTTGGTCCAGCAGTGCACCAACACCTTTGCAGCCATTGTGCTATATGCTGGGTGCTTGGTGTGCTTCTGTACCTTTAAGGAGGGGTGGCTCCCCTTCAGTCCACCTGCCCCTATCTATCCATTAAAATGCATGTGCCTCCATTGTGAGGACACTCACTGTTAGTGTTAGGACCACAGAATTATGGGGTGCCTTGGCGCGGCTCTGTGGCTCACGCATGCGTTTGCAAATGCGTGCGGACAAAACCCCTGTTTTTAACGCACATTGTTAGACAGGTTAATTGGTTGTTCTGCTAGCTGGTCGGTAAGTAGGCTTGGTTATTCCCTGGGCATTCCCCAGGTTCTTGTTGTTATCTGCTTTAGCCTTCCATTGCTACTTGCTGTGATTGCCAGCCATAGATGGGGGCGGTGGATACGTTTTGTTTCACCTGTGGTGTTTATTTTGGTCCAGCAGTGCACCAACACCTTTGCAGCCATTGTGCTATATGCTGGGTGCTTGGTGTGCTTCTGTACCTTTAAGGAAGGGTGGCTCCCCTTCAGTCCACCTGCCCCTATCTATCCATTAAAATGCATGTGCCTCCATTGTGAGGACACTCACTGTTAGTGTTAGGACCACAGAATTATGGGGTGCCTTGGCGCGGCTCTGTGGCTCACGCATGCGTTTGCAAATGCGTGCGGACAAAACCCCTGTTTTTAACGCACATTGTTAGACAGGTTAATTGGTTGTTCTGCTAGCTGGTCGGTAAGTAGGCTTGGTTATTCCCTGGGCATTCCCCAGGTTCTTGTTGTTATCCTCTGTAAAATGGTCCGTGTATGTTTGACAGGTGGTGAGGAGGTTATATGTTGCCTCCTCGCCACCTGATTTAAATCCACAATTGCCATGCAATGCATGTGTAGCAAAATCTCTAACCTCTTCCAGTCTAATTAGAACCTTTGGGGCCACAGACCGCTGACATCCTTCTGGGTTGTGAGGCAAAGTGGGTGCAAAGGTAGTAAAAGTCATTGGGTGCCAGACACCACTTGGATGCAAAACTGTTTTTTTTTCTTATAACCATACTTTTATAAGGGAAAGAAGGTTGGGGCCAGGACACCCTTAAGTAGTTGCAATTTTAATAGGCAGAATATGAGGCTTCAATAGGAGGACAGCCATACGGGTATGGTGCCACTTCAGCACTTGCAGATTTTCTGTCCCCTATAGCAGTGGTCTCCAAACTGCGGCCCGGGGGCCAGATGCGGCCCTTTGCTTGCATTTATCTGGCCCTTGTGGGCACCATTTCATCCACTGATACTAACTGTGGGGCATAATCCCTTCCAATGACACCAACGATGGAGCCAAATTTCTACCATTGGCACCAACAATGGGGCCGGATGACACCAATGATAGAGCCCAATTTCTACCATTGGCACCAACAATGAGGCCCGATAACACCAATGATGGAGCCCAATTTCTACCATTGGCACCAACAATAAGGCCCGATGACACCAACGATGGAGCCCAATTTCTACCATTGGCACCAACAATGAGGCCCGATGACACCAACGATGGAGCCCAATTTCTACCATTGGCACCAACAATGAGGCCCGATGACACCAACGATGGAGCCCAGGTTCTACCATTGGCACCAACAATGAGGCCCGATGAAACCAATGATGGAGCCCAATTCTTTCCTATGACGCCAATGATGGGGCTCTATTACTCCCAATGACACCAACAGAGGGGCACAATTGCTTCCACTGACACCAAAGAAAGGGCACTGTTTTTTTCCCCCACTGACATCAGGACCTGTTCTACGCCCAGTAATCACAGCCCGGCCCCCCTAATTTCTGAAGGATTGTAAACTGGCCCTTTGTTTCAAAAGTTTGGAGACCCCTGCCCTATAGCTACAGTACTTAACAGTTCCTAATTCAAATGTAACAGTACTCTCAGCTTTACTACAACTTCTACTTGTAGTTCTTCAGCCCCTTAAGCTCCTGATCTATTACTGGACCCACTGATTCACTGAATCCTGTGATCCCCTCAAGGATTTTGCGGTGGTATCCCCCTCAAGCGTCACCCATGCTTCCCTGCTGGGTCCCTAGCGTGGCACTTTGGATACCTTCAAGCTTCACCCCTGCTGACCGGCTCGGTCCCTAACTTAAAGCGGGGGTTCGCCCCAAATTTTTTTTTTAACATTACATTCAGCTGAGTTGTCATAATGACTAGACATGTGCACAACAAAATTTTTTGTTTATTTCTGTTAGTTTATCGTGATTCGTAACGAGTCGTAATTTCATAAGACGTTAGTTATCGTATTCGTACTCTTTAGTATTTTCGTAACACTTTTTTTTCCGTTTCCGTTTTTTTATGTTAGTTTATTTTTCGTTGATTCGAGATTAGTATTTTCGTTAAATGTTGTATTCTGCCTCGTTCGTATTTTTACAATGAATTTATTTGTTCATTCGTTCTTACGTTGGTTTATTTTTCGTTGTTTTGATATTCGTATTTACATTATATTTTTCATCATGCCGCGTTTGTATTTTCGTAAGAAATAAATCTTCGTTGCTTTATGATCATTCGTATTTTCGTGTCTAATTTCATTTGATTCTAATAACGATTTTTTGTAGATTTTTTGCATTCGTAATTCTGTTAAAATACATTTTACCTTTATTCGACACACTACTCGTTGTAATTTTGTAAAACATCGTAATTTACTGCGATTGACTTGACAGATCCACAAAACCGGTGCAACCTACCCAAACACACCCTGGACTCTGGATGGAATGCACTGCAGTCTAACATAGATAAAGACACAAGGTCAAGGAGCCACTAAGTAATAAGAAAGAAGCTCATTGGGGGAAGGAACAAACCTCTTCAGGGGAAGGGACAGCGCTGAGTGGCTATTGGTCACAGTACTAATGAAAGTGAATTTACATTATTTTGTATATTCGTTGTTTACATTTCCGTTTTCCGAAGATTCGTAATTAATTTTTCGTTAGTTTTGCTTTTCGTTTTTTATTCTTTGGTCGGCATTTCTGTTGTTTTCTTTTCGTTCTTCGATTATTATTTTTTTGTGTTCGGTATTTTCGTTATTTCTATGTTTTCGTTTCTTTTTTCTTTCGTTGTGTTGTTCTTTTAAATTTAGTAGTTTCGTATCTTCGTAGTTTTCCATATTCGTTAATTTTGGAAATATCGTTATTCGTTATTATTTGCGCTAAACCGTTCGTTCATTCCTAGGTTAACGAATCAACGAAAATAACGAATAATGACGGAAAACGTATTCGTAACTAAAAAAATTGCACATGTCTAATAATGACATTAGGCTGACATTAGGCCGAAAGAAGCCGAACGTCGGTGCGCAGGCGCCGTATAGAGCCGACTTGACATTTGGCTTCTTTCGCCAACTCGTGACGCGCTGTATGCGCCGGTCGGAAGGATGTCATTCAATTAGTAACGCCCAGACAAGCAGATTACATACCCGGAAGTGGCGGTGAAAATACGGTATGTACGGCAATGAAATTAAAAAAAAACAGCCTAATGTCATTATGACAACTCGGCTGAATGTAATGTTAAATTTTTTTTTTGGGGTGGACCCCCGCTTTAAACCATGTTCAAACCACACATGTGAGGTATCGCCATGATTGTTAGAGCGAGAGCACAGTTGTGTAAAGAGAGGGGCAGAGTCTGAATGAGACCCCCTGTGTAGTATGAAGACAGTCTACAGTGTATAGATAAGACAGAGCCTGGATGAGACCCCCCTATGTAGTGTGGGGACAGTTTATAATGTATAGAGAGGGGCAAAGCCTGCATTCAACACCCATGTAGTATTAAGACAGTCTATAGTTTATAGAGAGGGGTAAAGCTTGAATGAGATTCCTCCATGTAATATGGAGACCCCCCTCTCCATGTAGTATAAAGATAGTCTGTACTGTACAGAGAGGGGCAGCGCCTGAATAAGACCCCCCATATAGTATTAAGACAGTCTATACTGTACAGAGAGGTGCAGAGTCTGGATGAGACCCCCTTGTGTAGTATGAAGACAGTCTACAGTGTATAGAAAAGACAGAGCCTGGATGAGACCCCCTATGTAGTGAGGGGACAGTTTATAATGTATAGAGAAGGGCAAAGCCTACATTCAACACCCATGTAGTATTAATACAGTATATAGTATACAGAGAGGAGCAGAGTCTGGATAGGAGCCCTCTCCCCCCCCCCCCCCCCCATGTAGTATGAAGACAGTCTATAGTGTCTAGAAAGGGGCAGAGCTTGAATGAGACCCCTCCATGTAATATGGAGACAGTGTAATAAGAGGAAGAGCCTGGATAAGACCCCCATGAAGCATGAAGACATTTTAAAGTGTACAGAGAGGGGCAGAGCCTGAATTAGACCCCCCCCCCCCCATTTAGTATGAAGGCAGTCTACTCTGCAGAGAGAAGCAGAGTCTGGATGAGACCCCCATGAAGTATTAAGACACTATATAGTGTACAGAGAGGGGCAGTGCATGGATGAGACCCCCCCCCCCCCCATGTAGTTTGAATACAGTTTGTACTGTACAGAGAGGGGCAGCGTCCGAATGAGGCCCCCCATATTGTATGAAGACAGCCTATACTGTACAGAGAGGGGCATAGTCTGGAAGAGACCCCCATGGAGTATTAAGACACTATATAGTGTATAGAGAAGGGAAGTACTTGGATGAGACCCCCTCCCCCCCCCCCTCCATGTAGTGTGAAGAGAGGGGCAGATCCTGGATACAACCCCCACCCACATGAAGCTCCAAGCCAATATACAGTGTATAGAGAGGGACATTGCCTGGATGAGACCCCCCATGTAGAATGAAGACAGTGTATAGTGTATGGAGAGGGGCAGAGCCTGGATGAGACCCCCTCCCTGTAGTATGGAGAGGGGTAGGAGGGTCCCTATGTTGGGTCAGCCCTGATCTTTGTTGCAGTCAGCTCAGTGTGCAGATTCAGGTCTCGGTGGCTGTGTGATGGATCATCGGAGAGGAGGGGGGGATGCAGTTGCAGGGGTTAATCCTACATCAGGAGGAGGATGACATGATACATTGTATCACACTGGTGAGTCTAACGCTTTATCTCTTATTATGATTATTATTATTATTAGCAAGAAATCAAGCAATGTATCTTACTATACAGAGGAAATACCCACTATGAAAGTGATCAGGGAATCCTTCAATTATTGTGTTTTGGTACAGAGGGGATCCCAAAAAATAGTAATCTGTGATTGTTATTATACAGATCAGTCACTGTACATTATCATATCATAGAATACAGTCATTGTGAATAATCTTTCAGTGAGATCCTAGAAACACTCTATATTACATTTATATATATATATATATATATATATATATATATATATATATATGTATCACGTGTGATAAATATTATACAGTGTGTGTATGTGTGTGTATATATATATATATATATATATATATATGTGTCTGTGTGTGTGTGTGTGTATATATATATTTATAAGTGTGTGTGTGTATCATGTGTGAGAAAAATATTATACAGTGTGTGTAGATATATATATATATATATATATATATATCTTATGTCACTGTTTATGGGAATCCCATCCATAATTGTTGCTGCAATAATGACAGAATATTGGAGCTGAAGGCCATCTATTTATACACCAGGATGGAGATGTGTGTATATATATATATATATATCTAACATGGGGGGCAGTAGAGGATGCGCTGTGTTTAAAAGAGGGGGACCCCATGTTAGGTGGGGGGTGTCGATGTCACACATGTAGTAGGCTGGATGATACATAGTCCCCTTGTAAGGGGCAGTGATGTCAGGCCTAGTCTCATCAGGGGGGACCATTACACATGGAGATCCAGGGTTCTGGGGGTGGTATCGGGGCTGAAGACGATCTATGTTCGCACTTTACAGGCCTACAATGGAGCTTAAGAGGCCTGCAGGATTCTGGAAATAATTGTGATACTGGTCCCTGCTTCAGATGAGATGCTGTATACACAGGGGGGGGGGGGCACGACGTGATCCCAGCAGACTGTCGCTGGAAGCCCTAATTGATTGTAGGAACATATAAGGAATTACTAGGCCTGATTTCCCTACATACAGATAGTGGAAAGTGCTGGGTATTATTCATTGAGAAAAGACCAGTGTCAAAGTGTATTTTAACCCACGATATATATTTTTTAACATATTGCAGCTTAACAGACCTTGGATGTAGTGATGGACTTTTGTACTTTATTGTTACCTGGTGATCCTGACAGCGACACACTTCCTGTCCTAGGGTGACAACACTCTCTCTCTCTGTATCGTATCATTGCAGGAGCAGCATTGTTACCTTAGGACAGGACCACAAAACATTTCCAACCCTCCTCATCTCCATAACATAGGTTAGAGTTATTTAGTGCACATAAAGTTAAATAAAGATTCAAGTCCTCGTATGTTATACGTAATTTCATTGGTTCAACTTGAACCAATGTAACCACACTATGTATTTTCCCATGATTAAGCTCCGTGGGGGAGCGAAATGCGTTGGGGTCATGGCCTGGAGGGAGTCCAGGCTGAGGTTGCCACTAACTGTCGATCCAAGGGATTGCTTAGACGTGCAGCTAAAGGGAGACTTTCTTATACACTATGTACAGTATCTCACAAAATTGAGTACCCCCCCCCCCCATATTTTTGTAAATATTTTATTATATCTTTTAATGTGACAACACTGAAGAAATTACACTTTGCTACAATGTTGTGTAGTGAGTGTACAGCTTGTAGAACAGTGTACATTGGGCCCAAAGTGTCAATATTTTGTGTGACCACCATTATTTTCCAGCACTGCCTTAACCCTCTTGGGCATGGAGTTGACCAGAGCTTCACAGGTTGCCACTGGAGTCCTCTTCCACTCCTCCATGATGACATCACAGAGCTGGTGGATGTTGGAGACCTTGCGCTCCTCCACCTTCCATTTGAGGATGCCCCACAGATGCTCAATAGGGTTTAGGTCTGGAGACATGCTTGGCCAGTCCATCACCTTTACCCTCAACTTCTTAGCAAGGCAGTGGTGGTCTTGGAGGTGTGTTTGGAGTCATTATCATGTTGGAATACTGCCCTGCGGCCCAGTCTCTGAAGGGAGGGGATCATGCTCTGCTTCAGTATGTCGCAGTACATGTTGGCATTCATGTTTCCTTCAATGAACTGTAGCTCCCCAGTGTCGGCAGCACTCATGCAGCCCCAGACCATGACACTCCCACCACCATGCTTGACTGTAGACAAGGCACACTTGTCTTTGTACTCCTCCTCTGGTTGCCGACACACACGCTTGACACCATCTGAACCAAATAAGTTTATCTTGGTCTCATCAGACCACAGGACATGGGTCCAGTAATACATGATATCCTTAGTCTGCTTGTCTTTAGCAAATTATTTGCATTATTTGCATTATCTTTAGAAGATGGGATGACAGCCATGCAGACCAATTTGATGCAGTGTGCAGCGTATGGTCTGAGCACTGACAAGCTGACCCCCCACCCCTTAAACCTCTACAGCAATGCTGGCAGCACTCATACATCTATTTCGTAAAGACAACCTGTGGACGCTGAACACATGCTCTCAACTTCTTTGGTTGACCATGGTGAGGCCTGTTCAGAGTGGAACCTGTCCTGTTAAACCACTGTATGGTCTTGGCCACCATGCTGCAGCTCAGTTTTAGGGTCTTAGCAATCTTCTTATAGCCTAGACCATCTTTATGTAGAGCAACAATTCTTTTTTTTTAGATCCTCAGAGAGTTCCTTGCCATGAGGTGCTATGTTGAATTTCCAGTGACCAGTATGAGAGAGTGAGAGCAATAACACCAAATTTAACACACCTGCTCCCCATTCACACCTGAGACCTTGTAACACTAACGAGTCACATGCCACGAGGAAGGAAAATTGCTAATTGGGCCCAATTTGGACATTTTCACTAGGGGTGTACTCACTTTTGTTGCCAGTGGTTTAGACATTAATGGCTGTATGTCAAGTTATTTTGAGGGGACAGCAAATTTACACTGTTATACAAGCTGCATACTCCCTACTTTACATTGTAGCAAAGTGTCATTTCTTCAGTGTTGTCACATGAAAAGATATAATTAAATATATTTACAAAAATGTGAGGGGTGTATACTGTATATTGTAGTTTGGTGTGGGGCTTAAGGCAAAAATCTGCAGAAAACCCAACAGTCTGTAAAAAATCAAACCCCTAAGCAAGTCCTCAACACTTAACCCTAATGCCGCGTACACACGATCATTTTTTGTGATGAAAAAAAACGACGTTTTCTGTGGTTTTTAAAACGTAAACTTTTCAAAGACGATGTTGCATACACACCATCGTTTTTTTTCACAAAAAGCGAGGTTACGTTCACCACTCTTTTCCATTGAAGCTCGCTTCATAACTAGCTTCTGGGCATGCGCGGGTTGAAAAACGTCGTTTTAAACGACGTTTTTGCTACACACGGTGACTTTTTGTGAAACAAAAAACTACGTTTTGAAAAACGACACAAAAAATTCAAGCATGTTGGAATTTTTTTTTGGTCGTATTTTTTAAGACAAAAAACGACGTTTTGCCCACACACGATCAATTTAAATGACGTTTTAAAAAACAACGTTTTTTTTCATCGCAAAAAACGACCGTGTGTACGCGGCATAAGGCCCATTTCACATCTAGTGATTTGGGATCTCAGGCAAAATCCCTGCGATTCCAAATCGCACTTCAATGCTGGCAAAACGCAGCGAGCGTGTTCCGGTGCAAATCATTATCAATGACAGCTAAAGGCGGTGCAATTTTGCTGCAATTGCCGTGCGATAAATCACTCTGTAATTGTGGAAAAACTGCATTGTGCAAAGCTTGTCACCCAAAAAGAAGCAGGAGCTTTTTCTGGGTGACAAGCTTCAATAGGCAGTGCAGTTCTTCTGCTTGATTCCGAGCATGTGTGGAATTTCGTGTGTCGGAATTGTGTACACACGATCGGATTTTCTAAAAACGATATTTTAGGCATCCTCTTTGTAAATCTTCCTGTCCTCGTATCAAAAATATTAAAGGGGTGTTCCACCCAAATGTAATGTTTATTAAAAGTCAGCAGCTACAAAAAGTGTAGCTGCTGGCTTTTAATAAACATTCACTTACCTTCTCCACGTTCCAGCGACGCGCCGACCGGGGCTCCGCTCCTCTCCCCCCCTCCCCGGCCGGCATCCTCATTGCGACTGTGGGCACCCAGCCGTGACAGCCTTCGGCTTCACGGCCGGGCACCCACTGCGCATGCGCGAGCCGCGGCCCGCCGCTGATTGGACAGGCGATTGTCTAGGACCTGTCAGACGATCGCCTATGGGAGGGGCTGCAGTAAGGCGATTAAACCTAATCGCCTTACCAGCCCCTCGGCGGAAGCAGGAAGTGTGACAGGAAGTCCCACTCCTCCTAAAGCCCCCACTCCCCCCCCAAAAAAATTACATGCCAAATGTGGCATGTAAGGGGGAGGGGAGTGGATAAGGCGGAAGTTCCATTTTTGGGTGGAACTCCGCTTTAAGGGAAACATGAAGGGACAGCAATTAAAACCTTATTATTCCTTCCCCATAAAAGAAAAACAAACAAACACACATACTGTGTGTGCGTGTGTATATATATATATATGTTTTATATATATATATATATATATATATATATATATATATATATATATATATATATATATAATGTGTGTTTTTTTGTTTTATATATATATATATATATATATAATAAAAAGATTGTGTGCTTTGTTTTTAGTATTTGTTTTGATAACAATATTGAAGATAATATTAAGTAAATAGCCAGAAGTGGGGGACATTTTACAGACATTTTATGAAGATGAATATTAATCACTTCCTTACTGGGCATGTAAACCCCCTTCCTGACCAGGTGAAATTTCAGCTTGCGGCACTGCGTCGCTTTAACTGACAATTGCGCGGTCGTGCGATATGGCTCCCAAACAAAATTGGCGTCCTTTTTTCCCCACAAGTAGAGCTTTCTTTTGGTGGTATTTGGTCACCTCTGCGATTTTTATTTTTTGCGCTATAAACAAAAAAGGACGACAATTTTGAAAAAAAATACAATATTTTTTACTTTACTGAAAAAAAATTCAGTTTAGGCCGATACGTATTCTTCTACATATTTTTGGTTAAAAAAAAAAAAAATCGCAATAAGCGACTGGTTTGCGCAAAAGTTATAGCGCCTACAAAATAAGGGACAGAATTGTTATTTTTTATTATTTTTTTTTTTTACTAGTAATGGCGGCGATCTGCGATTTTTATTGCGACTGCGACGTTATGGCGGACACATCGGACACTTTTGACACATTTTTGGCACCATTCACATTTATACTGCAATCAGTGCTATAAATATGCACTAATTACTGTATAAATGTGACTGGCAGGGAAGGGGTTAACACTAGGGGGTGAGGAAGGGGTTAATGTGTTTCCTGCATTGTGTTCTAACTGTGGGGGGAGGGGGGGTGACCGATCTGTGTCCCTATGTACTAGGAACACAGATCGGTATGCTCTCTCTATGACAGGACGCTGTCATTGTGAGAGCCGGCAATGAGAGATGATCTCATATGTTTACATATGAGATCATCTCTCATTGGCCCATCAGATCGCATCGCAAATGGCCACTCTGATTGGCCGTTCGCGGCGATCTGTGATTGGCTGTGTCCAAGGGACACGGCCAGTACACAAGTTCCCCGCTGCGCGCTCTGGAGCACGCGCTGGGAACGAGGAAAGGGGCAGCCCGGAGATTTAGAACCACCCTGCGGCCGTATATACTCGTACGGCCGTAGGGAAGTGGTTAAAGATGTAAGTGCCGCTTCACACTGAGGTGATATGTCAGACGACTTAGTCCCCTGAGAATTAACACTCCATGCAGTGCAATGAAAGCGTTCTAATAAGAGCGACTCAAGTCGCTCCGACTTAGAAAAAGTTTCTTGTACTACTTTGGGGTGGCTTGCATTGACTTGTATCAAAGAAGTCGTTTGCAAGCAGTGCTGAGGTCTCACTGTGCGGGGCAGCTTCAGAGTCGGACAACTTAGAAGCTGCATCTGTCCGAACTGGCACAGAACACAGTTGGGAACATTAAGTAATGATGGAATAAGCAAATATTGTCTAAATCAGGCATGTCCAAAGTCCGGCCCGGGGGCCAATCGCGGCCCACGTTTCGGTTTAATGCGGCCCCACTGGTAATTTGGATATAGATCTCTTTTGAAGCCCCCAACAAATCCCTGAGCGCCACACATTCAGAGGCTGCATTTATGTCAATGGTGAGGCCGCATTCATGGCACTGGTGAGGCTGCATTCATGGCAATGGTGGGACTGCATTCATGGAAATGGTGAGGGTGCATTCATGGCAGGTGGGAGAGACCCGGCAGAACCTTGGGTCTCGTACACATCACTGGATCTAGATCAGACTTAGGTAAGTATTGGAGGGGGGGGGGGGGGGGGCTGCACACTGAAGGTTTTTTACCTTCATGCATAAAACCTTCAGCCCTTACGACCACTTTAAAGGCTTGTTTGTTTTTGTAAAATAACAAACATGTCATACTTACCTAGGATAGAGCAGCACCGATTCTCCTATTCTGGGGTCTGCCTCAGCTCTCCTTGCTTCTCCCACCTGCTGAGTGTTCCCAAAGCAAGAAGCTTGCTATTGGGGCACCTGAACATGCTCACTCACAAGCTGCTGCATTGTGTGTCCATTCAAACATGGAGCACGGCTCAGCCCCACCCCCGCTCTCTCCTCATTGGCTCACTGGCTGTCTTTGACAGTATCAGGAGGCAATGGCTACCACTGCTGTCTCAGCTCTGGGAGAGCCGAGGCTCTTGTGCACATTGCTGGATCAGGATGGAGCTCAGGAAAGTTTTAGGGGGGGGGGGGGGCTGGGGGCGTTGCTGAACACAGAAGGTTTTTTTTTTTTTCCTTTATGCATATAATTGTAAAACCTTTACACCTACTTTTAGGGCTTTGCATTGCAACTCTAATGCGTCGTACACACGGTCGGACTTTCCAAAAAAAAAAAGTCAGACAGGCTTTTTTTTTTTTTGGAAAGTCCGGCCTTGTGTAGCCTCCATTGGACTTTTTTGGTCGGAAGTCGGACGGACCTTAGATAGAGAACCTGTTCTCTATCTTTCCGTCTGACTTCCGATGGACTCACAGTGACGGCGGACTTTTGCATGGTCAAAAGTCTGACCTTGTGTATGAGGCATAAGACACCCAAGGGCATTTAGGCAGCATAATTCAATGCCCTTGTGATTTAGGGCAGAATTGGACCATATTAGCATTAGGATGTGCTACACTAAAAAACAATATTTTACATCATGCAGCCCATTCAAAATTCAATATAGAAAAACATGTGTGCATTACTACAACACAATAGTGTAAATGGACCTTTAAAGACACGGAAGGGACATGTGTACAAGTAGAGGAAGCAGGTAATCACAGTACAATGGGTGAACACTGAGCTCTCATACAACTGTTTATACAAGAGATAAAATCCGCTATGTTTCTACAAACGCACAGTGATAGGTGACGTGGGTGCACACACAGCGACAGATGTCTCTGGATATTGACAATCGGAGGAAAGGTGCTTACAGCATAGGTAAGATTTTCAAAGCAAGAATTTGCCTTTTTTGCCTTTTTTTATACAGAAGAGTAGCACATCACAAGGTAAGAAGCTGATCTGTGTTAGTGGCTGATCTGCGTCAGACATTTGTGAACACAGGCAAGAACTGCACAGGCACCATGACTTTGTCATCTCTGAGTTGGCATCTCAGTCGAGGAAGTAGATGGTGACTCTGTATGATAGCTGAACATAGATGGTGCTGTCCTTCTGGAGAGAAAAAAAAATGCATGAAGGCATTGTCAGGGGTAGTACTGTAATTTCTGTGAGAGGTAATAAATACCTAAAATTTATAGCGTTTATAAAATAGGGGATAGTTTTATTGCATTTTTTTTTTTTTTTTTTTTTTTTTTACTATGGCGGCGATCAGCGATTTTTTTCGTGACTGCGACATTATGGCGTACACTTCGGCCAATTTTGACACATTTTTGGGACCATTGTCATTTTCACAGCAAAAAATGCATTTAAAGCAGAGTTCCACCCAAATTTGGAACTTTCGCTTAACCCACTCCTCACCCCCTTACATGCCACATTTGGCATGTCATTTTTTTGGGGGGGGGGGAGTGGGGGCTTCAGGAGCAGTGGGACTTCCTGTCCCACTTCCTGCTTCCGCCGAGGGGCTGGTTAGGCGATTAAGCTTAATCGCCTACAGCAGCCCCTCCCTGTAGGCGATCGCATGGGACACTGACAGGTCCCATGCGATCGCCTGTCCAATCAACGGCTGGTTGCGCCACTCGCGCATGCGCAGTGCCGCTCGCGCATGAGCAGTGGGTGCCCGGCCGTAAAGCCGAAGGCTGTCACGACCGGGTGCCCACAGTTGAAATGAAGACGCCGGCCGGGGAGGGGGGGAGAGGAGCAGGAACACCCCTTTAAAATGCATTGTTTACTGTGGAAATGACAGTTGCAGTTTGGGAGTTAACCACAGGGGGCGCTGATGGGGGGATATGTGTGACCTGAAGTGTGTTTACAACTGTAGGGGGTGTGGCTGTAGGTGTGATGTCATCAGTTGTGTCCCCTATAAGAGGGATGACACGATCGATGCTTACATGATTACACACGGCTCTCCCCGTTCTTCAGCTCCAGGGACCGATCGCCGCAATCCAGCGGCGATCGAGTCCCCCGGCCCTGGAGCTTCGGACCCCCAGCTGGGTACTAGCACAGCACGTACCTGTACGTGCATGTGCCCAGCCGTGCCATTATGCCGACGTATATGTGCAGGAGGCGTTGCTTAAGTGGTTAAGGGTGCATGCTGTGGACTATTGTGTAAAGAGGGTCTCTGCTCACCAAAGCCTGCCCCCCTCCCCTTTAACAAAGTCAACAGAGCCCCCTTTTTTTATACACTGGGAGGCAGGAGAGACTAGAGAGGGTGAGCTTACCAGGATAGAGGCTGAAGCGCAGGCAGGCTGTCTGATGCTTTTTTGGGTTCAAACTTCCTGTCCAGTGCCCACACATGCCCGGGGAGTGTGGGTGGGGCAGACTCAGAAGGAGGAGGAGCAAATGAGCTCTATCTCTCCTCGTGTCTGTGCAGAGAGAGAAGGGGATGTCAGCGCTGGTGTGTGCTGAGGCTGAGCTATGTGTGAGGCAAGACATAGCTCAGCTCTGCAGCCATCTACCTGAAACAGTCATCTGCATGTACCCTTGAGCCTACCAGGTTCTTGTGGTTCACCATATCATTTATTCAGTGTATTCATGTACTGTCATTCATTATATGTTTTAAATGCACCACGCATGTGGTTTGTGTATTATGTATTATTTTGAAATATTTTTTGTCATATTCTATTTTTGTATCTTTCTATATTAAATTATTATATATTTTTTTCATTTTTATAATTTGTTTCATTGCCCTTAAAATCCAATTTTTTTCTGGAGGTTATTTTTTCTTGCCGTGACCTGTTTTAACAGAGCTCCAGCAGGCATATTCCTGCTCTGCAAAAACAGCATTTGGTAGTGGCGGCCGGTGGCTGTGCATAGTGTCACCAGCCTGGGGGGAGATTTCCACCCTGCCCCCCCTGCAGCCTACCAGTGCCCAACAATGCAGCCTACCAGTGCCCAACAATGCAGCCTACCAGCGCCCAACAATGCAGCCTACCAGCACCAGGGGGGAGATTTCCACCCTGCCCCCCCCTGCAGCCTACCAGCGCCCAACAATGCAGCCTACTAGCTCTCCCCTGGTGCTGGTAGGCTGCATTGTTGGGCGCTGGTAGGCTGCATTTTTGGGCACTGGTAGGCTGCAGGGGGGGCAGGGTGGAAATCTCCCCCCTGGTGCTGGTAGGCTGCATTGTTGGGCGCTGGTAGGCTGCATTGTTGGGCGCTGGTAGGCTGCATTGTTGGGCACTGGTAGGCTGCATTGATGGGTGCTGGTAGGCTGCATTGATGGGTGCTGGTAGGCTACATTTGATGGATGCTGGAGAGGCTGCATTGATGGACACTGGTGAGGCTGCATTTGATGGGCTCTTGTAGGCTGCATTTGATGGGCGCTTCATTAAAAAGTTGGGGTGTACATGGGCAGGGCAAATGGGGTGGGGTCAGGTGTGGAGCTAGAGGGGCTGAAAAATAGGTTTGGCCTAGGGTGTCAAAAATCCCTGCACCAGCACTGGTCAGAGCTATTTAAATATATAATAATAGTATGACGGGGGTGGAATATTAGAGTGTAAGCTCCTCTGGTGTAGAGACTGATGTGACTGGCTCAGTGTTTTCTGTACAGCACTGCGGAATATGTCAGAGCTATATAACTTGATTCAGTAAGCTTGTTGGCTGCTGAATGCTTTTCACATCTTTTGAGCTTTTGGGCATCAACTGACATAGCGGCCTAACCTGTTTGTCATTCCTTTTATAAATGTGCCCCTAATATATAGTACGTGTTCCTTGGTTTGCACCCGTCTCTTTTCTGTATAGTGTGCTGAAAGAAGGAAAAGTTTGTTTTCGTTTATAGCTTCTGGCGGTGATGTCACAGACACGCCTGGTCACATCTGCAGCACTACAGGGGTTAATGGGCACAATTTGGATGTGAAGGGCCTTTTAAGCTAATTGATTCAAGCCCGTCTTCCCTATCTGCCCCCCCATTTCCTCATTATCTATACGGTCTCCAAGGTCGCATAATGACCATCGCACTGTGCTGCATTCAGACAGTGCCATGGTAACCCAGACGTCAGAGATGCTGGGCGTGTTGCATGAGAAGCACAACGCAGGACAGATTTTCCCCAGAATAGTAGTCTGCTCCCTCTCTCAAGTAGATTGTACAAATGGCCGTCTTACAGCAAATGATATCACTCCCGTCACAAACACATAAGCCAAGGAGTTCATTCCTTGTGCGTCCTTCCTATTAATACTGATTATTATATTCCAGTGCCCACCTGTACATCTAGAACCGTTGGGTGGTAGCCCTCATACACCCTAATTATAGAGCCATTTATCCAACTGTACATCTAGAACCGCTGGGTGATAGCCCTCATAGACCCTAATTATAGAGCCATTTATCCAACTGTACATCTAGAACCGCTGGGTGATAGCCCTCATAGACCCTAATTATAGAGCCATTTATCCAACTGTACATCTAGAACCGCTGGGTGATAGCCCTCATAGACCCTAATTATAGAGCCATTTTTCCAACTGTCCGGTAATGAGAGCTGCTGAGCCATTTATCAGGTGTCCATGATTACCATTCCTTTTTTGTTTTTTTTTCAAATGCATTTAAAAACAAATCATGAAAATATACAAAAAGTTTGCATTTATTAATTATTTTCCTGTTTTTTTCCTTTTCTTATCATCAAATTCTTATTCTTGCTATCTACTCATTTCAACAACTGTATACGTCAACTTCTAATATCCTCTGTCTTCAATATTTTCTATTCATTCTCCAATGTCCTCCCTCTTTTGTCCTAATTCCCATCCATTCTCCAATGTCCTCAATCCTTGTCCTTATCATTCTCCATTCTCCAATGTCCTCTCTTCTTGTCCTCATCCCCATCCATTCTCCAATGTCCTCTCTCCTTGGCCTAATTCCCATCCATTCTCCAATGTCCTCAATCCTTGTCCTTATCATTCCCCATTCTCCAATGTCCTCTCTTCTTGTCCTCATCCCCATCCATTCTCCAATGTCCTCTCTCCTTGTCCTCATCCCCATCCATTCTCCAATGTCCTCTCTCCTTGTCCTTATCATTCTCCATTCTCCAATGTCCTCTCTCCTTGTCCTTATCATTCCCCATTCTCCAATGTCCTCAATCCTTGTCCTTATCATTCCCCATTCTCCAATGTCCTCTCTTCTTGTCCTCATCCCCATCCATTCTCCAATGTCCTCTCTCCTTGTCCTAATTCCCATCCATTCTCCAATGTCCTCTCTCCTTGTCCTTATCATTCTCCATTCTCCAATGTCCTCTCTCCTTGTCCTTATCATTCCCCATTCTCCAATGTCCTCAATCCTTGTCCTTATCATTCCCCATTCTCCAATGTCCTCTCTTCTTGTCCTCATCCCCATCCATTCTCCTTGTCCTCATCCCCATCCATTCTCCAATGTCCTCTCTCCTTGTCCTTATCATTCTCCATTCTCCAATGTCCTCTCTTCTTGTCCTCATCCCCATCCATTCTCCAATGTCCTCTCTCCTTGTCCTAATTCCCATCCATTCTCCAATGTCCTCTCTCCTTGTCCTAATTCCTATCCATTCTCCAATGTCCTCTCTCCTTGTCCTCGTCCTCATCCTCATCCATTCTCCAATGTCCTCTCTCCTTGTCCTCATCCCTACCCAATCTCCAATGTCCTTTCTCCTTGTCCTCATCCCCATCCATTCTCCAATGTCCTCTCTCCTTGCCCTTATCCCCATCCATTCTCCAATGTACTCTCTCTTTGTCTTAATCCCCATCCATTGTCCAATGTCCTTTCTCCTTGTCCTCATCCCCATCCATTGTCCAATGTCCTTTCTCCTTGTCCTCATCCCCATCCATTCTCCAATGTCCTCTCTCCTTGTCCTTATCATTCCCCATTCTCCAATGTCCTCTCTCCTTGTCCTCATCACGACCCATTCTCCAATGTCCTCTCTCCTTGTCCTTATCATTCCCCATTCTCCAATGTCCTCTCTCCTTGTCCTCATCACCACCCATTCTCCAATGTCCTCTCTCTTTGTCCTAATCCCCATCCATTCTGCAATGTGCTCTCTCCTTGTCCTCATCCCAATCCATTCTGCAATGTTCTCTCTCTTTGTCCTAATCCCCATCCATTCTCCAATGTCCTCTCTATTTGTCCTAACCCCCATCCATTCTCCAATGTCCTCTCTCTTTGTCCTAACCCCCATCCATTCTCCAATGTCCTCTCTCTTTGTCCTCATCCCTACCCAATCTCCAATGTCCTTTCTCCTTGTCCTCATGCCCACTCATTATCCAATGTCCTTTCTCCTTGTCCTCATCACCACCCATTCTCCAATGTCCTCTCTCCTTGTCCTCATCCCCACCCATTCTCCAATGTCCTCTTTCCCTGTCCTCATCCCCACCCATTCTCCAATGTTCTCTCTCCATTTCCTTATCCCCACCCATTCTCCAATGTCCTCTCTCCTTATCCTAACTTCCACCCATTCTCCAATGTCCTCTCTCCTTGTCTTTATTTTCTTTCAATCTTCAATGCCTCCTCTCCCTCGATGTTCTGATATCCACCTGCCTCCTGTACCTTCATTTCCACCTTTTCTCTGATATCCTCTTTCCATTTCCTTATTTTCACCCATTTTCTGATGCCCCCTCTCTTTTCCACCAAATTCTCTGATGCCGTCTCTCAATTTCCATCCATTTTCTTATGCCCTCCCTTCCTCTGTGTCCATCCTTCAATTTCCTTTCTCTCTGTGTCCACATGTAACTATTCCTCCCATGTCCTCCTCATCTGTACCTTCACTTCCTCTATCATCACCTTTCTCAGGCTCCTCAAGTATCCTCTGAAGATGGTGTTTTCCCATGGAATGGATGCACGGAGATCTCATCCCCTTCTACCCACCATTCTCTATCTCATGCCAAATAACAGTGTAACCACCTGCCCCATGTCAGCTGGAGAGTCATGGATTCCTGGGATTTTGAAAGATGGCACTTCAGGAAAGAGGAATAGTACAGTGCCAGGCCAGTTACTTCTTCCTGGTGAAATAGCAGCAGCTGGTCTAGCTTTTGGCCTTATATGGATCTTGTCTGTTTTTGGCAATGTTTTGGTGTGTCTCGTCATCCATCGAAGTCGACGGACCCAGTCAACGACAAATTATTTTGTTGTCTCTCTAGCATGTGCGGACCTACTTCTCAGCTTGGGCAGTGCCCCCTTTACATTGGTACAAGTCAGCTCTGGTCGGTGGGCATTGGGCAGTGCCATGTGCAAGCTGGCACGATATTTTCACTACTTGACCCCTGGAGTACAGGTTTATGTTCTCCTATCTATCTGTCTTGACCGTTTCTATACTATCTTGTATCCTTTAAGTTTCAAAGTCTCAAGAGAAAAAGCCAAAAGGATGATTGTGGCTTCATGGATTTTTGATGCTGCCTTCGTTTTACCAGCTTTCTTCTTTTACGACAGCGTAGACGAGCACTGCAACTTTTTTCCTCCCCCATCCTGGGATGGTGCCGTTTATGGAGTGGCCCACCTCTTAGTGGGCTTCCTTGTGCCATCTGCCCTAATAATTCTCTTTTACCATAAGGTGGTTAAATATATTTGGCGCATCGGCACAGACAGGCTTAGTGTCAGACGGACCATGAACATTGTGCCCAGGACCAAAGTCAAAACCATCAAAATGTTCCTCATGCTCAATACCATCTTCTTGGTGTCCTGGCTGCCATTTTATGTGGTGCAGCTGTGGCACCCCGATGAGAGTGACCGGCGGCAGTGCTGCCTGGCATACTTGGCGGTCTCCTGGCTCTCTTTTGGATCCTCGGCTGCCAAACCGACACTGTACTCTGTATACAACGCCAACTTCAGGAGAGGCATGAAAGAGACTTTTTGCATGTCTTCCATGAAGTGTTATCGGAGCAACGCCTATACTATTACCACTTGCTCCCGTGTGGCTAAAAGGAATTATGTTGGCATCTGTGAAATGCCCATCCCGGGCAAAACTGCCATAAAGGAATCAGTATACGACTCCTTTGACCGTGAAGCCAAGGAGAAAAAACTAGCCTGGCCAATCGACTCCAATCCTCCAAATACCTTTGTGTGATTGGATGCTGCACGTTAAAAACTTAAAACACAGAACGATAGTTTATCGGACACACCACCAATACATGGCAAAAGCCTCTGCCTAAGGAAAGGAGTTTGTTTTAAAGACTCACTGCTTTTTGCCACTTCTGTTTAGTTGGAAACAGACTAACTTTGGCAACAAGACTATAGGGTATATATTTTGTAAAGAAAATAAATAATTAAATAAATTAAGCAATATTTATTTTGTTGGAATCCCAAACACAACTAGGACTCAAAGGGATAGTCAATCTAATGTGTAAATAAAATGTGCAATTTTAGGAAGGGACTAGGTTTTGCTCTGACATTTCAGAAAATCTGTACTTTTTTTTGCATTTTTTTGGTTATTTGTTAAAATGTATTTGTTTTCCTGGACAACAATTTCTGAAAAGGGACACTAAACCACAAGAATATTAATAGAAAAGAGTTATTAACGTGTCAATACATTTGAAATGTATATTTAAAGTATATCAAACCCTTTTATATAGTTTTGGATGAAGTGGAGAAAGATTAGGATCCCAGCAGGCCCGGAGTGGGACAAAAAATAGGCCTGGGCATTTTAGACTGAGAACCGGGGGGGGGGGGGAGCGCGGCAGCAGCGGCTAATGATGGGATGTGGGCACCCAGCACCTTGTACCTCTGGATCCCTTTACATTACACACCACCCTGCACCTCTGGACCCCTTTACATTACACACCACCCTGCACCTCTGGACCCCTTTACATTACACAGCACCTTGCACCTCTGGACTCCTTTACATTACACAGCACCCTGGAACCCTTTGCATTACGCAGCACCCTGCACCTCTGAACCCCTTTACATTACACAGCACCCTGGACCCCTTTGCATTACATAGCACCACACCTCTGGGCCCCTTTACATTACACAGCACCCAGCACCTCTGGACCCCTTTATATTACACAGCACCCTGCACCTCTGGACCCCTTTACATTACACAGCACCCTGTACCTCTGGACCCCTTTACATTACACACCACCCTGCACCTCTGGACCCCTTTACATTACACAGCACCTTGCACCTCTGGACCCCTTTACATTACACTGCACCCTGGAACCCTTTGCATTACGCAGCACCCTGCACCTCTGAACCCCTTTACATTACACAGCACCCTGGACCCCTTTGCATTACATAGCACCACACCTCTGGGCCCCTTTACATTACACAGCACACAGCACCTCTGGACCCCTTTATATTACACAGCACCCTGCACCTCTGGACCCCTTTAAATTACATACCACCTTGCAACTCTGGACCCCTTTACATTACACAGCACCCTGCACCTCTGGACCCCTTTATATTACACAGCACCCTGCACCTCTGGACCCCTTTAAATTACACACCACCCTGCAACTCTGGACCCCTTTACATTACACAGCACCCTGCACCTCTGGACCCCTTTATATTACACAGCACCTTGCACCTCTGGACCCTTTTACATTACACAGCACCGCACCTCTGGACCCCTTTACATTACACAGACACCCCTCTAACAGTTCTGGACCCCCTGCATGTTACACTGGGGGGAGACGGGACATGCGGCCAGCATATGCCCGGTATGCCCCTATGGCTAGTCCGGGCCTGGACCCCAGTCAGGTTTTTTTAATGCTGTGTCTCTTCCTTGCTCTGTCCTTTTTCTATGTGTCCTGATGACCCTTTGTCACTAAAATATGGATAGATGGGAAATCTTCCAACAGGGAAAACGTTATGGTGATGACTAAGGCCCCGTACACACGTACGAGAACCTCGTCGGCTAAACTCATCGTTCTGCCCGACGAGGTTCTCGGCCGGCCGTCGAGTTCGTCGACCAGGCTGTCGAAAAAGGCGTAGAGCCATTAGTCCTGATGGCCCATCGAGGAAATAGAGAACCTGCTCTCTATTTTGGCTCGACGCCTCGCTTGTCAGTTTACACGGCGAAAACCTACACACTATCGAGCTTCTCGGCAGAATATGGATCCCAGCGAGCTTCTCGCTGGATTCTGCCGAGAAGCTCGGTCGTGTGTACTGGGCCTCAGAGGGAGTTTTGTCTTTGGGACAGGAATGCCGGAAGTGAAGGGAAATCTCTCCAGTAGGGACACAAAAAGCAAAAAAATTAAATAAAAAAAAAACCCTGAAGAGGCTCTAATCGTTACCTAATCTAAACTATAAAATGTTTGGGCTTTACATACACTTTATTTTATATACAGTAGATGGAGTGCAGTGGGCTGAAGGTGTTTTTCCACCATTACTCTGACGTTGTTCCTGCCAAGTTTTGAAATGTTCCTGCCCACCATAGGGTGTTCCCACATTCTCTGTAATGTAAAAAAAAGAATGAAATCCAGAGGGAATAGTGGGAGTCCCTGATAATGGGCACACTAGGCCACATTCTAGCTGGTAGTAAAACCAAAAACTATTGTGAGGAAATCTCACCACATTTACCATGCAGAGGTGTAAGTAGCCCCAAAAAAAGCCCTAAACCTGTTACACCACAATTGGATTACAATTCGATTGACATCTTGTCAAGTTATGGCTTTACTAAACAACCCTTGCTGACATTTTTTTTTTAAGGATGATGGCCTGCACAACGCCTCATTACTGGTGTCAGTGGGAGGAATAGTGGCAGTGTCATTGGCATCAGTGGAAAAAATAGTTCCCTGATGGGGATCAGTGGGAGGAATACTCTCCCATCATTGGTTTCGGTGGGAGAAATACTCTCCTATCATTGGTGTGAGTGGGAGAAATACTCTCCTATCATTGGTGTGAGTGGGAGGAATACTCTCCCATCATTGGTGTGAGTGGGAGGAATACTCTCCCGTCATTGGTGTGAGTGGGAGAAATACTCTCCTATCATTGGTGTGAGTGGGAGGAATACTCTCCCATCATTGGTGTGAGTGGGAGGAATACTCTCCCATCATTGGTGTGAGTGGGAGAAATACTCTCCTATCATTGGTGTGAGTGGGAGGAATACTCTCCCATCATTGGTGTGAGTGGGAGGAATACTCTCCCATCATTGGTGTGAGTGGGAGAAATACTCTCCTATCATTGGTGTGAGTGGGAGGAATACTCTCCTATCATTGGCTTCGATGGGAGGAATACTCTTCTATCTTTGGTGTCAGTGAGAGGAATAGTGTCAGTGTCATTGGTTTCAGTGAGAGGAATACTCTCCCATCATTGGTGTCAGTGGGAGGAATAGTGTCAGTGTCATTGGCATCAGTGGAAGGAATAGTTCCTCATCATTGGCGTCAGTGGGAGGAATACTCTCCTATCTTTGTTGTCAGTGAAAGAAATACTCTCCTATCATTGGTGTCAGTTGGAGGGATAGTCCACCATCACTGGTGTCAGTGAAAGTAATGGTCCCCAAGAGCTAGATAAAGGAAAGCAAGGGGTCACACCCAGCCCCCCCGGGCTGCAGTTTGGAGACCACTGTTTGATCAGATGTTTGACTGATTGCAGACTTTGCTTTGAATGGGATTGGTGGGGAGGGAATGTTATAGCTAGGATTGCAGCAGGATTAAAAGAACAATTGGACAGGACATGAAAAAAAGGTCCATATATACAATGCTTTAGCTATTACACTCCCTCCCCTTCCATAGCATTCAAAGCAGGATCTGCTGTCAGTCATGCATCTGATTCACCAAGGTGGCAGAGCAAATGCTCAACCAACAGTGCACTCCATTCTGAATGGTTTGCAAGGGAGGGCATGGATTAGCTAAAGTGATGTCACATAACATGTTACATGCTGCTATTTAACTCTACCCCAACCCAGGCCATGCTGCGGGGTGAGGAATACAGAGATCACATGACCTAGTAAGTAAATAAGTTGTGCATAGTAATGCACGGCCTACATAGTTAAAGGGGGAGCATGCACACTGTGGTGGCAATGATCTGCAGACTCTATGAGCCTGAATATCATTGCCACCAAGAAGGAGGAAAGAATAAGAACAGTGGGATCACCAGGCAATTTTTAATACAGGAAACATTTATATAGAAATTGGCAGAGGCGGCTCTTTAATTAGGCAAATTAGGCGGTCACCTAAGGCCTCCCACTCACAGGGGCCTTGTGGCTGCCTTACTTTCCCAATGCATTACCCCAGTTTTGAGAGACAGGGGACCTTAATGCTGATGTGCTCAGGCAGCGTTAAGAGCCCTGATTTAGGAGCGGGGGCCGCCAACGTCCCTAACAACCAGTAAATATTGGTGACACCACCCCTTGTGACGTCAATGGCCCAGCATGCCCTCAGTCAATGATGTCATAAGGGGGCGGGTTCACCAGGTGACACCCACCCCTTCGTTTTTTAAAGAGCAGGATCTGGGGGCCACCTTGTTAAAGAGGCTTCCAGATTCTAATAAGCCCCCTGCCGGCAGACCACCACAACCACCGGACAGGTTTGTGGGGAAGAGTCTCTTGTCCTTGAATTATTTTTCCCATCATGGGTGTGATTGGGGCCCCATGTCAAGTTTTGCCTAAGGCCTTACAAAGCCTAGAGCCGCCTCTGGAAATTGGCACAGATAGTTAAATAAGAGCTCCAGGCTCTTCCCGGAAAAATATAAAGTTAGCAGCTACAAATACTGTAGCTGCTGACTTTTAATATTAGGGCACTTACTTGTCCAGTCATCCGAGCTGATTCTCCAATCGGCAATCGGGGTGCTAGCTCCGCCATCTTGACTAAGGGAAACCGGCAGTGAAGCCTTGCCACTTCACAGCCGATTTTCTACTACCGTGTTTCCCCGAAAATAAGCCTGGGTCTTATATTAATTTTGGCAACAAAAGTCACAGTAGGGCTTATTTTCGGGGTAGGTCTTACCATGTAATGTGTGGTCTTCTCTTCCCCTCTCCCTTCCCGTCTGTCGGGAATCCCCAGTGTGAACTGAGTTAAAAATGTTTGTAAAATGTTTGTAAAATCCTATAATCCACTTTATTACAGTAGTATATATAATGTACAATGTGTTTGTTTTTATAATATAATTGTGCCAAATGCCTTCGTTATAGCGCCACTCCTGTTACCCGCCGGAGCTCTCTTCCCCGCATTTATATTACAGAAACACACACATTGTACATTATATACTACTGTAATAGAGTGGCTTATATTGCAGCCCTCCTGGAAAATAACGGTAGGTCTTATTTTCAGGGTAGGTCTTATTTTTGGGGAAACAGGGTAGGCATGCGTGAAGCACGATGCACTTTGTGGATGGGTCACAGTCTGAGGGGGAAGGGGGGGACTGAAGTTTAAAACTAGGTACCCGCTTCCCCCAAGAGGTGCCAACTGTGGTACCAGAGGGGGGAGGAGGCAGACAAACGTAGCTTTTCCTTTTGGGAATATGCAGGCATCTGGGGTAAAGCTGTCCACATAGACCATCCCCCGCACCATCGGCTCTCACTGCTGTCAGTCTGCAATCATGACCGGAAAGACTGCCCTGTAGTAGAACGATCTGAAAGCGAGGCTTGATCCGCTTGTGAAGGGATAACGTTGATAGCGGTGCAGAGGACGGTTTTTGTGAACAACAGCTTTACCCCGGATCCCTGCATTCATAGGCTCCATTCACATCTGAGCGTCAAAACGCCGGTCGCCCGTCGCTCTGGTCGCTCGAGATGTGAAATAACATTGCGGTCTATGGAGATGGTTCACATCTCAACGCCTGTCGCCTGAAAAAAAGTCCCGGACCCTTTTTTTCAGGCGACATTGGCGTTTCCTCATAGACCGCAATGTTAAAGAAAGATAAAACTTTCTTTTTTTTTCTACAGGCGGCAAGATAAGCCGCGTACGCGGCGTATCGTGTCGCCTAGGTGTGAATGCAGCCTTAGATGTTCCTGTTTTAATCATCAACCATGTGAGTTGCTAAATGTTTTACCTTCATTAAATGTAACCATATTGCTACACTGATGCCCTGTACACACGATTGCTTCGTCTGATGAAAACGAACGGATGGATTTTTTCATGAGATATCCGATAAAGCTGACTTTCATCAGTCTTGCCTACACACCATCGTTTAAAGATCCGATCGTGTCCAACGCGGTGAAGTAAAACACAACAACGTGCTGAGAAAAATTAAGTTCAATGCTTCCGAGCATGCGTCGACTTGATTCTGAGCATGCGTGGATTTTTGACCAATGGATTTCCCCACAGACGATCGTTTTTTAACCATAAGAAAAATTTAAAACAGGTTCTATTTTTTTTACTGATGGGAAAAAACTGTTGGGGCCCACACACGATCGGTTCGTCCGATGAAAACAGTCCATCGGTCCGTTTTCATCGGACGAACCGATCGTGTGCACAGGGCATTAGAGGCACCTCTCTTCTCTTTTATAATCAGTTGTGACATGACGTATATCAAGAAATAGCTTGTATATTAAGTCAAAGTTACTCTCAAACCAAGGCTTTACTGTAAATCTAAACCCGCAACTATTAAAATAATACTTGTCATGGGGGTTCTTATTCTCAGACTTTCTGTCTCCCAAATGTGCTCCTGTGTTGTCGCACTGTAACACATTACTAGGGCATAGTCCACCACTGTCACTACGAGAAAACATGAACCAGAAAGATGATGTGCAGGAGTGAGCCGATGTAGACATGAAATGGCTGAAGGAGGAGCAGTGATTAGAAGGAAAAATATGGGAAAAAAGTTGTTTATGATATACTGTACAATGCACAGAGCAAACTAAATGTTGTCCAGTTGAAGTTTACATCTTCTTTAAAATGTAATTTTGCTAATGTGAATTTGTTTTTTGTCTCCGAGAAATACAAGTGTCACATATTATATTTCTCTCCTCATTCCTGTCATTGTATCAGATTTTTGCACAAGAGATGAGATATACAGCAGAGCTGTGAAGAGGAAATTTCTGGCAATTTTTTAATCTAAATGTTGTCTTGTAACTCGATCACATCATTGATGAAGAAAGGGCTAAACTTCAATAAAACCATCCAAATTCCACTCTGAAATGATCTCAGATGCCTCCGTTCTGTGACTCTGGGGTGCAGCAGGGTATTGGGACTAAGTGGGGGCAGCAGGCTGTTGGGGTTGGATAGTGGCGGCAGGGTGTTTGGGGTGTCTGGAGGTCCCAGAGTCTTGGGGCAGCAGGGTATTTGGGGTATGCGGAGCATGGTCTTGGGGCAGCAGGGTGTTTGGGGTGTGTGGAGTTCCCATGGTCTTGGGGCAGCAGGCTGTTTGGGGAGTGTGTAGGTCCCAGGGTCTTTGGGCAGCAGGGTGTTTGGAGTGTGTGAAGGTCCCATGGTCTTGGGGTATGTGGAGGATGGTCTTGGGGCAGCAGGGTGTTTAGGGTGTGTGGAGTTCTCATGGTCTTGGGGCAGCAGGGTGTTGAGTGTGTGGAGGTCCCATGTTCTTGAGGCATTAGGGTGTTTGGAGTGTGTGGATGTCTTGGGACAGCATGATGTTTGGGTGTGTGGTGGTCCCAGGGTCTTGGGGCAGCAGGGTGTTTGGATGTGTGCAGGTCCCAGAGTCTTGGGGTAGCAGGAGTGTGTGGAGGTCCCAGGGTCTTTGGGCAGCAGGGTGTTTGGAGTGTGTGGAGTTCCCATGGTCTTGGGGCAGCAGGGTGTGTGGAGGTCCCATGGTCTTGGGGCAACAGGGTAGTTGGGGTGTGTGGAGTTCCCATGGTCTTGGGGCAGCAGGGTGTTTGGACTGTGTGGAGGTCCCATGTTCTTGGGGCAACAGGGTAGTTGGGGTATGTGGAGGGTGGCCTTGTGGCTGCAGGGTGTGTGGAGGTCCCATGGTCTTGGGGCAACAGGGTAGTTGGGGTGTGTGGAGTTCCCATGGTCTTGGGGCAGCAGGGTGTTTGGACTGTGTGGAGGTCCCATGTTCTTGGGGCAACAGGGTAGTTGGGGTATGTGGAGGGTGGCCTTGGGGCAGCAGGGTGTTTGGGTGTAACAGCACTGATGAACGGAGTGAACCACAACTGCGGTTAGCAAGGGTTTCAATGTGATTCACTAGGCGACAACTCAGTATTGGGCTCCAGGCGTCACTCCTCGCAACAGGAGTTTGGGGGATCTATACATCATCTCTGTGTCACATAAAGAAAGGCGTTGAGCTACTAAGTACGGACGCATTACATCATGCGACCAGAGCTTAGCGTATAAAAATATAGTTCAAGGTCAATATTCCAATACACCTCAATATGCAAGTGATTATCAGTAAGGGACCCCAGGAGTCACTCCTCACAAACAGGAGTTTGGGGGTTCTCTACATCATATCACTTTAAGCATATAAGGATGTATTAGGCCACTAAGGTAGATGCTATGAAATAGCATCAACCCCTAGCATAGAAAAGTTAGAGCGGACATGTTCAAATAATTAGGACAAGGCCTATAGCAATTTATATTTCTATCAAGCACGTAGTAAATATGAGTTGTAGTGGCAATTACTAGTTACATACAGTATGAGAGGCAGTATAGCTCAGGTACTTTGAGAGTACTTATAGTAATTAGAAGTTGTAGTAATAACTAATAGTTACTTATGAGAGGTGAATATAGCTCAGGGTATTTGAGTGTAGATGTCCCTTTAAGATATTCCTTAGGAGACAGTCCTTTAGCACAACAGTATATCCCAAATATGTTGATAGTCAGAAGGCAAGATAAACAATAGTAATTGTATAGCTGGCACAAACGTAGCAGATCTTGCTATAGCACTACAAGTAATAGAACAGCTACTTATCCGTTTTGCAGGCTTCAGGATAGGCACTAGGGATTCTGTGGTGAAGGATGTTCAGCAAGGAAATCTCTAAAGGTTGTCCCCAGCAATGGCTCCCAGTTGCAATGACTGCAGATGGCACTTAAGGAGTAGTTAAGGGTGGAATGATCTTCCGGCATGGGGAGCGATGACACCCTTCTCTGTAGCGTGGCTGAGCTACGGCTGACAATAATAGAACGAGGCTTGTGTCTAAGCTGAGTGCCTTTATAGGCCAGTAATCAGGTGTAGTGCATCACACTTAGTTTGAAAGAAGCGCACTTCCGTGTTGCAGGGTGGAACGCACGGGGCGCCGCACAATGATGTCATCGAGCGGACACCATAATGCGTTCCATGGTCTTGGGGCAGCAGGGTGTTTGGAGTGTGTGGAGGTCCTAGGATCTTGGGGCAGCAGGGTGTTTGGAGTGTGTGGAGGTCCCAGGGTCTTGGGGCAGCAGGGTGTTTGGAGTGTGTGGAGGTCCTAGGATCTTGGGGCAGCAGGGTGTTTGGAGTATGTGGAGGTCCCAGGGTCTTGGGGCAGCAGGGTGTTTGGAGTGTGTGGAGGTCCTAGGATCTTGGGGCAGCAGGGTGTTTGGAGTATGTGGAGGTCCCAGGGTCTTGGGGCAGCAGGGTGTTTGGAGTGTGTGGAGGTCCCAGGGTCTTGGGGCAGCAGGGTGTTTGGAGTGTGTGGAGGTCCCAGGGTCTTGTGGCAGCAGGGTGTTTGGAGTGTGTGGAGGTCCCAGGGTCTTGTGGCAGCAGGGTGTTTGGAGTGTGTGAAGGTCCCAGGGTCTCGGGGCAGCAAGGTGTTTGGGTGTATGGTGGTCCCAGGGTTTTGGGGCAGCAGGGTGTTTGGAGTATGTGGAGGTCCCAGGGTCTTGGGGCAGCAGGGTGTTTGGAGTGTGTGGAGGTCCCAGGGTCTTGGGGCAGCAGGGTGTTTGGAGTGTGTGGAGGTCCCAGGGTCTTGGGGCAGAAGGGTGTTTGGAGTATGTGGAGGTCCCAGGGTCTTGTGGCTGCAGGGTGTTTGGAGTGTGTGAAGGTCCCAGGGTCTCGGGGCAGCAAGGTGTTTGGGTGTATGGTGGTCCTAGGGTTTTGGGGCAGCAAGGTGCTTGGAGTATGTGGAGGTCCCAGGGTCTTGTGGCAGCAAGGTGCTTGGAGTATGTGGAGGTCCCAGGGTTTTTGGACAGCAGGATGTTTGGAGTATGTGGAGGTCCCAGGGTCTTGGGGCAGCAGGGTGTTTGGAGTGTGTGGAGGTCCCAGGGTCTTGGGGCAGCAGGGTGTTTGGAGTATGTGGAGGTCCCAGGGTCTTGTGGCAGCAAGGTGCTTGGAGTATGTGGAGGTCCCAGGGTTTTTGGACAGCAGGATGTTTGGAGTGTGTTGAGGTCCCAGGGTCTTGGGGCAGCAGGGTGTTTGGAGTGTGTGGAGGTCCCAGGGTCTTGGGGCAGCAGGGTGTTTGGAGTATGTGGAGGTCCCAGGGTCTTGTGGCAGCAGGGTGTTTGGAGTGTGTGGAGGTTCCAGGGTCTTGGGGCAGCAGGGTGTTTGGAGTATGTGGAGGTCCCAGGGTCTTGGGGCAGCAGGGTGTTTGGAGTGTGTGGAGGTCCCAGGGTCTTGGGGCAGCAGGGTGTTTGGAGTGTGTGGAGGTTCCAGGGTCTTGGGGCAGCAGGGTGTTTGGGTGTATGGTGATCCCAGGGTTTTGGGGCAGCAAGGTGCTTGTAGTATGTGGAGGTCCCAGGGTTTTTGGACAGCAGGATGTTTGGAGTGTGTTGAGGTCCCAGGGTCTTGGGGCAGCAGGGTGTTTGGGGTGTGTGGGGGTAGCAGGGCGTTGGAACTAGATGGAGGGAACAGGATGTTTGGGGCAGCAGGGCGCTGCAATGTTCAGGGCAGCGGGGTGTTGGAACTAGGTGTGGGCAGCAGGATTTTCAGGGTAGCAAGGTGCTGGACAGCAGAGCATTGCGGGAAGCAGGTGTTGGGGGTGCATGGAGTCAGCAGAATGTTGGGGGTGTCAGGGGATGCATCAGGGTTTTGGGGGTTTTAGGGACAGCAAGGTGATGGGAACAGAGGCTGTTGGTGGTGTTGAGGGGAGCAGTATGATGTTGGGGGTGGCCCCCTGTCTATTTTTGTCTATTTCTCCGGTGGAGGAAGGCGTGAATCCTGTGACGGGGCAGCGTTTGGTGACAGCTGCACTGTGTAGGTGGGGTTCTATGGGAATCTATAAATCTCAAATCTATTTTTATACGCAGAGGAATGCAAATTTAATTTGGAGTAGAAAAATCACTGGAAAAGAGAGTTCCTTTCTGCATTGAGAAATAATTTAGTGTTTAATGGTTTTGGACTTTTGGTGACTATGTATTCCTTTTTTGATTCTTTCTTTAAAGTGCCCATGCTGGGCAAAGTAACATGGTCACTTTAAAGCAGAGTGTAAGTGTAACACTTTAATGCAGCTATTTCCTCTCACAGATATCACAGTACCCCCCCCCCCCCCCCCCCACCGAGAATGCTTTGCCCTCCAAATGATTGGCACCACAATAATTAAAATCCTGGTGCCTGTCCAATTTCTGGCTGTGTTTACATATGTCTGACACAGATCAGCCTATCAGCTTCTTACCTTCTCACTGGCTATAAAGCTACAATGTTGCAATTTGACTGTTGGGGGTGGGGAGACTGAGGAAATGCTTCCTCCTGCCTGCAACAGACTAATGAAATCATCTCAGCCTAGGCACAGTCACAGACTGGAGCTTCAAGTGGTAGTAAACACCCATTGGACACTTGAACCTACCGGCAGGAGCGGACTGACAACTCATGGGGCCCCCGGGCAATAGAGGATTATGGGGCCCCCGGGCTTACAGATGGCCACCACGCCAGGTGGCAGTACAGAGGCGGGGCAGCTAAAATCTCGGGATTTTCACATCAAAAGCATGTAGGTTTTGGACATATCAGGGACAGATGTAAAAAAACACACAGATTTTTACATACTGTCCCTGGTTTTAATGAGCCTGGCAACCCTTATGGGGCCCCCTAGTGGCATGGGGCCCTCGGGCAGTGCCCGAGTTCCTCAATGGTCAGTCCGCCCCTGCCTACCGGTAAGCTTATAATAAAGGTGCACGTTCAGGAGATATTCAGTGTCTCTGTCTGCAGCCCGTGACGTCACCAGTGAATGCCCTCTGCATACTCGTGACCTGACAGTACACAGGCGCTACATTTACAACCGCTTTAACCACTTAAGGACCGGCGCATGTACATATACGTCGGAAGAATGGCACGGACAGGCACATTGGCGTACCTGTACGTCCCTGCCTTGACGCGGGTTGGGGGTCCGATCGGACCCGCCCCCGGTACATTCGCCGGTCCTGATGGCTTCAGGAGCGATCGGTGACGAGGGGGCGGCTGTTCGTTTTTGTCCGCCCCCTCCGGATCGCCTCCCAGCCTGTAAAGACAGGAAGGGGGAAGTGATGTCAGCTCTCCACTCGGCGGTATTTTCAACCGCCGCTGAGGAGAGAAGACATCACTAGTAAGTCTGCACAACACTACACTGACACCAGCACACATAGGCACATTTAACCCCCCCGATCGCCCCCCCCCCCCACCCCCCTGTCACAGTGTCACTGAATGCAGTGATCATATATGTGCTGATCACTGCAGTTAGTGTCAGTGTGACAGGCAGTCAGTGTTAGGTCCAGGGTAGCCCCGTACCCCCTAATAAAGTTTTAACCCCTTGATCACCGCCCAAGTTAACCCTTTCACTCCCTATTGCCAGTGTCACTAAGCGATCATTTTTCTGATCGCTGTATTAGTGTCACTGTTGCCGCTAGGGAGCAATTTTTTTTTTTATTGCGATTTTTTTTTTTACTAAAGACATGTGGCTGAATACATTTTGGCCTAAATGTTTGACTAAAATTTTGTTTATTCAATTTTTTTTATAACAAAAAGTAGAAAATATTGTTTTTTTTTAAAAAATGTCGCTCTATTTTTGTTTATAGCGCAAAAAAATAAAAATCGCAGAGGTGATCAAATACCATCAAAAGAAATCTCTATTTGTGGGAAGAAAAGGACACACATTTTGTTGGGGAGCCACGTTGCACGACCGCGCAATTGTCAGTTAAAGCGACGCAGTGCCGAATTGTAAAAACTCCTCAGGGCATTTATCAGCATATTGGTCCGGGTCTTAAAGCGGGGTTCACCCTAAATATAGTCTTTCTCATGTGATCCAGCATACTGGCGTCAGCGCCAGTATGCTGTTTTTTTTTAAACCCCCACTTACTGTGTTATCTTTAATTTTTATATCTTTCCCCCGCGGTGGATGGCGCCTATAGAGCCCGTCACATCTTACGAAAATACCCGATTTAGGACTCGGGTATTCTCGGCGCAATGCGGCGCCTGCGCACAGACCTAGGAGCTGACTGCGCAGGCGCCGTATTTCTCCGAGTCCTACGGCTATGGCGCGTCACGCCCTTCGAAAAAAGCCGGAATAGGACTCGGATGACAAAATGAGGAGAAGTTTATGTTCAGTGATGACATCATGTCTGTGCTCTGCCCCCTCCTGTAATCATGTGTTAGATAGACAGTGCTGTGTAAAGCAAGATAGCCGGGATCGTCTGACACTTCTAGATTCTTTTATGTCAGTTTGAGCGCTCCTGCATAGTGTACAGGGGGTTACAGGAAACACATATGAAGACAGATTTGAGGAACAGCTGATCTATGGTCACAGCACAAACTTAAATTTAAGAATATCAGCATTGTAATACAATACAAACAATAGTTATAGTTGCACATTATGCCTTTACCTTCCAGGGTTTGTTTTTTAATGATTTTATTACCGCTTTAATGGACAATTTTATTTTCGGTGGAGTTGTCCTCTAAACATCCCCTCTCCCCCAGCGCAGTGGTGTGCACAGGGCCGGATTAAGAACACAATGGGCCAGGTGCTGAAGATTCGGTGGGCCTTTTTATGGAAATGCCGAGACCAATTTTCAGCGCTGTCACACTTTAAATTACAATTGCGCGGTCATGCAATACTGTACTCATATGACATTTTTATCATTTTTTTCACAAAAAATATACCTCTCCTTTGGTGGTATTTTTAGCACCACTGGGGTTTTTATTTTTTGCTAAACTTCATAGCTGCACTGATGGGCTGCATTGATGGGCACTAATATACAGCACTGATGGCCTGCACTGATGGGCACTTATAGGCAGCACTGATAGGCGGCATTGATGTACTGCACTAATAGGCGGCACTGATCAGCTGCACTGATGGGCACTTATAGGCAGCACTGATTAATACTGATAGGTGGCACTGGCATTGAGAGGTGGCACTAATGAGCCGCACTAATGGGCACTGATAGGCAGCACTGATAGCCCCTGCCCGCCCCAAGAGTTAACCCACTTCAGCCAATACACTGAGCTGCACAAAAGGATATTAAAGAGTCACTAAAGGAAAAAAAAATGTTCTTGCTGAAATGACTGTTTACAGGGTATAAAGACATAGGGCCAGATTCAGGTAGATGGGCGCTTCTTTAATTTGGAGTAACGTTTCTCGTTTACGTTACTCCGCCGTAACTTTAGGAGCAAGTACTGTTATTCACATAGCACTTGCTCCTAAAGTTGCGGCGGCGTAGCGAAAACGAGCCGGCGGAATTCAAATTGGCCGGGTAGGGGGCGTGTATTATGTTAACTATGCGCGATCCCGCGGCGAACGTACTGCGCATGCGTCGACTGTCAGTGCGCATGCTCCAAATTCTTTCAGGGAACGTCAATGATGTCAATCCCCATTCACGGATGTTTTACGCAAACGACTCGATTTTTTTTTTTTGCAACGCAATGACGACGGCCATACTTAACATAGGATACTCCACTAGGGGGCTGCTTTATCTTTGCGCCGCGTATCTCTTACGGAAACTTCGGAAAGTCACTGCGTCGCGCCCGAATACGATCGTGAATTTCCGATTCCCACTGATTAACATATTCTCTGCGTTAATCAGCGGGAACGCCCCGCGCGCCATTTTTAAAACTGAAGTTACGATACGACGGCGAAATACAATTACGCCGCTCGTATAGTAACTCCAACCCGGCGTTTCTTGTTTTCTGCTTACAGAAAACAGAAACGCCAGCTCAAAGTGAGAGTTATGGTGGAGTATCACTGATACTCCAGCCTAACTCTACCTGAATCTGGCCCATAAAAGTTAACTGATTCCTTTTCAAAATGATTAAAAATAGACAAAAATCAATCATATAATGTGCCTGCAGGTTAGTTTCACTTTTGAACTGGCTTCATGTTTCTGTGAAGTAGAAATAGACACACAGAACAAAAACAAACAAATCAGAGGGCAGTGTTTTGTTTTTAAAATGAATCTGATTCTGGGAAGTTTTAGACACACAGTAATGACAGCTTAGACCACCGTGAGAAAGCTCCCAGCACTGTGGTTATAAGGAAACAGACAAGCAGGAAGTGTGGAGATCAGAGCAGGATTGCAGCAACTTCAAAGCAAAAACGAACAATAAGGACATGAAACCAGTACTGCAGTAAGGTAAAGGAAGCTATTTAGCTAAAAAAAAATTCCTTTAGTGATCCTTTAAGGTAGGGGCCTGGAACTGTAGCCCCTACGTTAATCCGGCTCTGGGTGTGCACTGAAAAAAGTACGGCATGGTTGCAGTGCGATCACAGTACTGTTTTCAGCACATTCCCACTGCTTCTAACAAACTTGTTCTATAATACCTTCATTATATTATATTTGCTTGCGCTATGTCTTGTGTCTGCTGTGTGCTGCAATGGATTTGGAGACAACTACAAAAACAACTAAAGAGAAACATTTAGGAAACATTTAGGAAACATTGAATTGGACATTCACCAAGCATTTACTTCAGGTGAATCTTCCAGGTGCATGTGTTTTCAATGACAGTGATTGATTGACCACCAGTGAATATTTAGTGAAATTTACTGATTTATAAATATGCCCCAAAATTTGTGGCAGCTGGTGCTATATTTTTTATAGCACTCACCCCGCCTGGTCAGTCACCATCCATGCACTTACCCCCGTCTAGATTGTGGGTAGCGCCTCTTTCAGGTAGTGGGTGGTGGCTTTACCCTGCGTCTCCTCCTCCTGGACTATACTGCGCCTTCCCCTGCGTCTCCTCCCTCCTCGGCGGCCAATCTGGTGAAAAGTCTCAGGACCCGCTTCCTGAATAGCCGGGAGGAAAATCAGGAAGACAATAGTGAATATTAATTTGCTATTTTCACACAACTGGCTGGGCTCGGGGCACAGGGCTCTGCGTCCCGAACCTACCCTTTTTTTAAAGCCAATTAGCCTCAAGCTCTAATCATGTGCTTCTAAAAAAAAGAAAAACATTGAAATCCATGCGTCCAGCGACCTGCATGTAGATTAGGGGCCAGGTGCATGTATTAGGGGGCGGCGCCCCTGCGCCTCATATGGACAGGCCGCCACTGCCCATAATGTATGAAAACCTGCACTTGATGCCCATAATAGTAATATATTAGTAAAGTTACATGTCTAAGAGCTAAAACACACTTGTGCATTGCGATAACATGCATTTTAATGCGCACCTTACATGCATTTTGTGTGTGTTGGCTTTCAGCTCTGAGACACATGCATTTTAGGACACCATAATGCACAGAAATGCGCTACGTTACGTTGTGGAGCATTAACGCTCAGGACAAGTATAAGCAGACAAGTATAAATGGGCCTTAACATTTTTGTAATGTAACCCTCACAGAATCATTTGTCTTTAGTTTTGAATGCACGTGAGAAGGGTTAGAACCTCTACCAGGTCTCTATTGCTATCTGCGAACGTCCCTGCTGAGAAGACTCACTTCCTGTCCTAGTGACACCCATGACCAGGTCAGGAAATTAAAGTAAATGTTTTTTATAGGGACACAGGCGGCAATAAAAAAAAAAAAAAATCTAACAGAGGACCTAACCTTTAAAGAGAAGGCTCAGTCAGGGTGGAGTCGCATGGCAGCGTGCTGTAGACTGCTTAGAAATCGGTATCATGAGGGAGGAGAGCGCCATCTACATTTTCAGGCCTGAAGTACATCAGTTTGTGATAAGCACACTGAGAAAATGTATCAAAGCTGGACCAGACAGAAACTGGAGCAGTTGTGCATAACATCAGCTTCTAGCTTTCTGTTTAAGCCTTCATTCACACTGAAGGCGGGTTTAAAATTGCGCGAGTTCAGCTGAACTTGCACAATTTAAAACCCACATTTAAGTGCGAGTTCGGGGGTGACGTGAAAGACATCTGTGCAGGTTAATGCACGTATGTCTTGAAATCGCCCCAGAAGTTGACAAAAGTAGTGTAGGAACTACTTGTGGGAATTGGTGCGGCGCAGCGAAGTCGGCGTCGCACTGATTCGGACTGTGCGTTGCCAACAATAGGCTGCGATTTGGCATGCAATTTGACATGTCAAATCTTTCCGATGTGAACAGGGGAGAAAAGCTTAACGGAATAAGCTGAAGATAGAAGCCGTTTGGTTACAATGCACAGCTGTGTCAGTTTTATTGAATTCCCTTTTGGAGTTAATTTACTGTAGCGCTACCCCCGAAGGAGCTGCTGGTTTGATTTGTGTGGCACGTTACCTCTGTATCTCCGCCGTCTAGGGTACTTGATGAGAGTTGTAGTAAATGGAATGTCCACACAACAGGTGTCTTTTCTGTGCTTTTATTACCCAGCCGGGCAGGGGAGGGTTGGCAGCCTTAGGCCTGGGGGGCAAGTCCAGTCCATAGAGCGTGGAAAAGTGATGGATCGAGGAAAACAGTCTAAGATTTTTCATGATCACAAGAGTCCGCACAGAGGCCCCCCTTACATCAGAGTCGGTACAGAGGCTAACATCAGAGTCCGCACAGAGCCTCCCCTTACATCAGAGTCCTCGTGTCTGTGCAGAGAGAGAAGGGGATGTCAGCGCTGGTGTGCGCTGAGGCTGAGCTATGTGTGAGACGAGACATAGCTCAGCTCTGCAGCCATCTACCTCGGAGTTGACACAGGCACGGCTGCACAGTGGGAGGTGAGCAGCGGCCGTGACCTGTGTTAACAGAGCTCCAGCAGGCATATTCCTGCTCTGCAAAAACAGCATTTGGTAGTGGCGGCCGGTGACTGTGCATAGTGTCACCAGCCCGGGGGGAGATTTCCACCCTGCCCCCTCTGCCAGCCCTCCCCTGCAGCCGGGTAAAAACGGTTAAATGGTGAAGAGGTGAAGGGATAGCAAATAGGAGACAGTAAACCAGGTATAACTGAGCATGGGAAACAGTCCTGCTCCCAACGACACTTTACTTCACCACTCCAGCCGGAGTGGGTATAGTGCACCTGGACAGGCCTCTCTCACAAGCCTGGCAGCCAGAATGTCATTCGAACTTAGGATCAAGTCTCTGCCACAGACCCTCCTATAAGATTGGAAACAATTATGGTCCAGAATCCTTTCTTAGTAGATTCGGCCCCCGGATCTCCTTCAGGTAGTTTTGTACAGTCAGTAGCTAACAGGCGACCAACATCCAACCTGTCAGAACTCAGGTGGTCCCCGATGAATGGACAGGCCCCTCCTGGGATACCAGCCTCGTGCTAGGTATCTCCCGGACAGACTCCTCACCTGTCTGCTTCCTCCAATTGGATGGACAGCTCGGGACCCCCTCCAGATTGGGGACCCAGTCGATCACTGGGCCCACACAGTGAATCGATCGCTCCGGGGCCAGCGTGGTCCAGGAACCAGGAACACTGTTGCCCACGCACACCCCGGCCAGGAGGGCCATATGTGGGGATGTTGTGGAATGGCTACCCCAATGGTGGGCGCCATACGAGGAAGAACCCAGAAGTAATGGCGTCTGCCCCCTTTATACCCCTCCCTAGCATGCACAGCGGTGCAGCCAGCCCCCGACTTGCCGCTAAGGAGTGGCACTCAGAGCACTTGACCACACTACTGCCACCTGTCATCCGGGGGTGACGACATAAGCAGTGTCAAATGTGTCCAAATGTGCCCAGTGTGGGGTCATTGTAATCCTGTGTTCTGTCAGATTAGCAAACCTGCTAGTGATGAAACGCATGCACAGTGAGTATTTTTGGTCAGTCACACTGAACGTCAGTTCCGTTTGCTGATCTGATGGGTTTGCTAATCTGACAAAACACAGGATTACTGCGACCCCCACACTGGGCACATTTGGACAGCAGCATGGATTCTAAGACATTTCAAGACATTTGTTGTTTACACGTTAAAGGGGAGTTCCACCCACAATTTCACTTTTTAAGTATAAATACCCCTGTAATACACAAGCTTAATGTATTCTAGTAAAGTTAGTCTGTAAACTAAGGTCCGTTTTGTTGGGTTGTTACAGCATTTAGATTTATATTTTAGGTTTATAATCTAGAAATAGACCGTGGCCATCTTAAGTGTGGGCATCATGAAGCCAGACTGTATGACTTCCTGGATTTCAGCTTTGCATATCTCGCACATGCTCAGTGCTGCACAAACAATGTAATAGGTTTTAGTCAGGTTTGCAAGGACTACTGGGAAACATGATGCCTATCCCAGAAACCCTTGCAAATAGCCATGTGACTTAATAGCCTAGGCTAATAAGGAGGAGAAAGTAATGAAGGACTACAAAATAAAGGTATTTACAAGCAACAAAATAAATAACAATTGTCCATTCTGAACACTATGAGATTAGGGCATGTAGCACAGACAAACATAAAAAATGGGTGGAACTCCACTTTAAAATCAGTATTTTTTGCTAGAAAATTACTTAGAACCCCCAAATATTCTATATATATATATTTTTTAGCAGAGACCCTAGAGAATAAAAAGGTGGTTGTTGCAATATTTTATGTCACACTGTATTTGCACAACGGTCTTTCAAACACAATTATTTGGGAAAATGTACACTTCAATTAATTAAAAAAACTAAACAGTAAAGTTAGAACCATTTTTTTGTAGGATGTGAAAGATGATGTCACGCTGAGTAAATAGATACCTCACATGCTTTAAAATGATGACAATCTACGGTAAAATGTAAAAAAAAAATCTTATTTTTTTCTTTTTTTTTTTTTTTACACTGATCAGAAAAATTCTGATCACTTTTATTGCTGTCACAAGGAATGTAAACAGGCAGTGACAGGTACTCTTTATGGAGAGATTTGGGGTCTAAGTATTCAAAACACCAAGATCTGCATTCTAGAATACTGAATTTTTTTTACACTGGCGTCGTTGGCTGCTGAGTAAACCATGAGTGATATTGTGATGTCGCTTCCGGGTTTCTTCAGAGGAGACCCCCGATCAAAGCTGAATTGAGTTTTGTTTGGGTCTCCGGCCAGCCTGCGGATGTGCCAGGTGTTGGCTCGGGTCTTCCGGTGGGACGGGTAGAGCAGCAGAAGCTTGTGATAACAGACGAGTTTCTGCTTATGCACTTCGGTTGTTATTACAAGTAGGGTTGTCCCGATACCGATACTAGTATACCAAGCATTTGCCGTGTTTTCCTTCTCCTCCGTGTCCCCCGCTGTTTCTTTCTCCCTCCGTGTCCCCGCCGGTGTTTTCCATCTCCTCCGTGTCCCCCGCCGGTGTTTCCTTCTCTTCTCTGTGTCCCCCCCCCCCCCCGCTGTTTCCTTCTCCCCTCTCTGTCCCCCGCTGTTTCCTTCGCGTCCCCCGCTGTTTCCTTCCTCCCCCGTGCCCCTCCGCTGTTTCCTTCTCTCCTCCGTGTCCCACGCTGTTTCCTTCTCTCCCCCATGCCCCTCCGCTGTTTCCTTCTCTCCTCTGTGTCCCACGCTGTTTCCCTGTCTCCCCCGTGCCCCCCGCTGTTTCCTTCTCTCCTCCGTGTCCCCCGCTGTTTCCTCCTCTCCCCCGTACCCCCCGCTGTTTCCTTTTTTTCCTCCGTGTCCCCCGCTGTTTCCTCCTCTCCCCGTGCCCCCCGCTGTTTACTTCTCTCCTCCGTGTCACCCGCTGTTTTCTCCTCTCCCCCGTGCCCCCCGATGTTTCCTTCTCTCCTCCGTGTCCCCTTCTCTCCTCCGTGTCCCCCGCTGTTTCCTTCTCTCCCCTGTGCCCTCCCGCTGTTTCCTTCTCTCCCCCGTGTACCCCTGGAACTGTCAGGATGGAGAGTGGCGTGAGGGCTCCTTACTGTTCCGAATGGACAGAGTCAGTGATGACTCTGTCCATTCACAGAACTGAAACATCGTAAACTTTGATTACAATGTTTCAGTTTATTAATGAAGAGAAGACGCTGTCTTCTCTCCATTCATTTTCAGCGCAGCTTAGGCTGCTGAGAAAGGGACAGGGGAATCTGTTTCTCTAGTCCTTTTCTCTGTCTCAAAGGGGAGATGTCAGAGGTCTGTTAACCTCCCTGGCGGTATCCCCGAGCGTGACTCAGGGTGGGTTTTTTCTGCTAAGAACGGTACCCCCGAGTCACGCTCGGGGTAGCCATGCAGAGCCTGCAGCGCGCGCTGGCTTACCTTCTTCCTGGATCCAGCGATGCATCCCCGCTCTGTGAGCGAGCGGGTGCTCGCTCGATTCACACAGCGTCCCAGTGTGCCGCCGATCTCCGTTTCCTGCGACGTTACGACGCACGGAAGCGGAGAACGGCGCCAAATTCAAAAAAGTAAACAAACACTTTACATACAGTATACTGTAATCTTATAGATTACAGTTTTGTATGTAAAAAATACACACCCCCCTTGTCCCTAGTGGTCTGTCCAGTGCCCTACATGTTCTTTTATAAAATTAAAAGTGTTCTTTCTGCCTGGAAACTGTAGATTTCCCATAGCAACCAAAAGTGTCCCTTTATGTCAAAAGTGGTTTTAGATCAGCTAGAAAACAGCGATAATAAATCTTGCAGAATTGAGCGATAGCGATTTGTGGGAAAATTCGTCATAAAAAAAATAAAATAATGACAGCGACAATTCTGCAACTGAGCAAATTTCAGTGTTTTTGAGTTGATTACATTATTGAATATTTTTTATTATAATTACATTATAATTTGTTATAATTATTTATAGTTTTTTATTATATAAAAAATTATGATTTTGTTTTTCAAACTTTATCATACCCGGGATGTCTTGTTTGGACAGATTTAACCACTTCCCGCCCGGCCAATAGCCGATTTACGGCCGGGAAGTGGTTATGAAATCGTGACAGGCCGTTCTCAAACGGCCTGCACGATTTCATGCCGCACGCGCCCGTGCGGGCGCGCAGCGCGGCGATCGGTGATGCGGGGTGTCAGTCTGACACCCTGCACCTCCGATCTCGGTAACGAGTCTCCGGCGGAGCCTCGTTACCACCTGATCAGCCGTGTCCAATCACGGCTGATCACGATGTAAACAGGAAGAGCCGCCGACGGCTCTTCCTCACTCGCGTCTGACAGACGCATGTAGAGGAGAGCCGATCAGCGGCTCTCCTGACAGGGGGGGTTCGCGCTGATTGTTTATCAGCGCAGCCCCCCCTCGGATCGCCACACTAGACCACCAGGGAAATAAAAAAAATAAAAAAAAAATTACCCAAAAAAATGACAAAAAAAAAAAAAAAAATGACAAAAAAAAAAAATGACAAAAAAAAAAAAAGGGGGGCAGTAAAAAAAAATGATGCCAATCAGTGCCCACACATGGGCACTGATTGGCAACATTGATCCATCAGTGCCACCCCTCAGTGATCATCAGTGCCACCCCAGTGTCTGTCAGTGCCACCCCACAGTGCCAATCCATGCCCAGTGCCCACCTACCAGTGCCCACCTGTGCCACCTATCAGTGCCCACCTGTGCCGCCTATCAGTGCCCACCTGTGCCGCCTATGAGTGCCCACCTGTGCCGCCTATGAGTGCCCACCTGTGCCGCCTATGAGTGCCCACCTGTGCCGCCTATGAGTGCCCATCTGTGCTGCCTATGAGTGCCCAGTGCTGCCTATGAGTGCCCATCAGTGCCGCCCATGAGTGCCCATCAGTGCCGCCCATGAGTGCCCATCAGTGCCCAATACCAGCGCCGCCTATCAGTGCCCATCAGTGCTACCTAATCGGTGCCCATCAGAACTACCTCATCGGTGCCCATCAGTGCCACCTCATCGGTGCCCATCAGTGCCACCATATCAGTGCCCATAATTGAAAGAGAAAACATACTCATTTACAAAAAAATTAACAGAAAAAAATAAAAACTTTATTTTTTTTTCAAAATCTTCGCTCTATTTTTAGTTGTTGCACAAAAAAAAAAAAACGCAGAGGTGATCAAATACCACCAAAAGAAAGCTCTATTTGTGGGGAAAAAAGGACGCCAATTTTGTTTGGGTGCAGTGTAGCATGACCGCGCAATTGTCATTCAAATTGCGACAGTGCTGAAAGCTGAAAATTGGCTTGGGCGGGAAGGTGCGTAAGTGCCTGGTATGGAAGTGGTTAAGCAAGTTATTCCTAAGAATTGCAGGCCTACAGTATAAAATGCCAAATTTCCATGCAAATAATTGTACCGCTTTTGGTACGTAATTCCAGACAGAATCATACCGCCAGGGAGGTTAAGACCCCTGATATTTAACCAAAGCCCCCCCAACAGGGCTGATTAAAAAAAAAAATTGCAATAAATAATAATAAAAAAAAATGTAAATAGTAATAAAAAATTAAAAAACACACTGACTACACCCCCTCAAAAAAAAAAAAAAAGCCACTGTAAAAAAAAATACAATAATAAATAAAAAAAAAGTAACAAAAAAAAAACAAAACAAAAAAAAAAAACGCCACTGTCACATGACATTAAAAAAAAAAAAAAGGATCGGTATTCGGTATCGGTGAGTACTTGAAAAAAAGTATCGGTACTTGTACTCGGTCTTAAAAAAGTGGTATCGGGACAACCCTAATTACAAGGAAGCCGACCATCGTCTCTAAAAAATGGTACAGCTGCAGGCATCACCCGGGTACAACCACTTCAGCAAAACCACGTACAGATATGTGATTTTATGTGAAGTGGTTATAAATAAGGCTGGGTTCACACTTGTGCAATGACAGACATAATTCGCACCACACTGCTGTACAGATCACATACAAACTGTATGGCTGAAATCACATCGCAGTCACGCCAAAATGGTGCAGGAGCCTTTTTTTGGTCCGCACTGGAATTGGATCACATGGGTGCTCACACGATTCCTGTACCATTTCATAGTTCTGCGAACCGATTTGGGGGTGTCATTACTTTACATTGACACCCCCAGCGGGCTGCAGATGTCAGTGTGAACCACTGTGCGATTCAGGTGCGATGCGGAAACCTACACTGAAATCGCAAGGTTTCCGCATCGCGCCACTGTGAAACCGGGACTTAGGGTACTTTCACACTAGCGTTTTTTTTTTTTTTTAAGAAAATGGATACGTTTACATCAGTTTTTTTTACATCTACTACCAATGCAAAAACGAATGCAAAACAAACTGTTCGTCCATTTACATCCGTTTTTCGTCCATTCTATTTTTTTAACTAGAAGAAAAATAGGGCTTTGATCCATAAAAAAAAAGCGGATGATGACAGAAGCGGATGTAAATGGACGATCATTTGTTTTTCCATAAGCCCCGTACACACGGCCGAGGTTCTCGGCAGAAACCAGCAAGAACCTCGCTGGCATCCTGATTCTGCCGAGAACCTCGGCCGTGTGTACGGATTCGGCGAGCATCCTGTCGGGAATGCCGTCGAGCCGAAATAGAGAGCAGGTTCTCTATTTGCTCGACGGCCCGTCGGGATGAATGGCTGGTCGCCTTTCCCGACGGGCTGGTTGCCGAATCTGCCGGCCGGCCGAGAACCTCGACGGGCGGAACGATGTGTTCCTCCCGTCGAGGTACTCTGCCGTGTGTACGCGGCCATAGAGATGCATTGATGTCCACGTGTGAACGGGGCCTTAGATACAGTGGCGTAGCGTGGGTTGTCATCGCCTGGGGCAAGGCAAGTAATTTTTGCCCCCCTGACCCATGGACTTTCCTATTTTGAGCTAGCTCCAGTGTCGTCACATGATCCACTGTGTGAGACAGAGGTGGCTCAGGGCTGTCTTAATGAGAGGGCACACCTGGGCACTGCCCAGGAGCCCCAGCTGCACGGGGGGCCCCTGCACTTTCCTCAAAGCAGCTGGTCCTTGAGCCCACGCTGCCCCAAAATTGGGGGCCCCATGATGGCACTGAGAGTGCTAGATGCAAAGGGTAGCCAGTCTGCCTCCTACTTACCTGCAATGTCATCATTGTAGGGGCCCAGAGCATTACTTTGCCCAGGGGCCATGATGCTATTAAGACAGCCCTGTGGTGGCTGTAGGGAAGAGGAGAGCGTGCTTGATAATGACTGGTAAAGCCTGGAGTGGTGACATCATGGATATGCTCCTATGTCCCATCTGTTGTTGGCGCTCCATTCTCTCCACATTCGTGACAGCGCCCCTCTAAATTTAGCGCCCGGGGCAGTGGGCCTCCTTGCACCCCCCATGCTACGCCACTGCTTAGATACACTAACAAATTATAGCCAAGCTCCAGTTCAGACTTTTCAGTTTGTTTATAGATTTTACATAAATAAATAAAAGCTGATCACTGTAAGCACCCCCTAATGGTAAATGATTTTTAGGTGACCCAGTCCTGGGCAGTGTATCTAGTCATTTTTTTAGCAATGTTTTTCCCCTTTCAAAAACAAACACCTTGAGCAGTGTCTTTAGTAAATCAGCCCCTGATGATCAGAGGACAGAAGAATTTAGACATCTTATGACCTTTTCCTGATCCCTTCTATTTAGAACTTGTCTGGTTTATTTCTGTCTCCTGGCTTTCTGTAGATGTTTAATCATTGACTTGGGTTAGTTCTACATCCTGGCAACCGACCGCTTTGTGAATAAAATGGTGAAGATACGACAATTCCATATCCTAGTGACAATCTGCTCCCGTCTTCTCTATCCCAAATCAAACGAGTCATTTCATGTATTCTAAATAAAATAGGGTTAGGATTTAAAGATACACTGCTAGCGGCTCATTCAGAATCCAAAAGAAGAAAGATAGCGTAAAGACCGTCAAAACACAAATAAGTCTAAGGACACTTTATTCATTCAACAAATACCGTATTTATCGACCTGTAACACGCACCTTCACTTTAAGAGGGAAGTTTCAGGGGAAATTTTTTTTTTTAAATAAAGAACTGTGAAGCAAAATAAGGGTCGGTGTCCATCTGCAGCCTCACTATTGCCTATCTGCAGACTGATCAATGCCCATCTGCAGCCTCATCATTTCCTATCTACAGCCTGATCAATGCCACCAATGCAGCTTGATCAATGCCCATCTGCAGCCTCACCATTGGCACCAATGCAGCTTGATCAATGCCCATCTGCAGCTGCAGCCTCACAAGTGCCATCAATGCAGTCTCACCATTGTCATCAATGCAGCCTCAACATTGCCATCAATGTAACCTCATCATTGCCATCAATGTAGCCTCACTATTGCCATCAATGCAGGCTCACCATTGCCACCAATGCAACTTTATCAATGCCCATCTGCAGCTGCAGCCTCACAAGTGCCAGCAATGCAGAATCACCATTGCCATCAATGCAGCCTAACCATTGCCATCAATGTAACCTTACCATTGCCATCAATGTAGCCTCGCCATTGCCATCAATAAAACCTCACCATTGCCATCAATGTAACCTCAACATTGCCATCAATGTAACCTCATCATTGCCATCAATGTATCCTCACCATTGCCATCAATGTAGCCTCACTATTGCCACTAATGCAGCCTCACCATTGCCTCAATGCAGCATGATCATTGCCCATGTGCAGGTGCAGCCTCACAAGTGCCATCAATGCAGAATTACCATTGCCATCAATGTAGAATCACCATTGCCATCAATGTAACCTCACCATTGCCACTAATGTAGCCTCACCATTGCCACCAATGCAGCTTGATCATTGCCCATCTGCAGGTGCAGCCTCACAAGTGCCATAAATGCAGCATTACCATTGCCATCAATACAGCCTCACCATTGCCATCAATGCAACTTGATCAATGCCCATCCGCAGCTGCAGCCTCACAAGTGCCATCAACGCAGCCTCACCTTACTGCTACCTCAGAGGGGACAGAGAGGGGGCGGGATGAGCGCCTACAGATTACATACAGTGACAATCTCCTGTTTACTCAACAGCCTCTTTAATACCAAGTACAGCCTCCTGGGCAGGCTATGATGGACAGAACAGTGGTCCAATGCCAGCCCAGGAGACGGGACTTCCTATTACAATGAGGCCAATGAGTAAAAAGGAAATTCTCACTGTATGTAAGCTGACGGCTCTCATCCTGCTCCCCTCCTGTTCCCCTCTGGAGAAGTTGAACAAATTGAACGTTTGACGTATAACGTGCATGCACTATTTGCACCCGATCGTCAGGGTGAAAAAGTGCGTGTTATATGCCGATAAATACGGTGACTCAAAAGAATCCAATACGGTCTTAATTAGATCCACGTTTACATTTGGCACATTCAATGCAACACAATGTAAAAGTGGCGCATTTAATGCGACAAATTTAAAAGTCTATTAGAATGCATGTGCTCCCACTATTGGAGACTCTCATAAATGTATAAGGGTTAGGACTGCAGGTAATACTGGGGTTCTGTGAAAGGTCCCTGCAGCTTATGCATGCGTTTGTAAATGTGTGCTAACTAAATCCCCGTTTTAACGCATTCTGTTAGACAAGTTAATTCGGTTGAATTCCCCCCATTGTGTCAAGGAGTGATCTCTTTAGAATATGTCAAGACAATTTGAATGAAATACTGGGGGAATTCAATAAAGCTGCTGCGCCACTTTACTGGCGTTAGTCCCTCTTGGTAATGTAATGAGCCAAATTCATGAAGCATTTGCAACACTTTCAAATCTGACCGCCACTCGTGCACTGAATTCAGGTGCCAAATTCAATGCGCCAAATGTAAAAGTGTAGCTTATTAAGACTAATGTCGCGTACACACGACCGTTTTTCATGTCATGGAAAAAAACAAAGTTTTTCTCGACGTGATTCTTGTGAAGCCTGCCTTGCATACACACGATCGTGAAAAAAAAATTCTAGTGCCGTCGTACAGTGACAACACGTACGACGGCACTATAAGGGGGAAGTTACATTCGAATGGCGCCACCCTTTGGGCTGATTATGCCATTTTCCCTTCTCATAGCTTCTGAGCATGTGCGTTTCCGCCCCCATTTTTAAAGCCTACACAACGACAAAAAAAAATGACGATGTGAAAAACAACAAGAAAAAATAGAGCAGGTTCTAAAAATTGCATTTTTCTCGTGATGAAAAACGGTCACGTGTACACGGCATAACTCTCTTTTGGTGTACAGAGAATCGTGCTGGATTTTTTTCTTAAATTATTTGATGAACAAATAACGTTTTCTTGGACTTTTTTCAATATCCTTTTCTTTATGGATTCTGATACTAGGTCTCCTGGTTAGGGTAACCCTCTCTGACAAGAGCAATCTCACTAGGTCCATTGAGCCTCAGAAGGTATATTCACCTATCTGGCCTTCCTTTGCTGGAACGAGGGTTGGGAACCCCTCATAATGGGCACAGCAGGGGTGTAGACCCGGGAACAGAGCACAGGGATGATGGGAACCCCTCAAATCTGGTAGGGTATTAGGGAAGATTAGAGAACTCAGCACAAACACCTATCTGGCCTTCCTTTGCTGGAATGAGGGGTTGGTATCTGTGTCCCTGCCCACCTGGGAGTCGTTGGTGTCCCTGGCCAACTCTTTGTGTTCCAGCTCCTCCTCTTTCATTAAAATTATGGGTATGGTGGGAGCCCCCCATAATGTACACAACAGGTGGGTAGTGCTCAGAACTCAGGTATGGTGGGAGCCCCTCATCATGTACACAGCAGATGTGTAGTGCTCAAAACTCAGGTATGGTGGGAGCTCCTCATAATGTGCACAGCAGGTGTGTAGTCCTAAGAACTCAGGGATGGTGGGAGCCCCTCATAATGTACACAACAGGTGTGTAGTGCTCAGAACTCAGGTATGGTGGGAGCCCTCATAATGTGCACAGCAGGTGTATAGTGCTCAGAACTCGGGGATGGTGGGAGCCCCTCATAAAGTGCACAGCAGGTGTGTAGTGCTCAGAACTCAGGGATGGTGGGAGCTCTTCATAATGTGCACAGCAGGTGTATAGTGCTCAGAACTCGGGGATGGTGGGAGCACCTCATAAAGTGCACAGCAGGTGTATAGTGCTCAGAACTCGGGGATGGTGGAAGCCCCTCATAAAGTGCACAGCAGGTGTGTAGTGCTCAGAACTCGGGGATGGTGGGAGCCCCTCATAATGTACACAGCAGGTGTGTAGTCCTAAGAACTCAGGGATGGTGGGAGCCCCTCATAATGTACACAACAGGTCTGTAGTGCTCAGAACTCAGGTATGGTGGGAGCCCTCATAATGTGCACAGCAGGTGTATAGTGCTCAGAACTCGGGGATGGTGGGAGCCCCTCATAATGTACACAGCAGGTGTGTAGTGCTCAGAACTCGGGGATGGTGGGAGCCCTCATAATGTGCACAGCAGGTGTGTAGTGCTCAGAACTCAGGGATGGTGGGAAGCCGTCATAATGGACACAGCAGGTTTGTAAACCTGGAAACAGCACAGGGATGGTGGAAATCCCTTATTATGGCAACAGCAAATCTGCAGACATGGGACTCGGGGATGGTAAGAGCCCCTCATAATGGGAAAAGCTGGTGTGAAGATCTAGATACCCATTGCAGGGATAGAGGAAATCTCTCATAATGGGCACAGCAGGTGTGCAAAACCTGAAACTCAGCAAAGAGAGGGTGGGAACCTTTTGCAATTGGCACAGCAAGTATGCAGACCTGTGAACTTAGTGCAGGGATGGTGGGAACCCCTCATAATGAGCAGAGCAGGTGTGCAGACGCAGGAACTCTGTCCTGGGATGGAGGGCGCTCCTCCTAATGATCTGGTAACTCAGCATTGAGAATTCACCATTAAAGAGTAGGCTCCCAGTTGTGAAAAGAAACCTGTACCAATGCATTGTGCCTTGTTTTGAACAAGTGATCCATAGTGATCCATTAGCTTCCCTGCTGTCCTCTGGAAATCCTAATTACCTACCTGTCTATGATATCAATGCTTTCTAAAATACTTCTCCAGCATGAAGACGTAGCTACTAATCTGCATACTTTCAGGTTAAGACAGCCAGGCATTTTCTCAACAGCATATTTCTCTCTTTCCAAGTTTCCTTATTTAATAGTTGAATAATTTCACAGTGGCCTTAATCTGCTTAAACCCTAACCAAATGACTTGGGTTGTTATGTGCATGTTTTTAGCTTTTTTTTTTATCCTTTCTTATATTTCAATGCTGCTGATCTCCGTAGGCCTCTTTACAGCCACTTCCTCTCTACATGTACTGCACTAATGACCATCTAAAATGTGATGGTCAAAACCTTCTGAAAAGAGGTCCCTATGTATGGTGCCACCTAGTGGCTGAAGTGAGGACATGGAGACACCCAGACTTGCTTTATGAAAACTCAATGTCATTGATCATGACTTTTTTTTATATAAAACACATCGTTTTTGATTTATATCTTCACATTTTTGTGATATTATCACTGAATTATTCATGTATACACATTATATGTATTATGTTGCGTTTTAGCACAATTTTGTATAATATGGCTTTTTGGATTCAGCGCTGCTTTATCACCATTTATATGTTTACTGTTAGTGCCACATTAGTAAATTAGCTGCTTTTTGCTTTTGACACTTATTTCCTACGCAGATTTTATTTATTTGTTTTTAAAAGAAGTTGGCTTGGTAAGCGTGCCTGGTGAGCGTATTTTTCTCGCGGTTCTAATGAGCGCTTCTTCCTGCAGTTGTGTTAGATGACATTTCTCCGGGGGACGATTCCTCTCTGTCTGTGCTGTACCTGACATGCTGATTTAATTAGATCCAGACCTCTTATTGATAGTCATTCCTATTGCTAATTGCCAATTAGTCAGAGTTGTGGGTGCAGCGTTCCCTGGGAGGAATCCGCAGGGAGAGGCGAAGCGCACATACACAGCCGCACCTATCCCTGTCACTCTAGAAACATCCAGGGGATTGGCTGCAGCTGCTGTGGACTAAATGACATTTTAATATTACGGTACATTTCAGAATTTGGGGTCTGTAACTTTGTATTTCCCGTTTAATTTCACTACAGCACTGGATAGTTTTGGAGCCTAATGCCCCGCACACACGATGAGATTATTGGACGAATGATCGTCCGTTTTTGTTTTTTGCATGCTAATCTCACGTCGAATCTGATGAGTTTACATCACAGAAATTCTCGTACGACAGAATAAAAATTCGGAAGGGATGTCATGTGTTTCTAATGAATTTGTATTGCATTTTCCAATGACAGCTGTACCGATTAAACGAAAATCGTACGATCTGGCATCGTACGGAAAAAAAAATTCCATGTATGTCCGATAGAATTATATTGGATGAACTGCCCTGATTGGCTCTCGAAAGCTCTTTACCAACAATCCGATTATCGTACGAACTATTCGAATGTGGCATTTTTCATACAATTCTCGGATCGTGTGTACGGGGCTTTTATCTGGCTCAGATGTCATAGAGAGTTTTGGTACAATTTAATATCAGAATTAACAGGTTAACAGGTTAAGCAAAATTATAAAAGGACACAGGAAGTAAGATGGCATTCAGGTTTCCCCCTTGTCTTTATTGTTGTCATTTGTAAGCAAGGCTGTGTAAATCTGAGGGGGATGTGCAAGAAAAATAAACAGCATTTTAGCTTACACATGATTGGATAATAAAATCAGCAGAGCTTCCCCTCAGATTTATAGAGACTTTCAAGTGCAATTTTAAGTGTAGTTTGCACTTGTAGTGCAAAGTGGATTTGCCTTATATAGAGCTGCACTCAATGGCATTCAAAGTAAAAAAAAAAAAATTGCTTCTAAAAGGGGCTCTTAACCTTTCTTTATTAATATTCCCTGCCCATACCCCTCTTTCATTGTCTTACCTTCACCACTTTTTTTTTTTTTGCAAAACCCTGTAAGGTAAAGGCATAATGTGCTAGTATTCATTGCATACTAGTACATTATGAAATGCTTACATTATAACAAAGCCCTTCAGCGGCACGCGGTCACAGCTGACGGGGCTTCCTTTTGGGTTCACATGCTCCGGTCGCCTGATTGGCTGTGGTACGGGGCTCTGAAGGGATGGCATTTGTATGCCATCCCTTCAAAACGCATGCGCCGGTGACATCACACCAGCTGCATGCAGTGTGAATATCTCCTAAACAGTGCAGGTTTAGGATATATTTACAGTACCTGCAGGTAAACCTTTTTATAGGCTTAACTGTAGATGCAAAAAATAAATAAAGAGTTTGCATCAATATTCCCTACCCTTACCACTCTGCCATGTCTTTACTAACCTTCCTTGCCCTCACCACTCTACCTTGGACACTAAAAGTAGAACTATAGGCAATTTTTTTTTCCCATTTTGGATAGAGCAAGTGAGTGTTATAACCCCTGTCACATTTTCTTTTGCAATCAGTATCCCATTGCAGAGATCTCTCTTCACTTCCTGTCCCAAAGCCAAAGAGGAAGTCAGAGGAAAACCATGCAAATCATAGGACTGTCAGGTCACCAGAACTAGTGTCCCAATTGGAAGATTTCCCCTCTATTACTTTTCTGGGGACATTTTCTTTTACTTTCAATGTTAACGGTAAACATGATAAATGGAGAGGGTGAATCATCTTTACAGGGGCACAGACAGCAATAAAAACCGACAGGGGTTCCAATCCCTCTCCACTCTATCCAAAATTAAAAAACAAGTTTTCTTTTTATACTTTAAAGGAGAACCCCAGCCTGAGCTCATTCTGCTGGGGTTCTCCTATGGGTTACACGAGTGCAATTCATTTTGCACTCCTGTGACCATTTTTCAGCAGCGAGCGGTATGAAGTCGGCTCATGTCACCAAGCTCAGTCCAGGCACCGCATCATCCCGACTCTGGAAGTCTGGGCCCGCCAGGTGATGGCAGTCTCAGCCTCTCCACAGCTCAGTGCTCCAATGAGTGTGAAGGAGCAGAGCAGGAGAGCTGCTGATTGACAGACAGCAGCTCTCTGCTTAGGGAGCAGTGAGAAAGGAGTCATTGGCGGTGTTCAGTGGCTCGGTTCTCAGTGAAGGAGGTGTCGGGGGACAGATGCTGCATCCACCTAGGCAAATATGAATCTGCAAAATTCCCATACTTCTCCTTTAACAATCTACTCTGCCATTACCAGTTTTCCCCTACCTTCGCCACTCAAACTTCTGTCTGTTTTCTTTAATCCAAGACCTTTTTAATAGTTTTTTTTAAAAAGAATAATCCCCAGTAAACCTGTCATGCAGATCCTTGTTCAGACACTTCCTGGTACAGGGTGACAAAGTTGTTTTTCCATCTCCAAACTGTGCTCCTGCATGGTTACCCGGGCCTGTCATATGGGCTTCCAATGGAAACTACAAGTGGCTTTTTCAGCACGCATTTCACAGGCACTGCTGTCACCATCAGGAGACTCGCCATGAAAAATGCAATGTAGCCATCACTGGGCAGCACGTGGCTACAGGAGGTGATAAATAGCATTTTATCCTGTCAGCTCCTCCCACCAGCCATGATCTGCCCACATTTCATAGATGACCTCACTGAGTCTAAAATAGAATATGTAATGTAAACAGAAAAGTCATTTAGAAGTTTAATTAGCATGTTGAATGAGGGGTGAGAGGGGGACCCAGTCAAGGCAGAATACATGCAGATTAAAAAAACTTTAATATAACACCATATTGGCAATCATTACCTTAAGTGGAGATCTGCAATAAACACAAAACATCCAGCACTTTGCAGGTCATTTACACTTTTATTAGATCTCAACATTGGTAAATCAGAATTTTCCCCAACAAGTCAATAGTGTTTGATCCATTAAACAACAAATATCAATGATGAAATACATGAGATACAGGCCACAATCCTGCCATAGCCCCTGGGTCATTCCACCTAAAACTGGCATTTCAGTTACAGGTCTATGCTGGTAGGTGCAATCATTCATTGGCTTTTTCTGATTTTCAAGGACTGCAAAAGTGAGATCTCCCCACGTGATTTGTCGGCTCTTTTCCACCTCCTACAATTCTCATTTGGCATGCGCCATAATGTAAAACATGAGAAATCCAATGGGGAGCTTCTAATGGCCATGGCTGGCAAAAGCATCTGTAAAATCGGGACTATAAAAAAAAAAATTTAAATTTTTTTTTTTTAAAAATCACTGCTCGAGACCAAAGAGATATATGAAGCTAAAGGAGGGATTTAAAAAAAGGCTTGTGAGAGATGTGAGGAGTATAAATGATATATGGTTTAGTTATAGTTTATCCCCCACCCCTGACCAACTTATAACCACCACGCAACTCCTTGTTCTGTGGCTGCCACTGCAAAATGTCTACCCGATGGCTGCGCAAGTAGGTGGCGAATGCGACCTCCCCCAATGATTTAGCGCTCAAGACAAGCAGCCAATAGCACAAAAAAGGGGGGGGGGTGGTTGGCACATTACTACCCTCTCAAAGTTCCAAAAATAGATGGGTATTTTGCGCCCGCAGACACAGAGGAAGAACAGCAGGGGAGCATCCTAAGGCTGCATTCACACCTGAGCATTTTGTCGCCTGAAGCACGACGCTTAAATACGCTAGAGGGGAAAAAAAATACATTATTCCCTATGGAGATGGTTCACATCTGGACGCTGAACGCCTGAAGCTCAAACAAGTTCCGGACCCTTTTTTGTCGTGCGTATCGGGCGGTTTGGGTGTATTCGAGCGTTTCCATTTCCCATAGAAAGTAATGGAAACGCTCGATTCAAGCGACTAGCGCGACAACGAGCGTTTGCTACGAGCGTTTCGTCGCTTTAATCAATAGAACTTTTCATCCAGGCAGAATAAAAAAATAAAAATCTACCAACATAGCAACAAGTGATGAAAAGATGATAATTTTTCCTATTGGCTAAAATAAAAAACATCGAAGTACAAAAACGTCGGACGACGCTGTATGCAAAGGCGCAAATAAGCATGAAAACGTGCGACAAACCGCCGGAAAAAACGTCCGACGCTCAGGTGTGAATGCAGCCTAAAAGTGCACATTAAGCAGTTAGGAGTGAGCAATGTGACAGGTTCTCTCTAACTGCATATACCCAGCTAGAAAACTAGTTGTTATGGGTTACGTTAGGCACTGGCTGCTAAAGTCACTCAATTTACTATCGTACCTAAAGGAAATAGGTTACAGAGTCCCTGCTGCCAACTTAAAGAATTGTAGGTAGGGGCTGCCGATATCACGTGTCCAACAGCAATCTCAGAGTTTTTACAGGTAAGCAACATGCATAAAATGTGTTGAATGCACATAATCTTATGGGAACATTATTGTTGATATGGTCTGGCAACAGTATCTCTTTACGTGGCCTGTACAGGACCAATGGGCTCCTGCTTGTAAAGTGCTAAAGAAGGCATCATAGAAAAAAACAAAACAAAAAAAACGACAACAAAACACATCTCAGCATTCCCTGCCAGTGATAAAGCATGCAGGCTCTTTTCTTGTGGTTTCTAGAATCCTAGGGGGCAACAAGCTGCCTACTCCATATACTTATGAATCTGGCTGTGGTGGGATGGGTTAACAAAACTTGTCGAGGATGTTAGGCAACATTACTATCTACAATTAGCAAAAATAAAATATTTTACAATTATTCTGAGCATCTGTGAAGGTTTTTATTCGGGTCATGGTATACCTAGGAGTAGTTAATTACAAGCGACTGGACCTGTTCTGTATTGTTGAAAATGCTTTGTAGTTCTCCAAGCCACTTCAGTTCAAACAAATGTAAGAATATACCCAAACATTTATATCCACACAGGAAGCACAGACATTAATCACCATGGAATGTGTCAAGGCAGATGTTGATTGTCCAAGAACAGAAAGGAAAGTTGTGGTACCACTCTGTTCTAGTTACAAAAATCACATCCTTGGTGTCTGAGACAATGGGGGTCATTTACTAAAGGCAAATCCACTTTGCACTACAAGTGCAAAGTGTACTTGAAATTGCACTGAAAGTGCAGTCGCTATAGAGTCGAGGGGGACATGCAAAGATAAATAAAAAACAGCATTTTAGCTTGCACATGATTTCATAATAAAATCAGCAGAGCTTCCCCTCATTTCAGATTTACATTGACTGCACTTCCAAGTGCACTTTCAGTGCAATTTCAAGTGCACTTGTAGTGCAAAGTTGATTTGCCTTCCGCACACAACCCCCTACATGTGTGAACATAAGTTCTGGGGTCCTGTCTTTTGAATTGAAGAAGTGGCTTGGAGAAGCTAAAACAATGTCTTCAACATTACAGAACCAGTCCACGTGTTTGTGTCTAAATACTACTAGTTATTCTGGGTGGTTTCAGATTGCTGACAACATGGCATTTAAAAAAAGTGCGCAAAACCTTCCCATACTCTGCTCAGCAAGGACAGTGCGCCCTTTAGAGCTACAATGCCATACATGCACAGTAAGGTCATTTTTCCTGAGTTCGAATCATATTTGCCCTTTTAACGTTTTTTTTTTTCCTCCTGGGCGCCCCCGATCAGAGTTCCTTACAGTTCGTCGCTGTTTTACACCAAAGCAACAGGATAGAAGATGAGCCGTAACAGGGCCAAGGGGGCATACAACAAGCAAGGGCGCAGTCTGAGCAGCAATAATGCTCCCGCCAAAACAGCAAAGTTCAAAGTGCGAGTGCCTCGTGTGGCTTACCGATGCTGCGATGGAGAAATTATTTGGTCCAACAGTTCCTCTGTGCTGTACAACTGGGTTAAACAACTGTACATCGACTCCTTTGGCGCTGCAGGGGTTAGTGCTTGTTTCAAAAAAACAAAACAGATATAAGCGCTACATCTCTAAGCGCAGATGATTGTAACGTAACATAGACCGCTGTCTTGTCTCAGCTGCTCACAGGATGGTGACAGTCACAAACACAAGAGGATTGTGGGTAAGAGGCTTTATCCCCTGTGTGAGGTCAGGACTCATTTCGAAAGTCTCCGGGTAAGGGCAGAGCTGTCCTAACTCTTGGTTCCTTCGCATCACGCAGCAGTCGGCATGTTAGGCATGTCCGGCTTCAAATATTTCTGGGGTGCACCTATAAAAATACAATGAAGACTGAAATTCCTGGAAAGTTCTAGAAAAGCTCATTTGTAATAGTAGAACATAGCACATAAATACATGCTAGTGTGCAATTGTGGTGGGACATTAGAGTGTATTCTCCTCTGGTGCAGAGACTTATGTGAATAGCTCAGTATTCTTTGTTCAGTAATGAGAAATATGCCAAGCTATATAAAAATTTTGAAAATTAAATAATAAGACTGCAGTAGGGATAATGTAGTGCAAGCTCCTCCAGTGCAGAAACACTGGCTCAATGTTTTCTGTACAGCACTCAGAGCCATTTTATATAAAATGTATTAAATAATAATACCAATAACAACAAAACAGCAATGGGGTACATGTCAGAGCTATATAAATGTATAATCTAAATTATTATTCGAAATAATAATAAGTCTCTAGTGGGTAAGAGCGCAAGCGCCTCTAGTGCAAAAAACGGATGCGACCGACTGTTCTCTGTACCACATTGCAGAATACTTCAGAGCTATATAAAATGTAATAAGAATTAATGTGACTGTGCTGGGGATACTAGAGTGTAAGCTCCTCTGGTGCAGACATTGATGTGATTGACTCAGTATCCTACGTAAAGCACTGCTGGATATGTCAGAGCTATATAAATGTCTAGTAGTGTGACAGTGGTGGGACATTCTATGTACGCTCCTCATGTCTACTCAAAGCTTCTCCTGTATCCCCACCTCCGCCCTTCTGTTGGAAATCCTTCACCCCAAACCTGAACAGTACACACACTGTTATTTGTTTGCAGTTTCAGTCTTGATGGCTCGGTGCTGTTTGCTAGAGTTTGGTGCCGGTTTGTTGAGATCCTCCCCGCTCAGCAACGCTCTGATCTCGGATGGGATTTTACCTTGGTCCATCACTGTACACCACTGCTTATACTAGAAGACAGGAGAGGAGACAATTACTGATGAAAACGGTCACAATATATATATATATTCATATTATTTCAACCACTTTATGTCCAGGGCAATTTAATATTTTTTTTTCTTTAACACACAGTATAATTATTATTTTTTTTTTAATGTGTGTGCGCGCGTAAAAAAAAAAAAAATGTAGTTTTTTTTTTATTTTTATATATATATATATATATATATATATATATATATATATATATATATATATATATATATATATATATATATATATATATATATATACACACACACACACACCCAGGCCCTGTAGAATAAAAATGGTGGCAGTGGGAACTTTATGTTGCGAGATATTTGTGCAGCGGATTATCAAACTGTAAAATTCAGGAATACTACAACATTAATGCACACAAGCACAATATCCAAATTTTTGGTTGAATATAAAAGATTGGGTTGGGTCGAGTAAATAGATACCAAACATGTCAACACTCAAAATTGTGTGCGCGCCTATGAAATATTAAAAACTTCAGGTCCTGTAGTTTTTGCCAAGTGACAATTTAAAAGCCATTTTAGCCATACAAAAAAATATCCAGATCTAAACTATGGCTTTAATGTACATCTTAAACCTTCCTCTTCTGCCAGGACGCTAGATGTAATCCTGAACTCTGACCTGTCCTTTCGGTCTCCAAATCTTGCCACCTTCACCTCTCTAACATTTACAAAATTCACTCCTGCTTACTCAAATACACTATAAAGCTATTGATTCTCTCCCTAGTTAGCTCTTGTCTCCACTATTGCAACTCCTGATTGGTCCACCACTACTCTGGCTATCCCTCCTGCAGTCTATCATCAATGCCACTTACAAACACATTCAACTTACCATTCCTCCACTGGCTTCTACTCATCTAAAGAAAAAGGAAAATACTAACATACAAAGCCATGAGGATTTCACCTTCTTTTAACTTACATAAGGGGAAGTAGACAGGGCTGCCCCTTATCCCCCTTCCTGTTTGCCCTGGCTGCCCTAATCCGGGTTAATCCCTCAATACAAGGATTTCATTATGGAGATCTTCAGAAGAAGATGACACCATGCTGCTCCTTGGCGATACATCCACTTCACTGACAGAGGGCATAAATGTTGTATGGCGGTTTGGGGAGTACTCGGGCCTAGGTATTAACTGGACCGTGAGCCTTCCTCATCCCCAATGATCTTGCAGGATATCCCATTTTCAACATCCTTTAGATATCTTGCTATCCAGGTCACCGCCTGCCTGCTGTATTATGCCCATCTCAACCTCACCCCTGTGATCAATCACTGCCGCGATCGGGCCAAGGTGTGGAGCAGGCTGAAGCTGTCCCCTGTCGGGAGGGTAAATTTGATAAAAGTGATCCTTATGCCACAACTACTCTATGTGCTCCACAACTCCCCAATGGTCATTCCCTTGAAAAAGTTTAGAATTATGAATTACATTTTTAGATCACTTATATGGCTTACAAAGCCCCCTAGAATCAAACTTGAGCAGCTGCAGCACTCAAAGGACACTGGTGGTTTGGCATTGCCCAATCCCTGGTTGTACTATTTAACTTCACAAATGCAGCACATTATACGGGTTGTACGCCCTGGGCAGGACCTGGAATTGAACTTGCTGGACTCTTCAGTCCAGCTACTCTGGGGAAGGGGTTGCGAACGGTCTCGAGGCCCTAAAATATAACAAGTCTAATAAGCTCTTTCCCACATACGCTCTCATGCAGAAGATTTGGAACACGGTCAGGATGCTCCAGGGAGTGACTGGGTTCACTAAATATAGCCCTATTTGGGATAATCACTATTACCAAGAAATAGAAAAATTACCATATGGTCAGAAATGGAAACAGTACGGTGTGACGCATATGACTCACATATTTAAGGATGGCAAACCGAGATCCTTCCCGGAGCTCAGGGAGGCTTTTCAACTCCCAGCCTCTATGCACTTTTATTATATGCAACTCAAACATGCAGTTGACGCTCAGAGGAAGGCGGATATTTGGGCCTTGGATGCTACATCGGTTTTCAACTACCTGTTTGAAGTAACATACAAAGCCATCCACAGTTCTGACCTGAGCTACATCACCAACCTGATCTCACAAACCATTCTCTACACTATTCCCAAGACCTCCTGCTCTCTAGCTCCTCCTATGCTCATCTTTCAGGACTTCTCCAGAGCCTCTCATCCTCTAGAACACTCCTACCTCAATCCGAAAGGCTGGCCATTTCCTAATATGTCTGCCTTTGGACGATCCCTGAAAACGTCTATCCTGCCTCTACCCAACAACTTTTGATTCTCTCTCCCCCCCCCCCCATAAATCATCCCCACACAGTTATTACATTTTGCATCACTGCTCTTATCTTTTAGATTACAAGATTTTAAGAGCAAGGCTCCCCCAAACCCTCTTGGCTTGAAAATTGTAACTGTACCTTCTCCTTCGTAAAGCGCTGCGCAAAGTGTTGGCACTATATAAATCCTATAGAAGATTATCAATCTCAAAAAGGTACCAGTGAATCTGAAAGAGGAACTTTAGTCATTTATGCAAGAAAAACTAAAATTATGAAGGAGCTGAATTTCCTTTTTTATGTGAAGTTCTGCTTTAACTTAGGACCTCAGTGGCTGCCAACTACAGACATTTCTGTAGAAGCATAGCGTTGCTAGTCAGGGGTTATAAGAATTGGAAAATGCAGCGAGTTCTCAGGTACATTTAGTTTGCATTTGAGATCCTTCAAGCATTTTATGTATGTGGTGCATGTTTATTTCCCACCACGGAGTCAAAAAATAATAAAATAAATGACAAAACTGGGAAGGCATGTAGACCCAACTGCTACAGAGAACTGCATGTCTCAGCAAAATGTCACAAATACCCTCAATATTATGCGAAATCCAGCAGGGAGGGATACTTTTCTTAGCACCTTGTGGGAGCGGAAGAGATGCAAGCAACTTGGAGGAACTGTCACAAAAGTGGGAGGAGCAGAGACACAAATTACTGCAGGGGATATCTTGCCATTGTGGGAGGAGCAGAGATGCAAGCTACTGCAGGGAAATCTTACCACTGTAGGAAAAGCAGACACACTCATTGCATCTGATTGCTTCTAAGTCAACAGCTCTGCCCCATGTCATTTTTGTGTTCCAAAGCAGCGACGATATAAAAAGTGTACTTACCATCTCTAGCTCCTCCCTCAGAGCACATATGGCTCGCTCTCGGCTGGACACTAGCTCCTCCAGGTACTGGTAGCGGAGTTTTTTCCTAGCCCTGCACTCTCGTGCACTCTGCCGACTGCGTTCCAGCTTTGCCTTCAGGTCAATCTTAGCGGGTTTCCTCCCTCGTTTCCCAGGTTTCTTCACTTTGCCGCCAGATATCTGCCAGGAGAAAAATGTATTATGACCTGGGAAAAATGTGTGCGCGCTGCTCAAACTTGATAGGGAGAGATTATGTAGACAATGCATACTCAGCTGCTGCTAGAGTGCTGACAGGGGATGGAGCCCATCCTGGCTTCTGCAAAGGTTCAAGGAAGAAAAGGGTGAACCCTGGAAGTCACACATCTATGGTGTCCTGCTGTGATGAATGGAGTGGCAACCTCAGCCTCGACTCCGATGAGGCCACTCTATACATTGTAGCAGGACACCATAGATGTGCGACTTCCAGGGGTCACCCTTTTCTTCCTAGAAGGATTCATTACTTCACTGACAGCAGCAGACCTCTGCAAGTGTCAAGGAAAAGTAAAATAATTTATTTAAATTGAATTCCAGCTATTCCCATAATATTCTATTAGGTTAGACTTGGAAACCTAATATTCTATTAGGTTAGACTTGGAAACCCACCTGAATCCATCAGGGCCAATAATGGCTTTTAAAATTAAGATGATCAATTGAAACAATTTCTCAAAAGATACAATTCTTTATCAATACCACGGTTGTATCATATAAAAAAAAAATGATTGTTATGGCTGACATAAGATGGAGTCTCACCTTGTTGTCTTCCATCTTCCTGACAAAAAGAGAATTGCAGATCAGATGAGCTGGGCCCCTAGAAGACTCACAGAGACACCCAACAAGCAAATATTCTCTATCAGATGGGCTATTGATGTGAGATTTTGGGGGTATCCTGACACCTCTAGAAAGATCAGATAAAGAGGCCCCTGGAACTATTAGGTCACAAGCTTGTCTCCTGGAACCTGTATTGGCTGTTGAAGTAGATGTCTGCCTCTGCACTTCTTGAGCTGGGCCCTTGGATTTGGCTACCAGGAAACTCTTGTAGACCCTTCAACCCGATGAGGTTCCCCTGGATCTGAGGACTTAGTCCTGACAGCTCTGGTAGACCCCCAGATCAGATAAGGGGCTCCTGGAATCCTTTGATCCTACAGTTGGCTTCAAAAAGTTGAATTTGGTCCTCCCTTGATCTGTCTCTGCACAGCATCAGTCAGAGGAATTTGATGATGGGCTCCTGGCACTTATGATCAGCACACCAGTTCTTGGCACCTTAGATGAGATGAGGGCTCTTCAATTAGATATGCTTCTGGTGTCTCTGGTGGTCCTTGGATCTGACGACTTGGCCCTGGTACTCTTGGTAGACCCTTAGATCTGATGACTGGCTACTGTGACCTATACTGTCCCCTAGGTTGAAATAAGATCCCCTCGATTCAGATGGCTGGCCCCTGAATACTTCACTTCTGATTCAGATGAGAGGCCTCTGTATACAATGACTAGCTTCCCCTCTAGATCCCCTTGAAACCCCCTAGAACTAAACACAGGCCTCCGGAAGGACTGTTTATAAAGCTCCGGTCTCTGAAAGAGCTGTCAGGCCCCTTCTTCGGACAACAAGCAGCTCCAAAGAGGCCCAGAAGGGAAGAGCTGACTTTGTTTACAATCTCTCAGCTGGCGCTTTTAAAGGCTCATCACAGAGGAAGTGGCAGGACGCGATGGGAAATGTAGTCTCCCTCTGCCCCAAAGCTGTAGCCTGGCACCGCCTTCAAACTTCAACCCCCAGCAGGCATTGCGGATATCTTCCTGCGTCATCAAACGCAAAACGGGGACTGCTGGGTAAACCAGTCTGGACAGGATTCAGGGGGCTGGGTTTTTCGTCAGATTTAGGCGTCCTCTAGAACCTCACACTACATGTCCCGGCATTCCGCGCGGCCTTCGGAGCTGCTTCTTAAAATATGTCCTTGGTATAGTGAGCGTCTCTCCGCGGAGCGGCCATAGTATTGAAGAACAACAGTCTTAGTATTCAAAGTAGTGGCTACAAGAAAATGGCGCCCATAGATAGAGACAACTATGAACGATACATCGAGCTCGTGTGAAGGGAAAATGAAGCAGCTGCTGCACAGGTGATACAATGTAATAGGGAAAGGAATGTCAGCGGTAAAAGTTATGTAACAGAATAAAGAGTGAATGTACTCAGCTGGTCACATAAGGCTGCAGGTGAAGGTCAAAAAATTCCAGCATAACCGCCAAATAGGCTTAGTTTGGACCTGTGCCTCCTCAGAGCTGCAAGATGCCTTCCTCAGCAGTTGTCTGAACCTTTATTTCATTTTTTTATATTTCAGTTCTTTACCATCTGTGTCCCATTAACCACTTCAATACTGGGCACTTATACCCCCTTCCTACCCAGACCAATGTTCAGCTTTCAGCGTTCTCACACCTTGAATGACAATTACTCAGTCATGCCACACTGTACCCAAATAACATTTGTTATCATTCTTTTCACACAAATAGAGATTTCTTTGTTTTTAATCACCACTGTTTGTTTTTTTGCGATATAAGCAAAAAATAGAGCAAGAATATTGTTTTTTTTTTTTTTTAGTTTCTATTATACAATTTTTGCAAATAAGTAATTTTTCTTCATAAATTTGGGGCAACATTTATACCGCTACATATCTGTGGTAAAATAGCCCATTTTGTGTATATTAGTCTGTGTGAAAGTTAGACGCTACAAGCTATGGTGCCAATCACACCTGATGGCCTCATTTCTTGGGACGATAACAAGCATGGACAGTACAAATACCCCCCAAATGGCCCCTTTTTGGAAAGCAGACAATCCAATGTATTTAGTAAGAGGCATGGTGAGTTTTTTTTAAAGTTGTTTTTTTTTTCCCCACAATTCTTGGGAAAATTAAGATATATATATATATATATATATATATATATATATTTAATATAAGGATATATATTTTTTTATTTATACAATATTTTCATATTAACAAGTAATTTCTTACACACAGCACATGCATACTTGCAAATACACCCCAAAGAACATTCTGCTACTCCTCCTGAGTATGGCGATACCACACGTGTGAGACTTTTATACAGCCTGGTCACATACAGAGGCCCAACATCCAAGCAACACCTTCAGGCGTTCTAAGTGCATAAATTACACATCTAATTTCATGACGACCTTTCACACTTTTGAAGACCCTGGAGCACCAGCACAATGGAAACACCCACAAAATTACCCCATTTTGGAAAGTAAACATCCAAATGTATATTCTAAAGGGCATTATGAGTCTTTTGAACATATCATTTTTAAATTAAAACTTTTTTTTTTTTTTTTTACACAAAGTTGTCAATTTATATGGTATTTCTAACACATAGCTTGTACATAGCAACATTTATACACCAAAATACATTCTGCTACTCCTCCTGAGTATGGGGATATCATACCACATATGTGAGACTTTTTTCACAGCCTGGTCACATACAGAGGCCCAATATCCAAATAGCCACCTTCAGGCGTTTTAGGAGCACATAAATGATACATCTAATTTCCTGACAACCTATTGCATTTTAGAGGGCCCTTCATATTTCTAATACATAGCATTTACAATACATACCAATTACACCCCAAAATACATTCTGCTGAGCAAAAGGTAAACAAAAGATTACCAGTGATTTTAATAGTGCAGTGGTCCGCAGAGGAGAGGGTCCAGGCAGCAGACAGGGATGTGGTCAGCCACAGCAAAAGCAATTGTCCATAGTCAGTCCAGGCAGAGATACTGTCAGCACAGCCAAAGTATTGGTTCAGGTAGCAGGCAGAGATGTGGTCAGCAGCAGCAAAAGAGAATTGTCCAGGCAGCAATACTGTCCATAGTCTACTGAGGTAGCAGGCAGAGATATGGTCAACACAGCCAGATAGCAGGAAGGCACATGGTCTATAAAGTCCTGGGTCATTACAGGCAGCGATTTGGTCAGTACAGCCAAAGTATTGGTCCAGGCAGCAGGAAGCACCATCAAGCTTAGGGCCTCTGTCAGGAAAGAATGGGAACAGGGGTAGAGGCTTCTCCCACCCAAATCTCTTTGAAGTCGCTGGTTTCTAGACCCTGTTTTGGGAATTACAAAAACACAGAAAACCAAAAACTGATTTCCTCTACTCAGAACACTATTCTGAAGCCCCTGACATATGTGAGACCCATGTGTACTAAAGTAGAAAAGAAAAAGATCAGTACAAGTGGCAGGCAAAAAACATGGTCGATTAACAGGCCGAGGTCCTGGCGTGGCGTTGTGACGTCACGCCTGGGTACCCGGAAGTAAATAAAGCCGCAATCGCGGCTGTCGGCATGAGATCGGTGAATTTTTTTCACGATCTCATGCTTTTAAGCCTGGAGGAGAGATGTGGGGTCTTATTGACCCCACATCTCTCCATTAAAGGGACCCGTCACAGTGATTCCTATTACAAGGGATGTTTACCTTCCTTGTAATAGGAATAAAAGTGATAAAAAAAAGTAAAAATAAAAAAATTAGGTAAAATAAAAATAAAATACATTTTTTTTTTATTTAAACGCCCCTGTCCCCGGTAGCTTGCGCTCAGAAGCAAACACCCATGTAAGTCCTGCCCACATATGTAGACGCAGTTCAAACCCCACATGTGAGGTATCGCCACGTGCGTTAGAGCATGTGCAACAATTCTAGCACTAGACCTCCTCGAAAATAGTAACCTGTAAAAAAATTTAAAGAGTCGCCTATGGAGATTTTTAAGTACCGAAGTTTGGCCCATTCCATGATTGTGCGCAATTTTAAAGCGTGAGATGTTAGGTATCTATTTACTAATAGATTTTACTAATTTTACTGTTTTGTTATTTTTTTAATTCATGAAACCGTTTTCTTTCCCCAAAAAAGGCGTTTTAAAAATTATTGCGCAAATACAGTACTGTGCGAGAAAAAAAGTTGCAATGACAACCATTTTATTCCCTAGGGTGTGTGCTAAAAATATATATATATAATGTTTGGGGGTTCTGATTAATTTTCTAGCAAGCAAAATGTGATTTTTACATGAAGGAGATAAGTTCCAGAATAGGCCCGGTGGACAAGTGGTTAAACCATCATGAATTGCAGATTTTCATGAATTGTTGTTTATTTTCACAAAATGGTGTTTGGAGACAACACCGGCAACCGAATAATCTGGTGCACGATAATATTGTTTCTCCACTCTGAAACTAACCAAGAAAATTATAATACAGAAAAAAATTGCGCTTGTCACAAATGAATAGTCAATTAGTACCGGTGTAATCAGTCACTAATATTAAAAAAGAAAATAGGGAGGCAGCAGCTCTTGTGCCAGGACACAAAGGGAAATACAACAAGAAAACAAAAATTTAGAGCTGCGCCTTGTCACCCAGACTCAGTATAGTCAAAAGAGTCCATATAACAATCATGTGGAGATGAACAGTCCTTCAAACGAAAGAGATGTAGTAGATTGGCTCCAAAGACAACTCTCCGCTGATCTTACTTCAGGATGGACATATAATAATCACCACTGTGCTCAAACTTGGCTTTTTAAATGTGGCCCACCACCAGAAATATAAGCAGCTTACCAGAGGAAAGGCTACAATCAGCAGTCGGCTGTGACCCAGCCGCGGCCTTTAAGGGAACCAAGATGAATCCCAAATCCTAGGGCAGTGTCTCCACCGGAACTCCACTCAGCAACTCAACCAATTGGATCATATGTAAATGATAGATAGAGGCAGACATAGCGTAATCCCGCTGGGACATTTATTTAAAATCATAAAAAAACAGAATACTCACATGGGAGATGAGTTAAACAGGCATAAAAAACACAATGTTGCCGGCCGGCAAACAGATAAGCAAGGACCCTCCTCCAAGGCGTGATGACGTCACCGCACGTCTTCCCAGACGCGTTTCGTCATAGGACGTTGTCAATGGGACAACGTCCTATGACGAAACGCGTCTGGGAAGACGTGCGGTGACGTCATCACGCCTTGGAGGAGGGTCCTTGCTTATCTGTTTGCCGGCCGGCAACATTGTGTTTTTTATGCCTGTTTAACTCATCTCCCATGTGAGTATTCTGTTTTTTTATGATTTTAAATAAATGTCCCAGCGGGATTACGCTATGTCTGCCTCTATCTATCATTTACATATGATCTAATTGGTGGAGTTGCTGAGTGGAGTTCCGGTGGAGACACTGCCCTAGGATTTGGGATTCATCTTGGTTCCCTTAAAGGCCGCGGCTGGGTCACAACCGACTGCTGATTGTAGCCTTTCCTCTGGTAAGCTGCTTATATTTCTGGTGGTGGGCCACATTTAAAAAGCCAAGTTTGAGCACAGTGGTGATTATTATATGTCCATCCTGAAGTAAGATCAGCGGAGAGTTGTCTTTGGAGCCAATCTACTACATCTCTTTCGTTTGAAGGACTGTTCATCTCCACATGATTGTTATATGGACTCTTTTGACTATACTGAGTCTGGGTGACAAGGCGCAGCTCTAAATTTTTGTTTTCTTGTTGTATAACCAAGAAAATTGCTGCCTCCGAGGCAGCGACAACTTTGTCCTCGCCAGCCATGGGTGTCCGCTCTATAGGGCAAGGGGGGGCAATTAACCCCCCTCCCCCCCAGGAAAATAGAGAAGGTGTTGAAGAGTCTCGTGGCTGTGGGCTGTCTGAGCAGTGCCGGGCCAGATGTCACACAAACACAGCAAGCAGAGTGAAGCCACCTCCCCCTCCAGTGTTTATGTGTACACAGGGAATCTGCTGTGCCCATGCCGTGCTGATGGCTGATCTGAGGTACTGAATGGGATGGGAGGGGGGTCCATCTGTGCTAAAGGGGGGGTTTGTGCTGAATGGGGGTCCATATATGCAGAAGGGGGGGTCTGTGCTGAATGGGGGGGCTGTGCTGAAGGGGGGGTCCATGTGTGCTGAATGGAGGTGTCTGTGCTCAATGGAGGGGTCTGTTCTGAAGGGGGGTCCATCTGTGCTGAAGGGGGTCTGTACATTCTCTAGGCTATATTTATATGGGCATGGAGGGAAGCTGAATTATCTCAAGAGCTATTTCACACTGCCAGCTGGCTGCGTTATCGGTAAAGCACCGCTTTACCATCGTTTTAGCTGCGCTATTTGGCCGATAGCAGGGTGCTTTTAACCCCTGCTAGCATTTAAAGAAAGGGTTAAATGTGACTGTGTATTGCCGCTGCGGAAGCGCCCCCTCCTGAAAAAATTTTAGGGGACGCCCATGTCGCCCGCCGCTATGATGTGAAAACAGCAAAATCTTCCTGTACCGGACTGTATTCAGTAGCCGGTGTTGTGTCCAAACACCAATTCGTTAAAATTAAAATTTAAATTTAAACTGATGGTTTAAAGAAAGCAGAAATGATGTGGTTAGATTTTCTGCCAAATTGCCTACTTTGTCAGGACACTGTAACTAGTTAAAGTGGTAGTATACTCTATACTACCACTTTCACTTACAGGTAAGCCTATAATAAGGCTTACCTGTAAGTATAAAGAATATCTCCTAAACCTGTACGGTTTAGGAGATATTCCCCCCGTTGATTGCAGCGGCGCATGCGCAGCGGGGATCCTCGGCGAAAGGACCGGCAGCTGCCGGACCTTGCCGAATTGAAATCTCCCGTGCGCATGCGTTGCATACTAGCTGATTATGCCTTTTGCCTTTCAGGTGGGGAATTTTTATTTTTTTTTCAATAGCCGGTATACAACCGCTTTAATATCTCGTTTCCAGTGCCACCTAATCAGAGCCCTCATCAGTGCAGCCTATCAGTGCCCATCAGTGCAGCCTCATCAGCACATCAGTGAAGGAGAAAATCGACTTATTTACAAAATTTACTGACAGAAAAACTTTTTTTTTTTTTGTAAAAAATCCCAGCAGTGATTAAATACCACCAAAAGAAAGCTCTATTTGTGTGAAGAAAATGATTAAAAATAAATTTAGGTACACTGTTGCATGGCTGCGCAATTGTCATTCAAAGTGCGACAGCGCTAAAGGTGAAAAATGGCCTGGGCAGGAAGGGGGTGGAAGTATTGAGTATTGAAGTATACTGTCCTCTCCACCATTCACAGAACTTGTATTGCCTCTCTCTCACAATTATCTCCAGATACGCCGACGTAAGTACAAATGTGCGCCTTCGTATCTATGCGCCAACGCACAAAGCTAGATACGTCGAAAAATAGGCTTCATCCGGCCGACGTAACTTGCCAACGCCAGCGTATAGTGGGTGCATAGTTACACTGAATGCTTTTGGCACTCCCATTGATTTTCGATGCAAATATGCAAATTAGGGAGATACGCTAATTTACGAATGTACTTGCGCCAGCGCATGTTTTTACGTGATTTGCGTAAGGTTTACGTCCGGCGTAAAGTTATTCCCCATATTGGAGGCGCAACTCATGCAAAGGTATGGGCCAGGGAACGAACGCCGTCGAAATTTACGTAGTTTACGTAGTACATGAATAGAACTGGGCGTAGGTTACGTTCACGTCGTAGGCAGTGATTCGACGTATCTTAGCCAGTTGTTTCGACGTGATTGTGAGCATGCGCACTGGGATACATCCAAGGTACGACGCATGCGCAGTTCATTTTAAGTACTTGTCTGAAGCTCAGCCCATCATTTGCATGGGGTCACGCTTCATTAAAATGTATCACGCCTACTTCCAGCCCACTTCCACTTACGCCGCCTTACGCCTACGACTATACGCTACGCCGGTGCAATGTTGGGAGCATTTGCTTTGTGAATTCAATGCTTCCCTCTCTGCGTTGCGCCGGCGTAGCGTAAAGAAGATGCGCTACGGCGGCATAAAGATGCGCCGCTGTATGTGAATCTGGCTAAATGTGTCTCCTCCACCCAATCACAGAACATGATGCATTGTGGGAGTGTAGGAGAGAAAAGAAGGAGGCAGGTGGGCAGCTTTGTAGCTCTCAAAAGAGCAGATTGCGCTTAGTCGGGGGATTTCCTTTCGCTTTCTTTACTTATAACAACAATCGCCAGGACAACTAGAGAGCGGGAATTCGCCCGAAGGGGACACAGCAATATAATCCTGAGAGACGTTCTAACCCTTCTCCACTTCACCCCCCCCCAAAAAAAAGTTTTGGCTTTAGCTATAAAGACCTCTCAGGTCGACCAATGTCTGATATAGGGGGACTATTTATGCACATTTGCAATATACTTTTGCTTTTCAGGTCACATTAACCACCTTCCTTTACCCATGTGATCAGCTGTGTCCAATCACAGCTGATCACATGAGAGCTCGGCTCTCCTCACACTGACAGCGTGTGAGGAGAGCTGATTAGCGGCATTTCCTCATAGGGAAGATGGGCACTGATCATCACTGATATCAGACAGTACAGTCCCAACAGTGCCCAGAAGTGATGCCAGTCAGTGCCCAGAGGTGATGCCAATCAGTGCCCAGAAGTGATGCCAGTGCCTGCCAATTAGTGCCACCTATCAGTGTCTATCAATGCTGCCTATCAGTGCTGCATATCAGTGCTGTCTATCAGTGCCCATCAGAGCCGTCTTATCAGCACACATCAGTGAAGGAGAAAAATGACTTATTTACTGAATTTTCTAACAGAAACAAAGACATTTTGTTTACTGATTTGAATTATTTTCACCAAAGAAATGTAGCAGAATACACGTTTGGCCTAAATTTATGAGGAACAATTATTTATTTGCAAAATTTTATAACAAAAACACGTTTTGTTTTTCTACATTTTCTGCCTTTTTTCGTTGTTTTTTTTTTTTAGAAAAAATAAAAATCCAGTGGTGGTTAAAGAGGGGGTTCACCCTTAAAACCACTTTCTCCCATCCCATCCAGCATATTTTCGTCCTACCGCGGGGTATGGCGCCGCTATATCTCGTCACGCCTTCCGAAAAGAGCCGACTAGCACTCGGCTGTTCTCGGCGCTATACGGCGCCTGAGCACAGACCTATACGGTGCCTGACGCCAGTATGCTGGATGGGATGGGAGAAAGTGGTTTTAAGGGTGAACCCCCTCTTTAAATACCACCAAAAGAAAGCGCTGTCTAAAAAAAAAAATTTGTTTGGCTACAGTGTTGCATGACCACGCAAGTCATGCCCTGTACACACGATCGGTCAAACCGATGAGAACGGTCTGATGGATTTTTACATCGGTTAACCGATGAAGCTGACTGATGGTCTGATTTGCCTACACACCATCGGTTAAAAAAACGATCGTGTTAGAACGCGGTGATGTAAAACACGACGTGCTGAAAAAAAATGAAATTCAATGCTTCCAAGCATGCGTCGACTTGATTCTGAGCATGCGTGGATTTTTAACCGTTGGACGTGCCCACGGACGATGGCTTTTTTGCTATCGGTTAGGTATCCATCGATTAAATTTAAAACAAATTAGCTTTTTTTTAACCGATGGATAAATAACCGATGGCGCCCACACCGATCGTGAGTACACGGCTTCAGTAGTGGTGCGTCCATTAGGGGCACCTGGTCGCTGCCCCCTCTGTCACGCCACCCCCCCCCCGTGTAGAATGCATAGAACAGTGGCGGCATTTGATGGGCACAAGTGGCTGCATTTGATGGGCACAGTGGCAACATTTGACGGGCACAGTGGCGACATTTGACGGGCACAGTGGCTACATTTGATGAGCACATTGGCGGCATTTGATGGGCACAGTGGCTGCATATGATGGGCACAGTCTTGCAATTGATGACACAGTGGCTGCATTTGACAGGCACAGTGGCGGGATTTGACAGGCACAGTAGCTGCATATGATGGGCCCAGTCGCTGCAATTGATGGCACAGTGGCTGCATTTGACGGGCACAGTGGTGGGTTTTGACAGGCACAGTGGCGGCACATGATGGGCACAGTGGCTGCATATGATGGGCACATTGGCGGCATTTGACGGCACAGTAGCGGCATTTGACAGGCACAGTGGTTGCATATGATGGGCACAGTCGCTGAAATTGATGGCACAGTGATGGCACAGTGGTGGATTTTGACAGGCACAGTGGCGGCATCTGATGGGCACAGTGGCTGCATATGATGGGCACATTGGTGGCATATGATGGGCACATTGGCGGCATTTGATGGGCACAGTGGCTGCATATGATGGGCACAGTCGCTGCAATTGATGGCACAGTGGCTGCATTTGACGGGCACAGTGGCTGCATATGATGGGCACAGTCGCTGCAATTGATGGCACAGTGGCGTCATTTGACGGGCACAGTGCTGGATTTTGACGGGCACAGTGGCGGCATCTGATGGGCACAGTGGCAGCATATGATGGGCACAGTGGCTGCATATGATGGCACATTGGCAGCATTTGATGTGCACAGTGGTTGCATTTGATGGTTTTTTTTTCAGTATTTTTCAGAATTTTTTTATTTGTTTGCACCTCCCCGAAATTTTTGAGCACCAACCGCCACTGGCACAAGTGTGAGAGCTCTGAAAGCTAAAAATTGACCTGGACAAGAAGGGGATAAAAGTGCCCTGTATTGAAGCGTTTAAAGGTATAGTGCACTGTGCACTATAATGCACAGGCTGGCATTGCTGAACACTTTCCAGAAAGGCCAGTTGCCTGGCTGTCACGTGAGCCTTTGGATTATAGAGCTGTATTCAAACATCAATGCTGCCCCAGGTGCGGCAAAATAATGGTTCTGTTGTGTACAAGCTCCGCCCCTTGTGTCATGGGATCATGATGATTTATTCTTACTATTTGGTAAAATCCAGTGTTGGGATGATGTATTGGAGGAAACATGGAGTGCGCTGTATATGCAGTCTGTATGTTTCATCACCAAAGTGAAAGAATGGACAGTGAAGTGTAAAGAGTCTTTAGACAACACTTCACTATTCTCTCTACAACGCTACGGGATATGTCAGCGCAATAGATGCTCAGGTGGTACACACAACTTGGGCTCCACCCACAGCAGATCTCTGTGGTTGCTGATTGGTTGGTTGTCAGCGGTAGCTCCCCCCAGTTTAGTCAGGACTCCCTTGCATGACATCACCAGCCCGCCCCATTTCAATGACGCACGTTCAATGGCCCGCCTAGCGCCGACCCCCAACGCGGATTGGCTGACGGTGACGTCATGCGGCTCTTCTTCCCGGTGAGGTCATCGCAACCGTCCGGAGGACGGTGACCCGACTGCGAGGCCTGATCGCCCGAGAGCGGGTGAGTACAGAGAATGACGTCATCGGGGTGATATCGGAAAGTTAGAGGGGACAGCTGTCACCTAGACATTTCCCTTCCCTCAACTGCCCCCACCTGTCATTTGTGCCCCCTTTACAAATCTCCCCGCTTCCTTTCTCTCTGTCTGTCCAGATCACCTCCAACCCCGATCATCAACAATCCCACCTAATAGAAACTTTATCCAAAACTTTTCCTCCCCCCCCCTTCTCCCTAACCAACTACATGCCCCTCCCCCCTTCCCCCCCCCCCCCCCCACTATCACCTACTGTCTGTCCGCACCATCTCCCCCTCTACCTTCCTTCTCCTCCCTTTCCTCCCCATTGCCCCCTTTACTCCCCTCACTATCCTGTTTGCTGTGACCCATCTCCTTCCCCTGTTCTCTGACCACCCCCACCAAACTATCGGCCCCCTTCTCTCCCACTATCTGCCCTCCTGTATCCCCCCTTCTCTCTCACTCTCTGCCTTCCCATATCCCCCTTCTCTTCCACTATCTGTCCTCCTATATCTCCCTTCTCTCCCACTAACTGCCTCCTTTTATCCCCCCCCCCTTCTTCTCCCCCACTATTTACCCTCTTCTTCTCCCCTACTATGCTTCCTTTTCATCTCGTACTATTTGCCTTCCTGCCCCCTCCCCCCTCTTATCCCCTGCTGCACCCCCTCTTCTTCTCTCCCCCTCTTCTTCTTCTCTCCCCCCCCTCTTCTTCTTCTCCCCCTCCCCCCTTCTTCTTCTTCTTCCTTTCCCCCCCTCTTCTTCTTCTCTCCCCTTCCTTCTCTTCTTCTTCTCTCCCCCCTCCCCCCCTTCTTCTTCTTCTTTCCCCCCCTCTTCTTCTTCTCTCCCCCCCCTTCTTCTTCTTCTTCTTCTTCTCTCTCCCCCCTCTTCTTCTTCTCTCCCCCCCTCTTCTTCTTCTCTCCCCCCTCTCTTCTTCTTCTCTCCCCCCCCCTCTTCTTCTTCTCTCTCCCCCCCTCTTCTTCTTCTCTCCTTCCCCCCTCTTCTTCTTCTCTCCCCCCCCCCTCTTCTTCTTCTCTCCCCCCTCTTCTTCTTCTCTCCCCCCTCTTCTTCTTCTCTCCCCCCTCTTCTTCTTCTCTCCCCCCTCTTCTTCTCTCTCCACCTCTTCTTCTTCTTCTCTCCCCCCCCTCTTCTTCTTCTCTCCCCCCCCTCTTCTTCTTCTCTCCCCCCTCTTCTTCTTCTCCCCCCTCTCTTCTTCTTCTCTCCCCCCTTCTTCATCTTCTTCTCCTCTCCCCCCTCTTCTTCTTCTTCTTCTCTCCCCCCCTCTTCTTCTTCTTCTTCTCTCCCCCCCCCCCTCTTCTTCTCTTCTTCTTCTCCCCCCCCCCTTCTTCTTCTTCTTCCTCCCCCCCTCTTCTTCTTCTTCTCTCCCCCCCCTCTTCCTTCTCTCCCCCCCTTCTTCTTCTTCTTCTTCTCTCCCCCCCCTCTTCTTCTTCTTCTTCCTCCCCCCCTCTTCTTCTTCTCTCTTCTTCTTCTTCTTCTTCTCTCCCCCCCCCCTCTTCTTCTTCTTCTTCTCTCCCCCCCCTCTTCTTCTTCTTCTCTCCCCCCCCCCCTCTCCCCCCCCTTCTTCTTCCCCCCTCTTCTTCTTCTTCTCTCCCTTCCTCTTCTTCTTCTTCTTTCTTCTCCTCCCCCTCTTCTTCTTCTTCTCTCTCCCCCCCCCCTCTTCTTCTCTCCCCTCCCCCTCTTCTTCTTCTTCTTCTCTCCCCCCCTCTTCTTCTTCTTTCTCCCCCCCCCCCCCTCTTCTTCTTCTTCTTCTCTCCCCCCCCCTCTTCTTCTTCTCTCCCCCCCCCCCTTCTTCTTCTTCTTCTCTTCTCTCCTCTCCCCCCCTTCTTCTTCTTCTTCTCTCCCCCCCTCTTCTTCTTCTTCTTCTCTCCCCCCCCCCCCTTCTTCTTCTTCTCTCCCCCCCCCTTCTTCTTCTCTCCCCCCCCTCTTCTTCTTCTCTCCCCCCTTCTTCTCTTCTTCTCTCCCCCCCTCTTCTTCTCTCCCCCCCCTCTTCTTCTTCTCTCTCCCCCCCCCTTCTTCTCTCCCCCTCTTCTTCCCTCTTCTTCTTCTTCTTCTCCTCCCTCCCTTCCCTTCTCTCCCCCCCCTCTTCTTCTTCTCTCTCCCCCCCTCTTCCTTCTTCCTCTCCCCTCTTCTTCTTCTTCTTCTTCTTCTCTCCTTCTTCTTCTTCTTCTTCCCCCCCCCTTCTTCTTCTCTCCCCCCCTCTTCTTCTTCTTCTTCTTCCCCCCTCTTCTTCCTTCTTCTCTCCCCCCTTCTCTTCTTCTTCTCTCTCCCCCCCCTTCCTTCCCTTCTTCTTCTTCTTCTTCTCTCCCCCCCTCTTCTTCTTCTTCTTCTTCTCTCTCCCCCCCCCTCTTCTTCTTCTTCTTCTCTTCTCTCCCCCCTCTTCTTCTTCTTCTTCTTCTTCTTCTCTCCCCCCCCCCCCCTTCTTCTTCTTCTTCTTCTTCTTCTTCTCTCCCCCCCTCTTCTTCTTCTTCTTCTTCTTCTCTCCCCCCTCTCTTCTTCTTCTTCTTCTTCTCTCCCCCCCTCTTCTTCTTCTTCTTCTTCTCTCCTCCCCCCTTCTTCTTCTTCTTCTCTCTCTCCCCCCTCTTCTTCTTCTTCTCTCTCCCCCCTCTCTTCTTCTTCTTCTCTCCTCCCCCCTCTCTCTTCTTCTTCTTCTCTCCCCCCCCCTCTTCTTCTTCTTCTCTCCCCCCCCCCTCTTCTTCTTCTCCCCCTCCCTCCTTCTACTCCCCCCACCCCCTCCACTCTCTTCTTCTTCACCCCCTCCACTCTCTCTTTTTCTCCCCCCCCCCCAGTAATCTGCATTGTGTGCAATGGTTTCAGTTAAAGAATGATAAAGCATATCGTGCAATGTGGTCACTTGTGTGTAATTTGTGTGATGTAGTCACATATCGTCATCTTGGTACAAAGCTCAGTCTGTTCACATGTCTGAAGTTCTGAACCATATGCAATTTTTTGTGTTCTTCAAGCTTTGGACTTTTTTTTTTTTTTTTGCCTCGGAGCAGCTCCAAAACCCACAGAAGAACACTAAAAATAAAAAGGATATATTTTTACGTGGTAGATCACAGAACTTACCTCTATATTAGGGGTGAGGTTGGGTTTAGAAGTCAGTGCTTCCAGAGGTTGAGTTTTTTGAGTTTTAATTTTTTTTTTTCAACTGCATTTGTACCATCATATAGGTGGGCTGTCTTTTTTTTTTTTTTTGGATATGTGTGTATATATGTGTATGTGTGTGTATATATATATATATATATATATATATATATATATATATATATATATATATATATTTGTGTGTGGCTGCATTAGTTTTTTTATTTTAGGGCAATACATTTTTTAGCAGATATAGAAACTTCCCATCGATCCTGGCAAAAATCCAGTGTCCTTGTAACTTACTGTGCATTGAACTGATAACATTGAGATTTCAGACTTATTGAAGCAATGCCTGTGTATTCTTGAGGTCCTGGACCTCAAATCGCATCAAAGTGGGACCAAAATAGTGCAGAGACTACTTTGAAGTCGCTGCTACTTGAAGTAGAACAGATATGAACAGTACTGATTGGAAATCATGGGGTACGACTTGTCATGTGACTTTGCAGTCCCAAGTCGCATGAAAAGTCGCACAGGTGGAAGCCGAGCCTTAGTATACGGGTCAGGTTAAACTTTAGATCAGGGATCCTCAAACTACGGCCCTCCAGCTGTTGCGGAACTACACATCCCATGAGGCATTGGAAACCTCTGACATTCACAGACATGACTGGGCATGATAGGAATTGTAGTTCCTGAACAACTGGAGGGCCGTAGTTTGAAGATCCCTGCTTTAGATAGTAGTTTTTTGTTTTTTTCAGGGCCTTTTTACATCTTAGTGGTACTTATTCGTTATGTTGTGCGTTGCAATAATCCAGACCATTCTATTGCATTTGCTGCCTTATGTACTAAAATGCACCAAATAAATGTGGCATTTTTGGCAGAGCACCACGATGTGGGTTGTGCTTCTATCAGAAAACTGTGTTGGGATGCCACCCAAAAAAAAATAACACTGCAGAGCACTAACACGCATAACGTGCGTTGTGTGTCACCGCAATGTAATAATGTATGATGACTTAATCTTGTTTGTTTTCAGCACAAAAACCTGTGTGCCCAAAATCTACCGAAAATACTGTGGAAATTAATGCGCTCCTCTGCCCCTGCTAATTATAAGGATATAGCGGATGGGGCGTGGGCACAGGTTGTCATGTCCTGACACGCTCCTCTACCATGCCATGGGGCATTGGTTGGGCTCAGGAAGCAATTTCAGGCTTTATAAATTTGGTCTTTATTTTTTTCTCAAGCACATCATCAGTTAAATTGGACGGACACTGATGAACCCCAATATACAGAACACATGACACAGTATATATATTATACCGCAATAATAGCCATCACCTGTCCCCGTCTGTTACTCCGCTCCGATGCTTACTCCTTCTACTCCTGCCATGTGATAGTTTAAACTTACACTACCGTACTAGAGACGCCCTTCAAGTGGCGTAACCGGAGCTCCTCCAAAAGTGTGTTTGATTTTTTTGATTTGTGAGCAAAAAATTAGTGGCTGCTAAGGCTGGATTGACACCTATGCATTTTTAGTGCTTTTTGCAGATTTGCACTACAGTCCATTTAACATGGTTTCCTATGGAACACGTTCTGTAGTGCAAATCTGCAGAAAGCACTAAAAATGCATAGGTGTGAATCCGGCCTAAGGGTGGATGCCAGCTTCCCTCTTTTTTTGACTATCTTCACACAGGTACCACATTTGCTCTTTGCAGCTTTTTTTTATGGAAGTACTTTGGGGGTTATTTACGAAAGGCAAAACCACTTTGCACTAAAAGTGTAAAGTGCACTTGAAATTGCGCTGGAAGTGCAGTAGCTGTAGATCCGAGGGGGACATGCAAGGAAAATAAAAAACAGCATTTTAGCTTGCACATGATTGGATAATAAAATCAGCAGAGCTTCCCCTCATTTCAGATCTACCCTCAGATCTACAGCGACTGCACCTCCAAGTGCACTTTCAGTGCGATTTTAAGTGCACTTCGCGCTTGTAGTTTGCACTTGTAGTGCAAAGTGGATTTGCCTTTTTGTAAATAACTCCCTTTGTTTTGTCAGTACATTCTGGCAGAATGTAGAGCGGATTCTGATTAGTCACCATAGGCATCAGACAGTTTTTTATTTCAAACCCTTTAAGGCCGCGTACACACGATCAAATTTATCTGCTGGAAAGGGTCTGACGGACCGTTTCAGCAGACAAATTCGATCGTGTGTGGTGGGGCGAGCAGATGGTTTTTTCCAGCAGACAAATTTTAAAGCATGCTTTAAAATCTGTCTGCTGGGAATCCGTCCGTCCGACATGTCTGCTGGGTTAGTACACTAACCAGCGGACATATCTGTCCGAAAATGATGGATTCGACGCATGCGTGGAAGTATTTTACTTCCTGGTTCGGTGACGTGGCGGCATCACCGCCACGTCTGCCGGCGGGGATTTTGGTTTGATCGTGTGTACACTATCAAACCAAAATAGCCCAGCAGACAAATCCGATCAAAACGCTCTGTCAGACCGATTTGATCGGATTTTTTTAGTCGTGTGTACGCGGCCTAATAGTTGCAGGCTGAATATATATATATTTTTTTTCCCCAATATGAATGTTTCCTATTTTTTTTTTTGCAGCCTGGTGTACAGAAGAGAAATCAAAAGAAGCGTTTTATTCACCACTGAGATACAAAGAGCCATTAGATCCCCAAAAAAATTTCCAGGTGAGATTTGCTGTTTCTGGTCACAGATGATCTCCGCTCCATGTGTTGGGCTTCAGTAGTATACTAGGAACTGCATGAAGCTGATTGGTCGTTGTACAGTTCTTTTTCTTTTTTTTTTCCCCTACTCGCAACTTGTAAAAAGTTAGTGAACCTGTCTGCATAAATAATTTGTGACATATCGCAATATACAAACACAAGGCCCCAGACCATTTCATGTGGTGTGAACTGGTCCTTATTGCAGAAAAGATAAACAGTAAAACCTTGGTTTGAGAGTAACTTGGTTTGAGAGCATTTTGCAAGATGAGCAAAATTGTTAAAATGTTTTACTTGATATAAGAGTAGCGTCATGTCACAACTGAGTATTAAAGAGAAGAGAGGCGCCTCTAAGTGCAGCAATATGGTTACATTTAATGAAGGCACAACATTTAGCAACTCACATGGTTGATGATTAAAACAGGAACATCTAAGTATGCAGGGATCCGGGGTAAAGCTGTCCCATAGACCATCCTCCGCACCGCCATTGAAGTCATTCATTCCACGAGCTGTTCAAGCCTCACTTTCAGATCGCTCTACTGCAGGGTAGTCTTCCGGTCACAATTGCAAACTGACAGCAGTGAGAGCCGGTGGTACAAAGGATGGTCTATGTGGACAGCTTTACCCCGGATCCCTACATACTTAGATGTGCCTCTATTAATCCTCAACCATGTGAGTTGCTAAATGTACCTTCATTAAATGTAACCATATTGCTACACTTAGAGGCGCCTCTCTTCTCTTGTATACTCTGCAGCTCCTGCTGGATTTTGCCTCTAATCCCCTTGTGGAGGCTGCCATTTGTGGATGGACATTTTATGGTTCACCAATTTATCACATCGCTATAATCTTTTTATATGGACTAAAATCTGAAGGACTTAAATGAATAAATGGTTGTGGAACGAATCATCTGAGTTTCCATTATTTCGTATGGGGAAATTTGCTTTGATATACAAGTGCTTTGGATTACAAGCATGTTTCTGGAACGAATTATGCTCGCAATCCAAGGTTTTACTGTAGTATTGCTACTAGAAACTGGCAAAAGATCCAGAACTAAAAACGCATGTAATAGCACGGAGTGTTTTGGTGACCATGTTTGCCAATGTATGGGGTACCGCTAAAAAATAATAGTACGTCTGCCAAAGAGTAAGTGTCGGGAAAGCGTGACGTTTTGCGTGTGTTCCCGGAACACATAAATGTAAACTAAGCCTTCGATAAAATCTGCAACACTATATTTTGCTGTTCTCAATACAGAAGATTATGTTTGCCTCTAACCTGCACAGCGACGTTATATAGATGTGAAATATATCCGCTATGTGTCATAGTGATTCTGCTCCTCTATCTCTACATTGTCCGGAATGTTACATGTTGACCAGAATATATATATATATTTTTTTAAGTAGCCTATTAAAGTAGATGTAAACTCAGTCACTATAATCACAGCTTATCTTTAACCACTTCCATACCAGGCACTTGCGCACCTTCCCGTCCAAGCCAATTTTCAGCTTTCAGCACTGTCACACTTTGAATGACAATTGTGCGGTCATGCTACACTGTACCCAAACAAAATTGGCGTCCTTTTTTCCCCACAAATAGAGCTTTCTTTTGGTGGTATTTGATCACCTCTGCGGTTTTAACTAATAAAAGACTGAAAATTTTTAAAAAAAAATATGTTTTTTTTTTTTTTCTGTATTTTTTTTTGTAAATAAGTTTTATCTTTCAATTACGGGCACTGATATGGTGGCACTGATGGGCACCGATGAGGTAGTACTGATGGGCACTGATAGGCGGTGCTGGTATGCGGCACTGATGGGCACTCATAGGCGGCACAGATGGGCACTCATGGGTGGAACTTATGGGTGGCACTGATGGGTACTTATGGGTGGCATAGGTGGGCACTGGGCATGGATTGGCACTGTGGGGTGGCACTGAAGGATCCATGTTGCCAGTCAGTGCCTATGTGTGGGCACTGACTGGCATCTTTATTTATTTTTTTACTGACTTTTTTTTTTTTTTGTCCTTTCCTGGTGGTCCAGTGTGGGCTTCCCTGGTGGTCTAGTATGGGTATCCAAGGGGGGGCTGCGCTGATAAACAATCAGCACAAACCCCCCCCTGTCAGGAGAGCCACCGATCGGCTCTCCTGTACTCGCCTCTGTCAGACGCGAGTGAGGAAGAGCCATCAACGGCTCTTCCTGTTTACATCGTGATCAGCCGTGATTGGACACGGCTGATCATGTGGTAAAGAGCCTCCGCCGGAGACTCGTTACCGAGATCAGAGATGCAGGGTGTCAGACTGACACCCCGCATCACCGATCGCTGCACGCCCAGCATGAAATCCTGCAGGACGTCATTAGACGTCCAGTCAGGATTTCAGAACCACTTCCCAGACGTCAATCTGCGATTGACCAGATGGGAAGTGGTTAAAGAGGAAGCTACTAGCTCATTATGAATAATTTGAGGTCGAAGCCCCCGCAGCGGTCCTTGTGCGCCTCCTCTGTTGCCGCCATGTCTCCCGGAGTGACTTCAGGGTATCGCGACTCCGGCGTTGTGATTGGCTGCAATGACGTTGCTCCCGCCACTAACGGCACGATCGCCGTTAGTATCGGCACGCTCAGTGCGCCTGCGCGCCGTTGTCTATGGCGCATGCACCGTAGACATCATTGTCGGTCTATTGCAAATGTCTCCTACAACGTGTAGGTTTAGGAGATCTTTCTTGCACCTACAGGTAAGCCTTAATCTAGGCTTATCTGTAGGTACAAGTAGTCTGTAAGGGTTTACAACCACTTTAATGCGATCATTATAATTTCAGTATTCCTAAAACCCTTCCTATTCTAGGGTGACAACTCCCTGTCCCTGTCTCCTAATTCTGCTGTGTTGCCTTGTGGTTTTCCAATAAAGTCTACAGTTGGCTGTTTCAACACCCAGGACATACACAGACATAGGGGGTTATTTACGAAGGGCAAATCCACTTTGCACTACAAGTGCAAAGTGCACTTGGAAGTGCAGTCGCTGTAAATCTGAGGGGTAGATCTGAAATGAGGGGAAGCTCTGCTGATTTTATTATCCAATCGCGTGCAAGCTAAAATGCTGTTTTGCATTGCATGTCCTCCTCGGATCTACAATGACTGCCCTTCCAAGTGCACTTGTAGTGCAAAGCGGATTTGCCTTTAGTAAATAACCCCCAGTGTCCACTGTTGTATGGGAAGCATGCCCTGAGAAATGCCATGCTGTCATGAAGTGTCTTCAATGAGGCCTGCAAGAGAAAAGTGGGGGAAAAAGGATTTTATTCTAAAACGGTAATTGTCAATGATGCACAATAGACAGGAGACTAACCGCCGTTTTATTTTTTACTTTTCCGGCTTAGTTTTTTTTTTTTTTTGTGTGTGTTTATAGTATTTTTTTGCTCATTCATGGTGGAGTCCTGGTTTTGCGTTCTCCATGTGTCAGACCACATGCTCCTCATTACATTCACCCGAGACACAAGAGGGTCATTAATAGGAGTTTGTTTGCAGGAAGATTTTGTTCACATGATTCCACTTCCTCTGATTGCATCTTACATAACGCAGCTCCATTTCCCAGAACCTATGTATCAGTTCTCTGCTAGTTTATCTTCATTCTTCTTTGCGTTTCCCACAATCATTTGATGGGATTTCATCAGTAATCCTTTGGCAGGTTGTAAATCGGCACAAAGCTGTCGTAGGAGTCGCTATATTTGATTGGCCCCCGCCATTGTTGCTGTGGCCATATTTATCACCACAATGATATAAATATTGCAGGAGCTTGGGTGAGAAGGGTCAGGTGAAGTAGACATTGGATCTTCCACACTGCAGGTAGTCTGAGGTGTCCTCAGGCACTGACCACCAAGGTTCATGGGAATGGCAGTCATTAAGGATGGACTAGGCCAGGGGTGAAACTCGGTTTCATTAGGTGCCGCATCAGCATTAGGGTAGCCGGTTGCACATGTAAGACCCGATGTCACCACCTCCCCCCCCCCCCGCTCACCAAAATCAGCTGTCAGGATTCACACACCCTCCCTTACATCACAGTGCACCTCCCTTACTTGGTGCTGCTGTGGGGAAGAAGCTCAGGTAGAGCTGGGAAGCGGAAAGTGCAAGGTCTAGCGGAGCATCAAAGGAGCTGAATGCTGAGACCGGGGAGGTGGAGATGAGGAGGTGCTGCGGCTGCCCCCCTCTCTGCTGCCGACTGCAGAGACGAGCCTCTCCACAGCTGCATGGAGAAGCACAGGATCTGGAGGAGGCGTTCTGTTCTCCTCTTTGCTGTAAACTGTAAAAAGAAAATATGGACAGCCGCACTGCAAAAAACATTGATGGTTGTCTTTATTTAAAAAAAGGAAAAATGCACTACACGTCACAGCACCACTGACGCGTTTCGCACTATAAATTAGTGCGTAATCAAGTTTGCTGCAAACTGCTGAGAAAGGGTGGGGGTGGAGAGGAAGGGGGTTTCGCAGCTGCAGGAGAGAAGTGTGACCGGCAACGTGTCTCCTGGAGTAATTTCCGGGTTGCGGGCTCTGGCGCTATGATTGGGCACGGCTGCTGAAGAAATGGCACGAGCGGGCTGTTTCTTCAGTACGCATGCGCCGATAATGTATATGGATGGTTTAGGAGATATTTACAGAACCTACAGGTAAGCCTTATTCTAGGCTTACCTGTAGGTACAAGTGGTGTAACAGGGTTTACTACCACTTTAAGAATTTCTCTAGAATTTCCAAATTCTATTCAGTCATAGGCCCCGTACACACGACCGAGTTTCTCGGCAGAATCCAGCGAGAATTTTTGCTGGGAGACGTATTCTGCCGAGAAAATCGGTCGTGTGTACACTTTCGACGAGCATCCCGTCGGGAAGCTCGTCGAGCCAAAATAGAGAGCATGTTCTCTATTTCCTCGTTGTTCAATGAGGAAATTTGGCTCGACGACCTTTTCGACCGCTCATCGGGAACCTCGACGGGCGGAACGATGAGTTTCGCCCGACGAGGTTCTCGGTCGTGTGTACGCGACCTCAGTCCCATATTCAGTCATAGTCCCTTTATAAATAGTGGAAGAAGGAAAACCATGCTGTCGCAGGTACACAACGCGTTTCATTGCCACCTGGGGAAATCTTTCCCAAGTGGAAGCAGAGTCTTAAAAAAAAAACACGTCAGTGTCTGTATTCCCTGGTTGCATTTTTAATCTTCTCTAAATAATATGTTGCAGGTAAATCTTCCAGTAAGGACACCTGTTCTGGTGACAACTAAGAATAGGATTTCTTTCTTTTGTGTCTCCGCGCCCAGACGCCACACGTATTTTAAAAAGGCGCCCTTTCCTAATGCATGTAAAACAAGCAAAACGTTTTGGTTTTAGATACACCTATATACCTTCAGATCTGATGGGTTCCTGAAACTCTGCTTTTTCTCAGTGGGTGTTGTTAGAATCTCCTTTTGCTCTTATTTTTACAAAGCTTTGTTGTGATTTCTCACTAAGACCGATTTGTCGCTCAGACCTAGTGTTTTGCCTCTTGCTGTCCTGGCAGGCAAGGGGTTAAATCCCATGGAGGGTGACATCATGTGTTAGTGGGATCACAGCTGCAGTGGCGGGTCGGGGGAGGAGGGGGGCGTTGGACCCCTGGCTGTGGCGGGCTGCAGAGCCATGATGTCATGGTGAAGTTATGTTACATGTAATGGTGGGGAGGCTCTGTTCTCCTGCAGGCAGCGTGCAGCATAATAAATGACGGTGGCTGGGCGCCTGGCATACAGAGGCTACAGTGCCACTCGGGGGGTTAATCCCCACTCCAGAGACATTGGGGGGCCCAGTCATCAATGTGTCCATGGGCCAGAGCCGGGAACTCTATAGATTAGTCTGAGATGCTTCATACTTTGCTGGTAACATGAGTGTGAATAGCAGTGCTGCTCACTCTGCTCCGTTCAGAGACGTTGGCAGTGAGATTTTAACCCCTGTGCTGCTCTAAAGTCTGTCTTTTTCGGAAGTTCTAACTAAAGCTTTCCTAGTCAGCTTCCCTATTCAACATGCTTATAACATTTTTTAAATAAAAATATTCTGTTTTTTTATTCCATACTTTATTTTGGATCCAGTAATGTCATCACTGGGACACGTGATTCTCTGTGCAATGCAGGCAGATAGGAGAGGACTGCAACCCCCCCACCCAGCCAGCCAACCTCTCCCACCCCCTTTGCTTGCTCGTTCCCCATTTCAACCCCCCCCCCCCCCAATCGAACAATCGATCACCACTCTGCTTGTCCACCAGGCTGCCTGCCAGCCCCGCACTTACCCCCTCTGGGTCACGGCTTCAGCTGCCCCACCCCAAGTCTAAGCAATTGCTTCTCCTCGTGGCCAATCGGTCTCAAGACCTGCTTACTGATTGGTCGGGAAAGACATTAGCAAATATTCAATAATGTTACACAACTAGGTGGGCTCAGGGTGTCCCAAGCCCACCCTTTTTGAAGCCAATTGGAGCCTCAGGCTCTAATCCATGCTTCAAAAAGCACCCTTAAAAAAAAATTGAAATCCATGCGTCCAGCGCCCTGCATGTATATTGGGGGCCAGGCGCATGGATTAGAGGGATGCCCCTAATGGAACGGCCACGACTCCTCTATTCACACCAATGCATTTTTCATGCTTTTTTCAGAATTGCAGGACATGTTTTTTATCATGGGTTCCTATGGAACATGTTCACTTTAGTGCATTTTTGTGCCTCTGCGCTTTTGGAAATGGTAAGGAACTTCTTTCTTTTAAACACAAAATGCTTTTTTTTTTTTTTGCAAACAAAATTGCGTAACACACCTAAATGCATGTACATACATCTAAACACACAGCACTTGAGCGTTCATTCATTTCAGTGGGCAAAACAATTTTCATACACCGTATAGTTTTGCACAGAGTGGCCCCTGAAAACTGACTTCTGGGGTCCCTCGGTGGCTCTTGCAGCTTTTCCCCCACATCAGATAACCCCCTAGGAGAAGTGCTCTCACGGGGGGTTACCTTGCGGGCATGCTCCCGAGTCCATCATTCGGCACCTGCGTCATTGGATTTGATTGACAGCAGGGGGAGCTGCGCTGCTATCAATCTATCCAATCAAGTGCCGAGAACCCCGGGCAGAGGGACAGCGCGTTCTCGCCAGGTGAAATTCCAGGGCTCAGGTAAGTAAAACTGGGGGGCGGGTCACTCACTGTCAGGTGTTTTTTCACCTAAATGCATAGGATTCATTAAGGTGAAAAAACATGAGCGTTTACAGCCCCTTAAGTGCTTGACGTGATTAAACGCGTTGGTAGAAAAGTTAGTTTTAGGCACATTTTTTGACGTTGCTTTTCTCCTGCCAGGAGAAAGGAACGTAGAAGCATTTGGCTTGCCCAGTGTGCACGGGGCCTTACATTTCTCCTTTTGGGCTTGTTGATTCAATAAACTTTATCTTTTTTATGTAAGATAACAAAGTAAAGTATCCAATTCCGATTCCCTTTTAGCACGACCTGGCCCAACAATAGTTAGTTCATTTTTGCCAAAGGAAAATTCTTGGCCAAGCAGCTCCCGCATCCAGTCAGATGTTCTTTCATTCTGTCGGCAGGCTGAACAAAAGAAATCTATAAGTGTATATCTAGCTTAACCCCTTTGCGTCAACTGCCTCCCGCCACTTTGAGTTCTAAAAGCCGGAAGGCGGGCGTTCGAATCATGTGACCGCTAAAATTGGTTGTTACAGCGGTCCCATGATCAGAAAGTTCCCAATCTCAAGTATGCATCAGGTGCTTAACAATCCCCCCCCCCCCCCCCGGCTCCCGCTAGGGCCTCTTTCACATTGACACGTTTTTCAGGCGGTCTAGCGCTAAAAATAGCGCTGCTATGCCGCCTGATAAAATCGTGCCCTGCAGTCTTCAATGTGAAAGCCCCAAGGCTTTCACACTGAAGCGGTGCGCTAGTGGTATAGGAATGGGGTGTTTACAGCTCTCCTTCCCATTGAAATCAATGGGAAACCCTGGTAATAAGGTCAGCAATGCGCCTCTGCCTTTTTTTCGGCCGCTAGCGGGGGTTAAAACCACACAGCTAGCGGCCAAATATCTCCGTAATTACGACGGTATAGCGGCGCTGGAAATCGCGCCACTATACCGCCAACGCACCTCCGCTGCGCCGTGTGAAAGGGGTCTCAGTGATTTACACATGGCGGCATATATGTGGGCACTTGGCGTTAAGGCCCTCCCGCCAAGTGGGCACATATGTGTTTGTGTGGCCAGTGTCAAGAGGTTTTTTTTTATATATATATCAATCTATCTAAAAAAAATCTAAAAAAATCTAAAAAAAATATATATATATAATTGTTTGTTTGTTGTTTGTTTGTTTTTATTTCTTAATTACTCGCTTTACAACAAATTTAATGGTTTCGTTGCGAGGCCATCAGAAACAAAATCAACATAGTTCAGACATATAGGTACACAAAAACATAGAAAATCTAAAACATGATTAAAAGGAGGAAAAAAATTTGTCACATTGAGTCCATTAATATACATTTAGGTTAATTAACTTTTCATTCATCTAGGGCATCCATATCTAAAATAGTTCATTTTTAGAGTTAGATTACAAAATTCACATACCAAATATCACTGACTACATTTTTCTATATACAGTACTCAATCAAACTACATAATCTAATCAGATCCAGGGTTGCGTAGGTGACCTTTCATCATTTTTTTGAATTGGTTAAAAGTTTTTGCCCTTCTAATATCAATCGGCAGAGCATTCCATTGCACCGCCGCTTGGTATGAGAATGAGCGACCACCAATTCGGATATTCTTTATTTTTGGGATGTTTACGCGATAATATCCATCTTCGCGTAACTGTCGCGTTGGAACATGTTTGACAACCTTATCCATTATATATTTTGGTGTCATAGCATTAAATGTTTTATACATTAAACATGCTATTTTTAATTTAATGCGTTTATCGATATATAATATAATTTTTTTTTTTTTTTTAGGACAAACAAAGCTTTCTTTTGGTAGTGTATTACAAAAAACAATAAATTAAGAGGGTGAAGGCACTAATTGGAAATGGAATTGGAAACCAACTTTATTTACAAAAACAAACACTTTATTTTTTATTTTTTATTTCTATGTCAGATCGCTTTTACTGACATATTTGATCTGCAGATGAGTGGAGCAGTCTTACATTGTGTCTATCTTCTGAACAATGTTTATAAACCGTGTCGGACAGTCCATTGTCTGACAGTAGCATATTCTACAGCAGCTATACTTACACAGCAACTCCCAGCTGTCAATTTGACAGCCGGAAATTGCCTGCAATTGCACAGCCTTTGTTGGAAAAAAAACATTGTCCATGTCTTGCTCTACCCAGCCTGTTTAAGCCTATGGTGGTTCTGCAGGCCATCCAGAGGAGTACAGCTCCAGCCATGGCATTGAATAGCCTGTGTGGTATGTGGCACAGTTGGAGCTGGACGTAGAGGCTGTGTGGCAGCAGGTAGACGCTTGGGACTCCCTAAATATATAGTGTAGGTCGTGGCTAAAGGAAAGAGGGGACATTTAAAGGCCAACTTTATTTAATGTAAGCTGACGTTTTTTAAGGGCAATTTTAATACAATTAGGTAATCCCCCCCCCCCAACAGGGACACATAATGGTGAACACCTGACAGAGGCTCTACTCCTTTCCTGCTTCATCCAGATTTAAATGCAAAAGTTTTATTAGAGTTGGGCTTTAAATTGCAGGCAGTAATACCTGCAATATTTCTATGCAAAATATATAGATCTTTTCTCCCAGTGCATCTAGTGCCCACACAAACGGTTGGTACTCCAGTGTTCCTAGACCCTCCCTGTTGACTATAACCCCTCATTTTCTGGTCCCTGGAAGTTATCGATAATCTGCGCTCTCCCCATCATATGAATGCTGTACTAGATTCATTCGTCTTCATATTGTGAGACTCCTGAGACTGAAATCATGCCAGGATGAGTCAGCGGCGGTTGTGCGCCATTAACCCTCTCCTGCCTTTCTGCAGCTTTTATTTTCATGTCCTCTTCCCTCACTCTTTGGGCTTCTTGGACCCAGAATGTTGGATTCGTATGAGTCCAGCAGAACAATCGGCAGCAAAATTGTATTTTTTCTTGTCTGCTCCTTTGAACTTCCACAGGGGCATTGCAGTCGATGACTTTTCCCTAGAGTCAATATTTGTATATCTGAGTTCTTTGGGTTCTGGGCACGCATTAACCACTTAAGGACCTTGCCTGTTTTTCAGATTTGGCGTTTACAAGATTAAAACATTTTTTTTTGCTAGAAAATTACTTAAAACCCCCAAACATTATATATATTTTTTCTAACACCCTAGAGAATAAAATGGTGGTCATTGCAATACTTTTTGTCACAACGTATTTGCGCAGCGGTCTTACAAGCGCACGTTTTTTGGGAAAAAAATAAGACAACAGTAAAGTTAGCCCAATTTTTTTATATATTGTGAAAGATAAGGTTACGCCGAGTAAAATTATACCCAACATGTCACGCTTCAAAATTGCGCCCGCTCGTGGAATGGCGTCAAACCTTTACCCTCAAAAATCTCCATAGGCGACGTTTAAAAAATTCTATAGGTTAAATCTTTTGAGCTACAGAGGAGGTCTAGGGCTATAATTATTGCTCTTGCTCCAACGATCGCGGTGATACCTCACTTGTGTGGTTTGAACATCGTTTTCATATGCGGGCGCTACTCGCGTATGTATTCGCTTCTGCGCGTGAGTTCGTCGGGACGGGGCGCTTTAAAAAAAAAAATTCTCATTTCTTTTTATTTATTTTATTATATTTTACACTGAAAAAATAATAATAAAATAAAATGGATCACTTGTATTCCTATTACAAGGAATGTAAACCTGCCTTGTAATAGAAAAAAGCATGACAGGTCCTCTTAAATATGAGATCTGGGGTCAAAAAGACCTCAGATCTCATATTTAGACTTAAATGGAAAAAAATAAAATTGCTATGCTATAGGGATGGGTGGGGGCCATCTTGCCCTCACTCGTATCCCTGTCGAGCAGGAGAGGAGGACATCGGCGCTGCCGACGACTCCAGTAAGGCGCCGGAGGGGGGGCCCTCTACCGCCGCCGATAACGGTGATCTTGCGGCGAATCCGCCGCAGAGACCACCATTATCGTTTACAGGACCGCTCACTGAAAAGATGAATATCTCAGTTGTGGCAGCAGATGCTGCCGTTACCGAGATGTCCATCTTTAAAAACAGGACATGAGCGGGGCCTTAAGTGGTTAAGATGGCATGGAAAGCTACCTTTCCTTTCCAGACCTACAGGGTCAGGGGTACTTTCATACATGGAATGGCTTTTGGAACTGTCAGTATCTTATTATGTCCACATGAAGAAATACCTGACATGTCACAGTATCATTTTTCAGAAAAATGGCATGATTAAAAATCTATCCTTGTCTGACTTGAGATGTTATGAGTTCATTGCAGGCAGGAGGAAGCAAGTCCTTCCCCAGTAGTCAGTGGAAAATTGTGAGCGGAACAGCAGCTGCCTCAGTCATATGCAGCTGCTGTTTGGGTATACTAATTTCTGCTACTATCATTGCGGATAATTGTTGTTTCCACCTATTCTGTGAAAGGGTTAAACAGCGTTTCCAGTCAGGTCACTTTTACTTGCACCTCGTATGGACGCAGAACACTCCCATCTGATAGAACAGCGTCCACGCCCTATGAGCTCACCGCTCACCTTATCTGTCAATACTTTTTTTATTGCAGGCCAGAAATCCCAGTGACTTCACCTCCCGCAGCCTCCAATTACAGCTGGGAACGGCGGTCATTATCGCAGCGCACTCAGGTGGCAATTAACCAAACTTTATATAAGACGCCTCATGGGTTACTAGCGTTCAAGTATACAGCAAAGTTCTCAAATGTACCCGGTGTAATGATTAATTTGATCTCAGTGACTTATGTTGCGTTATGGTTTATAGAACTGTATTCTGATAATTCATTTATGTCAAGATAACCAGAATATTTGATAAGACAAATGTGATAAAGCCGTGTCTGCTTTTTACATCTCTTTAAATAGTACTGGTCTCTGCTGAGCTGTAGCAACTATGTATTAAAGTGCCCCTGTGCCCAGACTATCCGGAAAGTATTCACAGCGCTTCACTTTTTCCATGTTACTGCCTTTTATCAAAATGGATTCAATTCATTATTTTTCTCAAAATTCCACAAACAATACCTCATAATCACAACGTGAAAGAAGGTTGTTTGAAAACTGACCAACAACCAAAAAACTGATTGGTTGGCAGGTTTTTTTTTTTTTCAGGCGGACCTGATCGGACGCTCAATTCACCCCTATGGGGCAGCAGATTTCAGCGGTGACATATCTGCTGACACGCTGCTATCCAATCCTGTCCACCAAATCCAGATGGTTTGTGACTCTATTTTCCATCCGTCTGGCAGATGTGATCGAATGAAAACGGTCTGTTTTTTTTCATCCGATCTCCCCATAGAGGAGAACTGACTCTGATGGGTCCGTCTCGGCACTGTGATCGGAGATGGACCTGTCATCCACCGACATTACCAAAAACTGGACTTCCCTCCAAAATTTATGAAATGTGGGGAAATGTGTTCAGGTCTGATAAAACCAAGGTTGAACTTTTTGGCCATAATTCCAAAAGATATGTTTGGTGCAAAAACATCATTACACATCACCAAAAGAACACCAGACCCACAGTGAAGCATGGTGGTGGCAGCATCATGCTTTGGGGTTGGTTTTTTTTTCAGCTCGAACAGGGGCCCTAGTCAAGGTAGAGGGAATTTCCAGTTCCAAATATCAGTCAATATTGGCACAAAACCTTCTTCAGGCTTCTCTAGAAAGCTGAACATGAAGAGGAACTTCCTCTTTCACCATGACAACAACCCAAAGCATACATCCAAATCAACAAAGAAGAAGATTTAGGCCGGGTTCACACCGTCCCTGCATGCGGCTCACACCAGGAGTCGGTGCGTGCGGGTTCACCGGTTCAGGTCTGATTTTTAGCCCGAATTTTGGGCTGAAATGGAACCTGGCACGCATTTTTCTGACGCACCGCACCGGACCCGCTGCGGAGATATATTTAACCCGGCTCCATAGAGAGCCAGTCACATTATTCTGCTATGCGAATTGAATGCAGGGAAATGCACATTCAATTTGCATAGGTGTGAACCCGGCCTAAAGTTTTAGACTGGCCCAGACCTGAATCCGATTGAAAATCTGTGGAGTGATCTGAAGAGGGCTGTGCGCAGGAGATGCCCTCGCAATCTGACAGATTTAGGGAGTTTTTGCAAAGAGTGGGCAAATCTTGTCAAGTCAAGATGTGCCTTGCTGATAGACCCATACCCAAAAAGACTAATAAAATCAAAAGGTGCTTGAACAAAGTATTCGTTTTAGGGTGTTCACACTTATGAAACAATATTTACATTTTTTTTTTTTTTTTTTTACTTCCCTCCACCTAAAAGATTTTAGTATGTTGTTCAATCGAGTTGTGCAGTTTATAGGTCACATCAAAGGTGAAAAAAGTTCTGAAATAATTTATCCTTTTTTTTTTTTTTTTTTCATCCTGACTCCCAGTTCTTGTCAATGAAAAACATCCCAGCAGTATTATGCTGCCACCTCCATGCTTCACTGTAGGGATGATATTGGCCAGGTGATGAGCGATGTCTGTTTTTCTCAAGACATGACGCTTGGCATTCAGGCCAAGGGGTTCAATCTTTGTTTCATCAGACCAGAGAATTTTTTTTTTTCTCATGGTCAGAGTCCTTTAGGTGCCTTTTGACAAACTCGATGGGCTGTCATGTGCCTTTTACTGAAGAGCGGCTTCCTTCTGGCCACTCTATCATACAGGCCTGATTGGTGGAGTGCTGCAGAGATGGTGGTTCTTTTGGTGGTTCTTTTGGAAGATTCTCCTCTCTCCACAGGGAAATGCTGGAGCTCTGTCAGATTGACCATCAGGTTCTTGGTTGCCTCCCTGACTAAGGTCCTTCTCCCCCGATCACTCATTTTGGCCAGGTGGCCCGCTCTAAGAAGAGTCCTGGTGGTTCCAAACTTCTTCCCTTTACGGATGATGGAGGCCACTGTGCTCATTGGGACCTTCAATGCTGCAGACATTTTTCTGTACCCTTCCCCAGATCTGTGCCTCGATGCAATCCTGTCATTCATTCATTGGTCTTCATGCCTTGGTTTGTGCTCTGACACGCACTGTGGGACCTTTTATATAGACAGGTGTGTGACTTTGCAAATCATGTCTAATCAATTGAATTTACCACAGGTGGACTCCAATCAAGTTGTAGAAACATCTCAGTGATAATCAGTGGAAACAGGATGCACCTGAGCTCAATTTTGAGTGTCATGACAAAGCCTGTGAATGTGTGTACTATTTTTTTTTTTAAGGGCTACTTTAGACCAGACGCAGTTCCGTTCAGTTCCGTGCGCTTTTTTTCTGCACAAAATGCATGCAGTGTTTTCCATGTATTCCAATGGCTCTAGTTCACACTAGGGGTGCAACGGATCAAAAAAATCAAGGATCGATCCTCGGATCAGATGTCACGGATCGATCGTTTTTGGATCAGCAAAAAAAAAAAAAATCTTGTTACACCAACCTAATCACTATCCACCCCCTCCACCCTGGTGTAGAGACATGCTCCCCAGGTGATGGTGTAGCTCCTACCTGCAGGTGCAGAGCTCACCGATGCTGTCTGTAGTGAGCGCGCTGAGGCGGGGAGGCGTGTCACGCTGTGCTCTGACAAGCACATGGGGGTGGAGCAATTTGGCCACCGCTCCGGAGCTAGGCCTAAGCCGGGGACTTTCCTACGGCTGAGGCTCCGGAGCGCTCCGCGGGGTGACCCGTTCGGATCACGGATCGGTCACGATCCGTTGCACCCCTAGTTCACACCATGCAGCCAGTTTCTGCACCAGAAACTGACTGAAAACTGACTTCATGGTGTGAACTAGAGCCATTGGAATACATGGAAAACACTGTACATGCATTTTTAGTGCAGAAAAAATGCACACAGAACTGCATCTGGTGTGAACTAGCACTAAATAAATTTGAAAAAACTTCTTTCACATTATCATTATGGGGTATTGTTCTGTAGAATTTTGAGGGAAATAATTAATTAAATCCATTTTAGAACAAGGCTGTAACATAACAAAATGTGGAAAAAGTGAATACTTTCTGGATGCACTGTATATTAAAGGGGTGTTCCAGCCCAAAATTGTGTTTATTATAAGTCAGCAGCTACAAAAAGTGTAGCTGCTGGCTTTTAATAAACACTCACTTACCTGCTCCTGCGTTCCAGCGACGCGCCGACCGGGGCTCCGCTCCTCTCCCCCCCCTCCCCAGCTGGCGTCTCCATTCCTACTGTGGGCACCCAGCTGTGACAGCCTTCGGCTTCACGGCCGGGCACCCACTGCGCATGGGCGAGCCGCACTGCGCGCGCGCGGCGCGGCTCGCCGCTGATTGGAGAGGCGATCACATGGGACCTGTCATGTGTCCCATGTGATCGCCTACAGGGAGGGGCTGGTGTAGGCGATTAAGGCTTAATCGCCTAACCAGCCCCTCGGCGGAAGCAGGAAGTGGGACAGCAAGTCCCACTCCTACTGAAGCCCCCACTCCCCCCCAAAAAAATTACATGCCAAATGTGGCATGTAAGGGGGAGGGGAGTGGATTAAAAAAAAGTTATTTTTTAGAAGGAACTTCTCTTTAAAACGGTTACGTATTCATAACAAACAGTAGAAAAGCTTTAGGGGTCATTTACATCTTATAGTTTAATGCTATTTTAAATGCAGGAGGAACATACATGAAAGAAAAACCTATGCATTTTAGTACGCCTAGTTTTCACTATTGCTGTGCTTTCACATACATTTAAAAAGTACAGCATGCTGCATTTCTTTAGAACCAGAACACCCACTGAATGCAGCCCAAACACATGTAAATGAGCAGCTGGTTTAGGCTCTTGGCGACTCACTCAGAGCATGAGGCAGGTGCTGCAGCCTATCCATTCACTACAGATTGGTAACATCACTGAGAATGCAGCCTATCCATTCACTAGAGCAGTGGTGACGAACCACCTTGGCACCCCAGATGAGATGTTTTGGAATTACATTTCCCACAATGCTCAGCTACACTCAAGCGTGCATGAGCATCATGGGAAATGTAGTTCTAAAACATCTGAAGTGCCAAGGTTCGCTACCACTGCTCTAGAGATTGGATAGGCTGTATTCTCAGTGATGTTACCAGTCTCTATAGAATGGATAGGCAGTATTCTCAGTGATTTTTACCATTCAATAGAGACTGGTAACATCACTGAGAATACAGCCTATCCATTCTATAGAGACTGGTAACATCACTGAGAATACAGCCTATCCATTCAATAAAGATTGGTAACATCATTGAGAATGCAGCCTAACCACTCAATAGAGACTGAGGTGACATCACTGAGAATGCAGCCTATCTATTCACTAGAGACTAGTAACATCACTGAGAATGCAGCCTATCCATTCACTAAAAAGTGAAAGCCGAAAGACTTCAGTGATCTTTCCCAGTATGCCTTCATTAGTCACATGACTTGGGATGGTGTCAGGTCCTGGACTGCCTATTGGGTCAGTACGTGACTGGTACAATAAGGAGAAGCATTAGTTGGTGTTCTAATTTTTCAAGCAATACGCAGATTAGAATCTGCCCAGTTGGGATATAATCGCAGCTCAGACACAGACGCATGGGTTGCATTATCTGTATTTCTTCAGATGGAAGGAGTCATATTGCAGAGAGCTTTGAGGACATCCACTAGGAAACGTGTGTGAGTGTAAACAGGCTGTCATCTCTTACCTCCTTTCCAGGACTTTATCGCTGATGTCACTCAGTTAATATTAAACTGTAGATTTCATGTTGTTGTTGCAGACTGAGACAGAGGGGAAAAAAAAAATTGTGAGCATTTTATGAACCAGGCCACCTGTAAAATAGGAACTTTATTCACCTAAAAAAGATGTGATACTTAGGGGAAGATATATTCCTGTGCACAGTTAGCTCCCTGTCCATTTAAAGAATGCTGAAAGTAATGTTTCCTTAAAGGAGTTGTAAATAAAACATTTTTTATTTATTTTTGCTGAAATGACTGTTTACAGGGTATAGAGACATAATAGTTAACTGATTCCTTTTTAAAAATGATAAAAAAATGTTGCGCTTTAAAATTGCCCATGCAGTGGCGACAATCGATGCAAATTTTACTATCCGCAGGCAACACTTTAAAAGCCTTTACAGATACGACTTTAGATTTACAAAAGAGGTCTGGTGCTGGAATTACTGCCCATGATCTAATATTCGCGCCTCTCATGTGCGGGACAATCGCTTGTGTGCGTGCGGGTTCGAAGCATGCGTACGCCTTTGCACGCAAGCACGAGGGCGTTTTTTAAATGCTTTTGAGTTTTTTTTTTGTGCACCTTCGCCTTCCCCTTCCCCTGATTAGATTCAGTGCTGTGTCCAAAAGCAATGGCACTGCTCTCTATCTCCTCAATGGACTCAGTACAAGCAGTGGAAGCTGTTGGCTCCTGCTGCCGTCAATTAAGTTCAGTGATGAGAGCAGAGGGCGGGGCCGAGCTGCACTGTGTGTCAATAGATGTATGCAGTGAGGCTTGGAAGCAAGTCCACAACAGTGCCCCTTACCATACGGCTTGCTATGGGGGCACTTGGAAGGCAGGAGGAGAAGGGGAGAATCAGAGCTGCTCTGTGTAAAACCATTACACAGAGCAGGAACCTAGCCAAGCATACATGGCTGTGCCTTGTAGGGAAGTTGAGAGGGCAACAGCCAAGGAGCCCAGGTGTAATAATTGTCTAAAACTCAGCCCAGTCAATGAATGTTCTCCTCTATTACCCATAGATGGGAGGATCATCCACTCCATCATCTCATACCAGAGATATTTAAATTAGATAGTGTGGCTGATATTACCTCCTTCTAATCCACCTATTTAAAGCAAAAGATCAATTTGTATGTTTTACAACTGCATGACCTTCATATTCTGTTCCTTTGACATGTTTCAGTTGCTGGGAGCTGCAGGGTGATGCATTTAGGAAGCTTAGAGAAGATACTGAGGTCTTCAGCACTGCAGGTGCACTCCTCTGTAGTACATTGAGCAGGTCACACTGAAAGCTGACACAGTGAATAATGGTGTCACCTATATAAAGTGTGATTGGGATACAGTAAAACCTTGACTTGCAAGCATAATTTGTTCCAGAAACATGCTTGTAATCCAAAGCACTTGTATATCAAAGCATTTTTTTTACAGGGTATAAAAGAGAAGAGAGGCACCTCTAAGTGTAGCAATAAGCTGCTAAATGTTGTACCTTCATGAAATGTAACCATATTACTAGATGCTCCTCTCTTCTTTTTTATACTCAGTTGTGACATGACGCTTCTCTTATATCAAGACATCACTTGTATATCAAGGCAACATTTTATTAAAATATTTTGCTCATCTTGCAAAACGCTCTTAAACCAAGTTACTCTCAAACCAAGGTTTTACTGTATTTGGATCAGAAGACTTGCTTAGCAGACTTACAAATATGTTTACCTAGAAAGCTATTGACATGTTCTGTACGTATTTTGTCTGGTGTTCTGCTTTTACAATGGGAGAACCCTGGGGTGGCAGATGATCAGAATATTCCACTGTTGTGGTGCACTGTTTGGTCCTGTAGATAGAATTCAAACATAATGGATTGTTAATATTTGCCTTCATGTTGCATAGTTTTGGTAAGTTAAAAGTACCGTATATACTCGAGTATAAGCCGACCCGAATATAAGCTGAGGCACCTAATTTTACCACAAAAAAATGGGAAAACTTATTGACTCGAGTATAAGCCTAGGGCAGTGATGGCGAGCCCTGGCACCCCAGATGTTTTGGAACTACATTTCCCATGATGCTCCTGCACTCTGTAGTGTAGCTGAGTATCATGGGAAACATAGTTCCAAAACATCTGGGGTGCCAAGGTTCGCCATCACTGGCCTAGGGTGTCCATCTGCATGCCTCACTGTGCCCATGCCTCACTGTGCCCATGACTAGACTGACGTTTAACATGGGAGTCTATGGAAGGGGTGGCCGGCTTTGAAAAATCGGTGCTCCCTAGCTGTAGGTCTCCCAGACAACAAACGTTGCACACTTGTAGAGGAGAATTTGGGCTATATGTGTGCCATGTTTTGGGTCTAGGGGACCTACGACCGGCCAGTACCAGGTCCCCAAAATCACCAGAGGAATTACCATTTAACATGGGAGTCTACGGAAGGGGTGCCCATCTTTAAAAGATCGGTGTCCCTCGGACAACAAACTTTGTACACTTGTAGAGGAGGAGTGGGACTATATGTGTGCCAAGTTTGGGGTCCAGGGCACCTACGGCCGACGGTACTGGGTCCCCAGTGGCTGATCTCCCAGTAAGTCTGGGAGATCAGGTGCAAAAAGTTGACTCGAGTATAAGCTGAGGGGGGCAATTTCAGCACAAAAAAACCTGGCTTATACTCGAGTATATATGGTAGATTGCACCATCAGATTGTAATGTGTATGGTCACCGTAAAAAGAATGGTATCGCAGCACACTACGCCTAAGGGGTCAGCTGTCTCTGGTTGTCGTCTTGTATCGGTTTTCTTCCTCTATGTTGTACATAAATCTGACAGTTCTAAAAGCAGCATGTAATCTGTCTCTCCTGGTAATGTGTGCGCACGCGGTGTGTGTCCTGCCCCCCTGCAGGCAATGACCTCATCTGTTTGCAGAAGCCGTGTCTGTTCTCTGCGGTTTGGTCTTGGCTCATTCTGGAATTTTTATGTGTGAAGAGTCATTGATGAGCTCAGGGGCTGTATTGTGTTATTGGACAGAAGGAAGTTTCTTTTTTTTTCTTATTTGCCTTCTCAGAAATGTTGCACACTTTCTAAGGTGTCTTCATACTCCTGCCAGGTACATGTTTTTTTTTTTTGGGTGGTTCTTCGCTTTTTAATATAATTTTTCAGTATTTTTTAAATTGTGCCGATTTTTTTGTTTTCAATGTGTTTTATGAAATCAGTAGGGCGGGGGTCACAAAAGTACTCCCATTTGGGGTGACCCTGTCGGAGAGGAGACCGCAGTCTCTGGAATTGTACGTTAGACTGACCATTTACAACCTGTTAGAAATTTGTTGCTTATGTTCCTTTATTACTACATCAACGTCGTTGTACGACGTACAATGTTTACATTGTAACTGTATGTACCAGTTAAAATCAATAAAAACTGATTGAAGAAAAAAAATCAGTGTGGCGGCACAGTGGTGTAAAGCCCTGTACACACGATCGGAATTTCTGATGGAAAAAGTCCGACTGACTTTTTTTCCATCGGAAATTCCGACCGTGTGTATGCCCCATCGGAGTTCTATATTACTCCGATGGAATTCCGATGTGAATTTGGTCGGACAAAGGTCCGATCGTGTGTAAGATGAAAAAATTACCGCAGGTCCGTTTTAACGCTTGGGCATGTTAAAGTAAACCTGTCCTCCCCCGTTTTTTTAATCTTTCATTGAACAAACCAAGTTCAGAAAAGCCTCTCGTGTGCCCCTCTCTGATTTGGTTTCAGGGTCCTTTCACACGGAGCGGACCGTTTTCGATCCGTTCCGTGTGTGTCCGTCGGCTCAGCGGGGATCGTCCGTAAATCCCCGCTGAGCTGTCGGCGGACAGGGCGGTCCTCGCACACTGTGCAGAGACCGCCCTGTCTTTCCGCTCTCCCCTATAGGGAATCGGATGAATACGGACAGTCTGTCCGTATTCATCCGATCCGATCCGCCAGACGGAAGAAAAATAGGGTTTTCTTCCGTCCGAAAAAGCGGATCTTTGCGGACGCGGATCTTTGCGGACATTAGCGGATGCATCATCCGCTAACGTACACAATCCCATAGGGATGCATTACAAGTTTGTAAACGGACTTGTAAAAAACAGACGCACGGTCCGTACGTGTGAAAGGACCCTCAGTGATATTGGCCACTGAAGCAATCTATTAGGCAAGGAAAGATGAGAGTGGGGCTTCGCCACAAAGTCAGGGGAATTCAGACCCCAATAACAAAGTGAAACTAAATCAGAGAGGCGCACACAAGAGGCTGTCGATCCTTCTGCCTGTGTGGAGCAGACAGGGTTAAACTGACAAAATCTATGAGCTCAGCCCTCTGTTCCTGGTTTCCTCCTTGTGATTAAACATAATACTGATGACCTCATTGTGTGTTTTCTTTCTCTGTCGCGGCTTTAATTGCCTTTGTGTTCCTGTTACTTTTTATTGATGGATCTCTTGTCTGTGTTTCCCCCCCACCCCCTAGAATTCTTCCAACGTCCCGGGAAGTACCCACTGCGCTCCGGGATTGACACTCTGATGATGTCATAATCGCACACGGAGAAAAGTTTCTTTTCTGGAAGCCCTTTAAACTCTTAATCGGGTGGAAAAGCTTCCTGGTTCCTTGTTGCAGTGCCAGCAGCATTACCCAACCTGCAGGATGCCCTGATGCCGGAGAACGCAGCATGTGCTGGACAGGGTCGTGAGACTCCCCAATTTCTTCACCCTCCCCACATCTGAGGGCAGAGGTGCCGCCATGGCTTCTGAGGGCCTTCGGTGTCGGCAGGTGAGCGCCGACAAGCTGGTAGCATGGATGGAAGGAGGGATGGAGAAGGTCCTCCTGATAGACAGTCGCCCCTTTGTGGAATATAACACCTCCCATATACTGGACGCCATCAACATTAACTGCTCCAAGCTGATGAAGAGGCGGCTGCAGCAAGACAAGGTGCAGGTGGCTGAACTGATCCATCATTCCGCCAAGCAAAAGGTGAGCGTTGGGGCCTGAGAACGTTGGGGGTGAAATACGCCGCCATTCTCGTACAGGAAGGGTTGCAAGGTCAACAAACTGGAAAGTAATAGCTGGAAACGTATTTGTTGCTCCTGGAATACGGACACTTACCTATGAAGTGTGTCCAAACCCCAGAATAAAAATGTAATACTCATATATTGCAATGTAGAAATATATGATGTGGTGGCTGCGCTGGTTTTATTTTTTATTTACCTTTACTCTTCTCCTTCCTGTATTAGGGTCACAATGCTTGCTCCCTGTACTGTATCTGTGGAGCAACAGCATTGTCAAGCTTAGGGCAAGACTACAATGCACCTCCCACTGTCTTTATCTCCATCACATATCGAGGAGGTTTACTGTAGTTCATAGAAAATAGCTTGGAAATATGTTAACATTGAGATTTTCAGTTCAGCTCAAAGGAAGAGACAAGTACATGGGAATTCTGGGAGGATTTTTGCTTGCAGAAATTGTCCGTAGCCTGAAAAAAGAAAATTAATTCAGCCACCACATCTAAGGACTGGTAAACTGCAATATATTAAGCTTTTGTGTTCGGATTTAGATACTTTTATACAGGAGCGATATTTGGTAAAGTTATTGTGAGCATTAAAGTGGTTGTAAACCCTAACAGACCATTTGGCCCTACAGGTAGGCCTTAACCTAGAGAAATATCTCCTTAACCGTAGACAACGGCGCAGGCGCACTGAGCGTGCCGTTAATGTGCATGCGTGGGAGTGACGTCATCGCTGCTCCGGCCAGTCACTGCGTGGGAGCAGCGCTACCCGGAAGTTACTCCAGGTATCATGGCGGAGGAGAGGAACGAGGATGGCTGCGGGGGCTTTGATCTCAGGTAAGTAATTTATAATAAGCTAGTATGCTATGCATACTAGCTCATTATGCCTTTCTCTTGCAGGGTTTTTTTTTTTAGGAATACTTTCAGAGGGTTTACTTCCTCTTTAAAGTTTAACTCAGAAATAAGCAAATATTGTCTATACACAAGTGGCATGTGTATACTTAGTAGTTGGTATGCTTTGTGTATTTCTTCCAAATCTGTTCAGTAATCCAGTATGAACCTTTACCCCTATGCAGGATCTTCCTGTAATAAAGACCAGTCACTGCTCCTCTCTCTCCCTATGTAGGGTGACTGGTCTTGTCTCCGCCCCCTCCTGTAGTCTTGTGTAGTGGCTGGATTTGCTGGGCCTCTCCCACAGTTCTCCTGTCTGCGCAGGCTATGTACAGCACAGTGATGATGTTGCTGCTGTTTTTACACAGCAATATCAGCATACAAACTGAATTTATATCCTTTGTGGATATTGAGGAAAAAAATAAAATTTTAAGTTTTTGTGCCCTTGAGTTCAGCTTTAAAAGATATTTTTTAAAAGATATAATAATTTAAATCTGATATTTCAGTTGTGAATGGTTGCTGGTAAGTGAAAACCCCTGGCTCACCGGTCCACTTGTTCTGCAGACAATGGATATGTGGACCAGTGATGAAGATGAAGGTTTTACTCTTGTTTTTTAGGTGGAGCTGGAGTGCCAGGCCCAGCAGGTGGTGGTGTATGATCAGAGCTCATCTGATGTCTCCTCTCTGCCCTCTGACTGTTTCCTGACGGTGCTGCTCCGCAAGCTGGAAAAGCTGTTCAGCAATGTCCACCTACTTGCAGGTAAGCGTCCGGGCCCAGCCATGGTACTAGAGTAGAGAGGGAACCCCACCTCTCTCTAATCCTGCCACGGCTCTGTGAATGGCCAAACCTTCTATGTGGGGTGGTGGAGCCTTGATTGTGCAATTAAAAGCACGCCTCTCGTGGCTAAAGAGAACCCTAAAGACAGTTTTTCGCTCCTAGAAGCAGGTTGATTCTGAGATGGCGATTATTGATTCAGCATTGCTGAACTAGCCAGATCCAATGCTATGTCTGAGGACCAGGTGACGCCAACTGATATTACCGGTCTGCAACTCAATCTGTGACGGATAACCACTATTTTGACAGGTCCTTGTAAAAGCCGAACTGAACTGCACCTCAAACTAAAAACTCCTACTTAAAGGGGTGTTCCAGCCCAAAATTGTGTTTATTAAAAGTCAGCAGCTACAAAAAGTGTAGCTGCTGGCTTTTAATAAACACTCACTTACCTGCTCCTGCGTTCCAGCGACGCGCCGACCGGGGCTCGGCTCCTCTCCCCCCCTCCCCAGCCGGCGTCTGCATCCCGACTGTGGGCACCCAGCCGTGACAGCCTTCGGCTTCACGGCCGGGCACCCACTGCGCATGCGCGAGCTGCGCATGCGCGCGGTGCGGCTCGCCGCTGATTGGAGAGGCGATCACATGGGACCTGTCATGTGTCCCATGTGATCGCCTACAGGGAGGGGCTGGTGTAGACGATTAAGGCTTAATCGCCTAACCAGCCCCTCGGCGGAAGCAGGAAGTGGGACAGGAAGTCCCACTCCTACTGAAGCCCCCACTCCCCCCCCAAAAAAATTACATGCCAAATGTGGCATGTAAGGGGGAGGGGATTAAAGAAAAGTTGTTTTTAGGGTGGAACTCCTCTTTAATTTTTAATATTGAAAGCAAACCCATCAGGGGCGGACTAACCATTGAGTCACTCGGGCACTGCCCGAGGGCCCCATGCCACTAGGGGGCCCCATCAGGGTTGCCAGGTTCAGTAAAACCAGGGAGAGTATGTAAAAATTTGTTTTTTTTACATCTGTCCCTGATCTGTCCAAAACAGACATGCTTTTGATGTGAATATCCTGAGATTTTAGCTGCCCCGCCTCTGCACTGCCTCCTGGCGTGGTGGCCATCTGTAAGCCCAGGGGCCCCATAATCTTCTATTGCCCGGGGGCCCCATGAGTTGTCAGTCCGCCCCTGAAACCCATCTATCCATGTCTCCATGCTTTATTTTGTAGAGAATTCACTGTTAAAGCGCAGTTCCACCCTTAAAATCACTTTTTTTCATTACATCCAGCATACTGGCGTCAGCGCCAGTATGCTGTTTTTTTTTTTTTTTAATGCGCGTACTTACTTTATATCACAACATTGAATTCCAGGTGCACCGCGGAGTGTCGCCGCTATAAGGCGTCACGCCTTCCGGAAACAGCCGATTAGTATTTGGCTTTTACTCGGCGCCTGCGCACAGACCCAGGAGCTGACTGCGCAGGCGCCGAAAATAGCCGGTCCTAGTTCGGGTTTTTTCGGAGGGCGTGACGGGGCTATATACGGCGCCTGCGCAGTCAGCTCCTGGGTCTGTGCGCAGGCGCCGAGTAAAAGCCAAATGCTAATCGGCTGTTTCCGGAAGGCGTGACGCCTTATAGCGGCGACACTCCGCGGTGCGCCTGGAATTCAATGTTGTGATATAAAGTAAGTACGCGCATTAAAAAAAAAAAAAAAACAGCATACTGGCGCTGACGCCAGTATGCTGGATGTAATGAAAAAAAGTGATTTTAAGGGTGGAACTCTGCTTTAACTCTTCCCTAGCATTATTTCTAGTCGTAGCCATCATGTAGCATTTACTTCTTGGAATCCATCTGCCTTTAGGCCTGGCATGCAGGCAGAAGTTTGTGCTTAGCTGAGAAACCCCTCCTCCAGATGATGGAGAAGATGCCCATGAAAACTCCAGGGATATGACCTCATTTTAGCCTAGCCCAGAAACCAGGAAGCAACTGAAGAAATGTAAAATAAAAGTGTAAAACAAGTAGATATAATATAAATTCCTATCTGATTTCTATGGCTAGCTGCATAAGGATTAAAAATGGTTAATGTTGATTGAGAGCATTTTAGTTTCACTTTTAACACAACCAAGAACTGCACAGGCACCAGAATTTACATTGAGCTACCAGGAAGAATATGGTAACCCAGGATGATGTCTGAATATCTATGGATCCACCTTCTGGAGAGAAAAGCAGATGAAGGCATTGTTAGGGAAGTACTGCTGCAATTGGTATTCTTGTTCCCTCCTAACCTCTGCTATCCCATTAACAGGTGGATTCTACGAGTTCTACTCCTGCTACCCTGGACTGTGTGAAGGGAAGGCCTCCATGGTCCCCACCTGCATCTCCCAGCCGTGTCTTCCCATCTCCAGTGCCGGCCCCACCAGAATCCTCCCTCACCTCTACCTGGGTTGCCAGAGGGATGTCCTTAACAAGGTGAGACCATTGCAGCACAATACATTGCATAAACAGCAGATCTGAACGGGATATCCTCATAATTATCATTGTGTTTGTGTGTAGTTAAAGCTGAACGCCAAGCAAACGGCTAACACAGATAAAATGCATATATGGGAACAGTTTCACCTGCCAAATGATTAGAATTTTTATCCATCCTGTCCTGAGATTTACACAATTCTGCTACACAGCATAGCCCTTTGTGACGAAGCCGTCATTCTTGGCGACGTGGACTTAGAGGTAAGTGGCCAGTCGGCCTCACTTACCTCGCTCGGCCTCCTGGCTCTTTTTTTAACATCCTCCAATCCACAGGGACGTTAAGGAAAGAGCCTGGATGCCGAACGAGGTTTCGCTGGTGTGTGCTGTCATAAATGCATTGGAACGCATCGCAGATGCGTTTGGAACGCATCGCGCATGTGCAGTTTGCCACCACAGCACTTCCGCAGCAGTCTGTGATGGGGAGCGGAGTATGACGTGCTCCGGCAGTGACGGCATGATCACCTTCACTAGCAGTACGCTCAGTGCGCCTGCGCTCATGCGTGCCGTTGACATCGGTGTAGTCTTTTCTGCAAATATCTCCTAAACCATGTAGGTTTAGGAGATATTTCTTGTACCTACAGGTAAGCCTTAATCTAGGCTTACCTGTAGGTAAAAGTGATCTGTATGGGTTTACAACCGCTTTAAGGATTCTTGCACACAGGGCGTGCAGCTGATATGCGTCCCTCCTGGCGCGGTATTGTATACCCTAAATGTGAGTACCAGTCGGTACAGCGTTCATGCCTGCCCAGTTGCAGGCTGACTTTAGCACTGCATTTGTCCCTCTTGGGCACACTAAAATGCTGGGAGGGATGCTCCTGTATGGAAGGGGTCTGGTATGTGCCTGGAGTTCAGCTTTACCAAACTGGAGAATCTCTCTTCTTGATGGAGACACACAGGGGGGTTATTTACTAAAGGAAAATCCACTTTGCTCTACAAGTGCACTTGGAAGTGAAGTCCCTGTAGATCCGAGGGGGACATGCAAGGAAAATAAAAAACAGCATTTTAGCTTTTACATGATTGGATAATAAAATCGGCAGAGCTTCCCCTCATTTTAGATCTACCCCTCAGATTTATACCGACTGCATTTTCAAGTGCACTTTCAGTGCCCATTTAGACCTTGGTGTCCTTGTGCATTGCGTTAACACATATGCGTTTAATTTTTGGCAACACAGTGCACTGCCGCGCTTTGTAGTGTGTTGGCGTGCTTTATGGTGCCCTGCAAAGCATGTGCATTAAAGATAGGCTCTATAATTGCGAATGGCACTATAATGCACAAATGTGCATAGAGCGGTTGAAATGACAGCACTAGAAAGATGTGAAAGTTTCCACCTTTGCAAAAGCTTAAAGCCTAATTTGTATTTATTTATTTTGGAGGTGGGTTTGATCTACAAATGGGTATGGGTTTGGATGTTCAGATCCTGCTTGCCTATTTTTTTTAAATGAATATTAAGGTGGTTGTTTAGCCAAAAATGTATTTGTTTTTTGGCTACAACTATACTTTAATACTGGATGGAATACTATTCATCTGAAAATCTTGGGTAAAGGTGGAGTAAACATGGCTGCACCTGTTGGCTCTTACAAAGACTCCGGCTTGCCTTAGACCAGGGATCTTCAAACTACGCCCCTCCAGCTGTTGCGGAACTACACATCCCATGAGGCATTGCAAGACTCTAAAACTCACTGACATGACTAGGCATGATGGGAGTTGTAGTTCCTGAACAGCTGGAGGGCCGTAGTTTGAGGACCCCTGCCTTAGACGGACTTGGTTCTGTGTTTACAGTGGAGACTCCAGTTTTTTTTTCTCTGTAGATTTGGACTGGAAGTCAGGAACAGGGCCAGACCAAGGTGTAGGCAGAAAAGACAGTTGCCATGGGGGTGCTTCAGCAGGGGGGCAGAGCAAAAATGTCAGAACCTGCAACTGAGGCTGTTGAAGTAGTTCAATGATTCTAAAGGCTGAAGGTTTTTTACCTCCATCATATGTGCCTGGTCTGGTGGTCTGATCACCCAGCAGTAAGTCACACAGAAAAAATGTAATATCGGTCATTTCTGGATTGGGTTGATGTCTCTAGCTCGCCCACTTCTTGGCACCCTTCTCACCGCATTGCCCATGTTTCCCATCCAGGAACTGATGCAGCAGAATGAGATCGCCTTTGTGCTGAACGCCAGCAACACCTGCCCCAAACCTGACTTCATCTGTGACTCCCACTTCCTGCGGGTTCCCGTCAATGACAGTTTCTGCGAGAAGATCCTCCCATGGCTGGACAAGTCTGTGGATTTTATAGGTGAGGAATGGGAATTTTTATATATATATATATATATATATATATATATATATATATATATATATATATATATATATATATATATATATATATATATATACAGTGCAGAAAATAAGTATTTGAACACCCTGCTATTTTGCAAGTTCTCCCACTTGGAAATCATGGAGGGGTCTGAAATTGTTATCGTAGGTGCATGTCCACTGTGAGAGACATAATCAAAAAATAAAATTCCAGAAATCACAATGTATGATTTTTTTAACTATTTATTTGTATGATACAGCTGCAAAGAAGTATTTGAACACCTGAGAAAATCAATGTTAATATTTGGTACAGTAGTGTTTGTTTGCAATTACAGAGGTCAAACGTTTCTTGTAGTTTTTTCACCAGGTTTGCACACACTGGAGGAGGGATTTTGGCCCACTCCTCCACACAGATCTTCTCTAGATCAGTCAGGTTTCTGGGCTGTCGCTGAGAAACACAGAGTTTGAGCTCCCTCCAAAGATTCTCTATTGGGTTTAGGTCTGGAGACTGGCTAGGCCACGCCAGAACCTTGATATGCTTCTTACAGAGCCACTCCTTGGTTATCCTGGCTGTGTGCTTCGGGTCATTGTCATGTTGGAAGACCCAGCCTCGACCCATCTTCAAAGCTCTAACTGAGGGAAGGAGTTGTTGCCACAAAATCTCGCAATACATGGCCCCGGTCATCCTCTCCTTAATACAGTGCAGTCTCCTGTCCCATGTGCAGAAAAACACCTACCCCCAAAGCATGATGCTACCACCCCCCATTCTTCACAGTAGGGATGGTGTTCTTGGGATGGTACTCATCATTCTTCTTCCTCCAAACACGGTTAGTGGAATTATGACCAAAAAGTTCTATTTTGGTCTCATCTGACCACATGACTTTCTCCCATGACTCCTCTGGATTATCCAAATGGTCATTGGCAAACTTAAGACGGGCCTTGACATGTGCTGGTTTAAGCAGGGGAACCTTCCGTGCCATGCATGATTTCAAACCATGACGTCTTAGTGTATTACCAACAGTAACCTTGGAAACGGTGGTCCCAGCTCTTTTCAGGTCATTGACCAGCTCCTCCCGTGTAGTCCTGGGCTGATTTCTCACCTTTCTTAGGATCATGGAGACCCCACGAGGTGAGATTTTGCATGGAGCCCCAGTCCGAGGGAGATTGACAGTCATGTTTAGCTTCTTCCATTTTCTAATGATTGCTCCAACAGTGGACCTTTTTTCACCAAGCTGCTTGGCAATTTCCCCGTAGCCCTTTCCAGCCTTGTGGAGGTGTACAATTTTGTCTCTAGTGTCTTTGGACAGCTCTTTGGTCTTGGCCATGTTAGTAGTTGGATTCTTACTGATTGTATGGGGTGGACAGGTGTCTTTATGCAGCTAATGACCTCAAACAGGTGCATCTAATTTAGGATAATAAATGGAGTGGAGGTGGACATTTTAAAGGCAGACTAACAGGTCTTTGAGGGTCAGAATTCAACTGATAGACAGGTGTTCAAATACTTCTTTGCAGCTGTATCATACAAATAAATAGTTAAAAAATCATAAATTGTGATTTCTGGAATTTTTTTTTTTGGATTATGTCTCTCACAGTGGACATGCACCTACGATGACAATTTCAGACCCCTCCATGATTTCCAAGTGGGAGAACTTGCAAAATAGCAGGGTGTTCAAATACTTATTTTCTGCACTGTATATATATATAATATAAAAACAAAACATGCAGATGGAAGCTCATCCCTGATCTGCAGATTAGAGTAGATCCAAATTAACAATGTAACTTTGTATCTCCTATTTTTTTGTGTCTGAACTATGTTTATAAACGCGGTGTCAAATGATCAATATTTATAAACGCTGTGTCAATAGTTTGACAGCAGGATCTTCCACAGCTGCTGTATTTACACAGCAACTCTTGAAGATCATTTTCAGGCTGCATTCACATCTAGGCGACAAAACGCCTGTCGCCTGACGCTCTTGCCGCTGGAGGGGAAAATTCCCATTGATGTCTATAGAGATGGTTCACATCTCTGAAACGCCGAATGCCTGTCGCCTGAAAAAAAGTCCCGGACCCTTTTTTTCAGGCGACATTGGCGTTCGGCCATAGACATCAATGGAGATAATTTGTTAAACAAAAAAAATAAATAAAAATGAATCGAATCGCGGCAAGTAATGCCACGTACGCGGCGTTACTTGCCGCCTAGATGTGAATGCAGCCTCACAGTCGGGATCATTTCCATTGCCGGTGTTCTATCGGATAGTGCCCACCATCAAAAAGTGTGCAGTATGGAAGGGCTCTCCAGCTGATTTGCCAATCAGCTGGCCTGACTTAACCATGGTGCATGCGCACATCGTAGGAGGTGTCTCTTGATGGGAGATACCATTTCTCGGGCACAATTGAAACCTATACTAACAGTGGAGGGAGACCGTAGTTCTCAGATTATGCCTCAGTATGCTGATGGTCTGGTTTTGTCTGTGTTGCAGGGCGGGTTTGGTGGGTTGAACGGTCGGTTTTGCCTGTGTGAAAGGGCAGGTTGCAACACAGACACAATCAGCCCTTCCAACACAGCGACTAGCCGCCCTCCAGCAGCAGCGATGCACAATCTCAGAACTACGGTCTCCCTCCGCTGCTTGTATAGGTTTCAATTGTGCCTGTGAAATGGTATCTCCCATTGAGATGCCTCCTACGATGTGTGCATGCGCCATGGTTACGTCAGGCCAGCTGATTGGCAAATCAGCTGGAGTGCAATTCACTATCTGGCGGGCACTATACGATAGAACACCGGTGAGGAAGGCTGCAACAACAGGGGAGAAGGTCAGGAATCTCAGCATATACTTCAGTGCAGTTTTTTGGCATGTGTAGTACTACACCCAACTGGCTAAACTGAACCCTCCCACCTCCACGACTTCTGGAGCAACATTGTGAATTGAGCCACATACCAGCAGTGTATGGAAAATCCACCCTATTTATTATGGCTTTCCCAGCATCTTCCTCTTCAATTCCTGCCATGCTTTCATCTGAACACAAAAAAACAAGTCTAAAGACAATGTAACAGTAATTATAAATAGTCTCCAGGCAGAGCTCACTGTCAGCCCTCCTGCAACACAAACCAGGATTTTTCTGGTATGCCCAAGGTCCAAAATGTTTTTATGAAAATCTTTTTATCCCCTGGAATAAGCATTTGGTATAGATCATGTTGAGATTTTCAGCTGACATTTACTTTTGTCTTGCCACAGAAAAGGCCAAAGCCTCCAATAGTCGGGTCCTGGTCCATTGTCTGGCTGGAATCTCTCGCTCAGCCACCATCGCTATAGCGTATATTATGAAGCGGATGGATATGAGCCTGGATGAAGCCTACAGGTAAGTAACCTTCTTTTCTGCTGCCTACACACCCAGGTTCTATCAGACCTAAAAACCTGTGCAAAATAACCATACTAGTATTGCAAATTATTTTTTCAGTGACAAGTGTGTTAGGACTACAGAACATCTCCTCCTATCCAAATCCTAGGGGAGGAGCAAAAGAGCATCACAGGAGCAGGCATCATCCCAGTATCGATCTTTTCAGCCGGCGATTCTGTACAAGGCAATAGTTATCCGAGTGACTAATTGGCCACTCAATCACTTCTGCGGGTGGTGGAAGGGGGTCCCATCCGCTGCCGCCACCGTCTCTCCCATGCTTTTTGGTCCCATTGCAGTGATGACTGCCCTGTACAGAGAGAGTAACTAACGTCATTCCTCTCTCTCTCTGTAACCCCAGAAACCGGAAGCGACGAGTAGTTTTTTACTTCTAGTTCCGCCCCTTTTTGTTTACCTGGCCACCTACGGTCAGGTAAGTAGCCGATCAGACCGATCTGTGTCTGATCGGCTACATGGGAGGCCAGAGAAAACACCACATCTCTCCATAAAGAGGACCTGTCATGGCCCATGCTATCACAAGGGATGTTATCCATCCCTTCTGAAAGCAATAAAATTAATAATAAAGAAAACTTTTAAGGCGCTCCTGTCCCACCGTGCTTGCACGCAAATGCAAACTCATACATTACTGCCGCACGCATATGTAAACGGTGATCGAACCACACGTGAGGTATTGTCGCGAACGTCAGAGCGAGACCAATAGTTCTAGCACAAGACCTTATGTGCAACTCTAAACAACCTCTAAAGGTGTTTGAATCATCGCCTATGGAGAATTTTAAGCGCCGTAGTTTGCCGCCATGCCAGGGGAAAACACAATTTTAAAGCTCGACATGTTGGGTATCTATTTACTTGGCGTAACATCATCTTTTACATTATACAAAAAAATTGGGCTAACTTTTTTTTATTATTATTATTTTATTTATTTATTTTAATCATGAAAGTGTGTTTTTTTCCAAAAGAATTGTGTTTTGAAAAACCACTGCGCGAATACCGTGTGACATAAAAAATTGTAACACCCACCATTTTATTCTATAGGGTCTTTGCTAAAAATAAAATGTAATGTTTAGGGGTTCCAAGTAATTTTCTCTCAACAAAAAGTAGATTTTTACACGTCGGAGTGTCAGAAATTGATTTGCAATACACTTCATGGTTATCTCTGCAGTCCTTAATAAACACATGACCACTAATGTTGGCATTCTTGAATCTACGTGAACGAAACTTCATGTCAAATCTGTAAAGTGTGTGTATATACAGTGCGGAAAATAAGTATTTGAACACCCTGCTATTTTGCAAGTTCTCCCACTTGGAAATCATGGAGGGGTCTGAAATTGTCATCGTAGGTGCATGTCCACTGTGAGAGACATAATCAAAAAAAAAATTCCAGAAATCACAATGTATGATTTTTTTAACTATTTATTTGTATGATACAGCTGCAAAGAAGTATTTGAACACCTGTCTATCAGCTAGAATTCTGACCCTCAAAGACCTGTTAGACTGCCTTTAAAATGTCCACCTCCACTCCATTTATTCTAAATTAGATGCACCTGTTTGAGGTCATTAGCTGCATAAAGACACCTGTCCACCCCATACAATCAGTAAGAATCCAACTACTAACATGGCCAAGACCAAAGAGCTGTCCAAAGACACTAGAGACAAAATTGTACACCTCCACAAGGCTGGAAAGGGCTATGGGGAAATTGCCAAGCAGCTTGGTGAAAAAAGGTCCACTGTTGGAGCAATCATTAGAAAATGGAAGAAGCTAAACATGACTGTCAATCTCCCTCGGACTGGGGCTCCATGCAAAATCTCACCTCGTGGGGTCTCAATGATCCTAAGAAAGGTGAGAAATCAGCCCAGGGACTACACGGGAGGAGCTGGTCAATGACCTGAAAAGAGCTGGGACCACCGTTTCCAAGTTACTGTTGGTAATACACTAAGACGTCATGGTTTGAAATCATGCATGGCACGGAAGGTTCCCCTGCTTAAACCAGCACATGTCAAGGCCCGTCTTAAGTTTGCCAATGACCATTTGGATGATCCAGAGGAGTCATGGGAGAAAGTCATGTGGTCAGATGAGACCAAAATAGAACTTTTTGGTCATAATTCCACTAACCGTGTTTGGAGGAAGAAGAATGATGAGTACCATCCCAAGAACACCATCCCTACTGTGAAGCATGGGGGTGGTAGCATCATGCTTTGGGGTGTTTTTCTGCACATGGGACAGGGCGACTGCACTGTATTAAGGAGAGGATGACCGGGGCCATGTATTGCGAGATTTTGGGCAACAACCTCCTTCCCTCAGTTAGAGCTTTGAAGATGGGTCGAGGCTGGGTCTTCCAACATGACAATGACCCGAAGCACACAGCCAGGATAACCAAGGAGTGGCTCTGTAAGAAGCATATCAAGGTTCTGGCATGACCTAGCCAGTCTCCAGACCTAAACCCAATAGAGAATCTTTGGAGGGAGCTCAAACTCTGTGTTTCTCAGCGACAGCCCAGAAACCTGACTGATCTAGAGAAGATCTGTGCCAAAATCCCTCCTCCAGTGTGTAAACCTGGTGAAAAACTACAAGAAACGTTTGACCTCTGTAATTGCAAACAAAGGCTACTGTACCAAATATTAACATTGATTTTCTCAGGTGTTCAAATACTTCTTTGCAGCTGTATCATACAAATAAATAGTTAAAAAAATCATACATTGTGATTTCTGGAATTTTTTTTTTTGATTATGTCTCTCACAGTGGACATGAATGAATGAAGAACTTGTATAGCGCAGCACATGCGAAGTAAATCGCCTCTGGGCGCTTGTTGTTCCTGTCTCCTTTGAGATCAAAAGAGATGAGTCTTAATCTTTCTCCTGAAGACTAAGTAGTTCTCCTCCAGTCTAATGCTGACTGGTAAGGCGTTCCATAGTCTGGGACCTTGGACAGCGAATCTCCTGTCTCCTTTGGACTTGTATCTGGCTTTCGGTATCTGAAGCCGATTTTGATTGTTGGATCGTAGAATACGATTGGGATTGTACATTTTTAATTTTTCGCATAGATAATGGGGAGCATTCCCATGGATACATCTATGCGTTAGACAGAGTGCTTTAAAGGTGATTCTGTCATTGACTGGTAGCCAGTGAAGGGATCTCAACGAAGGTGAGATTGATTCCCAGGGTTTTTTCCCAGTCACAAGTCTGGCGGCCATATTTTGAACGACTTGAAGACGAGCGATTTGGTACTTGGGGAGTCCGAGGTAAAGGGCATTTGCATAGTCCAATCTGGAGTTTACAATCGCTCCCACCACGACCGCTATGTCTTTCTTCGGAATAAAAGGCGTGAGTCTGCGTAGTAGGCGCAGCAGATAGTGAGATCCGCTGACTACTGCCCCTATTTGTGCGTTCATTGTCATGTCGGAGTCAAAGATGACCCCAAGACTTTTGACTTTGGCGCTAGGGGTGATGACTTTGCCCAGAATGGGCGGGGGGATCCAGGTTGTTATCGATTGATTCCTAGGCTTGGCGTGAAACAGAAGAAGTTCTGTTTTCGCTCCGTTGAGTTTGAGATAACTCTTTGTCATCCAATCCTCTATCAAAGAGAGGCATGTCTCTAGATCGAGGTGGTGATCCTTTTTATTGCTAATGCGGAAGTACAGTTGCGTGTCATCTGCGTAAGAGTGATATAGCAGTTTTTGGCTGCTGATGATTTCAAAAAGAGGACGCAGATAGATGTTGAATAACATCGGCGACAGGGGAGATCCCTGAGGGACCCCGCACGATAATGTGCGTTGTTCCGAAGTGAATGGTCCTAGCTTGACTATTTGCGATCGGTTTTCCAAAAAAGAGGAGAACCAAGATAGATCGCTTTCTGCGACTTTGGCTATTTTAGCCAGCCGAGTCAATAACAGCTTGTGATCAACTGTATCAAAGGCTGCGCTTAGGTCCAGCAGAACCAGAAGAGAAGATTCTCCTTCGTCTGCGGCCTCAAGAACGTCGTCCCATATCTTAAGCAATGCTGTTTCCGTCCCGTGTCCGGGACGGAATCCTGATTGCAATGGGTCGAGTAAGTTGTGGGTATCTAGATGCTGTTGCAGCTGCTGTACCACTGCTTTCTCCATTACCTTGGAGAGAACATTTAGGCCTGTTATGGGGCGCCAGTTGAGTGGATCCTTAGGATCCAGGGTGGCTTTCTTCAAGATGGGTTGAATGAAGCCCTCCTTCAGCTGGGAGGGCATTTTGCCCTCCCTGAAGGATTGGTTAATAAGCTGCGTGACAGGAGGTGCCAGGATGTCGGCGCATTCCTTCAGCAGTTTGGTGGGGATAATATCATTTGGCGCAGTGCTGTTGCGCAGAGTGCCGATGATATTTTTAGTGGTCTGAATGGAGATGGGTTCCAGCGTGAACTCACCAAACTGTGGTGAATTGTTGCCGGTGCTGTGTAAATGACTACGGGGGGGGCTGGGAAGGCAATTGTTCCGCTGAATGCTTTGCCGGATTGCCTCAATTTTGTTAATGAAGCAATCCGATAACTCATCGCAAAATTCTTGTGTATCCGAGTTGGGGGCTTCAAGACATCCTGGATTCATGGTCTGAGTGACCAGCTTGAAGAGTTCGCGGGGGGTGATTTAGGGCACCGTTGATAGCCTCAGAAAAATAGTTTTTCTTGGCTTCGAAGATTTGCTTGTAGTATTTTCTGGTTATTGCCTTGTAAATCACGAGGTTCTCATCTGAGGAGCTTCTTTTCCAGGCTGCTTCTGCCCTTCTACGCTCTTGCTTCAGTAACGCCAGCTGGTTGTTGAACCAGCCGGAGTTATTTTTCCTGATCTGGGTCTTTCGTTTCGGCGCTATCAAGTCAGCTGACTGCAATAGTGCTGTGTTTATGGCCTCTAGTGTTTCTTCCGCTGTTTGGTGCGGCTGAATTGTGTTTATTTTTTCCCCTAACGTGGCTTTGAAGAGTTCCGAATGGAGCTTCTTCTGACATCTGGTCCAGTGTGTTGTCACTGGATTTGATGTTTTTGTTAAGGGGGGGAATTCGGAAATAATGAATTTAATTGCATGGTGATCTGTCCATGGCAATGGTTCATTTTCCAAGATTTTTATTTCCAGATCTTGTCTGAAAATAAGATCGAGCGTATGACCTGAATCATGTGTGGGCCCACATACTAGTTGCTGAAGCCCTAATCCTTCCAGGTGGTCGATGCAGGCGTCGGCAATGGGGTCTTGCGGGGAGTTGGCCCAAAGGTTGAAGTCCCCGAGCAGCAAAAAGGTGTTTGCTATTCAGGGTATAAGTGGAGACAAAGTCCGTCAAAGATGGGAGCAGCTGCGACTTGGGGCCAGGTGGCCTATAGCAGAGTAGAATCCGGACGGTCTCCTGGCCGTTTACTTGCAGTTGAAGAGTAAGGGTTTCCATGAACGGAAGAGGGTTTTTGGAGGCTTGGTTTTGTGATCGCAAGACGCGTCTTATGGATCACTGCCAGTCCTCCTCCTCTTTGCCCTATTCTGTTTTCCGTTATAATACGGTAGTTTTCTGGCACCAATTCTCCTAGAATGGTGTTACAGTCGGCTGTGAGCCAGCTCTCTGTAATGAAGAGGCAGTCTAGGTCGTGTTGTAGAATGAAATCATGGATTTCAAGTCAGTGTTTTACTGCCGATCTTGTGTTGATCAGAGCACATGAAATGCGCTTAGGTTGGGGTAAACGGCTAAAATTTTTGACGGTCGATCATCGATCGATCCTCAAAAGGTGCTCAATTCTTAGGGTCTTTTTGGTGATGGCTGGCAGTATTGCGGCGAAACGCCTCAAATTCCAAATGGTTTCTGCGGAGTACCGCAGATTAGCCATGGTCGCCATTCACCGGGGAAAAAGTCGTTCCTTTTGGTGGCGATGATCAGCTGGTGGTGGGGAGAAGAATCCTTGAATCCTCTCTCCCAGCTATTTTTTATTTGGTCCAGAGGAAGGCAAAAAACACCCTGGCCCAGCTAAGCCAATGTGCTGGGCAGGGAGAAAAAATTCCTTCCTGATCCCTAAGAGGCGATCGGTACAAACCCTGGATCAAATGCTGATACGATTGTGAGGGGCTGGGGTGAAAGGTATTCCTAAAGCTGGGGAAGGGGAGGTGTACCAAGATGGCCGCCGACAGAGGGCCCAGGCTGGGGAGCTAACACTGGCTGGAGACAGCCAGAGAGGGCTGGTTGGGTGAATCGGGGATGGCTGGGGTCTTCCAGGGGTGAGGGGGGGTATGCAGGGTGAATCTGGGGGTGATCCCGAGCGATGTTGCGGTGCGCCGGTAGGCCGCGGTTGAAGCCGCGGACTTTCCTGAGCCGTGGATGCCGCGGACCTTGCATAGGCTGGCGCGGACCGCCGAAAAAGACAGAAATTTGCTGCGGGGGAGGGGTGGCGAGGGGGGGTGCCTCGGTTGTGGTCTGTGGTGAGGGTGGGCTGATTCCTGGCTTAAAACAAGCTGCAGCTTGTCCTGAAAAGGACGGCCGCCCTTGATTCCAGGGGGGGGGGCAGGTTTTACCTGCCAGATGGAGTCCAAAGTAGGTTTGATGGAGAGAGGCTGGAGGAGGCCCGGAGGAGGCTGAAGGAGATCCGGATCCAGATGCAGGTAGGAGATACGGTAGGAGCTGAGGCTGGATGGACTGGGCGAGACCCTGCCTGCCTGCTGCCTACGCCTGCCTGGAGCTAAAGCAGCACGCTCCTACTCCTAGGAGCGAGTGCCGATGGGGGCTCCTGCTGCTAATCCGCTGCCTGACTAACTGACTGACTGACTGATCCAGTACGAGATCCAGTCCTCAAGGGGGCAGTAGAGTGACAATTTCAGACCCCTCCATGATTTCCAAGTGGGAGAACTTGCAAAATAGCAGGGTGTTCAAATACTTATTTTCCGCACTGTATATGTATGTGTGTGTATATATATATGTGTGGTTATTTTTGCTGTGTGTTTTGGGTCAATGTCGTTTTGGAAGGTAACCCTTCTTCTCATTGACAATTTTCTGGCAGAGAGCAGCAGGTTTTCCTCAAGAATTTGATGGCATGTTGCTCCATAAATACTTCCTTCTATCCTGACAAGTGTTCCAGTCCCTACTACAGAGAAACACCCCATACCAGGATATTACCACCTCTTTGCTGTAGGAATGGTGTTATTTTGACGATGAGCTTTATTGGATTTCCGCCAGACATATCATTTGGTGTTGAGGCCATATGATAACATTATAGTCTCATCTGACCATAACATAAATTTTCCATGTAAATCTTCAAGATGCGTTTTTAAGGTGGTCAGACGAGACTAAAATTTAATTATTTGACAAACGGTCACCATCAAATTTAACTGAACTTGAGCAGTTCTGCAAAGAGTGGGAAGATATTGTAAAGTCTAGATGGGCAAAGTTAGTAGAGACCAGTGGCGGCTGGTGCTTAAAATTTTTTGGGGGGCGCAAAGGGAAATTGCAGTCTCACTGTGCCCAAATGCAGCCACTGTTTCATGCCATCAAACGCAGCCACTGTGCCATCAATTTGCACCACTGTGCCATGCCATCAAACGCAGCCACTGTGCCATCAATTTGCACCACTGTGCCATGCCATCAAATGCAGCCACTGTGCCATCAATTTGCACCACTGTGCCATGCCATCAAATGCAGCCACTGTGCCATCAATTTGCACCACTGTGCCATGCCATCAAATGCAGCCACTGTGTCATCAATTGTCACCACTGTGCCCTTTAATGGTCGCCGCTGTGCCAATGGTCGACACTGTGCCCTGTAAATTGCTTCCCCCCCCCCCCCGCCCGGAACTTACCTTTACTGGAGTCAGGCATCCACATCCCACGATGTCTTCTCCTGCCCTCGATGACTGACAGGCGTCTCAGCCAATCGGGTTACCGGTAGCCAGAACCAGCCAACCTGATTGGCTGAGATGCCTGTCATCTTATCCAAGGGGCGTACAGTCTGTGCGTTCCGAGAATAAGCTTCCGGGACCCGAGGGCTGTACTGGGAAAGCCTATCAGAGCTGTTGGCTCTGATAGACATTGCCATACAGCCAACCAGCTGGCGTTATTCAGATGGCTGGACATGAGCGCCGACCATCTGAATGGCAGCGGCGATAATAACATCGATTTGTGCAATGCATGAATCTATGTATTAGACTCAGTGGCGGTGAGAGCCAGAGGGGGCGGCACTCCAGCGCCCTCTATGGACGAACCGCCACTGGTAGAGACATATCCCAACAGGCTAAAGGCTGTAATTAAAGCAAGGTGTGGTCCAACAAAATACAGACAAATATCAGTAATATGAAATGGAGTAACATACTCTTTAAGGTTACTTGCCTCAGAATTTCGAAGCAGACGACAGAACACAGGTTTTTTTTTTTTGGTTTTTTTTTTTTGGTTTTTTTTATACTCTTTGTTTTTTTATAACTGAATATCTGAGACAGCAGGGGGCCTGTAGTGACCTTTCTCTCTTTTTTTTTTTTTTTTTTTCTGCAGGTTTGTCAAGGAGAAAAGACCAACCATCTCACCAAACTTCAACTTCCTGGGCCAGCTACTGGACTTCGAAAAGAAAATCAAAACTCAGGGAGATCAGGCACCTGCCGCCATCTGCAAACTGAAATTGCAGCTGGAGCTGGGCTGCAGTGCCAGTGAAAACCACCTCCCTCCAGTTGCCATAGAGGTGCCTCAACCACAGAGTCCACAACACGCTCACCCTACCTCAGAGGAGCCATCACAAGCCTTGTACCTCGAAGAGGCTCCACTCCTGCAAGGCCTCAATGGACTACATGTGTCACACAGGGAGGACAGCAATAAAATAAAGCGCTCTTTCTCCCTAGACATCAAATCGATGTCTTACTGCAGCCTGTCTGCTGCAGCGTCGCTTGTTTCTGCACCGGAGGATAGCAAAGAGTTCTATAAACCTGTGGCATCCATGGAGGGTGGCAGTAAGATGTGCCAATTCTCGCCTGTGGAGGAGGTCTCGGAGCAGACTCCAGAGGCCAGCCCTGATCGGGAAGAGGCAAAGAGGGTCCCGGAGACGCCCACCAGTTGTCGGCAGACTGAAGACAAGCACCGGCAAGCGCAGCAAACATCATCTCGAAGCAGTTTCCTGTCTCAGCGCTCTTTGGCTGCACCCCTTTTCCGCAGCGGCAGCATGGAGGACCACCGCAAAGCTAACTTCCTGTTTGGACTGTCTAGCAGCCAGCAGCACCTGGCCAAGCCAGCATTGGGCCTTAAAGACTGGCATTCTGACATTTTGGCGACTCAGGCTTCATCGCTTACAGGCAGCTGGTACTTCACCTCTGATGCCCCCCCGCACTTTTATTCTGCCTCCACATTGTACAGCGCTGGTGCCTATGCCGCCTACAGCTGTGGCCAGCTGCCCACAGACCCCTCTTGCGCGGTGCGTAGGAGGCAGAAGCCCTGCACCCGTGGGGACTCTAGGCGCAGCTGGCACGAGGAAAGCCCTTTCGAAAAGCAGTTTAAGCGTCGCAGCTGCCAGATGGAATTTGGGGAAGGCCTAGTGGACAGCAGGTCCCGGGAAGAACTGGGCAAAGTAGGCAGCCAGACTAACTTCTCCGGCAGTATGGAAGTCATTGAAGTTTCTTGAGACCCGCCAATCACGGGGAGGGTGGGAGGGGGGCTGGGAGGAGCCAGCAAGCTGGACTTCTTGGGTGGTAAATTTAAATTTTTATTTTTGTGCTCATCTTGTTCCCTGTGAAATCTGAATGTTGTGTTTAGGGAAACTCACTATGAAAATGTTGTACAGATGCTTTTGGTTGGGTAGCCAAAATCTATTCTGGTTTTGTTTGGAGCCTCCAGAACATTGACGTACGATTTTTGAAGATGTACGGTTAGAGCAGGCATAGAGAGTCTTGTCAAGGAACTACAAGTCCAAGCATGCCTTTTTAACAGAAGAATGCTGGAACCTGTAGCGCCTTTTGGCTGGTGGGACAAGAGTACCGCCTGCCTGGACTACAGAGGGCGCTGTTTGGCGATTTTGACACTTGAACTCTTTATACGCAGCACTTGACATGAACAGAGTTGGTACTCATCGAAACTCTCTTCAATTCCTGAGGGCAAATGTGTGTTTATTTTAGTTTCAATTTAGTTTTAAATTTTGAAAGAAATCGTACCAATTGCAGTGATATGTAACCAAAACAGAGTCTTGATTTTAGGAGGTGGTAGAAGCTGAAATCTTCATTTTAATCAATTTATATTTGGGGTTAGAAGATACATTTTTTCCTCCTAAAAAAATATTATTTTTTCATAATAAATTGTGTTAAGCTGGAATCCTTTAGATTTGTTGGAAAAGGAATCGGATGCCTGAGGTCAGAAAAGGGATGCAAATTACTTTGCCATCCTTTACCAGGGAACGTTTCGCACGTCTGATGGTGGCAGAGATTTTTTTTTTTCCCCTTCTAATCTTGATTTGTTGCCATGTGGGTGGTAAGAACACCTTTTAAGGGTAAATGAACATAAGCAAGTTACAGGTGGATGTACAGAGTGACTGCGATGCACAGAAATTCAACATTTCTTGTTGCATCTTTCTGCAGGTCCAAATTAATCTTGTCACAAACCTTCTGTACCTCTGCGTATGATCCAAAGAGTGTATGCAGAGGCAATATTTCATGAAAATGGCCTATTAAAGCAATCATTATTGCCACAGATCTAAATAGATGAGGTTATGTGCAGATTTTGACACTTTCTGTAAAGACTGAGCTTGGCCCTGCCTCCTTTTAGGACTCCTTGTTGGTCCTTTAAAACCTGCCACAACGTAAGCCGAGGTTGAAGAAAAAAAGAGCGTGGGAAGGTGCAGATTCGCTTTAAGCTTAATTACCATTTGTAGATGTTTTTTTTTACCTTTTTTGAGTTCAGTTTCACTTCATGGTCTGTGTTTAAAGTGGTATTAAACCCTTAGTGTTTTTTTTTTTAAGCATAATCCATTGAGCACAATAAAATAAGCATTTCTCAGTAATTTATTTTGTTAAAATTCTAATCACAGCACCTGCAGTTTACAGCTCCTGCACTTTCAGTGCTGCTTCCCCAAATTTCTGGTCTTCACAGAAAGGTGTCAACAGTGGACAGTGCAGTCTCGAGCTTGGCTTGGAAAATAGAAGGGGGGAAGACAAGGGAGTATCTTGCTATTCTAGGCTTTTGGGCTGTGTCTTTCTATTGATGCACACAATGTAGGGAGACAAAGCTCTAGTCTCCAAATGCAAAGGTGACTCCATAGGACACTGCAAAAGAAAGGAGCCACCCTGAACCAGGAAGCCTAGAGCAGCGGTCTTGGCACCAGCTTAATGTCCCTAAACAAACAGAGCATTAAACAGTAGGGATGAGCTCTGGCGTGTTCGCACAGTCCACAGTCAGAGCCCGCCAGGAATTCTGCACATCCCTGCACTAATCACAGGCAGGGAGACATTGTCCCGATGCTCGGCTGCAGAGATCTGGAAATGTCTCCCTGCCTGAGGTTAGCGCAGCGGCGTGCAGACTTCCTGGCGGGCTCTCCACGGGGACTGCGAACGCGCCAGAGCTCACCCCTATTAAACAGTGATGCCACTCAGTACAGCAAGGTTGGACACTGCATCTGTCCCTCCCGGGTGCACTGCAGCTAGACAGCCTGGGACCTTGTGAGGGAGATTAGGGCCAAGGACCTAACTCAGCTTTTCCAGATCCAGGAAATTGTATATTTGCCTGTTATCTGTGAATCAAATGATTGTTGGTAACCTACGCTTATACTTTTTTTTTTTCTTTTTATTATTTATTCAAAGGTTTGTTTGAATTATCTCTGACGAGTTTTCTTGCTGACCCGCCAAAAGAAGCAGGGAGGAACTTTTGGGGGGAATTTATCAAAACTGGAGTAGACAGAATCTGGAAGAGCTGCGAATGGCAACCAATCGGCATCTAGCTTTCATTTTGAAGGCTTAAAGTGGATGTAAAGCCGATTTTCATGGAATTTGAGCTGGGCACATTTATCTGCAGTATTTTGTTATCTCTTTTCAATGAGCTAAGTCTTACAGCTCTCTTCTAAATGCTTCCTCTGTTATCAGCCTGAGAACTCCTGACATATTTTTTTTACTTGTAAAAATGTGTATTCTTGAAGGGCCTATGTTGCACAGCTCAGCGCCTGACAGACTCCCACTTTTCAAAAAACACAAGAACAGAGATATGGTTTCCTCTGAAAATGAATGCAGAGGAAACAGAAAAAAGCAGCTGTTTTAAAATAGATTCAAAATGTAAAAAAGTATTCTTAACATAGAGTTAGAGCAAATGTCCACCTCAGTGCAAAATACCAAACAGCGCTGGTGTTAGATATAAGGTGACTAACAACACCATATAATATAAATCAACGGATAGACAGTCTCGGGTGTTTTGAGGTCAGTATTGACGTAGATGTAATGTCCAATAATGGTGATAGAGGAGATAGAGATCGTGCACCATCCACCGCACTCGCAATCCACCATGTGTTATACAAAAGATCCCAGCAGGGGTTCAAACTCACCAGAGATCAATCAGATCAAGCCTTTTACAATAATCCAAGATATATCTATCTATGGATCCCTTAGTGAAGTACAGATGTAATGTCCGGTTATAGCGTAAAGCTGTAACCCTTACTAGTTTTGTCGTTCGTGCGACTTCTACGGAGGGTATCTCCGTAGAAGTCGCACGAACGACGAAACTAGTAAGGGTTACAGCTTTACGCTATAACCGGACATTACATCTGTACTACCAAGGGATCCGGGAAGGAGTCTCCCACCTGTATACCAGCTGGTGACCGTGGTCAAGCACGCTGCTTCTTTGCAAAGGATCGGGTGAAGTCATTTTTACTCTGCTTAATTTTGATTACTTTGTGTACGTATAATATATGGGGGATGCCTGATGGAAGGGATGAGTATTAAACTGAATTACGCTATGTTGGCATTCTTTGTTTTTTTATTACATCTGAGGCTGATCCTCTAAAAGTGATTCCCCTATCAGACGGATATGTCAGCAGCCCTTATAGATATATCTTGGATTATTGTGAAAGCCTTGATCTGATTGATCTCTGGTAAATTTGAACCCCTGCTGGGATCTTTTGTATAACACATGGTGGATTGCGAGTGTGGTGGATGGTGCACAATCTCTATCTCCTCTATCACCATTATTGGACATCTACGTCAATACTGACCTCAAAACACCTGAGACTGTCTATCCGTTGATTTATATTATATGGTGTTGTTAGTCACCTTATATCTAACACCAGCGCTGTTTGGTATTTTGCACTGAGGTGGACATTTGCTCTAACTCTATGTTAAGAATACTTTTTTACATTATATATTTTTTTACTTATTCGACAAAAGCAGCCTGAATCTTTTGTCAAAGGAGGTTGCTAAAACAGAGTAGCAGAGAGCAGCTCCTATTACAAAACAGCTATGAGAGTCTCTGGCCTATGAGGAGAGAGGGTGTGTGCCTTTCCTCCAATCAGCAATGTTGGCTATCTTGGCTGTATGCCCAGACATCACACTCTGTGTTAACCAGGAAGAGAAAATCTCCTAACAGGATCTCAACTTTCTAAACCGTATATAAATGTGAAGACAGCAGATATACATATAAAACCTATGTAGGGAGATTTGGTTCATCTCTGTGTATCATCTGAGGCTGTTCACTTCACTGGGTGTATGGAGGGTTTACATCCACTTTAACTAAACAAGAATACAGGGATTGGTTGCCATATACAGCTGCTCCTGATTCCATCTGCTCCAGTTTTGATATATTCCCCATTTGAGTTTTCTGTGATTTTGTCCTGACTTGTATAAATGTCTTGAATTTGTGGCTAAGGGTGTATTGAAGTCAGAGGAATAACTTTTAAATCTAGGCAACAAACATCAGATGGAGTTCACCAGTGCACTTTTTTGTTGGTGGTTTGTGTGGCATGCTAACATTTGTTGTCATTTTGGGGTGGTTGGTGGGTTGCCTGAAATTGAGGTAGCTATACACGATTTGATTTTACAATCTCCTTTAGATTTACCAAAAATATATACTACCGTGTTTCCCCCGAAAATAAGCCTGGGTCTTATATTTATTTTGGCAAAAAATACAGAGTAGGGCTTATTTTCGGGGTAGGTCTTACCATGTAATGTGCTGTCTTCTCTCCCCCTCTCCCTCCCTGCCTGTCGGGAATCCCCAGTGTGAACGGAGTTAAAATGTTTGTAAAATCCTATAATACACTCTATTACAGTACTATATAATGCACAATGTGTGTTTCTGTAATATAATTGTGCCAAATACCTTCTTTATAGCGCCTCTCTGCACTTCTGTGACCCGCCGGAGCTCTCTTCCCCACAATTATATTACAGAAACACACATATTGTACATTATATACTACTGTAATAGAGTGGATTATAGGATTATACAAACATTTTCGGGGTAGGGCTTATTTTTGGGGTAGGGCTTATTTTGCAGCCCTCCTGGAAAATAACGCTAGGTCTTCTTTTCGGGGTAGGTCTTATTTTCGGGGAAACAGGGTAGGAGGACACACCTAATCTATCCAGTCAGCTGTATCCAATCTGGCAGGCTCTTGCACCACATATTTGATGGTAGATCTAAAGAGATTGTATGGTGAACTATAATGTGGAACTGATAACCCTAGGAGGAAGGGTACAGCTGCCCTGTGAGTGGCAATACAGATGGCGTATGTATGGTTACGCCTGTCATTGACTAGCTAATCATAAATTAGGACTGAGGAGTTTTTGGCCCTAGATTGGGGATATACCTCTGCAAGATGTCTGAAGGTGTACCTGTCACTAAAACCAAATAGAGAGGTCTGCCTGCACAGAAGAAATGTTCATTTTTTTGCTATATTTTAGTTTTTAGTGAATTTAAGTTGAATATTGCTTCAGCCGGCAACTACCTTGTTGACTGTGAAGAGTTTCACTAAACAGCTGCCTGAAAGGCGATTTGAGAAAAGAAAAATGTGGATAAACACGTGTAAGGCAGTTTTTGTTTTTCGTTTTAACCAGTGGGTTGAACAAAAAAAAGATCAGATTCTCCCATCCACACATTTGATGTTGATGAGGGTATCCTTCCCGCTGAGTTATTGTATTCCGACACCTGGCAGACTTCCCTGCCGTCACAATATAGTGATCGGTGTCACCAGCTATAGCCGGCAGCACTGATCATTTGGGAAAAACCCAACAGGTTTGTTGTACACAAGTCACAAGATACAAATTGTACACAAGATAGATCGGATTGGGCACAACCATCTAGCCCAGTGATGGCAAACCTTGGCAGCTCAGACGCTTTGGAAAAAACACTGCAGAGTGCATGAGCATCATGGGAAATGTAGTTTCAAAACATCTGGGGTGCCAAGGTTCACCATCACTGATCTTGCCCATACTTGGATCAAAATTTGGGCAGTCCCTGCTGAACTGGCTGCATTTTGATCTACCGTGTATATATAGCTGGCTTAAGGAGTGCAGCCAGAGGAGGGAGACTATGGGGAGAAAATCTGAACTTTGGTTGTTCATGTTCAGTTGTATGTGTTTTTGTTGTGAAGACCCAATTTATTTACTAAAGGGAAACAGGTCAAGTAGAATGTTAATTTTCCCTCTAGCGTGACTCTCTATTATGCAATCAATGAAATTATATATAAAAAAAAAAAAAATAATATATATATATAGCACAAATCTCCATGCCAGTTTAATGAAAGTTTCTGTTTTCTAGATCCCGTAGCTTTAAACAGAGCCACACACAATGCCTGCTTCCCATCTATACGGCCCTGGAACACTGGCTCACTTTGGGGCTGCTGTAAAACGGATAATAAATGACAAAACTTTTACCAAAGTAGATTAAATCCTTCATTTGTGTAGAGAAAAAAAAAAAGATGGCTAAAACATGAAATAGATGATATACCATAGTAAGAAATGTGACATATCTCTTATAATATTTTTCTACCCTCTGCTTACAGCTCGTCATTGGGCCGAGCAGAAAGGAGACCTCAGTGACTGGCAGCAGTGTGAAAAGAACTAATGTGACTGATCACCAAAGTATATACAATATAGATGATTTAAATGTGTTTTATGTTATGTACTAAAAAATAGATTTACTAAATAATGAAGATGATAGCTAAACTCCAGGCAAACACACACACACACACACACACACACACACATGAAATATTATACAAGCTCTTTTACTTGTCAAATGATTTGATTTTCTGTCCATCCAGTTGTGAGATTCACAAAACTCTGCCACACAGCATTGTCCTGTCTGGCAGGGAGGGAGACTCAATTATTCTCTGCTGCACTTCATTAATTCTTACAGGTCTTGTCCCTCCCTCAGGTCTTTGACTGGATAACAGGAGAAGGAGTCGGCTAAAAGCTCAACTGTCACTATTTTCTTCTCATCATTCTCATCAGCATGTTCATTCTTTGGCACATGAGCTCACCTGTCACTCCTCTCTTCCTATTGGCATGTTCATTCTTGGCGCATGAGCTCACCTGTCACTCCTCTCTCTTCCTATTGGCATGTTTGTTCTTGGCGCATGAGCTCACCTGTCACTCCTCTCTCTTCCTATTGGCATGTTTGTTCTTGGCGCATGAGCTCACCTGTCACTCCTCTCTCTTCCTATTGGCATGTTTGTTCTTGGCGCATGAGCTCATCTGTCACTCCTCTCTCTTCCTATTGGCATGTTCATTCTTGGCACATGAGCTCATCTGTCACTCCTCTCTCTTCCTATTGGCATGTTTGTTCTTGGCGCATGAGCTCATCTGTCACTCCTCTCTTCCTATTGGCATGTTCATTCTTGGCGCATGAGCTCACCTGTCACTCCTCTCTCTTCCTATTGGCATGTTTGTTCTTGGCGCATGAGCTCACCTGTCACTCCTCTCTCTTCCTATTGGCATGTTTGTTCTTGGCGCATGAGCTCACCTGTCACTCCTCTCTCTTCCTATTGGCATGTTTGTTCTTGGCGCATGAGCTCATCTGTCACTCCTCTCTCTTCCTATTGGCATGTTCATTCTTGGCACATGAGCTCACCTGTCACTCCTCTCTCTTCCTATTGGCATGTTCATTCTTGGCACATGAGCTCATCTGTCACTCCTCTCTCTTCCTATTGGCATGTTTGTTCTTGGCGCATGAGCTCATCTGTCACTCCTCTCTCTTCCTATTGGCATGTTTATTCTTGGCGCATGAGCTCACCTGTCACTCTGCTCTCTTCCTATCGGCATGTTTATTCTTGGCGCATGAGCTCACCTGTCACTCCTCTCTCTTCCTATTGGCATGTTTGTTCTTGGTGCATGAGCTCACCTGTCACTCCTCTCTCTTCCTATTGGCATGTTTGTTCTTGGCGCATGAGCTCACCTGTCACTCCTCTCTCTTCCTATTGGCATGTTTGTTCTTGGCGCATGAGCTCACCTGTCACTCCTCTCTCTTCCTATTGGCATGTTTGTTCTTGGCGCATGAGCTCACCTGTCACTCCTCTCTCTTCCTATTGGCATGTTTTTCTTGGTGCATGAGCTTACCTGTCACTCTGCTCTCTCTTCCTATTGGCATGTTTGTTCTTGGTGCATAAGCTCACCTGTCACTGCTCTCTCCTATCGGCATGTTTGTTCTTGGCACATGAGTACACCTGTCACTCTGTTCGCTCCTCCTATCAGCATGCTCATTCTTGGCAGATGACCTCATCTGTTACTCTGCTCTCTCTTCCTATCAGCATGTTTGTTTTTATCACATGAGCTCATCTGTTACTCTGTTCTCACCTGTCACTATGCTCTCTCCTCCTATTGGCATGTTCATCTCTAGCACATAAGCAATGCAGCACAACCGACTGTCTCCTTATGGTACTTCTTCCTCCCAAAGTCTGAGCTCTGCTGTGCAGGGATTGCAAAAGGTTGATACCAGGTCACAATCGAGTTGCATTTAATGAATACAGAGCTGAATTCAATTGTATTATTTATATCTGTCTGGAGTTCAGCTTAAGGTCCCTTTCACACTGGGGCATTTTTCAGGCGGTACAGCGCTAAAAATAGCGCTGCTATACTGCCTGAAAAAATCGTGCCCTGTAGTCTTCAATGTGAAAGTCCGAAGGCTTTCACACTGAAGCAGTTCGCTAGCAGGACCGCTTGGAGCGGTATAGGAGCGGGGTGTTTACCGCTCCTATACCGCTCCTCCCCATTAAAATCAATGGGAAACCGCGGTAATACCGCCCACAATGCGCCTCTACAGAGGCGCATTGCGGTCGGTATTAACCCCTTTCTACGGCCGGTAGCGTGGGGTTAATACCGCACCGCTAGCGGCCGAATACCGCGGTAAATTCGACGGTATAGCTGCGCTAAAAATCGTGCTGCTATACCGTCACTGCGCCTCCCGCTGCAATGTGAAAGTAGCCTTAGGGCCAGCTCACACATGTGCATTGTCCTAACACACTTGTATTCAATGTAAATTATCTTTTTTTTTTTACATGCGTTGCATTAGGAAGGCTATTCGTTTTAAATGGGCTGCAGCACCCCAAACCTTAATGCAACACGCACTGTTCAGATCTGTGTATTACAAGTTGGGCTGCTATTTAAAGCAGAGGTTCACCCTAAATATTCTCTCTCCCATGCGATCCAGCATACTAGCGTCAGCGCCAGTATGCTGGTTTTTTTTTTAAATCCCCCACTTACTGCGTAATCTTTAATTTTTATTTCTTTCCCCCGTGGTGGATGGCGCCTGTATAGCGCGTCACATCTTACAAAAATACCCGATTTAGGACTCGGGTATTCTCGGCGCAATGCGGCGCCTGCGCACAGACCTGGGAGCTGACTGCGGCGCCGTATTTTTCCGAGAAATACAGCGCCTGCGCAGTCAGCTCCTAGGTCTGTGCGCAGGCGCCGCATTGCGCCGAGAATACCCGAGTCCTAAATCGGGTATTTTCGTAAGATGTGACGGGCTGTATAGACGCCATCCACCGCGGGGGAAAGATATAAAAATGAAAGATTACACAGTAAGTGGGGGTTAAAAAAAAAAAAACAGCATACTGGCGCTGACGCTGACGCCAGTATGCTGGATCGCATGGGAGAGAGAGTATATTTAGGGTGAACCTCCACTTTAAAGTAAATAGCACTACAGTAAACACATTGGGCCAGATTCCCGTAGAATTGCCACTGGCGTAGCGTAAGCCATTTACGCTACGCCGCCGCAATTTAACAGAGCAAGTGCCATATTCCCAAAGCACTTGCTCCATAAGTTGCGTCGGCGTAGTGTAAATGGCTCTGCGTAATTCAAAGGGGCGGCTTGTATTTAAATTAAGCGCGCCCCCGTGCCGATCGAACTGCGCATGCGCCGGCCTCAAAAATAGCCCAGTGCGCATGCTCCAGCTCACGTCGGAAAAAGTGAATGAAACCGACGTGAGCGTCGTTTACGTAAATCCCTATTCGCGAACGACTTAGTAAATCAACGTAACCGACGGAAAAAGACGACGCTGACCCGACGCCATACTTAACATGGCAACGACGGAACTTAGTAAGGTTACCCCTCATATAGCAGGGGTAACCTTACGCGTACGGAAACGACGGAAACGATGACGGGGCGGCGTAAAAACGTTCGGGAATCATCGGATTAGGCTCATTTGCATAGGCAAATGAGAAATCATCGTAAAGGCCACCTAGCGGCCAGCGATGTCATTACATCTACGATCCGCCAGTGTAATGGTTTTACACATGTCGGATCTTCACTGTATCTATGTGTAAGTGATTCTAGGAATCACACGCATAAATACCCAGTTAAAAAAAAGAGAGATACGACGGTGTTTCCTACGAAACGCCGGCGTATCTCTTTTGAGAATCTGGCCCATTGCTGTTTGTGGCAATGCACAGACAAATACCCCCCCCTTTTTTTTTTACAGTGCATTAGTGCTACACACCAGTGTGAATGGGCCCCTAAAGTACCCCTATCCTTTTCACACTATCAGCTCTGCGATGCAAACTGGTTTTCTAGCCTGGCATGAAACCCTCTGGTCTTGGAAGTGATTATTTTATTAGCCAGCTTTCTGTAAACAAATGCATTTGTGGCTTTTCCTGTGACTGGATTGCTAAATTAGAGTGCCTTTAACAAATGCACTGAACCGAACCAGAAATATGCCGTGTACACGCGATTGGAATTTCCGATAAGAAAACCATCAATTTTTTTTTTTTTTTCAATGGAATGTTGGCTTAAACTTGTGTTGCATACACACGATCACACAAACGTTGTCAGAAATTCTGAACGTCAAGAACGCGGTGACGTACAACACTACGCAGAGCCGAGAAAAATTATGTTCAATGATTCCGATCGGAATTTCCAAAAATAAATTCTCCCGTTAGAAAATTTGAGAACCAGCTCTCAAATTTTTGTTGTCGAAACTCTGACAAAAAATGTACGATGGGGCCTACAAACGGTCGGCATTTCCGACCAAAAGCTCACGTTGAACTTTTCTTGTTGGAAATTCCGATCGTGCGTACGCGGCATCAGACATCTGTCACACCCTCAGATACGGGGACACCAAGTCAGAGTTTTGTTTCCCCCTTTCCCACCCACAACAGTGAAGAATAGTCATGATCCAGGTTGTCATAGCGAATGTCAGTTGCGTGCCTTTTTCTTGTTACATTGTGTGATAAAAACGCCCATTGTGTGAGATGTAGATCTTTGTATGGTTTGTCACAGGAGAGATCTTTCCAATCATTTTCTCTTTTTCAGGGACTCTAAATGTTTATTCTTGATTTTGTGTTTTTTTTTTTTCGTTCAGCCCATAAAACTGCAGTTTTTGCATTGGAATTGTGGAGGCGTTTCTGACGCCTGGGTTGTCATTTCTGTGTCATCTGTCACTTGTTCAGTTTGGGTCTTGAGCCTTAATTTGGAAATATCTTGAACCAAACATTAAAGAAAAATCTCATTACCCCAAAGTGTCCTGTGTTCACTAAAATAGAGGTGTGCTTAGTGCAGTAACCCCTAGCAACTGAATGTTACTGTATTCACTCTAGCCAAAGAAGACTTTGGATTGGTTATTTGTTGCATGTGTCATTAAATCAGAGCTCCACCCAAAAGGTGACGTTCTGCTTATGGGGAGGGGGGGAATAGCGGGTACCTAGTTCTGACAGGTTTCCTCTCCCCTCCCTCCATTCTTCATCTGGGACATGTCACAGGTCCCAGAATTTTGCCTCACCATTTGCAGAGATAAGAGAGCTGAAATTCACATCGCACAAGTATGAATCCGGCCTGAAAGTCAGCAGCTACACATTTTTTTAGCTGCTGACCTTTAATAAACACAAAAATTACTTGAACTCCGCTTGATTCTTCAGGTACCCCTATTGGAAGATTCATCCTTATCTATTATTCTGGAGATAAAAAAAATAGCATCCCCCCTCATGCCTGTGGCAATGGTCAACACCATGAATTTAAACCTTGTAATCTTAAAGTGGTTGTAATGGCAGTTTTTTTTTTATCTTAATGCATAAAAGCCTTCCATGTGCAGCAGCTCCCCTCACCCCCCTCTAATACTTACCTGAGCCCCATCTAGATCCAGCGATGTTGCAGCAGTGTCTCGGCTGCCCAGGACTCTCCTCCTCATTGCCTGAGGCAGCAGCACTGTTCCATCAAAGACAGCAAGCCAATGAGGAGAAAAGGGGGGGTGAGGCAGGGGTGTGGCTCTGTGTCTGAATAGACACAAGGAGCTGCAGCTTGGCTTGGGTGGCCCCATAGCACGCTTCTTGCTGTGGGGGCATTCAACAGGTACGGAAGGCCAGGAGCGCTGAAGAGGGATCCGAAAACAGGAGGATCTGGGCTGCTCTGTGCAAAATCGCTGCACAGAGCAGGTAAGTATAACATGCTTGATTTAGTTTTTTTAACAGACTTTATTGTCACTTTAATCATACAGTAAATGATACAGGCTGAGTATTCGGACCCTGGCTTATAGGCTCTTGTTTGGACGCTGGATGATCATTTGAAGACCTGCGTCAGGGCACCTTCTCTATAACCCTGCCCCAGCATTTTTTGCTAGTGTCCCAAGGTGATAGACTTCTCCCTTATGGCTTAAAGGGGTTGTAAAGGTTTTTTTTTATTTTTAAACAAACATATCATACTTACCTCCAGTGTGCAGTTAATTTTGCACAGAGTGGCCCCAATCCTGGTCTTCTAAGGTTCCTCGGCAGCTGTCTCAGCTCCTCCCCTGCAATAGCTAACTCCTGTTCTGGGAGGCGCTTTCCCAAGGGGGTTAGCTTGCGGGTGTGCTCCCATGATACAGTTGGCGGCCATAGCCACTGACTGTATATCATTTGGCCCCGCCCCCCCCACATCATTATTTTGATAGCAGCACAGCCATTGGTTCCCCCTGCTGTCAATCTCCAATGAAGAGCTGCCTCAAGCTGGGGGAAATCATTGCAGGATTGCGCCCATGATGTTTTGTGACTCAGGTTAGTAAAACGGGGGGCCCAACAGTGCAAGGTAAAAAAAAACAAAAAAAAAAAACGAAGATTTAAAACCCCTTCAAACACTTACTTACATAATAGAAGTAGTGCATTCGGATCAGTGCAAGCTCCCCAATACCTTTTGGAGCCTGACCCTACGCTGCGAGAATGGCTTGTAATGTGGCTTTGGGAACTGGATCCTGCACTGGTGCTCACCTTGGCAATTTGTTTAATGTGTGTAGTCAGCCGCAGGGTGCTGTACAGCTCCAGAATCATTGTCCATCCCTATGGAACACAGACGAGTCCTGCAGGAGGTATGCCCATGGGATTGATGAAGCCTGGACTTGAGTCCAATTTCATGGACAGGTAAGAAAGGGTCACTCTCTATCTTTGACTTACTATAAAAACTGGGCTATATTTGGAAGATATTCACATTTACAGTGCAAACCTTTCAACCTAAAACCGAAGCACTCTGCGCTTAGTCTCAGGTGGAAACCCCAGGTGCTACATCACACCACTGATTGCAAACTTTACCTCTAGAGCCCTTAGAACGGTACTCTGGCGGTTCCTTTCTTTCACCATGAGGACTTTGCTGCAGGATGGTCTACACACCCAGGTTGCTTTGTACTCCCTCTGGACACATATGTTCAGCAGCCTACACTATGGGTACCCCACAGAGGATTACCACCCATAGCTATAGAAAAAAACATGCAAAAGGGAGCCATAGCAAAAGATTAGACAAACATTTTCTCTGCCTAAGTAGTGGTGTCACCTCAGGGGGGCAGAGGGGGCCATGTGCTGCCATCTCAGTCTTAAACATCTCGCTGTACCAGCTGAGAAAATTCCTTTGTTGAAAGATTCTGCAGAGAAGATGTTTGAGACGCTCTTAAAGGAGTTGTAAAGGCAGAGGGTTTTTTTTTTATCTTAATGCATTATATGCTTACCTGAGCCCCATCTCTATCCAGCGATGTCCACAAGTCACGTGGCTGTCCAAGACTCCCCCTCCTGATTGGCTGAGACACAGCAGCGGCACCATTGGCTCCCAATCAAAGTTGGATAATCAGGAGAGAGGGTGTCTGAATGGTCACATGGAGCTGCAGCTTGGCTTAAGTGCCCCATAGCAAGCTGCTTGCTGTGGGGGCACTCAAAGGCAGGAGCACAAAAGAGGCACCCGAGAAAAGGAGGATGTGTGCTGCTCTGTGCAAATCCACTTCACAGAGTAGGTAAGTATAACATGTTTGTTACTTTACAATCACTTTAAATGCTCTCTTTACATTTCTAGGCACAGCTCCACAACCCGTTGCGATTTCTGTCTGTAAAACTGCAGATAAAAAGTCTAGGGCAATGAACAACCAACATGATCCTGTATGCCAGGACCATGCCTTAACTGAGCAATTACTTCCCGCTCTATTCTTTTATGTGATGCCCTTGAACATTCAGTGAAACAACTTTCTCTTATCTCCATTCACATGCACAGAATCTTGTGGCTTAACCTAAAAAGCCTATAGAAAACACCCCTTTGAAGGAGGTCTTTTTGCTGAGGCTTTTGATAAATTCATTAATATGTGACGGGGGGGGGGGGGGGGGGGGGGGGGGGGAGGTTCTACTTTCACAGCAGAAGACTCAAAACCCCCTTCTGCAGGAGCCTCTATCTCTTCAAAATGCAGAGCACCTAATTGCTCTACCCTGGCTTCAACTTCAAAACCCAAGTTCAGCCCTTCCGTTTGGCACAAAACTCAGCCCACCCAGTATTTCCCCCAAGCCTTTCCAATGAAGGAATGCCCTTACACCGGATGATGTCTGTTACAGTTTGGCGGTCTCTGACTCACAAACATCTCAGACCTGTAGGCAGAGGTGTATTTAGGTTTTTGTGCTGCCCTAGGCCTGACTAAACTCGTACACCCCCTAATTTAAATATGACTCACCCCCTCCTGTTAAGGCCACACCCTGTGTTGTTTAAGACCCGCCCTGAAATTTTCGAGTGAGGACACTAGTTCTGAGGACCTGGGGGGGGGGGGGGGGGGTTGCAATGGATTCCCTTAATTTACTTAGATTTCCTCTTACTTCCTGGTTACCTAAGCCCAGTAAGGGTATTTTTCTTATCCTGGGCCTAAAACCCCTAAACAAATACCTTCAAATTTCACATGGAATCTGCAAGGTCAGTTATTGCCTCTCTGAAACAAGGGGAAAACTTGGCATCCATAGACATGAAATGCCTGTCTCCATATTTGCATTTTATTATTATTATTATTATACAGGATTTATATAGCGCCAACAGTTTTTATCCACCCCATCAGCAATTTCTGCACTTTGCAGTGAAAGAAAATCATTTCCAGTTTGCTGCACAGCCTTTTGGCCTATCCTCTTCTCCCAGAGTATTCACAAGGTCCTAGTACCGTCTAAGAATTCAATAACATCTGGATGACTGTCTTCTCAAGGACTCCTCCCCCTTTCAAAATGTCCTCAGGACAATGCAGATGCTTCAGGTTTTCGGTTTGGTGATCGATTTCCAAATAAAAATCTGCCCTCCAGCCTTTTCTTTGCTTGACATACTTGGGTCTGGTTCTGGACACATCCCAAGCAAGGGTTTTGCTTCAATAGAAGAAAATGCTCTCTCCAGAGCTCCTGCTTGGGAATTGAGGTCACAGAGACATCCAACAATGAGATTGTTATTGAGAGTCCCAGGCCTCATGGTAGCCTCCTTCAAAGTTGTGCTATTCACCCAATTTATTTTGAATTTTCTCCAGCACAAGTTCTTGTTAACCTGGAACAAGCATGCTCCTTCCTTGACCTACTCATGTCCCACTTCCTGTCCAGCCAAGCAATGACCTCTCTAGCTTGATGGATCTCAAGCCTAGCTCTAAAGTAGTTGTAAAGGGGGGGGGAGAGAAAAGAAAAATTCCCCTAAAACAAAAAAACATGTCTATACTTACCTGCTCTGTGTAATAGAATCTTCTCGGGGTCCCCCCATCAGCGCTCCTGGCTCGTCCTCTTTTGCTGATGCCCCCAATAGGAAACCAATTCCCTTGGAGGCACTTGTGCAAACTGGAGCCATGCTGCTGCATCCATTAACAGACAGCGGGACTCTTTTTTTTTTACCTTTAAAGGGGGTTGTAAACCTTAGTGTTTTTTCACCTTAATGCATTTTGACCAGCCCCCCCATTTTACTCAGGCTCTACCTCTCTGCCCGTTTTCTCGGCTCTTGACTGGATAGATTGATAGCAGCGCAGCCATTGGCTCCTGCTGCTGTCAATCAAATCCAATGATGCAGGGGGCGGGGCCGAGTCCCGCTTTCTGTGTGAATACACGCAGATGCTGGACTCAGCAGTGCACCTGCACAGGTGTCCACCAAGGAGATCGCTTCCCCGACATGGACACCCGTTGTGGGGAGGAGCTACCAGCACCGCCAGTGGACCTCAGAATAGGTGGATCGGGGCCACTCTGTGCAAAACGAACTGCACAGTGGAGGCAAGTATGACATGTTTGTTATTTCGATATTTTTTTTTTTTTAAATGACCATTTAATGCATAGAATGGGTAGCCGTCCCTGCCGAGAGAACACAGTGATTATTGCTAGTGGCTCAAGCATGAAAAATCTGACATGCTGGTTGTACCCACGTTGATTGATTGATCGACTTGGGTACAATCAGCCTGCCATTACATAGTTCTGAATCTTGGCCGTTCTGTGCTGAACTGGTTAAGATTTGAACCATCCATAGCCGGTGTCTTGTCGCTAAATGCCCCCTGTCGAATAATGCCCACCCGGTGCTGTGCTTGACAATCAGGTGTACACGGCACTGCGCACTATACCCCACATAGTGCCACACACTCCTGATGCTCGTGCAAGGGGTGGACTTGTCATGATGGGCATTTTGTGATGATGGGATGTGCCGTCACGAAACTCAACACATCTCCTAAACAAATATATATCTGCTATTCTTCCTACACGTGTTGCCCTTAACACATGTAGGGAAAAATAGCAGAGAAATATTTGTTTAGGAGATGTGTTTGAGTTTCATGACAGCACTGCCCATCATTACAAAATTCGCCCCCTTCTGTTGCCATCTGTCCCTCATGAACCAGTCCACCCCTTGCAGGCTTGCGAGGATCAGGAGCATATTTCAATGTTCGGCAGCTCTGTACTGCGCAAGCGCAGTACAGGGCGGGCATTTCTCGTCAGAACACTGGCTTATCGCGGGGAAAGTGTAAAAAGCAGATACCAGTCTTTCTGGCTGGGGAGGAGTGTTCCAGTTCCTCACGGTTAAGGGAACATGGTCATTGGTCAAAGCCAAACTCCCCAAAAACATACTGGAGTTCAGAGCAATAAGACAGAGGGGGTCTCGGAGTCTGACATTCCTACCTTGATAAAAAGGAAAAAAAGCTACTTCAGGAAAGATCTATTATTGTTCCTGGAGACTCTCATTTGTCTGGTTTGAACACCGCACTTCAATCCCAGTAATCACTCTGTGCCACTCCGGCCTTCCTACAAGCAGGACTTGACCAGAACTTGACCTTCAGCGCACCGACAGGACAGATTTTGTCCTTGTCAAAATATCTCTCCACTTTGCAGCATCCTGTGCTTCAAAAAGAACCTCAACTTGGTTCTTTTTGCCCGGTAATTTAAACCCATTAGGAATATCCCCCTTCGTTCAGGGTTTGTCAGCCCTTTTACCTTTGAGGAAACCCTGGCAAAAAGTCTGCAATATCAGGGAACCACTGAAATAATTTTCCCATCTACAGTTCATGAAACATTTATGCGATTAACAAACTGTAGACATAAGGGGCCAGATTCAGGTAGCTTAGCGTATGTTTAGGCGGGCGTAGCGTATCGAATATACGATATGTCGCCGCAACTTAGAGAGGCAAGTGCTGTATTCTCAAAGCACTTGCTCCGTAAGTTGCGGCGGCGTAGCATAAATTGGCCGGCGTAAGCCCGCCTAATTCAAAGTAGGAAGGAGGTGGGCGTCATCTATTAAAATTTAGCGTGACCATGTAAAGAATGGCCGGTCGAACTGGGCATGCGCGCATGCTCAGAATCACGTCGCATAAACTCCCTTAGATACATTGGCGTAAATGCCTATGACGTGAACGTAACTTACGCACAGCCCTATTCACGTAGTACTACGTAAACGGCAAACAGAACGTAAAATTCGGCGGCGTCGTTCCCTGGCCCATACCTTTGCATTAGCTGCACCTGCTATAGCAGGGGTAACTTTACACCAGACGTAAGCCTTATCCAAATCGCGTATATGAAGCGGCCGGGCGCATCTACGTTTGTGAATCGGCGTATCTTACTCATTTGCATATTTCTAATGGGAATGCCGAATGCGTCCAGCGTAACTATGCATCCACGATACGCCGGCGTAGGCAAGTTACGTCGAACGGCTGAAGCCATGTTCTTCGGCGTATCTCGCTTTGTGAATCGGCGCAAAGATGCGGCGCACATTTGAAATTACGGCGGCGTATCTGGAGATACGCTGGTGTACATCTTTGCTGAATCTGGCCCTATATTCTTAGAAATAGCTTTTTACAGTAGATTAAAATGTACCTCCTTAATGTGACCCTTATGCTTGCTTTTTTGGCACAGATGCTCAATTCTGGGTCAAACTTAATATAAGCAGTGTACAGGGGGACAGCAGGGCAGAGCACAGGAGGGAACAGTACAGGGGAGCCAGGAGGAAACTGAAGGACACAATACTGGTATCTGTAGTAGTTTTCCAATATGCAGAGTAGCTCAGGGAAGCTGCTGGGATGAATTGTATCTCATGTGCCGATTCCTACCATCCTCTCCTCTACCCCAAGCGATGTCAGACACAGCCACCTGGGATGGAGTGGGGGGCTGCCTGGAATTGGCATGGGGCAGCAATGTCAGTTGTTTTCTTCTGCGCTCTGCAGCCTGTCATTTATGTGGGGATGCGATCTACCGCTCACCTGCTTGTAATGAACCAGGTAGATCGTGGCTGAACCCAGGTTGAGAAACACTGCCTTAGATGATCTCCACTGGAACATGGTCTTTTTGGTTGCTATCACATCTAACTTGACAGTAAGGAGCCGTTCCTCATTGACAATGTAGTTATATGCCCAAATCCATCCTTTCTTTCTAAAGCTGGCCATAGAAGGATCTAAATTCAGCAGGAACCGTCTGAATTTCCATCAGTGTTTGACCGAAGTAAATTTGTTTATCCACCTTGTTTGTGGATAGAGGAATGGGTTTATCTTTTTTCCTCATTCAGCCCACTGGGTGAGCAAAAACACATCTATGGCCAGCTTAAAGGAGTTGTAAAGGTTCGTTCTTTATTTTCTAAACAGGTTCCTTTAAGCTAGTGCATTGTTTGGTTACTTACCTTTTCCTTCAATTTCCCTTCTAAATGTTTTTTTTTTCTTTGTCTGAATTTCTCACTCCCTGTTCCTCCTCAGTAAGCGGTTCCAAATGACTTTCCACCGCTCAGATGATGGTGGAAAGCTTACTGAGGAGAAACAGGAAGTGAGAAATTCAAACAAAAAAAAATATTTAGAAGGGAAATCAAAGGAAAAAGGTAAGTGAATCAACAATGCACTAGCTTAAAGGAACCCATTTAGAAAATAAAAGACGAACCTTTACAACCCCTTTAAGTTGGTAGCATCTTCCACCTCATTTTTCCTTCAACAATTTGCTCCAAAGCACCTAAAGGAAGTTGCCTGGACAGAGTAGACACAACCATCATAGTCAACTTCGTAGCAACAGCTTCTATCAGGAGGTCGCATTCCCTTTTTGCCCCATCTGCAAGACCCTTGCAAGGGAAACCTGCTTCCAATGCAACGGATCGCTAGAGCTTATACTTTCATGGACAAATCTTCCTCCTCCGCATTAATGTGCCCACTCCACCAGGTCAGTGGGAGTTTCCTGGACATTGCCGATGCCGCAATCTAGCCCAGCTTTGTAAGGCCTCCACACGTGGTCCTCGGTTCAAACCTTTTCAATGTTCTACTAGCTGGACATTAGATCTTTTGCAGATGCAGCTTTCTTCCACAAGGTGCTTGCAGTGGCACTCTGAAGTTTGGTCTTTTCAGGCTTTAAGTTTCCACCTTTAGAAGAAAGAAAATTAAGGCTGGGTTCACACCTCCGACAGATGCAGCTCGCAGCAGGGGGTCCAGTGCGTCCCTGTTCTCTGTTTCAGGGACGAATCCGGGCTAAATGTTTGCCCCATATTTGAAACTGAGCTAAAGATGCACAGCGTTCCAGTGCAAGCAGCCTCGCAGCCGCAACGGAGATATGCGAATCGGCTCCATAGAGAGCCAGTCACAATCTCCTGTCATGCAAATTGGATGCGGTGAAACCTACACCCAATTTGTATAGGTGTGAACCCAGCGCAAGACTACACAAGGAACATAGAGCTCAAGATGGGCACTGCCAGTTTAAAGATGATCATAAATAGGCCAAAGACCAGACCGAATGCCACAGTGGTGTAAGTGGGGGAGAGGCATAAAAGAGCTATTAATGTACAATACCATTACAAATCTTTGACAGGCAAATATTTCATATAGATTGTCTAAAAGGCAGAGAGATATCATCAAAAGTCAGTCATGGATTTGCAGATAAAAGGTATAATAAATATTTTAATAGCTGTGCTTGAACAATGGGCACAAGACAGTTTGCATGGATGGAGATGAATGTCAGATCATTTTCCTAAAACAAAAGAAATCACAGAAATCTGACTGGATATTTACAGACACAAATTCTCTCTTCCACTCATTTGTGCAGAAGCTGCCTCATTGTTGATAATGTGGTGCCCAGATCTCTAGGATAACAAAAGAATTCAAGAACTGGATAGTGTCTATGCTCTACTCCATCTGTTGCAAAACTACAAGTCCCACCATGCCTCTGGGTGTCATGCTTGTGGCGGTCAGAGTCTTGCTATGCCTCATGGGACTTGTAGTTCTGCTACAGCTGAAGGTCCGCTAATTGCATATCCTGATCTACACCAGAGGGGCACTCAGAATTTGGCTGTGCAAAGGAACCATCTTCTTTTTTTTTCCCCTCAAGGAAGATTCAAACAAACAAAAGAGGTAGACAGTCACAATAATTGTTAATAAGTACCAAAAAGCAAATGATCTCTAATCAAAAAATCTAACTGTATCCCTTGAAAATTATTTGTCCCTCTGATCTCATGTGATGCAGCAGATTCCACAATACTTTGCTACCTACAGCTATACAACCACTCTTTACTTCTTTGTTCCCCACCTAGGCAAGGATGATGAAGCCTTTTTTTCCACACTTAGTCTCCTAAGATACATCACACACCCTAGAGGGGCGCAGGGCCATAGATGACATATGTATGTGGGAGCTCCTGAGTTTATGGCAACATGTAATGTGTAAGACATGACACCAGTAAGTACGTTGGATAACTAGCATATAGTATAATAATTTTCCCAGGCATGGGGAAAGGTCTACTTTAATCAAGGAGCAAAAAATAATGATTTTCCCCAAAACCAGACCATCCAGATGCCAGCAAGTAATGACACTTGGCTTGTTAAGGGTACCACCATTTAGCGGTTGTATTAACTAGCCAATCACTTTACTAGAACAAGCATGAAGCCAGTTATGTCTGGACTCCTGTTCTGCATACTTATTCCAGATCAGTGACCCGCTAAATATTAAAGTCATGTTTAGAATGGCAGCTTCAATACTTTTATACTCCTAGGATCTGAATGACCCCCCCCCCCCCTGAGATTGGCAGATCTAATATTTATACTCCAACAGTCCCATTAGAACTTTTTGTTCTTGCACCAGTCTGTTTTGATGGAAGCGATGTCTCCTGAATGCAATAAAAGTTCTAACAGTTTCAGAAATGATAGAAAACCGTTTAGTTCAACTGCCTGGGACATGTGCAACACTTTTAAAGCCTGGCAGTTCATAAAGCTCAGGAGTAGAGCAGGCTTGGGATTCTGAGTCATCCCAACAAGCTTTGTGTCTTTGTGATCTATAAAGCGCATGAAATTTGGGTCTGTCTGTTGCCCAATTAGCGATCTTACTCGCTTCTCTCTGGCACAATGTGTGATAAACAGATGCGGGCCTTTAAGGTTTATGCTCTCTGTCTGGACTCATGCAGAAGGGCTCAGCCTCTCGCCCTCAGCAGCATAGCGTTCAACTTCTCCATCAGTGGCACCGTCTGATCATCCATTTGAATCGTCTCAAAATTGCTGACATCTCGTTCACTTTTGGATCTGCTCTGCATATTTGGCAAAACGCTTCTGGCGTTCCTGCATGTAACTGTACAGGGTTTGTACAGAAGAGTCCATCTGTCACATGAGCAAGAGAAGAAAAATGATACAATTTGCACAAAAAAAAAAACTGATCACAAGAGACAACTCCCAAATTCAATGTTGTTCAATTTAAAGGAGATCTTTCTGCATAGAAACAATGGGAGCTGCCATTAATGGCTTTCTTTAAAAAAAGGTAATGCCTACAAAGAGTCATCCTTATACCATCCATCCTGTCTCTTTCTCTGCAGTTAATCTTTGTACAGGGCCTCCCCTTGACTGCCTGTGTAAAGCATTTAAAATTGGCAATTATATTTGGCTGCTATTTATGATCATCTTTAAACTGGCAGTGCCTGTCTATCTCCATTGTGTAGAGTTTAGTTTCTAACCTTATAAAGATGGAAACCTAAAACTAAACCCAACCTCAACAGAGGGTTGTGCTGCGTTTCATATGCAGTGTTCAGTTTCCCCCCAGTGCACATCATTGCAGCTTTTGTGTGAATTGGGTTTACTGGAACAGTTTGTCATTACATGAGCATCAAACGGGGTAAAAACTTAAAATTATAACATCAGAAAGCAGTAAACTCTACTGCGGGTTATAACACAGTACTAAATCATACATTCATATACAGCATTGCGTGAATAAGATTGTGCCTAGATGACGTCATCTTAGGACAAAACTCGCAGGGAGGAGCGATGTGCTGATGTCACCGCGCCTCCCAAACCCCTGAAGCAAGGGAGTTACAAACTAGCCAGAGGGCTTATACATGTTTCCAATGCGATTTAAAATTTTCCTTGATGTAATCGTTTCCATTTATTTGCTCTGAATAACTTTTTTAGGGAGCTCCTGTGAGAACGTCACCTGGATGGTGGATCCACATGCCCGAGGTCTCCCAGATGGTAAAGGCCCTGGCTGGGTTTAGAGCCATAAGTGTCACTGACCCTCCGTGACAGGAGGTCCGTGCAAGCTGGTAAGCGAGCACTTCATTCACGGTGGAGGTGATAGTGGAAGGATTACACACTATATTGTAGTGGATGGCGTGAATACTGCAAAATAACATTTTCCATCTTATTTGGACTTTTTATCTTTATTTACACTTTTTAGGTCACTGATGTTAGATTTATTTTAGGGCTGTGCAAATTAACTTTTAATTGATCGATTAATCTTTAATTTTTTTGATCGATCAAAATCTTTTTGATCAATTAAAATTCTTTTGATTGGTACTCGCCTCTCCGTCGGCTTCTGGGCCTTCAGGGAGTTCCGTCAGAGATCCGGTAATGTCACGGACATGGGCGGGGGTTTCCATGTCCATCTGAAGGGCTCCTTTGCTGTGCCTTCATATATGTATGTGCTGGCGGGACCTTACTATCTGCCACACGCAAGGGCTGTTACACTTCCCTCCCATCACCCTGGGATTCTACAACCATCCACTGGGAGTTGTGATAGTTGCCTTCACGGGACATCTACATGCCGACGGACTGATGTTAACCTCTCCTCATCTGGATTCAGCAGTGGTATCATTGTACACATTTGTATACCAGTATCATACTTAGCTACATGTTTTTATGACTGCTTTTGTACCGTTTGGTATTACTCGCACCATTTTTACAGTTTATGTAGCTATATAGATTTTATCTCCAGTGCAATATTTATTTGGTTACCTACTTGAAGACTATATAAACGTTTTAACACTATTCCCATCGAGCGCTGCCTTTGTGTGTTTTTTGTATCCTGCTATACATTTTTCCAAGGTTGGTAACTGCACTGGGAATCAGCCTGCAAGGAGATCAGCTAAAAGTAGTTGGATCTGTGCGTTATAATTAATCGAAATTAGCCCGATTAAAAAAAAATAAAAAAGGATTAATCGAACACAAAAATTTTGATCATAACAGCCCTAATTTATTTGTAATCTTTTTAGCGCAACTCTCATATATGAAGGTGTCATTTACACTGAGCCCTGTGTTTGTGCAACAACACAGCCAACAGACGAGGTGTGAATGAGCCTGTAACGCAACAGACGCCTTATGTCAAAGTTCTAGTGGCCAGGACACCAGGGTACAGTGACTTGTTCCATCCATCTATAGTAGCCAAATATTCATGGCCAATTTAAATTGCTTTTTCACAGGCAGTCAAAGGGGAGGCAATGTTACAACTTGTCAGTGTACTGCTGTGGGAGAAAAAGGCATTAAATGCATATCAACTCGCATCAACTCCACATGTCAAGTGCATATAGGACACTTCATTCCTTTGTGATTAAACACATGATGGAACACATTTCAACATCTGCACACAGCTTTGCCAATGTTTATGGTGTTCGTTTACATCTGTGCTCGGTACTAAGCAAACATGTTCAGGCCCATTGTTTTATTCCATCAACAAGTGTTATATGTTCTATGGATGGCAATGGCAGAACATGTGCATGCATGTCACTTCCACCTAATCATGTTTCCAGTATATGGTAAGTAGCCCCTTCCAAGGAAACCTCAACTTTACTCAGCATTACTTTGGCTGACAGAAGCCAACAAAGTAGCACACGACATGCATAAATGTATATTAATACACTTCTTAAAGTGTGCATAAAAAAGGAAAGGTGCAAACCCTCTCTTAACCTCTTTTCACCGCGCCATAGGCATTTTACTGCTACGGCGCGGTGGAGTTACTTTGACACGACGTCCTTGGGACATCGTCCTTCACTTCCGCGATTGCGCGTCCCCTGGGATGCGCTCGCGGAAGTGTCCGTGCTCGCCGGGTCTAGAAGACTGGGGCATCACGGATCACAGTAAATTGCCGCTGATAGCCCAAATGACGGCGCGATCACTTGTTAGCAACCGGCATCATTTGATGACGCCGGTTCCTCCCTCTCCTGAGTCTCCTCTCTGTACCGTTCGGTACAGTGTGAGAGGAGAGGAGGGGGGGGGGGGGAAGCAGGGTGTCAGCAGCTGAGCTGTGGCTGGATCTGTGACAAATGCAGTCACAGATTCAGCCATCCCTCCATCCATCCCAGCTCTGCCATACCCTGCAGTACCCTGCATACCCTGCACTACCTGCCGATACCCCCAGCGCAAAATGCCATAATCAAGCACCCTGGAGTTATGCAGAAGCAATACGTAAGTCCCGCCACATATGAAACTGTTCAAGCTACACAAGGTATCTCTGCGAATTGAGCCATTTTT